>CM040471.1:8142444-8182347 GCA_022758105.1 Pangasianodon gigas | reverse complement strand
CTCCCAGTATTCCCGGGATAAACTCTGGATCCACTGCCACCTCACTCCCAGTATTCCCGGGATAAACTCTGGATCCACTGCCACCCTGACCAGGATAAAGCACTTACTCAAGATGAATTAATGATGGCAACAAAAATAAAGCAGCTCTCTGAAACTAATCAGGCTTTTGAGTTTAAACACTTTTTTCTTTACTAGCATGACCTGACTTGTCCATTTTGTCTGTACTCAAACCTAAAATTATAGCCCAAACAGCCTAACCAGTCTGAGCACTCTTGTCCTAATCATGCCATTTACTATGTAAGTAATGAAACATTTGTGGGAAAATAATAGTTTCATGGTGGTGTGATGCAGCCTGATGCACAGTGGACTTACTGTTACCGCTCTGAAGTTGATTATTTTGACCTGAAATTGATTGATTCCTCTTATACCACACTGATTTGCCAATGATTGTATTTTTATTAATTAAAGATTGAATATTTTTAACCCTTTATAGTTACATTTTATAGTTACTTTTAATAGCTACAACAAATTGTGAAACCTCCACAAGACCAGTCGTTCCCTCACCAGCTTCTCTCTCTCTCTCTCTCTCTCTCTCTCTCTCTCTCTCTGTCTTGATGTCAATAATGTTAATAATGTATAATCATTGATATGGTGAAGTTTTCTGTAAGGAGACATTTATTTAATAAATATGGAATGAGTCTTCACTGTCAGTGCTTTGTAACTGTCAGTAACTGACACAGGACTTTGTGCCTTCTGGGTTCTTGGTAACATGACAAACTTTTTTTTTTGTCTAATTAACTTAAAGAGAGAAGGAAAGAGAGGCTGGTGAGGAGCGACTGTTTACAGCTGCCATAAAGTAAGTGATAACAGGAACTAACTAGTCTCACAGAGGTTCCACAACATTAAATATAACTACAATTGGATAAAAAAGTATGACGTGTTGTTCAGAAATAAATAAAAAGGTATAATCATTGGAAAATTGCTGTAGTAGAAGAGGAAAGAAACACTTCGGCATGTGCTGTTATTGGAAAATAATCCACTTTATGGAGTTAACAGGAACTCTGCTTCGTGTCAGGCTCCATCACACCACCCCATTGTTGATTATTTTCCTGTAACAGCATGCTCACAAGGGTTTTATTCCTTACATATGACTCATTAAATGTGTATGAATTGCATAATAGACTTCTCAGAGATGTGATGTGAAGCCTGAATTGAAGCGATCACATCCCTGCTTTGAAAGAACCTTATTATTCTGTAGAAAATGGACAAAATCTTTGTTTACTGGTTTACCAGCACATAGGGATAATGACGAAACGTCGAAAACTGGCTTCCACAGTAGTTTAAAGCCACTGTAAACAAAAACCCAAAAAGAGGATGTAAATGTTGAAGCCACAGCTGTATGTAGCAGAGCTCCAGATGTTAGCCATCACCACTGAATGCAGAAGTATTAGTAGGCTATTTCTGGTTCTGTTTAAATTAGCCACAAGCCAGGTGGATGAAGTCTACAGCTTTACTAAAGCAGCCAGGGGGTTTTTATAAATTTTTTTGAAATCTGATTAAACGCAGCTTCTTATTAGGAAGGTTAAAAAAGAGCTTTCTTTGAACACTAGATGCCGCCATCTCATAAACTGCTTCAGAACACTGATTACAAACTTTTCTAAGCTTTTTTATTTCTATTATTAGAAACAAAAATTTAAGGCACAAAACACACACATACATGCACACACACACACACACACACAAAGACCAGAATGCAGGAAAATGGTGAGAGTGTCTATTCGGGGCTATATCCAGCATGAAGCAGAGATCCAGGGCACACCACTGTTCTCATTAGCAGGATCATTAACCTCTAATGGGATAAATGAGAACATTTTATTAGTAACATTAGTAACATTCTATTCATCTGTATAGTAGGGCTCCATACATTTTAAATTTGTAGAAAAGAAGGATTAAAAATAAACTATTAGCCCAGTCACTTGATTTAAAAGCCAGTCTAATTAATATTTTTGGATATACAGCACACTATATGGCCAAAGGTTTGTGGACACCTGACCATCACACCCATATGTGAGCCTTCTCCAAACTGTTGCCACAAAGTCGGAAGCACACACTGTAACTGTATAGAATGTCTTTGTATGCTGTAGGATATTGCACTAAGAGACCCAAACCTGTCCCAGCATGACAATGTCCCTGTGCACAAAGCGAGCTGCATGAAGACATGGTTTGCCAGCTGAGTAGAAGAACTCGCATGTCGTCAACCCCACTGAACATCTCTGGGATCAGTGCAACATGAGTGCCTGATCTCACTAATGCTCTTGCGGGTGAATCTAGTGGAAAGTCTTCCCAGAAGAGTGGAGGTTATTATAACAGCAAAAGGGGGACTAAATCTGGAATGGGATGTTTGAAAAGCATATATCGGTTTGGATGATGACGTGTCCACAAACATTTGATCGTATAGTGTAGCATAAATAAATATTATTAAAAGTTTTTGCGTCTGCATATTTTAGACTCTTGACCAAAAAAAACAACAAAAAAAACAAAACCCCTGCCATAGCCTTCTAGTCTCATAATGTTACACTGCCATCATGTGGCGATTAAGAGCAATGTTTAATTTTTACTGCGGTGAGATGTCTGTAAAATTAAATATCTGAGAAAGAGCAATAAATCACACGAATATGTAAGGAAAAAAATAACCCGGGGGTGTACTGTTATAAGAAAATAATCAACGATGTGGTGGCATTATGAAGTTATAGGTGCCATCCTGAAGCTGATTATTTTCAAGTGACAGCATTGAAGTGTTTTACTCCTCTTATAGCACAGCAATATGTCAAGGATTACACTTTCTCATTTATTACTTAATGGCATGTACTTTTATCCATTTATAGTTGCATTTAATGTTGGGGAACATCCTCGGAAAAAAACAAAACAAAACAAAACAAAAAACGGTTGTCATGTTACAGAGAAACCAGAAAGTGCAAAGTCCTCCTGAAGACTTTCCTGTGGTGGAAAACCTACTGACTGTTATAAAGAGCTGACACTGGAGACTCCTTCCTTACATGTTAAAAGCCTCCTTACAGAAAACTTCACCAAAATGAGTATTAATTTTTCTTTGTTAAATTACGTTAAATTTATTATTAAACTGTCAATTTATTGTTAAACAGTCCCTGTCGATCAGTTGTTACTACACAAATGATAATGTATTAGAGTGGGGTTTATTAATATAAACCTGTGATTTGAGTTAGTTATAGCCAAAACTACTGTTAGAACTACTGTTATAGAAAATTAATCAACATCTAACCAATCAAGAAATGTTATGTGGAAAATTCTGATATTGGAATAAAGCTGAAAATAGTGAATGGGTGAATTCATTCAGGCAAGACCAAAAAAAAAAAAACCCCACAACACTCAACTATGAAACATCACACTTTTAATAATTATCAGACGTTTAGACCATGGGACAAAAATACACATCTCGACATTATTTCTTTAGGTGAACGTGATTAAACAAGACGATGTGCAGATTGCTCTTGAAAAGATCCTATAAAAATATTAACAACTCCAAAGATTTCAAACCAATTCTGAATTTATGACAAATAGAGTTACCAGGGAAAGTGCTAGTGTTTTGAGCCCTTACAGAAAAAAATAAACACATCACACATTGTCCAAAGAAGATGCATGATCATTCAAAGCCCTGGTGCATACAGTGGTTCTGTGACAGAGTACATGATATAAAGCTGCAATCTGAGCTTATTAGACCAAATAACACTTTGCTAATCAGAGAGGGGGTTTAGAAAAATAATTTAATGTATAGAATTGGACGGTAATTGCGTAGTCAGCATACACCTGAGAATAAATCCTCCATTTTTGCCGGACATGGCGTTCCGGCGCTCACTTCCTCTTGCGTGGGCTTTTATCAGAGTCCAGCTTCCTCTCTTCCGAGTTCTCCTTCCTGCCTCCTCGGCTGGAGGCACTGCGGCTTTTCTCAGAGGGTTCAGTGTGGTCTCTGGATTTCTTACTCCTTTGTTCAGACACAGCAGGTCTGGGTTTTGTGCCTTTAGTGCTCCTGGTCCGAGAGAACAGGGCTTTGATGAGGAGGATGGAGGCCACGCTGGCGAACAGGCTTGAAGTCAGCAGGTGTCCAGAAAGACCCTTCGCCTGGCCTTGGACCACACTCAGAGCCTGTGATAGAGGGGTGTCTGAAACAGGCTGGACTAGGAACTCCTCCTGAACACACAAACACACACACACACACACACAACATTACCAGCAATACAATGAAATATTAAAACAACTGATATCATAGTAACAGGATACAATAAGATAGCTAAAGCTGTAACATTATTTATATGTACAGTATACCACAATTCTCAATTAAGACGGGACAGAAGGTGTGAAATGTCTATAGCTTATAATGTAGTAATATTATCGTTTCTATAGTAACAACTTAGGGACTTGGTGGATTGTCCACATAAACAGATTGAACAACGTGTGTAATTGTTAATAGTGAAGTGAAGTAACTAGAAAATAATCAACTTCAGGGTGGTAAAAGTAACTCCGCTTCGGGTCATGCTGCATCACACCTCCATATTTTTGATTACTGTCCTACATCACACCCCCAAGTGTGTTATTCTTACATATTAAAAACTTAGGAAACTCATTAAGATTAGGATGCCTGCATTACCTTAAGTCCAGCTTCACTCAGCAACTCGTCAAGTGCAGGGTCACCCAAGTGCACTGTGGGAAAGAATTCAGTCACATACTGCCGTTTCCACCACGCCAGTGCTTCCGTCCTGCCACACAATACAATAACGGATGTCTGTGAGTGCAACACAAAATAGGACTAATGGGAAAAAAAAAAAAGGAAAAAAAAAAAAAAGTTAACAATCAAAACAGATTAGGAGTGGCTTCCAGTGATATGAAGTGAGCTTCCTGTGTGTGTTGTTAGGATCAAACTGGAGACCCTGGAGCTGTGAGGCAGCAATGCTACACTCTGTGCCGCCATACTGTGAAAAAGTAACCACTGTGTATGTAAACATGAAGCCTGACTGTGATGGTGCTCAGCTCACCCGTCTTCAGGAGCGTGGGTGAAATGGTAGTGGTAGACTTTAGCCCTGATGAAGGCTGGTGGTTTGGAGCTAAAAGGATACTGAGCTTCATCCACCTGCAGCAGACTCACCACTACAGCAGAGTAAACACACATACACACACACACACACACACACGGAGAAGACTTAAGAACACTTTCACTAGTTTATGACAAATCAGCCTGTTAAGCCGAGTACACACTGTGCTTTCTGTCTTGCTGAATGTGTGAATGCATCAGACTCTAAACTCTCTCTGAGCGATTATAGACACCGTTACTGGAAAATAATCAACTCCGAGGTGAAACCAGCAACTCCGCTTTGAACTGGGCCGCATCACACCACTTCTACATTGATTATTTTTCTTTAACAGCATTCCACTTAGTGTTTTATTCCCTACTTATACATGTATGTATATAGGAATGTAGTATATTGTATAGGAATGATATAATGCTGTTCTAGATATATAATTGAACTAAACTGCAGTAGTCTGTGATAACTGTTTGATAATGAGCTCTGACATTTAGAGCATGTTGTAGTGTCCGTGTTAACTCACCGTCCTGTTTGCCCTCCAGCAGGCGCTGGATCAGGCCTGCAAACCAGGGGCTCTGGTCATGTTTTGCTCGAGCAGCTTCCCACAGCAGCCAGTCCAGCCGCGGCTCATGAGGCCCGAGAACTGCAGGAAATCCACTCATACTGCCGGGCTTATACATGAAGCTCAGCTCCTGTAAGACACACACAGACAGATTTAAGAGTCTGTATCAGGAAAGAGACAGAGCAGACCGTAATTCCATGACTACGCTCACTACTGGGAATAAACCAAAAGAATGAAATCCAGCAGAAAGGTAGCATTAGCCAAGTATGTTGAAATGTAATGATCTAGTTGATATATTAATTAGACTTACAAACTTTTTTCCATAGGAAAAAGTCATATTTTATATTTGAGAGGAAGTTAGCTGATGAATGATCTCACATCACTCAGATTGATGGAAAGGTGTAAATACAACATTGCAAAGAAGTCATTCACTTTACAAGTATAGGCAAGTCTAACTCTTTCAGCCTGAAGTATCTAACAAGTCTCAGGTCAAGAATTAAGTCTCTGTTTACACGCTTTAATTTGTCTGAGGCTTTTCTACCATCGTAATGCCATCAACATGTTCATTTATATCAAAATGTACAATCAGCTGTGTTACAGATGTGCTCATTCATATTTAAAATTCCTCTAAACCCTAAAAGGCAAAAGCACAACAGGCTTGTTGCTCTTTTACTAATAAGTGGAAGCCATGTGTAATCTAAAGAGGCTCTTACCGTCCATGTTTTCTTATCCATGCTGCCTTCAATGACGATCTCAGGCCGTCCTGCAGGAGGAATCATTCTGTGCTGAATGCCATATGAACTGACGAGGTGAAACTTCTCCACAGCTTCATAGGCCTCCCTCACCTCGGGTAAAATTTTACTGCTGGACATTCCTGCCAGGGCAGTGTACGGAACCTTGACACACACACACACACACACACACACACACACAGGATAGATAAACAACTATTAACTAACTGCAGCCCTGTTTTTGAGCAGTAGTGAATATGAATGCAGCATTTCTGCAGTCACTGAACACTACAAGCAAGATGGAGGAGACATAACATACAAACTAGAATGACCTTAACACACCTCTGACCAGATATTTGAGCAGTGAATAAGGGTCCATTAACCAAAAATAACCAAGAGTGTTCTGTGGCCAAACACTACCCCTAAAGGATGTTTACGAAGAACAGCGCAAAAACCACCTGTACATTTTCAATATAGTCCTTTCACAAATTAAAGGTCCAAGTTAGAACCTGAAGTGCGCACATATACAAGGTTTTATGGTAACCTCCAGGCACTTGGGGAAAGAGCTGCTGCTTGTCTCTTTTACTTAAGATATAGAGTATAAAAAATGTGTACATGCACAATTTCTTTCTTTGTATTCAAGGAAAAAGATGTTATGTACAGCAGTTAATAAGAAAGTTCGCATACATACCTTTCTAGTTTTCAGCCAAAAAGGTTCCGGTGTCATCCATAATAAATATAGCTATCTAATGTTAACTATATATGTGTCTAGAGTCGAACATACATTGATAGATTTTATTTCATGTTAACGAACTGAAATCTCAAGTGGGAAATGTTATTGTCTACACTTATCTTTACTGTTCTGTTTTTATTCTATTTATTAACTCATTGTCAGTTTATTACCCGGACACTTTATTCCACATGACAATGCATCTACATTACTTACTAACTTACAGATAAGTGTGTCTTGTTAGTATGTGGTGTCTGTAATGTCATGGGTAATGTCTGTAATTGTCTGCTGTGACAAACAGTTTCCCTCAGGGATCAGTAAAGTAATCAATCAATCAAGCATTCAATCCATCCATCCATCTATCTAAAATCAAGTTGTGATGGGAGATTACTAATGTGAAATAGGGGAAGGGAGCAGGGCTTCCAGGGAATCAGTTAATGTGAGAATGTTTTATATAAAAAAAAAAATAATAAAAAAAAAGAAAATGATTCCAGATTTATATTCTCATTAATTCTCTCATCGTTTCTATTGCAGAAAAAGAAGAGTACCCTTTTTGTGTATTTCTGAGTGATAACTCATAGCAGCGCACTACCAGTGTTAAAATGCAGAGCTCCTATGCAAATGCTATGCAAAATGTATAGAGGTAATAAAACAGAACTTATAAAACGTCTTTTAGAATGACTAATATTTCTGAATCATTACTTACAAGGCTGAGGGCGAAAACCCCCACAGTGGCAGCAGTGAATGTGGCCCACTGGAGGAGCGCCCACAGCTTGCCCAGGATTCCTCGTACATACAAGCACCTAGCAGAGTCACGGAGCACAGAGAAGTTTGCAGTTACTGTAAAGTTCTTACAACCTGATCATCATTCTCCATGATTAGCTTTACAGTGGAAGATGGGAAAAAGGTCTTACTTAAGCAGGGCAGCTACAACTTCCCAAGTCAGAGAAAGCACTCCGATCCAAATGCTAGGAACCTGGATCTGGCTCACAAAGTCATTAAAGCTTTCTCGGGAAAAGGCTGTAAGGAAGAAACACCAATGGACATCATATCAGCAGACATATTAATTAATCATTAAATGTATGAATCATTATCAACATAACTAAATGTGTATTTCTTGAATCTGATTGATATACATTAATGAAGTGTTGGGCTCATCCCGACCACGGGTAGATATATCCTTTCCTTTTTCGGTCTGGAGAGATGTGTAGTGCGGCATCGTGGTGTACAAATGAAGCTAGATAAAGATGATTGACAGAGCAAGGGGATCTAAGGCTAGCATAGAGACTATTCTACTCTCCCTGTAGTCATGTTCAGTCATTACTTTAATTTATATTAACTAATGCAAACATGATGAATTGTCGTGATTAACTGTAGCGTGATTTGACACCTATAGCACCCCAGACACACACTGCATTTGATTTACAGCCCTCCTGACTAGCTGGACTCGCTCAAAGTAGATCAAATTATGTTAGATTTTCTTAGACGTTGTAGAGTCAGGCTGTCCTGAATGTCAGAGGTCACGGGCTAATGAGCTTTCAGTGCAAATACAATGTACATGTCAGAATTGTGTCATGCATTGTTGACTACACGTGTCTAAAAGAAAAAATATATATAAATATACTGATTGTATTGCCACCCTTTGCCTTCATTACAGGCTCTGATTTGCCTTTTTTCAGATAAGAAGACAGAAGCGGTCAAAACTTTGACTTCTTTCTTTCAGTCATTTCACACAATTTTTTCTGCTGATTTTGCCTTTTTGTTTTGGATTGTTGTCTTGTTGCAGGATTTTAAATTTTTTTGTAAATTGTTTAAATTGTTTGTTTAAATTGCAAAACAGTACATTTTCCTTCACCCCCCAACATATCAGAAACCTAGGGGGACACAAACTTTTGCACTGAACTGTAGCTTATTTTAATTGGAAAAGAATGAATGTGTATTATGGTAGCTGTGGGCAAAAACAGTAAAGCTTGACAGGGTCCATGCAATTCTAAACCAATACAGAGGGCCTGCGTTTAAATGTAGACTCACTTGGTTTAGACGTCACAATCTTCTTTTCCCAATGGATCTCCAGTTTGAAGAACTTTACTGCACTGAAAATAACAAGGAGATGGACAGACAGCTTGAAAAGAAAGGTCAGACTTGAAGCCAAAAACTGGCCCCAAGCTGAAAGATAAAAACCATACAGAGAGAGAGAGAGAGAGAGAGAGAGAGAGAGAGAGAGAAAAGAACATGAATTTACTACAATTCTGGAATTTCCTATCTAATGCAGTATTATCACGAATACACACATTTTTTCTCCACATGCTTTATCCACTTAGCTAATGCATTAAAGTACTTGTTCCAGTCACAGTAAAATCGTACTCTTAGTCTTGGCCTTTTTCTTGGAGACTGGCGAGCAGTCAAACACCTCATCGTCCAGCAGAGAGAAGGCCAGTGCGATGGTCAGCAGGTTGAACAGACTGCAGCCGCCCAAGAGGATGTTACAGAGCTGGAGAACCACCTGGAAAACAGAAGTGCCCAGAAAATAATAGCATGACAATGACAAATTAAGATTCCTTTTTAAGCAATATTTTATAATTTTATATAATTTTATTTCTTTAACTGCACTTTAACTGTCCGTGAGCTGCTGTGATAAGTGAATTTCCCCACTTTGGGATCAATAAAGTTTATCTTATCTTATCTTATCTTAAGCAAGGAATAACTCACTTGGCACATGCGTACGTTAAGCGTACTTAATACGTTAAGCAGTTACTCTTCCCCAGAAATTGATTATTGTCCAACAACGGCAATTTGCCACTAATAAAATTTTCTATTAATTAAATTAAGACACATCATAATTTTAACCGTTTATAGTTACATTTACTTTGTAATATGTGACATATATGACCTACCAGGATGGAAAAGGCGTTGATTCTTAATCCACGAACAGGGATGAAGAACATCAGAAGCGGAACGGCAATCTCAACTACCAATATGCAAACTGCGCCGAGCCTCGACAGCCAATCAGGAAGCTGATGGGCGTACCAGGCCAAGGGGGTGGGGCTTGCTTGGGTGTTATAATGTCGACTCAGTGCTGCAAAAGGGATTAGTAAATTGTTCAAGGATGCTCTGAGATCTCACACAAAATAAAACCTTAAAAATTAATAATAAATAAAAAAAAAAAATTAGGCCCTTTCTAGGTTTGTCCAGAACGCAAATGCACACCTGTGAGGTCCCACCAGCACGGGTCACCACTGGCCAGCTTGCTCACCCCAGTGCAAAGCACAAGCCTGAAGAGCAGCCAGCGGGTCAACCAGAAGGTCACAGAATCATGTGGAGCAGAAAAGCTTCGCAGTAAACCACATGGAGCAACCAGGAAGGCCAGAAAACCTGCCTCCAACAGCAGGCTGTCCCTGAAAATGGAGAACAAATTACAGAAAATTACACACACACTCAGGGTCTGAACAGACTAGACACATCAAACAGGTGTGTATCTGTGCATCTACCAATGACTGTATATACGAGCACATACATACATTATATATATATAAGTTTGATTAGTCTGTTACTCAGACATACACACAAGATGAGCATGAAAAAGTTGAAGATTTGAAATGCAATTTTATTTAAACAGATATCACTTGGATTATTAAGATTACAGACTGCATCCAAAACAGAGCGTGCACATTCAGCAGTAGTGGACAAAATGATGGTGGATGGAATGACTGTTGATTGTGTAAGTAATCCTCCTTGAGGTCCCAGTAAATCCTTATGGAAGACTTTTACATGAGAAATTTAATGCAGCAATGTTGATTTAATGTTGGAGTGGTTTACCAAGTTAAATTTCAGTTGGTTTACCTTGTGATATGTTTTCTACATATTCAAAAAGAAAGAGGATTTATGTAACATTCAGTCTGGCTTTGCTGCTTGTTCAATAGGGAACCAAAGAATACAAAAAAGGCCACTACTACAATACAGGCAGGTGATGTGAAGGACTCACCACTCGGAGTGAAGAAAATCTCCCCCAACCTGCAAAAGAAAATCTTCAATCAGTGCAACATGAAAGCGACGTGGCTAATAAAATTAGCTAAAAACATGACCAAGCACCAGTCCACCATTTTAAATGTGTTGTTATACAGCACCAAACACAAGAGAAACGAGTATTAGGTCATGCAGATGTATACACAGTTACCTTGCATGCCTTGGTATTTTAGCCTATATGCTCTGGAGACTATGCTCATTAACCAAATATGTCAGTGTTACACAATCACACTTTGTGTAGAAAAATGATTGTTGTGATTCCCCTGCTGCAAAGTAGAGTTACAGCTCCCACACAAAAGTTTTTATTTATTAAAGAATGATATGTCATACTTTCTATCCATTTCAAGTTATGTTTAATGTTGTGGAACAGCCATGAAACTACTTAGTTCCTGTTATCCCTTGTGTTATAGCACCTATAAACAGTCCTCAGCCTTTTCTTCCCTCTCTTGAAGTTAATAAGACAAAAAAAATTGCAGCTCAACATGTTACTGCAAAGTTTCCTCCATCCCGAAGACTTTCCCGCATTGGTATACTTAAATTAACCTTTACCTCAGATTTTTTACTAATATGTTTATCCGCCATTCAAGTTGTTACCGTAGAAGCAATAATGTTTAGAACAAGTATTAATATTAAAAAAAACCTGTGAATTAAATTACAGCCTGCACTACAGTCAGAGCTGCTGTTACAGAAAATTAATCAACACCTTGTTACCAATCAGAATTGAGAATTCAACAGCACTGTGGCATAAAGACAATAAAATAGTTATGGCAAATTATGTCAACATGTTTATTTTTCTCTGGGAGTACTGTGAATATCATCAGTACCTAGACAACACTGACTGAATTCACTGTTACACAGAAAAACTTGTAACAGATTGGATCATTTTTCCCTCTTGTTCCTTTTAAATAAACCCAAATGTATTGGATGGATACCAAATTCTGCTGAGTCAGCGCGATAAGAAACATTTTTTATGTTCTTGTGCATTCCTATTTGGTGAGCTATGAACAGAGAGAGGTGTATAGAGAGAAACTCACAGTGTACAGGGAAAGGTAAAGCGCCCAGAGGCAGAGATAAACCAGACTGTCTCTCAGGCCACTCAGCAGCACGGCTCCCAGGCTCAGCAGCGCCCCCAGCAGGCAGATGAGCTCCAGACCCTGCTGAGGTCCGATGCCCAAGGACGGGGCCAGCCACAGGAGGGACGGGACATCCCGCAGCTTTTCCAGAAGAGGCGTCTCCACTGGGGGCAGATGCACTGGCTTTACACCATCCTCCCCGTACAGACCTACACACACACACACACACACACACACACACACGAATCACCTTACTGTATGTATGGCATAAAAAGCTCAAGCTTTAAATAACAGTCAAGACAACTAAAAGGCACTGAGATCAATTCATTCATGTTGGTTCTGCGGAACATCCAGGGCCAAATTAAATGCTACCACTCCCAGGCTCCTTCATAAACACATATTTATATGCTATGTATTGAAATGTGATAAAATAGTTCTTAACCTTTCCTTGTTTCTACTATGTTTAGTGTCCCAGCTGACTTGTTAGCATCATTAACTCTATCACAAAAAGGTAAAACATGAAATGTGATGTGCATTAGTGAGGCTGCATTAGTGAAGAAAATAAGGAAATGTCTAAATCAGGGAAGTAATGCAATACTACCATCTGTATTTTGATTGGATCCCAAAGTGGACGAGGTCTAAACTGTAAAGTTTTTTTTCCCACTTCCTCAACTAGAAATGTGAGCGGAATTACTTAAGTCCACTTGCCCAGTTACTTTTGTTTGTACCTGGCCACTTTTTTTTTTTTTCTAATAAATTTAGTTGGTTCTGTTTCCCAAAATATAAACAAACTAGCTGCCTAATTTAAACCTACACGACCCTGACCAGGCAGTTACTAAGGATGCTGAAAAACAGCGCAGATCAAGCACCACATACGCTCTCATGCTTCATATCTGACCACAGGAATGTTAAAACCTCCTGTTCATGTGATCTTTTGTTGATTCCCACAGGATCACTCTGGTCTCAATGAGATGCAATGTGTTGGCAAGCTTAAAAACAAAAAAACAATAGCACACCTATTATTCGTATCTGTATTAGCAACCGTTTGTTTAAGTGCATTCGTATCTTGTTACATCCCTACATGTCTAGTCTAAAGACAACAGATTTAAAAACTCAAAAAAAAAAAAAAAAAAACGATCCATACTTTTTCCAAAAATATTTTGATATGATTCCAGGTCTGAAAATGAGTGCATTCAACCCCATACTTTTCCAGAGCTGTACATGAATACTGATTTTCTTTTGCCTTTTGCCTAGTGAATCAGTATCAGGATATTTTTTATATTTTTTATTGATAGAGACTTCAAAGCACTTCTGTAAATCACTTATCTGCATACATGCATCTGCCAAATGCCATAAATGTAAAATTAAAAAAATAAAAAAATAAGCACGTGTTTTTTTTTTTACCATCTTCAAACAATATTGTTTGCTTTGGAAAGCATAGCTAGCTGGATTAACACATGTGCTGTTTTACTCGCCAACCTAAAACCTGACTCCGCAAAGCCGATCAGACGTTTCTGCACCTCTGACATAGTAATAGTATTATTATCAATAAAATTAGGGCCATTCTGTCTAACTCTCTTTGAGTGTGAAGTGCTGCTTTTCTAGTCAAACAAGGTCAGAGTCTATCTGTATGAAAACAACCAGAAGTGAACGGTAAGTTTTTTGTGTTTTTTTTGGGAAATGTGCCACTCATTTTTCCTTTCTGTACAGTCACATTCCTTGAGTTAATCTCGTTCACCTCTTAACACGCAAAGACACACTCAAGTACAAAGAAAGATCCATTAAAACATGCAGGATGTGCAATATCCAGTGTGTGCACTTAGCAGGTTGGGAACAGAGTGAGTATATACACATGGTAGTGTCTGGGTTATGGTTTTTTCCATTTAGCTTTCTCTTTATCTGATGATCTTGCCTCGAGCTACTCCACCCACTCAAAGGAGACAATTACAGTGGCTGAGTTTCAGCCCTAAAACAAATGCAGATTTAACTGTAGAAATGTTTTGAACTATTCATCGTCTATTAAGGTTGAAAATGCAACAAAGGTGATATGGATAATGGGACTGTCCAGTTAGATTAGATCGACAGCCTAGCTTAGTCAGTGTGGTCATTTTGGATTTTGCACTTGGCTCAATGCTCTTCTATTCAGATACAAACCATTTTCAACAACAATAACCCGGTCTTTCCCAGTGTATTCAAACACAGTCTTCAGGAAGGGACAACATTTTTGCTCTCCCCAAGACTTAACTGACCTAAACCAAACATCTAGTGTTCTTGATTGCGTGGTTCAAGTCATCTGAGAGCTGTGAGATGGGAGAGAGCAAGAACGTGGGCTTTCTGAGGGTCCCTGAGGACCAGTTTATATTAAACACGGACCGCACTGTGAATTCTCCCATGGTTACAAGGACTTGCAAATGATTTCTGACTTTCTCTTCATTAACACATTATCACTGCTGAAGGGAAATGTGCACGATGTTAACAAGCAGGAATTACCATCACAACCATGTTATAAACACTGCTGGGATACAACAACCAAGCTTAGTATAACATGCTGCAACCCGCTGATGACAGAACCAGCAATAAGAGCTCGGTTTGCAATTAGACATAATGAACCCCAGCGTTTCCTGTTAGAAAGCTAATAACTTACTGAAACTTCTTTCATTTCTAATGGCTCCTCCCAACTGCCTTTTTTTTTTTTTTTGCACACAGCATGGCATATATACAGCCACTGTATGGCCAAAAGTTTGTGGACACCTGACCAATGTGCTTGTTGAACATCTCATTCCAGATTTAGTCCCCCTTTTTGCTGTTAGAACAACCTCCACTCTTCTGGGAAGGCTTTCCACTAGATTTTGGAGCGTGGCTGTGAGGACTTGTGTTCATTCAGCCACAAGAGCATTAGTGAGGTCAGGCACTGATGTTGTGTGAGGAGGTCTGGGGTTGTTCAGTGGGGTTGAGGTCAGGGCTCTGTTCTTCTCGAGTTCTTCCACTCCAACCTTGACACACCATGTCTTCATGGAGCTCGCTTTGTGCACAGGGACACTGTCATGCTGGAACAGGTTTGAGCCTCTTAGTTCCAGTGAAGGGAAAGTGTAATGCTACAGCATACAAAAGACATCCTAGACAACTGTGTGGTAACTTTTTGAGAAAGAACCACATATGGGTGTGATGGTCAGGTGTCCACATATTTCTGGCCATATAGTGTGTATACATTATATATATATATATATATATATATATATATATATAAATAAAACATAGTAATAGTACTGACAGTAGGATCCTTGAGCCCCTGTAACAAGATGTAAAGCCAAGAATAATCATAAAGCTAGTTTGCAACTTAACCATTTTTGTTACTTATATAAAAATTGCAACATATAAAATTAACACCGTATTCTAGCCACTTCATAGTGGCAGATTGTATCTTTGAGATTCAAAGAGCACATGCAATCCCACAAATCAGACCAAGGTGTGTTAGTTCTCTCACACTGAAGGCTCCAATATTTTTAAAACATTTTCAACCTGCTTGGGATTTTTTTTAATTGTAATTTTTTAAATGATCATATACAACCATACATCTATCGGGTCAAACTGATCACGTGCCATTTCCACGCAGAACCACTTCTGCTCGAGGGTGACGTCAGCGCACACGCAGAATGATGACGGGTCAATCTGCTGTGAGTGAGTGAGTGCACTCCCCAAAAAAAGCCGTCGCACGCGCTGGGTGTTGTAGTCCATTTATAAAACGATTGCACTTTCTAACACTAGCGGCTCGTTTAGCTCATGTGAAGAGCACGTTTTCTAATTCGTGCTTAAACACGCCTGGGTTCAGATGTGCACTCGTCATGGATTTAGCGTCAGTCTGCAGACTGGCATGTGGAGGGGAAAAAAACCCCCAGAAAACTAGAAAAGCACAGAAACTTCACTTTCCTGCTTTCCCTTACCAGCACTCTGTGGAATGCACGAGCGCTTTCGTGAAAACTCACACGCACTTCACACAAAAACAATCCGGAAATATTTAGATTTAATAAGCGCCGCGCCCAGACAAAAAACCAGCCCCTGTGCATGGCTGAGTGTTACTTCCTACCTGGTATCTGGATGTAGAGAGACGCAAAAGCAAATAAATATATGCCCGCCATGCTCCACAGAAACATTTGCCTTGGGATCCGCACTCCCCCCATTCTTCTAATTTAATTCCGAGAGATATGGAGTGGACGAGTTTTCCGACCCAGAGAGAGGGAGAGAGAAGTGGATTTTTTTTTTAGGCGCGTGAGCGGGAAGTAGCGTTTGGAGTGGCGTGGAAGCGCGTGGGTGGGGTTTATTCCGCACATGGAGCACATGCGCGTGCAGCACCGACCAGACGGCTGCAGACTGAAACCAGCGTGAGCGCCACGTTGAGTTCAAAACCACGCTGTTAACACTCTTGTGTTTGATGGAAGTCTTTGGAGAATCGCATCAGACCACACTCTTTTAAATATATAGTCATGGGCGTGGCTAAGGGGTGCTCAGTGCCACCCCAGCGTGAAGCATGGCCACCCCAGTAAGCGCGTGATTACGAGATGAGGAGACACTGTGGCTTAGTAGTTAGCACTGTTGCCTTGCACCTCTGGAGTTGGGGGTTCGAATCCTACCCTGTGTACATGGAGTTTCCATGTTCTCCCCCTGCTTCAGGGGTTTCTGGGTACTCTGGCTTCCTTCCCCAGTCCACAGGCTGTAGGCTGATTGGCATTTCCAGAATGCTCTGGTGTGTGTGTGTGTGTGAGAGAGAATGAGTGTGAGATTGTGCCCTGTGATGGGTTGGTACCCTGTCCAGGGTGTGCCCTGAGTTCCTGGGATAGACTCCAGGTTCCCTGTGACCCTGTGTAGGATAAGTGGGACAGAGGATGGATGGATTATGATGTGGTTTCACTCAGGAGAAAAAAATAATGCTTCATTATTATTATTATTATCACCTTACTGAGCATTTAATATGCCAAATTAACACTTAAATCCTATTATCTGCTGTAAATGTGACATTCATTTTGACATTTTGTTATTGACACTCCCCCGACTCAGAAACAGAGAAAAATATGAGCTCCTGAGTTGTTAGTACAACATTGTGGTGGCGTTCAAGTGCATAATTCCGACATTTCCGACAGGGCTTGTGGGCAACGCAAAACTGAACAACTGTGTACTAAAAGAATAACAGAATGCCCACTACAGCATGAGTTCATTTCATCATTGTCCAATGGACAGGATTGTCAACGAGTGTAATGTCGTTCAGGAACAAGTGAGTGTTAGCTAGCTAACACAGACACAAACGATTCCCTGGCCCCACTGACTACAACAACCCAACCGATGATCCAACATTATTTACATTAACAATATTCATTGTTTGGAGGCATAACACTGGATTTTTGTTCGCTTCTTTATTAGCTACCATTAGTTAAGGATATTGAATTCGTAAGGCTACTGTAGTTCATAAGATGTTGCCTGATGTTATATTAGCTGTGACGATTTTGTAACTTGCTAGATGACAAAGAAATATTGCTTAGGTGAATGCCTTTTATGCCCAGTGGTGAACTACTCAGGCTGTACACAGTTAGGGGTAGCCACATTGTTATTTTCTATGGATGCAGATTAGTATTTTGTCCCAGCCTACACTGCCACATCAGTAAAGTCACTCGTACGTAGCCACTCTACTGTAAAAAGCCTGGCTATGGCCCTGATATTAAAAAATATTTTTGGAGATAATCTCATTGTAATTTTAGTTTGTCAGTTCTGAGAGAATGATGAAATTTTTTTTTTGATCCTCTACTAGTCTTCGTACTAGTGCTCTCTAGAACGTACATGTCCCTACCCAAGTGGGCGTGTCTTGCACTACAATAGGAATCTATACAACACATTTCCCTTTCAGAGATGGTTCCAAGTACAGCACTTAGGAAGCTAAAAACCTTTAAACACCCAAAAGAAAAACACAAAGAAAGTGTAAAGGCCACCAACATTTTAACAGCTCTGAGCAAACACTATCATATAAACTTAGAGAAGGAAAAGGTTCCTCAAAAGTTTCTTCCTGGAGCCTTTTCTGAAAGAGAAACCCCACATTTTGTAGTTTTCTACATTAAACCAAAGCGACCAAAGGGTGCCAGGTTAAACCTATTTTCACAGAGCGTACTGATTGGCGAGGTAGCTGGTGATATCCAGACAGTTGCCAGTTATTCAAGCCCACTGTTCTATAACAATCTGTACCTTTCAAAGATGGTGGTGTTTCTCAAACATTATAACCATCTAACCAAAATATAGAACTGGTGGTTTACTCTGAAAAAGGCGTTTCTCAAGGGGTCTTTGTTGGGCTAATGGTTCTACATTTCTACTTTTCTTTAAAGGAAAACCTTGTATTGTATGGTTCTATATAAATCTTTAAGGGTATTCCCAGAAAGACAAACTAAAAGAACCTTTTAGGGTGCTAGACCCATTGAATGTATAACATCCATCCTGGTTGACTTGCATATTATTATTTTTATCAGGTGATCCTTCAATGGCATCCAAGATATTTTTAAATGAAATTGAGTGGACATTTTAGGTTAAACTTCATTTATCTACATTTTAGTCCATTTTCCCTTTGGTTAGCAGTTTCCTACATTACCCACAATGCCGTTCGACTGCTTGCAGTTAGGCATGCAGTGGGATTTTGCCCTTGCTTCATCTCTACCTAAAGGGAGTGATACAGCAGCTCTTTAATCCTTTGGTCTTGCCAGCTCTCTCACCTTGTCATTTGTACACACTGCTCAAACAGATCAGCTTTCAAAGCTTAAAATTTCATGATAATACCGTTGTCAGTGCCATCATGCTCATCATCTCATAGATCGCTAACTAGCCAAGCTGCATCTCTGCTGTAACTTGGTGGACTTGCGCCATAAAACTGCACTGCATTCTCTTGCTCTTTTGTTTTTTAGGAGCCAACAGAAAACCTGACTTATCACTTATGTCCAAGACATGTCCTATTAAACTGCAATATAACTACAATAGCAATGTCCCCCTGTGACATCAGAGTGGCACACAACCGCTAACTTCTCACGGGAATAACGAAAATACAGCACCAATCAACAAATTAGAACATCACAAATATTTCAGTATAAACATTTAATGCGTTTCAGGGTGGAGTTTTCCTTTAAGGTCTTCACTGGAGATGTAGTGCCCTAATATGTACAAAACAATTAAAAGTTGCATTATTTATTATATTCCTTCATAAATGTTCATAATTTTCTCAATCCAGGACTGGAAGCTGGACAGACTAGTAAAGATAGCTGGTTTCTCTTGATCACACCGTGTGAGCCCCAATGCCATCATGCCAGCCAGATAGTACCGTCCATTCTTTTGGCACAAAAGTGGTGCACCAGCATCACCCTAAGAAGATGAAACAGGGACCAAAAAAGTGGGTTTTCATGTTAGCAGAGTTTATGCTGTCCACAAAATGAAATTCATGAAAATTTAACAGTATACAAATGTGATCAGTAGCACTGCTGACTTCCATTCATTCTTAGCTCAGTTGAAGTACGGTACCAGGCAGGATGATGAGGCGGCAGGTTGCGTGCACAGGAGGACACTGGAGCTAAAAACCTGACCCCAGCTGCTCCAGCAGGCCTGGTCAGGTAGTGGATTCACTTGGGCCTGATGCAGAACATTAGGACTCAGGTTCGCTAACAGGGACAGAAGAAAAAGACAAAATCCGTCTTATGCTGGTCATACTACAAGAGAGAGGATATAGAGGGTGTGCATGTTTGAAGCAAATAGTCATGCTTACGTGTTGACCTTTTATAACCCCAACCTGTTGTCACACAAGATGAGCTTTGATCAAACCTCAAGTCTTCATCTGGGATACAAACTGGGAATACTGAAGATCCTGGAGGAAACCCAGCATACCATCAAAGACCAATAAGCATCATTCTGAAGAAAATGGGTGGTCTAGTTCCTAACCATGGTCCTGGAGTCAGGGGTGGATTTAGTGATTTGGGGGCCCTATTTGAGTGTTTTAACATCACATAATGAAAAATATATATAATTTGCATTTTTAAGGGGCCCTTGGCTTCTGGGGGCACAAGGCGGTTGCCTACCTTTGCCTATTCCGCCCCTGCCTGGAGTACACCATGTTCTGAGGGAGTTCTTGCTACAGAACCAAAAGTCCAGGGGGTTTAGCTGGACCTGATCCAACTCCTCCTACAAGCCTAACCTTGACCCATGATGCACTGTACAACACTGAACACACACACTTATATAGCCCGAAACACCAAGTACTGTAGTCTCCACCCTGTGGATTTTTGGTTTGACTCTGCCCAGTTAGAAGGAGCTTGATCGGGTCTGACTCCACCCCCCCGGTCTTTTGGTTCTTCACATTTTAGTGTTTTCCCTGCTGTAACACACCACATTCAGCTAATCAGCTAATTAACAGCCCTTCCTAAGTTGAAGTGGATGTGTTTGAGCAAGGAAAGCACCAAAATGTGCAAGACAGGGTGTTCTCCTGCTCCAGGGTTGGGAACCTGTGGTCTAGGTTGTTGTACCTAGTTGAGCTGGAACACTGAGGTAGATGAGAGCGAGGTCATGCAGCGGAGGGTAGCTGCCATCATAGGGCTCGCTGTAGACTGCCTTGACTGATACTTGTTGACTTTCCATGGAGTTGAGATCATGAGCACCAAGCACCACCATATCTCCAGCTCTGCAGAAGAGGTCAGTTAAAAAAAAAAAAATCCTCAAACGGAACCAATTTGTTACTTAGAACAGTCAAACATTACAAAAAGAAAAACCATAGCACATCTTGTTATAAACCAAGCTCGTGTATGCTGCTTGGTTGACTTACTCAGCACGGCAGTGGCGTGTAGTCAGAACCCAGCGTTCGTCAATGAGGGTACCGCTGCAGTAGTGGTCATCTGCACTTTGCAAGCTGACCTGCCAGGGCCAGGAGTGAGGACATGCCTCCGTCACGTTTACCACTCTCAGCTCTCCACTGGGCTCAGATGACTCGAAACCTACATAGCCTTGATCCAGTCTGCAGGGTTTCACCTCAGCATGGCCACACTGTTTCACTTGCATGGAAAACACAGCCGGAACAAACTTATACTCGCTTAACAAACATTCATCGTTCGCTAAGAATAGAGCTCCTGCAATACCTAAAAAAGTCTCCCTGAAGTTTCCTATAGTTCCAGGAAAATGTAGAGTGGAGCACAGTTTAATCATGTGTGGTTGCACAGAGTATAGAATGTTAACGCTAGCTCAAGATCATGGTCTTTTTTTTTTTTTTTTTTTTTTTTTTTTTTTTTTTTTTTTTTTTTTTTTTTTTTTTTTTTTTTTTTTTTTTTTTTTTTTTATATTGCAATATCTTTTAGTCAGTTAGAATATTCCAAAAGCCATTGCTCTGTCCAGCCTTCATGAAAAGTCTACTACACTCTTACCCCATGTTCAGCAATTCAACAGTATGCTCATATTGCTTCTAGTTTGTCACTTATGGGCATGCTGCAACTCATACTTGCTGCTTGTTGGAGTTCAGTGTCAAGGTTTTTTAGTTCTGATGAGTATAAACTACAGCTAATTAATTAAACACATTAAATAATTATTGATTTGCTTGTTGTGTGTCTAAGTTTCATTGGCAGCACAAGTTAACTGTTCTAGCTATGTACATTCACCAGAAGCACCAGTGTTCTCTGCTTTTTCTTTATAATGAGATGAAAACACAGTTTTAAGCTTGTCAATTTTTGCACATCAAACAGTTAATGGGAGCTAACTGCAGATACAAACTAAAGATTTAAGCGGGGAATCAAAGAAACGTCTGACCACACGCAGCGCTATGTTAGTCTGAGAAAGAATTCGTCATGGATTTGTCTCTTTAAGGCATCATACCTAAGGCTCGATTTAGCCACTTCACTAGTAACGAGGAAAAAAAAAAAAAAAAAGATTCAAGGTTTTTAAAGCAAAGAATGCTGAAAATGTTTGTTGCAGGTAGACCAAGGTTCTCCTTTTAAATCCAGAATTTTAACAAACCAGTGGTACTGTACTAATGTATTCATCAACTCTAGTATCTCCAGTGTGTCTTCTGAAAAGAAATAATAGGCTTACCTGCAAGTTCAGTGGGAGGAAATAATTTTCTGCTTGCTATGTTCCCCCACCCAAAAAAAAAAAAAACCCCACACAAAACATAAGCACATTAGAGGCAAATATCTTTGGTGAAATTTGTGCTCAAAATGTGTAGAGAAAATACACACCAATTGAAACAAACAAAAACAAACAAAAAAATAGTATTACCTGTTAATACCTTCCATGAGCCATCAGCTCCAAGTTGACCTTAAGGTGGAAGAAGGAGTACTGGTAGATTCTATCATGTACATGACTTTGCTTTTGATTTCATTTCTGAAAATTTCATACCATCAACGATGGAATTAATCCACTGGATGTAAAAAGCAACTCGGGTGTAGACCCCTGGTTTCCAAGCACGGCCACAGCCCACTCCCCAACTAACGATTCCAGCAACTTCATACCGCTTTCCTGTGAAGCACGACAAGGGACTCCCAGAATCCCCCTGTTCAGAAAGACACAGTGAGGGAGGGAAGGAAAAAAAAACAAAAAACACTAACGTTACATGTCTACCTAAGTTCAGGGAAATGGAAATTGGAAGAAATGAAAGGTTTTATGAACGGGAAGATTTTTGATTCTTCATAACCAAATTCAGGTGAACAACTTCGAAACACCCCCTTACGAGAAGCTAAAAGTCAGCATGCAGCAACAAAATCTGCAAGTATAGTGCAACTCGTATCTGACTAAAATCCTGTAATATCCTGTACTGTACCTGACACGCAGCCACACCTCCCGTCACATCTCCAGCACACACCATAGAGGAACGGATAACCCCTCCATAAAATCTGACACAGAGATCAGACTCCAAGATGGTGATGTTGGCCTCTTCAAGCCTGTCCACATGGGGGCCACCTGGGCAGATGAGAGGTGTTTAGCAATTGTAGTTTTGTTTTGTTTTAAAAAAAAAAAAAAAAGAGTCAAATATTGGTGTGAAGAATTTACAATGAGTAGTCACTCAATGTTCTCCACCTGTTCATATCTCAAAGAATGGATGCTAGAGAACAGTCAGATACACGCAGTATCAAGTCCACAATATTATACCTCAGTGCTGCTGATTTCTCAATTTTTATTGGCCAGAAGTTGTTGATTTTCTGTAAAAGCAGTTCTGACAGTAGTATAAACAGGCTTATATTAAAGTGTTCATTCTAACACGTTATCATTTATAAATACAAGTTGATGTGCCACAAACTGCCTAAAACCAAGGATAATTTTGATATAGTGGGGTTTTTCTGTACAGCCATGTTAAATTAGTGTTTATGGAAGGAGTCTCCAGTGTCAGTACTTTGCAACATTTAGATGTAAAGCTGTAACCAAGTTTTCCAACATGGCAAAGTCTTCAGCGTTTGTGGTCTCTCGGTAACATGACAAGCTGGAATTTTTTTGTCTTAACCTCAAGAGACGGAGACAGAGAGGGTGGTGAGGGAACTGTTATACATGGGAACAGGAACAAATTAGTTTCACAGCTGTTGCACAACATTTAACTTAACTATAAACAGATAACTTATGATGCGTCATTCTTTAATAAATAATAATAAAAAAAACTTTAGTGCTGTTGTACAAGACAAGGAATGAAACACTTGTCATCAGAAAATAAATCAACACAACAGTGTGATGTGGCCAGATATGGAGAAGCATTTTCCTATAACAGCATATCCCAGAGTTTAATTCCTTATTTTCAACTACAGTCAATTATAAAATTTTCCAAACCATTACGACAAAAATAAATGCATGAAATTAATAGTAATAAATAAATAGATACATATATAAATAGAGGTTTCTTATGAGAAGAAACAAAATGGTGAAATTGTGCATGTTAAGATATAAAGCCATCATTCTTCCTGACTCATCTGCTCTACCTTTCTCAAACTTCTTGGCACATTATACTTGACCAATAACCAGTTATAACTCTGTAAAATATAGGCACATTTTCCTTTTCTCCCCATCTGAAAACTATTGGGGGTTGCAAACCTTCCCTCTCAACTGTACATGTTCTTTAAGCTTGTATGTGCCTGGTGAAGGTCACTGGAGAGATACCTACTCTCAGGGGTGGAACCCCAGCCTGTAACGGTGCATCGTTTCAGTGAAGGTAAGTCTCTGCTCCAGACAGGAATGGGCCTCACACACTCGTCAAACAGCAGTGGAGTCTGCAGCTTCAGCAGGGCAATGTCATGCTGTTTGGTTATGCTGTTATAGTCCTTGTGAGTGATGATTTTAGCCACTTTGGCATTCTGAACATAAGACGAGTATAGATTAATCATAATAAACCTTATGTATAGAGTACTTTCATACACGTGGTAGCTAAAGAGAATGCAGTAATTGAATAGACAAAGATGAGTGAAAATATGAGTAGAAAAATAAACATTAGGAGATAAGTACATCTCCATCAACAAGTCTAGTCCTTGTTATTAATTTGTTTGCCCGAGATAGCCTTCAAATATACTTCCAAAACAGGAAGAAAGATATTGCAAAACACTCCGACCTTGCTGTGACCTTGAGCCTGTTTAGATCAATTCAAATATCTAATCAGTTCATCTGCTGGTTGACAATGATAATTCCAAATAAATCCTGCAAACATTCAACCACTTGTTCTCGAGATATAGGGCAAACAAGAATCTCGGACAGACTCACAGCCAACCCAAAAACATACCACATTGTGGCAGAGGCATAAAAAATAAAAGAAAATTATAAGTACAAAAACAAACAGATGGAGTGCTTTCAAATAAGGGCATCATTTAAAAAAAAAAGAGAAAAAAAAAAAGATACATTTTCAAATGCTTTTGTTTTTTCTTTTTAAAGAGTGTACAGAGAGTGAACGCTTAATGCAAAGTGGTATAAAAGTTCCACAGATTTGAAGTAGAGCAACAAAAAGAGGCCTCTTGCCTTTGTCTAATTTACAGAGGCTTCTAAAAGGTGACATTATCAGATCTCAGGTCATTCCCTGAAGTACACAAATGCTAAGCCATTTAAAGCTTTAAAAACATTTAAGACTTTTTAAAATTGATCCTGGAGGATATAGATAACCAGTGCAGCTCTGACAAAACAGTTTCAGAGTTGAAATAAAACTAAACACTCTGGCAGGAAAGTGATTAAGATACACGTATAGATTAAGATAACGTACCTGTTGGCAGGACTCCTTTTCATTTTCCAGATCATGTTTCCCAGCCCTCACTGACCAGAACGATTCATTAGCATATCTGCCAGTAGAAGCAGAGAGACTATTATCAAGTGTTCCTCACACACCACAAGTGCCAGCACACTTATTCAGACCATACAAAGCACAGAACTCCAAATACTGACATGACTTAACAATGAATAAAAGTTTAACAGGACATATTGGAGTGGTGGGAACCAGAGACATGGCCACTTGGGTCGTCAGTGTTGTGATATAATGCATTGCTCAACCCTAATAGTTTTATTATTGAGCTATTGATAGATGGGTCCTCGGTCAAGGTGGATCCAGAGTCTATCCTGGGAACACTGGGCACAAGGCGTGAATACCAGTCCACTGCAGAGCACCATTCACACACAGGTTCACACACTCATTCACACCTAGGGGCAATTTAGCATAGCCAATAGACCAGCTGGAGGTGGGAGAAAATGCAGAGAACCTTGAGGAAACCCACATGAACACTTGGGAGAACATGCAAAACTCCACACAGACAGTAACCCAAGCGCAGAATTGAACCAGTGACCCTGAGCTGTGAGGCAGCAAGGCGACCAGCTACACCACCATCCTGCACCAACTAGTTCTCACACTAATTCAGTGACTTCATTTCTCATCCAGCTTGCATTATGATAGATTTACCGTCTGAAACAGTGGCCGGCTGTGACGATCCAGTACTGGCTGAGGATGGCACCACCACAGACTGGCATGTTGGCAAAACTCAGCACTACCTGCCAGGGCCATGAGTGAGGCCATGCCTCTTTCCCATCCACAATCCATGGCTCCACCTCCTCCTCCTGAGTGAAAGCTCTCACCCCTGCTATAGCTGTACCACACAGCAAAACAGCAGACTTAATAGCAACATGTTTACTATAGAAAAAAATTATTAGTTGCTACAAGTTCAGTCTGTAGTCATACCAGCTAAATTGTTCTCATTTATGGTGTTTCCTTTATAACCCTGATGTGATGTAGATCCATCCAGAGTGGAACGCTTGCCAGCTTCAATGTTTACGAGAGAGAGAGAGAGAAAGAGAAAGAGAGAAAGAGAGAGAGAGAGAGAGAGAGAGAGAGAGAGAGAGAGAGATTCATTGCTGTAACTACACACATCAGGTTTTGTTTGGTACAGATTTTTGGTACATTTCTCACAACTCACCAATTCCATCATTAAATAATATGAAGACTAGGCATGTAACAGCAAACATCACTTTCTTGCTTATAATGACTATCACAGCCTTAAAAAGTAATCCATAAATCACCACACCACCAACTGAAACACAGTGAATGAGTCAGAGAAACCTCCAGCTTTAACACCTGCAACCAATTCAGAGCTAATTAAAGTCCAGCCTACAATCAGTGGCAGGGAAACGTTAGCATTTGGCCACTAGGGGGCAGCACAACATCTAACGTACCACTGATGGGCAATATGACTCACTTTAGTGACTCGATTCTTTCGGTTCCAATGAATCATACCTGAGTTCGATTCTTTTGATTCACCAGTAAGAAACAGAATTTGTTGGACAACTTGTATCTACTGAGTTACATGGATTTCTTAAGACTGATGAAAAAAATTTATGTACTATTTAGTATAGTGTGTACAATTATGTAATGTATAGTTTTATTTAGTTAAATTCATTCAATCAGTTTAATAATCTCTCTCTCACTCACTTTCAGTAAATGCATTATCCGCTTTATCCTGGTCAGGGTCATGATGGATCCAGAGCCTACCCTGGGAACACTGGGTGTGAGGTGGGAATACACACTGAATACACACTGTGTGGAGTCTGTTGCAGTGCACCAAGCACACACATTCACACTCACAGGCATGTTTTTGGGAGGTTGGAGGAAACCGGAGAACCCGGAGGAAACCCACACAAACACATGGAGAGCATGCACAGAAACTCCACACAGACAATAACCCAAGCTCAGGATGAAACTCGGTCCCTGCACCACCCAGTTTAATAACCTGCTCCCTTAAATTCTGGTTCAGCAGCATCTTTACCTAGATGTTAGTAAGCTAGTGAAGCAGGCCAGAAGGGGGGCACAGGTTAACAGATGCCATGTCATGAATTAAGCCTTGCCACCCCAACTGACTTCATATCCCATCTCCAAAAGGTCTTTTACTCCTATGAACTTCTTGCAGACTTACACCACATGAACTCTTCACCCTCCTGACACCTTGCAGAAGGTGCCAGAGCATCCATGCCACCACCACCAGGCTTCATAACGGCTCCTTTCCTGAAGCTGTCAGGGTACAACACACTGTCTCCAAACATCCACCTGAACTAACCAAATGCTTCCCAGCACCCACCATAATTTAACCATTACTGTGCACCTGCAATTTATAATGCTACTATGACACTTGCTACCCAAATGCACGATAGGGTAGGAGCCTATAGTTTACAGACAATTGTTTGCATTGGTTTCTTCCATCCAGTACTATTTTGCTGTCTTCTCTAGTTAGCATGCATTGTCCTGAGTATTTATTATATACTTTGCACTCATTTCAGTCCTATATTTGCATTAGAAGTAGTCCTGTGGACCAGGTTACTGTATTATTATACAGTATAACAATATTGTTATATATGGTCCTGCATTTTGTTCCCATGTTACAAGTTATAAAGAGGAATGACAGTAAAACCCCACTTAACTTGACCTGACAGATCTAGCTCAGGCTTATATAAACTGTCATTGTGTTACTGTAGGTATTTTGAACAAATGCCTTGAGTACAAACCAATGAAGCCAATGCTTGAAGGTTATTTTTTCGTTATTCACATTGCACCAAGGAACAATTGAGATACTCTGCAAATGTAACTTTGTCCAATACTTTGTGATCCTGCCCCATATGTCTGGACACGCCACTGGGGCCAGTGTTAATCCTATCTACATTATCTACATTATACTGGAAGATTATCAATGTATATTGAATGCACGTTATCTAGGAAACTCCTCCTTAGGCTGCTAATTGATCTAGGTAAACACACTGTTAATTTGCTGATTTTGTTTACTTAAATTTATTGACCATGAAATGATCTACAGGAATTGTCTGTACTAGAAGGAGCCATGCTAAAATAGATGGCGCGCAACATGAAACTTGAAGCAACAAGGCATGAATTACACTGAGTGAACAAACGATCAGGTCGTGCTTTTGTGTAATAAATTATACACGATGAACCGAATTCAAACTGAAAACATGATGAATTTCACACCACCTAATTGCCAGGGGTGAGGGGAAACCTTCCAGCAGTCACATAGTGATGCATGACACAGCATTTGCTGTAAATACCGCTGACATACAGCCATCTTTCCTTCTCATCTTCTCCTCTCATACACTTAGGATCACGTGTCCACCATATGGAGCTATCTGCTTATCAGCTACAGGTATCCTGTCTTTCAAAGCTAAGAATAGCTCGATCTTAGCCTGATATCCTTTTCTTCCTCAGTGAGTGCTTTTTGTATATTAGAGCATTTTGTAGCATCCATAAACTTCAAGTCGGTTTCCCTGGTGCTGTCTGAATTATAATTTCATACTTCAGAACTTTATTTCTCTGGTAAACTCCTTTATGAGAGAGTAAGAATGAAATCATATAACAATCATTTCCTGTAAAATGAACAACCTTGGCACACAACCTTGAGCAGGGCTCATTTGATTCACAACTAAAATAAGCTTTACTTATAATAATTTATAATAATGAATGAACTTTATCAGTGTCATTTGAGACAAACGTCTTAAATTTGCATTCATTTATTTTTTTCTCTGGTGTCACGTAGCGTGAGAGTGAAATCCCTGTGAGCCATATACAAGCCTTCAGAAATAACTGTGTTGTACATTTTGGATATTCTTTATTAAATAAAGGAATATGATTTCACATAGGTTTCTGTAATGACATGAAACGCACTGCTACTGCTGAAGATTTTTCAAGACAGCTGAAGAGTATGAAGGAATCATTAATGAAATTATGATCACGACTAAACATGGATAAAACACGAGTATCATAAAGCACATCCTATCATCTTGATATCGTTTCACGTCATTTAAACAGTCTTCGTTAATAGGCAAAATAAGAAGAGCCTGATATGCAAATCGTTGCACAGTTCATTACTATGACGTTTGTCATTTTGGAATTTCTACATCCAGAAAAATTTTCACGATAAAAAAGAGAAAAATGTTAAAATAACTCAATAGAATAAGGATGACATTCTTGGCGCAGAAAATGACCCTGTCATTTATTTATACACAATTCAAGGTCACTCGTACAATCACGGATAAAAATTGTACACAAAGCAAATGACGAACGAAAAAAAGGACTTTCCGATCTTTCTGTGTCAAATGGAGAACGGCGTCATGTTCACAGAACACATTCAAAGAGCAAGCCGGCTCGAAGTTCCCCTGTCCTGTTGATCTGAAGTCACTGAACTGCAGGTTTGGATGAAAGCTCCTTGAGTATGCGAGATGCAGCAGATTAGTGCGATACACATTTTTGCAGGGGTCCTTTAAAATGTTCTCGCTTCTGATCAGAGATCAGATAAAGCTAAAGATATGACGAGTCAATGAGGCTACCATATGATACACCACACTCTGCCGCACTATTGCAGTGTGGATCCTTAACGTTAACCCTGGATCTCTTTTTACAGATTTCTTTTCCAGCACCATTGATTACAGAAGGCGCTTTTAAAGCAGTCAGCTCAGAATCTCTCTCTCTGTGTGTGTGTGTGTGTGTGTGTGTGTCTCTGTATCGACTCTGCAAGCCCTCGGTAAGGTAATCTCCTGATTGTGTTTTAAAGGCTCCTTTATCCTCCCTGCAGTTTCTTCTCCAGTCTGTCCAGCTTGGCCAGGTTCTCCTTAAGCAGCTTGGAGCCAGGAGAGAGCAGGAGAGCTCTTTGGTAGTATGTTCTTGCTGCTACATAGTCTCCCTGCAAGAAGAGACAAATTTTAACCAACATATAATTCATTTTTAAATGAGAATAAGCATTGATTATCCTCAAGCGAGACAGTAAAGCAGACCTCCCAACCCCAAAGAGGAATAAAGCGAGGGGATGTTAAAACCAGGAAGAACGCAGTACATCTTCAGTATAGTCCTTTTACAAATCACTTGTCTAAGATAAAAAAAAAAAAAATTGTAGTGCATATATATACAGGGTTATACAGTAACCACCAGGCACCTGGGGAGGAAAAAAGCTTCTCTGTTTTAGGTACGACATAGACACTAGAAAATTTTACATGCATTAAAGTAGAAAAGTGCAATATTTGTTTGTTCTGTACTTTGCATTTGTGATATTTTGTACTGTTGTACCTGTATTTATTATTTGTATTTAAGTATTTTTGTAATTTTGTCATTTTTCTGAGAACCGCTTGTGATGTTTCTAACAGCTATGTGAAACACAATGACAATAAAACATTTGAATCATTGAAGCTCACAGTAGAAAAGTTAACTTTCTTTCTTCCAATTCTAGGAAAAGGTTTATGAAAATGTTACCCGAAGCAAAAGGTAGTGTGCGTGTAAATTTACTCGTGTCTACAGCTTAACTAAAACAGATGCTTGGCAGCTTTTCCCCCCCAAGCATCTGGGAGTTACTGTAAAACCCTGTATATATGCACACTCGACTTGATAATGCTGTTTGCATCTGCATTAACTAGCAAAAAACTAATTATCATTACTTTTACAATGATTTCTAAAGTGCTAGATTTGACACTGTGTTGTAGGCCTACTTTTTGTTTTTTTCTCTGTCGGCTGAAAAAGTGTCTTTCAGCCAGAAAAGTGTGTCTTGACCAACTTCGGATGCAATTTTTCAGTGCCATTCCTAATAAACATAGTTAACTTGTCTAAAGTTAGCTAAGTAGAACATACTTGAAAGATTTTATTGCACATTTACAAACTCAAAATATTCTTTATTCACCTTGACAGAAACAGATGCCACATCTTTCAAGCAAGAAAATGGAGACCAGACGCCATCCAAAACATTACTGATGTGAGATGGGGGGAAGGGGGCAGGGGGTGGAGGAAGACTGCTCTTTTGGCATACGTGTTAAAATGTGGAGTTCTTGTGCAAAATGCATAAAGATTGGCAGGTTGTATTAATGTGATGCAATAATACTATGCTCATTATTGTGTTCCTAAGAAAGCATCCAATATCAGATGAACTAACGTAGGCAGATGCTTTGAAAATACCTTTATATGCTGTATTCCCCCCATGTTCATCCAAGCTTGTGATTGGTCAGGCTTGAGTGCAACAGCGAGTTTGTAGCTCTGTGGAAGAAAATATTCATCAGCCAGCTTCATCCTCAGTAACAACAATAACACACACGCACACACAAACATGCACACACACACACACCCTCTAGCTTGCTCCAATATGAGGAAATTATTTTCCATGACTTTTCCCACAACATTTTTAAAGATCTCCATACACGAAAGCTGTTGCACATGGATAAATAACTAACATTAGCTGACCTTAAAGGAAAAATCCACCGTGAACCTTACATCACCATGGCAACGGGGGCGTGGTCGAGCGTCAGCTGTGGATGGAGAGAAGGCGGATCGAACCGGCAGGTAACGCGTAATGATTCTTACCTGTGTGTTATTAACCTGGGTTTACTTATGTGTGTCTTTTTGTGCCTTCAGAGCCTCCTGTAACAAGCCAGCACAAATCTGTGTGCGTGTGTGTGTGTGTTTAGTGCGCTGAAAAACGAAAGTAAAAATAAAGAGCCCGTTTGAACTGTCTTTAGCCTGCGTCCCGCTTCCTCATTTCTGACCCAACACAGGGGAAGTGCCACAATTACCCACAATGCAGTTCAAATATCTGCTGTTAGTGGTGCAGTGGATTTATCCATCGCTTCATCTCTACCTAAACAGACTGATGCAGTGGCACTTTATTCCTTTAGTCTGTCCATCTCTCTCACCTCATGATCTGTACACTCAACACATCAGCTTCCAAAGCGTCAACGTTCATGCTAATACTGACATCAACGTCATCATCTTGTAGATCGCTAACTAGCAGAGCTGAGTCTCTGCTGTAACTCAGAGTAACAGAGCATTCTGGAGATTGGAGTCCAACACTTGCACCAACGTCTCCACTATCTCTACGCTGGATTTCTCATTAATATGACGTTGAACGTAGCTGGATTTTTTTCCCCCTATTGAATTTTTTCCTCTATTAAACACCATCGTGTCCGCTCTAGCAATGACGTCAGCACAGCACACAAACACTAATTTCTCAGAGGAATAAAGAAAACAGCACCAACCAACAAACAGGCACCAGAATCATCAAACGCATCACAAATATTTCATTATAAACACATTTTTCAGGGAGGATACGACAAAATAAGACAAAAATGCAGTGTGTCATTTAATGAGAAACCACAACGCCCTCTGTCCTGAAGACGTTCCTGTGTTATAGAAAATTCATTGACACGTTCTGACCAATCAGAATTGAGACTTCAACAAATCAACAGCACTCTGGTATAAAGGAATAACTCGAACAGAATCAGGCAAACTGACTCACTAATAATCTTACTAATTTAACGTTTCCAGGACATTATATGGATTTCTCATTTTCCAGGTGATTTCCATGACTCTGTTCCAGGATTTTCCAGGAAAAATTTCCACCCTGATCTAATGTTGACAAGATTTTAGTTTAGTCACTCAGGCTTTCTTTATTGTGTACACTCTCTTTGGGTTTAGAAGCTTATTTCAGTCTTCTCCAATGCTTATATCACAGCACAAAGTAACTCTATACTGTATAGCTTTTTTTGTCTTGACCCAAAACTGTCTAACGGAATTGAATACAACTTTATTGTCAACCTCTAAACCTGATAGCAGCCTTCAGTGGCCAAAATAAGACACAGACGAGGGCCAGGAGAGCTGGAGTCAGTCCAAGCACAAGGAGAGCAGCCAAAAGAGCTGTATTTACAGGAAACGAGTGGGATTACCAGATCAGGCCAGCTAAAACAGAACTGAGCTGAGGAAGATAAACATCAAGCTTGATTAAAACTGAGACCATGGGAATTCTCCTAAAACGAGCTGTGTGTGGCTTGAGATAAGAGAGTGTGGTTATTTTAGTGTCAGTTATCAGGCTGTTGGAAGGAGATATCAAGACGAGGAGGCATGTTTGAACTCTCTCACTCTCTCTCACACATACACACACACACACAATTAATTAACCCTCACTGCATTAGAATTTTGTCATGCTTGCTTCTCAAGCCGCGAGCTTCTTCTAAAGCTGTTTGTTTCTTTTCTCTTCTTGCTTTCTTATTGTGTTTGTTTAATTGACAGAGACTCGGACTGTTCACTAAATAAAGTGGAAGAGCAGCGAAAGAAAAGAAACGGCCGAAAAGGAAGATGAAGAGGAATGCGTGAACTGAGTGAATAAAAAAAGGAAAAAAAAGAAAATCACGTGTGTAAAGAGAGAGTGAGAGTGAGAGAGAGAGAGAGAGAGAGAGAGAGAGAGGGGTCAAAGCACCTCAAAGGCTCTGTCTAGCTCATTCATCTCCCGGAGTTGGTTGCCCATGGAGAAGTGAAGCTCCGCTTTCACTGCGGGGTCCATCGGCTCCTGCTGGAGCGCTCTATCTAAAGCGTCCAATGCCTGTAACACACACACACACACACACACACACACTCACAGTAAAACATACCACTTTTCACCCAACTCCATTTAAGCCTGAATTCATTACAAGGTTTTATAGTAAAGTTTTTTTAAACAGCTAATATAAGTTTAACCTTTTGTTACAAACTATTAAACTTTTATTCATATTTTAGTCATTTGGTCACTTGGTCATTTGGTAACTATTCATAGCCACAGCTGTACCACATCTGTAGACCTTCATTCAAACATTCACTCACATATCTACTAGGGGTGTAACGATACACAAAACTAAATTTCGATACGCAATGATATGGTGGTGTCTCGAATAAGCATTGCCTGTATATACCTGTATATGTAGATTTCCATTTTCAATTGATTAAAACTTTCAACATTATAAACGTACAATAATTGAAATTTCATTATGACAGTGTTTGTGTGATACATTCAGACTCCTAGCAGTGTATAAAGAAACAAAAGCTGCATTAGATTATAACAAAATTACACATGGCTAATTAAACATTATCTCTGATCAAGTTTTCATTGGTGCAACTCAAGTGGGTGTGTCTGAAACATAGGGCTGATGATTTCACATTCTGTTGTTAACTAGTAGTGCTGTCAGAGTCACACAGCTCTCTGTAGCACAAACGTGTTTTTGAATCCTCTGTTCTTCTTTATACCGAAGAGCGCCTCTGATCTGCAGCTTTAAACGTCCCTATCACGTGGTGATTTCTTTAGCTCAGATTCAGTCAGCAAGGAAAGACTTCGTGTTTTTGTCTAATTGACTCGGTGCAGATGCATGGACGTGTTCATGGCCAAATTTTCAGACAAAAAAATAGTCAAAAAGAGCAGAAAGAGGGAAAAAAGGCAGACAGCAAAACATCAGAAGCAAAAAGAAAAGTCCTTGCTAATATGCCAACTCCGTCTGTAGCCACACTTTCTGAAAAGATTTTTTTTAACAATCATAAACGACAGTGTCAAGGTGGAAAATATATTAAAAAAAAAAAAGAAAAAAGAAATTTGTTGCTTTGAATGAGTGTTCTCTGTGGTCAAGGATGACAGAGCATGTTGAGCCTCTTTACACAGTGCCTAGTAGACGCTTTTGTTTCCAGATACATGTCTACCAGAAATGTACAATTAGTCAGAGATCACATAAAAAAATAATAACTAAATAAAAACCTTAGTCCAGTGGGTGTTGCATTTCAGTGTCTTGGCCAGGAATTTTTGTGCTTCGCTAATGTGTCTAAATATTCACAGTAATGAATCACTTTATTTAGTTAATGTTTCATTTAAGATAATAAAAAAAGAGAACTCTAGTATTTTATTCTCACTTCAGGGAAAGGAGACGCTACCGAAATCTAATATTCAAGTATCCAACCGCGGTGCTGCTATACATATTTTAAATGCTAAGTGGTTATTAATTAACACGAAATGTATAAACATGCTTATGCATACAATATAGAATTCACACCCAACCACACACACCCACACACACACACCTCAGTGTGGTTTCCCTGCTTGCTGTAGATAGCAGACAGCAGGCGGTAACACTCTATACAGCTGCTGCTTTTCGAAATGATGCCCAGAGTCATCTTCTCAGCTTCTTTTGCGCGGCCTGCCATCGCCAACACCTGAGCCTGAAGAGACAGAAAAAGAAAGAAAATGTCATTTTTGTGTACTAGGCACCACAAAGCGGCTCAGACGCTGATGTAAATCACAGCGCAGGATCTGTAGAGACTTCATTACACTGCTCCAGTCTGTGAGCTGTGTGCCAGAGCGTCTCATCTCTCACAGCCTTCGTTATAACTAATAACAGCACAGTGACATTATGTAAAGCCTTTTCTTTTTCCAAACACAAACCACTCAACGTTCAACAATCATCCTATAAAATCTGGTAACACCATCATTTCAGATCAATGTAAATCCAGTTTGTTGTTGTTCCACAATACAGACAGGGATGTTTTACACGCCAGGATTAAAAGACTGTTGAACAGCGCTCTCACCAGAGCCAGCCAGACGTCCTGGTTGCCCGGCTGCAGTGACGCGGCCTCTCGGTACAGCTGCAGAGCCTCCTCATAGCGGCCCGTGTTATAGTACAGCGCTCCCAGAGGAGTCAGGATATCCACCTTACGCACCACCTGCAGTGCCCTGCATGCACACACACACACACACACACATTTACATTTATGGCATTTGGCAGATGCCCTTATCCAGAGCGACTTACAGAAGTGCTTTGAAGTCTCTATCAATAAATACATTCTGATACTGGTTCACTAGGTCACAAACTAGGAATACCATCAGTCCAAAAACTCTGTTGGGGGGGTAATATAGTAACAAACGCAAAGACAATAAAATTTTTTATCTATTTTTAAAAAATTTTTTAAAGTGCTAATTTTTTAAGCACACAAACCCTTGTACACGTGGTTCTGCACTACAGTGGGCAATATGACAAAAAATATCTTATCCTGATTCTCAATAGCATTTCTACAAAACTCGATATGCATCATGACATATAGGTTTGCTCCCAAACTGCCACAGTAGTGTTGTTCCTTAAAAAAGAAAACTGTAAACAATAATAAATATAAATACGAATAACATTACAATAATAAATTATAAATGATATAATAAATATAAAATCATAACTGATTTATTATTTATTTATTAATAAACAAATGTTATAATAAATTTATTGTTATTTAAAGAAAATTAACATTTATAAAAAAGATATATATATATCAAAATTTAACTTCAGTTCTAAAGCCTTACATACAAATACAATACAAATACAAACAAACACTGAAAAAGATATATTTTTTTTTATTTTAAGATTTTTAAAAGATTAAGTATAAAATTTTAACAACAGCTGTTTCCATACAGACCACAACATCTCAGAGAAGTATATTTGACATAATTGATCACACTCAAAGGACCCTAAATGATTTTTTGTGCTGACAATGCAGTAAAATGTGCAGGGTTTTGTTTAACATGGAAACAAAATACCAAGGCTATGAAATTGCCATGTATGTGCACTTCTAGAATTAATTAGACTACTTTCACATGCTTGCTGTGTTTATTCTGTTAAAATGGAGCCCTGGCGTGGTTTCCTCCTCTGTGCGATTCTTGGGCAGGTGAGAACACAGCAATCACACTTGGGTGTGAACCAAAACAACCGGTCTGAGAGCGTCTGTTCGCTTCCAAGTGAACTCGAGCAGTTCGACTGCAGTGACAGAGTGAATCATCTCTGAATCGACTCACTGCAGGAAGTGAATCTAACACCCTAAAGGACCATTAGAAATGATAGTGTGCTAGAGATTTCCACCCATGCCACTGTCAGAGTCACTGAAATCACATTTTCCCCCCATTCTGATGTTTGATGTGAACATTAACTGAAGCTCTTGACCTGTATCTGCATGATTTTATGCCCGGTGTTGCTGCCACATGATTGGCTGATGGATAATTGCATGATTGAGCAGGTGTTCCTAATAAATAACACTACTAAATATAAGATACAGTCTTGTTTAGAGACTGCTTCTGAGCAGATTTGTGCTTATGGACTTGGTGTTTTGGCAATGACAAACAAAAAAATCAAGGATTATATCAGATTATTAAACTGTTCGCTCCTCTTCTCCTTTTTCAGTCCCATTCCTTTGTCTCTGTTTATTTTGTAAAGTAAGTCGTTGGTGGAACTGGAACATCTGGTTGAACATCAACCGTCAGTCATAGAGCTTTCACTGAGATAAATCACTAAATCCTCTCTAATACTATCAAATAAACACTTCACTTCCTGTTTATTTGTAGCTTACAGTGGCTGTGTATGAGCTGCCTTTTTTATTTCTTACATATGTTAGAACTGAAATCGTTACTAACTGTACCATAACCCTAATCGGAGTGCTTCATATCTCCGACCGACTCGAGCAGTTCCTCAGCTTACCGTTTATACCAGACCTCCGCCTCTTTGCTGCCGTTAGAGGAGCGCAGCAGACGGGCCAGATTCACCATGGCAACGTAGTGAGAGGGCTTCAGTTGCACGGCATGCTGGTAGTGAACTGCCGCTCGCTCGCTATCACCTGAGAGAGAAACGCAAGTATCAAGTACTGAAACCAGTATAATATCAGAACGTGACCAGACAGATAGTACAGCCAACTCCAAAACTACTGGCGAGAAAAAAGACAAAAAAAAAACGCCACTTAAAACCTTAGAACAGTATAATAGTAGTTTTAGTCCAAAACATGGCAAATTATTGAAGCCCTTTTAAATATACAAAACAAATGCAAAAAATTCAACCATGAAAATCTTTTTTTTAATTTTTAAAATAAATTAAACTACAATGTGTTTTAAGAGATGCAAAGAAAAAAAAAGCCTTTCCTGAGAGCAACCCTAAAAAAGAAAAAAAAGTGTCTGAATGTTTGTCATTGGAGCTACAATAAGAGTGTTGTGTTGAGAGAATACCAAGATCTCTATCCGAGTCTCTCCAATCCACAATAGGATCAATGCTGCTATTTTCGACTGAAGAGACGTTATTAAACATTAATTCTGGGGTGCCAATAATTTTGAAACAGAACGTTTTTGCAAAAAATGTCACGTTAAAATCAAACTACACAGTGAGGATTCTTTTTTCCTCCTTTTCATGTAGGGTGCCAATATTTCTGGAGTCAACTGTAAATGCTATTTCGCTGTCGTTGAGGTGCTGCGATGATTTCAGGCACTGACCCGTGTCCACCAGGAACACGCCGTAGTTGTTGTGGAGGTCCGAACTGTCTGGACAATTCTCAATGCCCTTTTTGTAAATCTCATTCGCTTCCGCAAACCGCTTCTGCAACCACACACACACACACACACACACACACACACACACGACAGTACAGCTTTTATTCTCTGATTTATTCCTCACCATGAGAAAATACAGTACTTAAGCTAGCTGTAGAAACAATGCAATGGAAACACACAAGACTGATGTGAGGAATAGACAGGTGTTACGTAAAGAGATGAACAGATGCACAGAGACAGACGAGGGAAAAAAAGGGAGGAGGAGAGACCTGGTCAGCGTAGAGAGAGGCTAAGCTGGAGTAGGCGTCAGCAAACTGTGGCCCAAAGCGAATCGATTCCTTTAGCATGTGCTCAGCTTTTTCCTCCTTCCCCTGGGACCTGCACATCATCGTTCCAGTTATTATTAGAAGAATGAGATCTACAGTGAATCACATGTACAAGACTATACCGCACTTAAGCATAAGTATTCACCCCCCTTGAACTTTTTCACATTTAGTAGTGTTACAACCTGGAACTGAAATGAAATCTAAAATGTCTTTAATGGTGCTCTTTTAATATCAGTTTTTTAATAATAAAACCCTGATTGATATTTTACAGAACTTTTTGTCCTGGACGTTTTGATAGACAGCACTATGAAGACCAAAGAGCTGTGATTCTGTGGTCAAGCTGACGGTAAATACTAAGTACTGAGAAGTGGATTTTAGTATTTATGCTGCTCTTAGATGGACCCAGAGCCTCAGGAGTGCTCTGACATTAAACATTTTTAAATCGAAAACTTTCCTGTTTCCTGTTTCAAGCGTACAGTTAAGCTTGTGATTTTACCCCTCAGTGACAGTATTGAACTTTTATTGCACTACATTCTGAGACAGTATTGCACTTTTATTGCACTGTATTTTTTATCTTCTATCTTATTTCTTTACTTTTTCTTTTAAATCATATATTATTTCTCCTTAAACTGCATTCAACCTACTTTAAATTCTGTTTTAGCATAAAACTGTTATTGTTTTGGGTTAATTTTCTCTTCAAAGAGATCATGTGGGTAAATACTTATGCAAGTTACTGTA
>CM040471.1:8113849-8142344 GCA_022758105.1 Pangasianodon gigas | reverse complement strand
GAGAGAGAGAGAGAGAGAGAGAGAGAGAGGGTGTATGGAGACTTCATTAAGCTGCTCCAGTATTACAGCCTCATTTCTCACTACAGTCTTCTGCAAATAACAAATGATAAGACATCACAGGAGAGCACTTTTTAATGGTCTGATGATTTATGGCCAAAAACTAACAAACAATATACAGTATATCTGATTTTTTTAGTGCTGGTGCATTTCCTCAGTGGGTATCATTGCTGCCTTACAGCTCAAGGCTCAGTTTGATCCTGAACTCGGGATACTGACTGTATGGAGTTTCCTTGCATGTTCCCGGTGTCCATAAGGGTTTCCTCTGGGTTCTCTGGTTTCCTCCCACCTCCCAAAAACATGCTGGTGGGTGGATCGTATACGCTGAATTACCCCTAAGTGGAATGTGTGTGTGCATTGACTGTCCTGTGATGGACTGTATTCCCGCCTTGCAGTGCTCCTGAGTGCTCATCCATGATTGGCTAGCATCGCTGTGATTGACAGGGGATTGCCTGTATGTCATCTCTCCCACCACTGTTCCTTTGGCTCCTGACCACAGCTGGCCATGCCACCATCAGGATTCGAACCATGTTTCATTTGCACTATCAAAACCGCCCATTATTCTTACTCAAGTATGTCACATCGGATTTCCTTGTCCTGTTGTCTTTAAACATGTCTTGAGAACCACAAACATGAGTGCACACCCATGAAATTACAATGAAAGGACTCAACAGTCCTCAAGAAAAAACAAAACAAAACAAAAACAAATGCCAGCAACAGTCGTGACATGTTCTGTCGGTCTGCTCATATTTCCAAAATAAACACAATTTTACACACACACACACACTAACCTGAGGGCTGTTTTATAGTGGTGAATAGCTGCCTGGTTTTGTCCTTTGTCTTTCAGGAAGTTGGCGTAGTTGTAGTGAACCTTTGCATTGTGAGGTAATGTTTGAATACCGGACCTGAGAGAAAGTTTAAAAAAAGGGGGGAAAAAAGAAAAAGAAATGAGAACAATTCATATCCTTCTCAAAAACGAAAAAGCCAAGAGAGCTGTCTACGTCCCCAGTGATCTTGAGAAAGATAAAGAATCCGACATCAGAGTTTCCAAAACACACATTCCCTGTCAGTCACCCACACACACACACCCACACCCACACACACCTGAAGAGGGCTTCTCGGGAGAGCCAGATCTCGTTCTGCTGCACAGTTTTCCAGGAGAAGAGGAGGAGCAGCAGCAGCATGGAGACGGTGAGCGCCGCTGCACCCCAACGACTCAACACGGCACACAGCCGGTTCAGCCCATGCACCACCAGAATGCAGTAACCCATACTATAGAAAGAGAAAGAAAGAAAGAAGTGTGAGAGAAATTCTATGTATACAATAAAATCCAAAAGTATTAAAAAAAACAGCACAGATACACAAGTACGCAATAGTGATTATCAGCATTTATTTTAATTGTTATTACTTACACTACACTCCACACGTTACTCGTTATAAGTACTCACAGTATTGATTTGGATTATTTACCTGCAAAAGGTATTTTTCCAGATTGTTCACATATTCAGGTTGTTCATAAGCTCAAATTTAGACCCAACCTTGAGTTTGATCATACAGATAGGCCGAAGATGAAACAAGGAAACTGTCTGTGGAATTTGCAGGCGATTGTTTTATACATTTCACACATCTGCAACCTTATATTTGCTCTAAGACAACAATAATTCTTGGAGATAATTTGGTTTAAGACAACATGAATTTCTGGAGACTGAGAACAGCTTTACGAAAGCATTTTTCAAGGATGACATTTGATTGCATTTGTTTTAATAAGGGAAGTAGTTCGTCCATTTGTTTTATTGTGTTTATTTCATAGTCATTTTTCTGCTTCCTGCCTAGAAGGGTGCCATTAATTCTGGAGTAATCCTTCTGCTGCACAGTACATTCACGTGACTTCTGTTATCAAATTTCAGAAATGGTGGCTTCTTCCAAGGCCCGTCAGTTGTATCCTGTCTCCTGTCACTTTGGATAAAAGCATCATCTGAATGAATAAATGTGAATGGATATTGATGATAAAGATGTTTTTGATTAGCTCCTGAGCACATCACACTGGCAGCACAGCACACCGCCTAGAAATTGAAACCTGCCTAGAAATTTAAACCTGCCTAGAAACTGTAGCACTGGAGCCATTATCAGTATCAGATACTTGAGAAATGATAATACAGGTACGAGCTGTTTCCTGAATCATATTATATGCTCATTATCCTCCAGTGTGCAGATACACAATAATCTCCACAGGCAAGAGACTGTGAAATCCTCAAATCTCATGTAAATGTGTATATGTGTGTGTGTGTGTGTGTGTGCACGTGCTCACTTCTCTATATTCACACAATATGTGTTACATGAGTCAATAAGTATAACTCATTACCAGTGCAAAAAGTGTTACATAGCACTGTGTGTGTGTGTGTAGGTGAAGTGAAAACAAAGGTGAGCTGAATAGGGAAATGGAGACAGCAAAAATATATATATATATATACACATATATATGAGAGAGATATAGAAACAGACAAACAGTGGTAAGAGACAGAGAAAGAGACAGAAAACGAGTGTCGGAGAGAAAGATAGATAGGGACAGTGAAGAAGAGAGAGGGAGAGAGAGAGAGAAAGAGAGAAAGAGAGAGAGAGAGATTGTGACAATGTCCATTGTTAAAAGGTAACAACATGAAGATAAACATAAAACACAAAAGGAAAAAAAAAAGAAACTCAGCAGGATGATGTTCAGAGCAGGAAACACACTGATGGGAGATTCAGGCTGCTTCTTTGTAAAGAAGTGTAATGAAGTAGCAGAGATCATCCGTGCCTCTAGTGAGTGTACCTAGCTAGTTCAGTTAGCTTGCTTTGCTAATCTGAAAACACATTGTCACATCAATCGGTGTATTATTTAATTTGTCTTCTAGTAACTAGTTAGCTTTAGACGCTGTAAGCTACAAGCAACAGCAGCATCAGTAGCTAAACATCAACAAGAGACAAACTACAAGTGACATGAGCGGTTTGTCACATGCTAGCGTGAGGGAGACTGGCTTTACCACTGCGTTTGCTAAACTAGCTCCTTACACATCACTAGCTTCGCAGATAGCATAGGCAAGATTAAAACGTAAATAATTCCTCCTGTGTTGGTGAAATATAACTATAGTCTCTTAAAGTTAAGGTGTGAAAGTATGTTATAGACAGAAGAACCCATTTTTAGGCAAAACCTGATTTTCATTATTTTTGTCTGTTTGCCAGAAATCAGCCGCAGATTCCCACAGCGCCACGCATATGAGCTTGTTTTCTTTTGCATTGAATTTCTGTAATGTTTATAATAAAATAAAGTTGATATAGCAGTGTGTGGTATTCCAAAAAAAAGAAGAAAAAATCAGTAATATATAAAAGCTGTATATAAGCTACTGGACCACTGCTATGACTATATACGGTGTCATTAACTTTACTGTAAAACTAGCCGCTAAAGGCACTAAAACAGAGTCACCTTATTGTCTCTACTCACATTTTTTTTTTTGTCTTACATTAGTTTTTCCTAACGTTTAATAAAAGATCATAGCTTCAGTAACATCAGCAAACCCAGGGAAGAGCAACACCAGGAGTAAAGCTTTACAGGAAAACTGGCAGGAGACTTGTTAGCTAATATTTGCTAGCCAGTCACCTAACAGCCTGCTAGTTTAAGCAGAAAATCCATGTAGCTCAAGGAAGATGCTTAAATATAAATTATAAATACAAATTACAACCGAGTTTTAATGACAAAAGGGATGTTCTGACTGATAGTTAAGATTCTTGTTCCCTCCTGCACCTAGACTAAAGATAGCAGCTAACAGGCGAGGTAACATTAACATAGCTAGATAATAGTTAGCCTCTGCTGACACAAAGCTTTCAAACACTTAGCTAGCAAAGCTGGCTAAGTAGCTACTTGGAAAAGCTACCGATATGAAATAATTGCCTAAAAACAACTTATTAGATTCTTTCTTTAGGCTGTTTGACTCTTTTGAATTTATTTAAGATGTATAAAGACTTAAAACAGTGAGAGTAAAATTACAGCGGTAACTTTATGCTAATATACTTCTTGAATCTGTGCAGAAGGATTGACGTTTGAAACAACAACACGCAGACACACACATACATTATATTCATATATATATATATATATATATATATATATATATATATATATATATATATATACACATATACATATGTATCTCATTAGGCTTAAATTATGTGATCTGCAATACAAGTTCCTGTGAAGAGGCTGTTACTATAGAAACGATAAACGTGTGATTTAAATTACAAAACTACTAACATAGCTGATGCTATAGGAAATTAATCAACACCTTCTGACCAATCAGCATTGAGAATTCAACAGCGCTGTGGCATTTTATGTTATACCCTATGTAGTGAGCATATATAGTGAACAGGAAGCGAATTGAGATTCAACCAAATAGTAATGAGGATTTTTGTGTGGATCCTGAGTAATGTAGGAATGAGCTGAATATCAGTGGTGAAAGATTATCTGTGCCTTTATAAAAAAAAAAAAAAATTAAAATAAAAAAAAAGAAAAGTGACACCATGAGGCACTACTGCTAATGTTGTCTGGGGAAGTATAAAATTTCAGGCTCATTTATATTCAAATAAACCAGAATATAAAATTTTATTTTAATCTGAACACAAATGTGAGTGTGTTTATTAACTCATTATGGTCTGAGAGGACAAAACTGATTAGCTTCTGCTAACATTTATCCACATGTGTCCTAAAGCCAGGTTAAATGCAAATGTGATCCATTACAGCATTAGCATTATGTCCTACGGTGTGTGTGTATGTGCATGTGTGTGTGTGTGTGTGTGTGTGTGTTCATCACTACAAAATTAATTATGCATTATCCTCAAATGGGCTTTATTAAATGTTAGGCCTCATTATTAAAATTGCTGTGTTAAATTACTTGGGCATAGACAGTAATGTCAGAGTCTCTAAGCTACACATTTTTATTTCCTGGAAATCAGGGAAGAAGGGCTCACTGGAGCAGATCACACTCTGCTAGCAGCTGTGTGTGTGACATGCGGTGAGAATCTTTTTTTCCACAGAGAGCGGCTCAGTGAATGCAGTGTGGATCAATATTGGTGAAATGTGAGAGATCTGTTGAAGAGGACTGCAGTTGTTGGCAAAAATGAAAGAAATAAAATGAAAGAGCTACAGTACAAGTGTGGTAAAGAGGAAAAGGGTAAGGTTTCATACACACACACACACACACACACACACACAAACCTGGGCATGTAGAGGACTCTCTCAGCCACCACAAATCCCACGCGGAAGAACAGATTAGTGGCAGGGATAAAAGGGAAGACCAGGAACAGTATTCCCACCAGCACCTCCCTGCCCTCCATCTTCTACAGAGAGAGAGAGAGAGAGAGAGAGTCAAACCTTGGCACCAATGAATGCAGGCATATCACATTGTTAGACTGCAGACAATATCACCAATTCAATTCAGTTTTATTTGTAGAGCGCTTTTAACAATAGACACTGTCGCAAAGCAGCGTTACAGAAATCAGGATATAGATTTAGTTCTCTAATCTGTAGTGGCTAGAAAAAACTCCCTGAGACAACATGAGGAAGAATCCTCGAGAGGAACCGGACATAAAAGCCAACCCATCCTCATCCTCGCCAATACAAGCAATTTACACAAAATATTTGTTTTCTTACAGTAAGAAAGCACAAAAAGAAGTTCTATGCTTCAATAACTGTATGAATCACATACAGTATGAAATGAAAGAGTGTATTGTGAATTGAGACACCTGGACTGCACAACAAATAAAACTAACACTTTCTCTAAAGATTCATTTTCATTCTTTCGCTTGATGATAAATGCGTTTGAAGAAGTTTTACTTAGCACTCGATGCCGAAGCCTACTACTTCCTGGCTCTGTGGTGCATTCAGGAAAACAAATTAACCCTATAGAAAACTATGAATGCGAAAAAAAAAAAAAAACCAGCCTCGAGGAGCCACATGTCGGCAATTTTTCAATAAGTTACATGTCAAGAAAGATTAATCGGTTTTCACTACCATGGTTGAAATCAGATTTAAAAATCTCCATAGTTTTCTCATTTACAGCCAACTGTAAGCCTCTCACCACCACCTGGCCTCTATAACCATACATTTACAATGCCTGATTTTTGCTGATGTCTCACTAATGTATGTAATAAGTATGTAATAAGCCCCGCCCCCAGGACAAGTAAACTTCAGTTGCTGACTTGCATCTAAGGCCAACCCTCAACTTTTCTGTAAAATACCCTTTAGTTTAAAGTCAGATATGATCAGAATAAGAGTTGCAGTTTCAGTATATATGAGGGGGACCCAAAAATTCCCAGAATTCGAATGTGGCATATGCACCTAAGCGATTTTACACTGAAGTGCTTAGGCATCTACGGGAAAGCATCAGGAAAAAAAACTCCGGAGAACTGGATCTTGCACCACGACAATGCGCCTGCACACACTGCGTTGTCAACCAAGGAGTTTTTAACCAGAAACAATGTGGTTATCACTTCACATCCACTGTATTCACCAGATCTTGCTCCTTGTGACTTCTTTTTGTTCCAAAAAAATTTAAAATGAGATTGAAGGGGAAAAGATTCACCACCATGGAAGAAATCCTGGGAGAAAAAAAAAAAAAAAAATCGCAGGAGGCTGTAGACATGATGACAAAAGATGACTACAGGCAATGTTTCCAGGAATGGGAGAAATGCTGGGAGAAGCGTATTGCATCACAAGGAGAGGAGATTAAAGGAGAAATGCTGTAAGTTTATAACACTAGTTTTGTTTTTTTTATAACAATTCTGGGAATGTTTGGGTCCCCCTTCATACATGATTGGAACATTCAAGAATCCTTGTAGAAAAAGCACTAAAAAGCTGAGAGAAAGTCAAACGTCCTCCACAGAAAAGTGATTCACAGGAAGTGAGGAAGTGGCTGTTTCTCAAAGAGTGCTGAGCAGAAGGCAGTAAGACATGACTCCAACAGCGCATCAGTGCTAGCTTTGGCATTATTCCTCTGTCTCACACATTTCACACAAACACAAAACAGCAGCATGACCCCATTCAATTCAATTCAGATCAATTCAATTTATCAGTACAGAGCTTGTAACTATAGACACTGTCACCAAGCAGCTTTATAGAAATCCAGATGTCGATGTAGTTCCCAGTGAGCAAACCCGAGGCGACAGTGCTGAGGAAACACTCCCTGAGATGACATGAAGAACTCTGGAGAGGAACCAGACTCAAAAAGGAACTCGTTCTCTAGTTACAATGGTCCATCATGTTTGTTTTGAGATGTGACGTGATAGGTTGCGAGATAAAATGTGCTTGACATCACTCTACGCTTTTCTGAAATGTTTTTGAAAGCGTTCTTCTGTGTAAAAGAAAAACACAGACGGCAGCTTTTTAAACCCAGCTGCTTTCAACTGCTTTCCATGGGATTATAAGTAAACATGAAAACATGTAAAGAAGTAAGGAAAGGAAAAATACATTTCAAAATGTACTGCAGCCTAACAAACTTTAGCTAAATGTTTTTTAAACTGGGCCAAATGCAGCGCTAAGGCAAAGTACATGCGCTAAAGGGGTGTGAATGTTGTGCTGTGATTAATGTGCAAGGCTGCTGAATGGATTCGTCTTAATCCAACTCCGCCAATACTGCTGCATGGGTGACGGATCAGCATCAACACAGCCGACATTGTTGCACACACACATTTAGGTGATGCATTGTATCTGTAACCGGTATAGACGTGTGTGTATATACAGTACATGCGTGTAAGACAGATTGCTATGGCAACGCTGAGTGAAAAGGAACAGACACACATACACACTAAAGCTGATGATGTTTTGTGTGCACTGTTAAAAGGTAGTGGTGGGTCATGGTCATGGTCATGAGGATGATGATGACAGTAACAACGGCGATGACGATAGCTCTGGCATTGTGCCTCATCTGATCCCTGTTTGTTGCCATGGCAGCAGAGACAGAGGTCATCCGGTCCTTCCTGTAATGCCACCAGGCCAAAGTGGTGTCAGAAATCTTCCAAAGGCAATACCACACTACTTCTTACTCCTGTTCTCCACCTTTTTAATCCTCAATGCAGACTATCTGTGCTAAAACACGACATTTAGTGTGTGTGTGTGTGTGTGTGTTCAATGAGACTATATTCCTGCTGGAAAGAAGCATGATATGCTACCAAAATCTATTTCTACTGTCTCCCGAAATACAGCATAAATCTCAAACCTGCAAATAAGCTGAGACAAAGTAACATACACCCACACAAACACACCGCTTTCTCACACTGCCCTAGACACACAAGACACACACTATAAATAATGCAACCAGGGGATATGAGATCTGCTCATCACTGAACACACAGTATCCCAAAACTGACACTGGGTAAGAACACACTGACCCTCGGGACTCAGAGATCTGAGATGAGAAACTGCACCAGACAACAGCTTGCACACCAACACACATACACAAACACACACACACACAAAAGCAGATGCACTGTTCTGGGAGTTCAAGGATGACTGACAGTCAAGAGTTTTTCAAGAGGAAGTAACTCTTCCCGTACTGCAGAAGTACAGCACACACAATGCACCATGTGTATACACTTATTAGGACTCACTGTCTGAGTACTATTCAAATTTCCACCATATTTGCATATTCAAAGGGAAAAATCCACATTCAAATATTTAAAAATAACTTGAAGTTAAAACTGACCTTCCTACATTCCCTGTTAATGTCCTTGATGAGACTGTGCATGATTCATCTCTACTAATCTTTTAGAATATAAAATTCATCTTTAGCCCTATTTGGATTGGATTGGTTTATAAGGAGGACATCGCTAACAAATTTTTTACACATCTCCTCAGTGACAAAAATCACGAAGCAATAAAATGACCACAGGAGGAGTGAGTTTCTAGCGGGTCGTATTTTCTACAAACCCGGATGTTTGCGTCACGTGGTCATATGATCATGCTCCCTTCACAACATGGTGTCCAAGTTATCGAAGAGGTACTGGAGTAGAGATGAGACGCTGGCTCTTATTTCAGTTTGGGGTGAACCACAGTTCCAGTAACTATTTGAAAAATGTGTACATGTGCATCCAGATGGGACTAAAATTATCAGTCGGTTGCTGTGTTTGGTGAAAAACAGTAGGTAGTTCAGCCTGTAATTCTCTCAGAGGAGGCCTGAGAAAAACACCGGCACAACAGGACGAAATAAAGTAGATTGCAGATTGGAACAGGCTTGCCTTGTATATGACTCCATTCATCTTGCCCTCAACCTTAACCAGGTTTCCATTCCCTGCTGACAAAACCATACACACAACATGATGCTACCACCACCATGCTTCACTGTTGGGATGGTGTTCTCAAGATGATGCGTAGGGTTGGGTGTTAGGCTTCTGCCAAATGTAACAAGCTCAATTTTGATCTTGTCAGGCCAGAGAACCTTTTTCCACATGTTTGCTGAGTCTCCAGCGTAGGAATTCACATGGCTTTTTTTTTTTTTCGGGTTCTTCCATCTGAGTAGTGAATCTCTCCAGCTTCTTCAGAGTAGCCCTTGACCTCTTGGGTCCTTCTCTGATTAATACCCGCCTTACTCGGTCACTGACTTTTGGTGGACGGCCTCCTCTAGGCAGAGTTGCAGTTGTTATATCTACTTTCCATTTTTTAAACAACTGATTGAATGGGATATACATATGTGTAAATATGTGTACTCACACTCACCTGTAGTGATGAATAACAGTGCAGGGAGAGAGCGAGCATTCCCAGAGCCAGCATCACGGCAGCCATGTTGCGGGAGTCCCACAGAGACTCCACTAAAGGTATGCTGCCCACCTACAAGTACAACAGTCAGGGTTATATTTAATGTGTACCCTTAATGCAGACTTAATGTACACACTTATTCAGTGTGTGTGTGTGTGTGTGTGTATGTTACCTGCCAATCATAGCACAGCACTATAGGAGCCAGTAGCAGCCAGGCATTAAAGGCCAGGAGATAGCAGTAAGTGAGGAACCTGGACAAAACCCAAGGAAAATAAAGCAGACATGAACCACAATATAATCAAGGAATAAAATACAGCAGGATGTGCTGTTATTGGAAAATAATCAATGATAGGGTGGTGTGACGTGGCCTCACATGAAGCAAAGTTATTGTTATCACTTCACCATGAAGTTGATTGAGGTGTTTTTTCACTCTTATACCATCACTCTTATACCACAGCAATGTGGTAGATAAATCAGCATGCTCAAGGAAATGCTCACTGTGCAGGAAGGAATAATGATACGGGTTCTAGATAAATCCGTATATAGGGATATGCACACTACACAACACTGTATAATGATATGGGTTCTATATAAATCCGTATAAGGACATGCACACTACACAACACTGTTTAAGGATATGGGTTCTATATGAATCTGTATAAGGATATAAGAACACTACACAACACTGTATAATGATATGAGTTCTATATGAATCCGTATAAGGATATAAGCACACAATACAACACTGTATAATGATAGGGGTTCTAGATAAATCTGTATAAGGATATGTACACTACACAACACTGTATAATGATATGAGTTCTATATGAATCCGTATAAGGATATAAGCACACAATACAACACTGTATAATGATATGAGTTCTATATGAATCCGTATAAGGATATAAGCACACAATACAACACTGTATAATGATAGGGGTTCTAGATAAATGTATAAGGATATAAGCACACTACACAACACTGTATAATGATATGGGTTCTAGATGAATCCATATAAGGATATGTACACTACACAACACTGTATAATGATAAGGGTTCTAGATGAATCCGTATAAGGATATGTACACTACACAACACTGTATCATGATATGGGTTCTATATGAATCTGTATAAGGATATAAGCACACTACACAACACTGTTTAAGGATATGGGTTCTATATGAATCTGTATAAGGATATAAGCACACAATACAACACTGTATAATGATATGAGTTCTATATGAATCCGTATACGGATATAAGCACACAATACAACACTGTATAATGATAGGGGTTCTAGATAAATCTGTATAAGGATATAAGCACACTACACAACACTGTATAATGATATGGGTTCTAGATGAATCCGTATAAGGATATGTACACTACACAACACTGTATAATGATAAGGGTTCTAGATGAATCCGTATAAGGATATGTACACTACACAACACTGTATAATGATATGGGTTCTAGATGAATCTGTATAAGGATATAAGCACACTACACAACACTGTATAATGATAAGGGTTCTAGATGAATCCGTATAAGGATATGTACACTACACAACACTGTATCATGATATGGGTTCTAGATGAATCTGTATAAGGATATAAGCACACTACACAACACTGTATAATGATAAGGGTTCTAGATGAATCCGTATAAGGATATGTACACTACACAACACTGTATCATGATATGGGTTCTAGATGAATCTGTATAAGGATATAAGCACACAATACAACACTGTATAATGATAGGGGTTCTAGATGAATCCGTATAAGGATGTAAGCACACTATACAACACTGTATAAGGATATGGGTTCTAGCTGAATCCGTATAAGAATATAAGCACACTACACAATACTGTATAAGGATATGGGTTCTAGATGATTCTGTGTAAAGATATGCATGCTGCAGAACATTGTATTAGAATATGGGTTCTAGAAAAATCTACATAAATATAAGCATGCAGCATTACCCTGAGAGTATGGGCTCTAGATAAATCTGTTTGAATGTTTGCATGCTGCGTAATGTTGTCTTGCCTAGCTGAATGTGTATAAGGATATGCACGTCACAGTAATACTGTAAAATATGGGTTCTAGATAGAGCTGCATAAATATATGCATAATGCACAACATATGACTGTATGGGTTCTAGATGAATGTGTGAGAGAATATACATGTTGCATAACATTGCATGAGAATATGGGTTCTAGATAAATCTGCGCAAGTACATGCACACTGCACAACACTGTATAAGGATATAGGTTGATGATACACTGCTATGCTGGATGAAGATGTAAAGAAAAGTGTTCAGGCTTGCCTGGTGAGGAGGAAAGGTGAGAAAGATGCTGGATTGTCCTGCTCGGAGAATAGAGGCATGGAACCTCCCATGAGCCACAGGCGAGCACAGAGGATGAACAGCACCTATATTTAAACACACACACACACACACAGAGCTCTAAAACAAGACACTAACAGTGTAAATATGCAACACCATCTCACAATAAAGACACTTACATACACCGAGACTACACATGCTCGTTTGATGAAGGGCCGAGAGATTCGGATAAGCTCCTTCAGCCTGGACCGAGACAGATGCCTGAAAAAACACAGAGGGGGAAAAAAAAAACAGGCAGCTTATTAATCTCTTAATGAATCCATGACTCAGTCTTTTGGAAACATACAGGAGAATAAATCAGATCATTCATCATTTATTAATGTTGTGCAGTTAGCTGTCAATTCATTTTTCATTAATTAGACTTCACAGAGGAGCTTACACTACTTTATGATAAGGAAAGGGAAGATCATAAACATACAAAGGAAGAGCATACACTCTCTCTCACACACTCACATAAGTCCACCAACAAGTCAAGTATGGAAAAAAAAAAAAACACTGGGGGCATCTTTGTATTAATTAAGATACACATCCTAATAACATCCTAATTTTTATCCATTTATAGTCACAGGGAATGCTCTGGAACATCTGTGAAGTTAGTTCCTCTTATCACTTAACCTCACCAAGACAAAAAAAAAAAAAGACTCTGTCATGGTGGAAAACTGGAGACTGACTCAGGAACCCTGTCCAAAAAAACTCCACTTGATATGTGTCTCTTCACAGAAAAATTCACCATATCAATGATTAACAAAGTTAATTATCTAAATAGTAACACTGTTTAAAATTCATTTATTTATTAGCTAGCATGACTGTCAGAGCTGCGGTTATAGGAAATTAATCAACACATTCGGACCACTCAGAACTGAGAATTCAACAGTGCTGTAGTATAAATGCAGCAGTTTCTGAGATCACAGTGAATATTAATACATCATGACAGCTGTGACAGAAGATGAGAAGAATGAGACAGCGGAGGAAGGAGACGAGGAGGACGAGAGCTCACACAATTCACTGCACTTTTGCTGATTGATTTGCTAAAATGTAAGCGCTTTTCCTAATGACTGCGTGTGTGTGTGTGTGTCAGGCTCCATTATGCTCCTGGGATTCAGCTCACTGTCTTGACAACAAGACAGCATTTACTAAAATAGTGCTTGCCCCTCCCCCCTTTTTGTCTTTTTGCCCTTCATGCCTCCCTCAATCCTGCAGAGATAAAGGATGGAGAAAAAATAGACGAATGAAAGATGGACAGCATGCTTCGCATGTTTTAAAGGCCTGGAATAACCATTGTTGAATAACCATTTATTAAACATGACTATATGATTTCATAACTTTTTAATTTATAATACATTATAAATGCTCCTATAACATGTTATAGAGCACACATAACACATTATAATGCATGACATAAGTCTGAATATAATGCATACATATCTATAGTTACATAAATAACATTTTAATGTTATGCTTATGTGACTTCATAACTTATTATAAAAGCTGAATTCATAATGCACTGTAAGTGCAGCCATAACATGGTATATTGCATATATAATACATTATAATGCCTGGCAAAAGCCTGAATATAATACATAAATATCTATAGTTATATAACTAACAGTTTATGTTATGGTTATGTGGCCTGCTCATTTATCATAAATCCTGTACTCATAAATGTATGCATTTGTAACATGTGCATTTATAACATGTTATATAGCATATATAACACATTATAATGCCTGGCATACGTCTGTGTATAATGCATAAATATTTATAGTTACATAAACATTTTAAACACTGTCATTTTATGGTTATGCGACTTCATAATTTGCTATAAAATCCTGTATTCCTAATGTATTTTAAGTGCATCTAGAACATGTTATATAGCATACATAACACGTTATAATGCCTGGCTTAAGCCTGAATGTAATGCATAAATATCTATAGTTATATATGTAACACTATATGTTATGGTTATGTGACTTCATAATTTGCTATAAATCCTGTATTCCTAATGTATTTTAAGTGCATCTATAACATGTTTTGCTAAATAGTATACATAATGCATTATAATGCCTTGCATAACCCTAAATGCTTACAATAAGCTAGAGTTACACATTACAGTTACACACCCATTATTGTGCATGATTATACAACTTCATAACCTGTATTCATTACCCAATTAAACAAAACACAAAAACTATAGTGCTGCATCATTATTGCTGCATTAAGTCATTATTCATGTAGTAACATGCTGTATGTTAAGGCATTAAATAAAATAATATTAAGAAGTGATACTGAGCAGATCTCCAGCCAAGCAGATGTGTATAATATCACAGCAGTGCAGAAAGAGAGAGTGAACGCATTTAATATTAATTCAGCTCATCTATCCTGCTTCCTCCAACTCACTTCAGACACCGACTCACAGCCTGCAGTCAAACGCCTTTAATCACACCCTCTCTCTCTCTCTCTCTCTCTCTCTCTCTCTGTGTGCGTGTGTGTCATTCTCCCAGGCTCACAGCGGATACAGACGCTTTACGGGTTTCAACAATCAAACATGGCCATGAAGCTTTTGCTCCAGACGGGACATGAAGGGATCAATCTGCTGTGCTATAAAGCTTAACGTCTACGAGGCTATGATGACTGCTGATGTCATCGCCATGACAGTTTTGCTGATGTTACCCAGTTACCTTTCTAAATGTCATTTCATTTCACTAACTCACAGCCTGTGCTAGGGGATTAAAAAATATATAAATAAAAAACAAGTTTTTAAACAGAACGGTGTGAAAAACATCCAGTGAGTGGCAAATCTGTGGGCAGAAATGTCTTGTTGATGAGAGGGGTCAGAGAAGCATGGCCAGACTCGGGTTCCAGATGACAGAAAGGTTACTGTAAGTCAAATGACCACTCAGTACAACCGTGGTGAGCAGAAAAGCATCTCAGAATGCACAACTCGTCAAAATTTGAGGTGGATGGGCTACAACTGGAGAAGACCACATCTGGTTCTTCTGCTGTCAGCCAAGAACAGGAATCTGAGGCTACAGTGGGGACGGATCACTGAAACTCAACATTTAAAGAAAAAAACAAAACAGCCAATGTTTTTCTAGTCTTGAAATATGCAGTTTCAGTGAGCCAGTATTTTGGGTCATTCATGCTTTAAATCCTAAATTTACACTCTGATTATACACTCAACTCTGCTCATTTGTTCCACATGTGGCTGTTGAGGAATGTAATACTCTGGAATGTGGAATATGCCTCTCATACTCCGAAACCTGCAAATATTTAAGATTTTATCGTTCATGCCCTTGAGAACATGTCCTTGAAAACGTGTGTGCACTAAGACTCATAATTAGCTAATGAATTAGTGTTCTGGGCCTGACCACATTACTAATGTGTGCTCTAGTCACACTACATTACTAATGAGCGCTGTATTCAGGCCAGACTACTAATTACTTCTGCCTGACTACAGCACGCTCTTTACTTACAGAGCAGCTGAAAATGTAACAAAAATATCTGATTGGAAACTGTATCATCTCTTATTTTCTTCATGCCTAAGTTGAGATAACAGCAAATGTTGCATTATCAAAACAGAGGAGTTGAGTCATGCCATACGGTCACTATGAACAAGGGGTGTGGCTTATTTGATTGACAAGCTAGTGAGCGATCAGCAAAAATCAGACCTTGTAAATGTATTGTTTTAGGGTACAGGTGGGAGGTTTATTGCTATAAATGAGAAACCAGAACGGATCTGTCAACTGATTTTTGGGGTTTTATGGGTTCTTTGATGATTCTATGCCAAAACCTGATGTTTAATCTAAAAAAAAGGTTCCAAGAGCTTTCGGAAGCTAAAACCATTTATCGTCTAAAGGACCACTATGGAACCCATTTTTCTCAGAGTGTAGGTTTTACCTTGTGCTGCAACTAATTCCTTTATCAGAGAGCATCTTTCAGTGAGTATGAGATGTTGTTGTCAAAGGCGGGCATGACGATAGAAACATAGATGGATAGAATTGCTTGCTGAAGGTACTTTTCTGTTGTGCCACTCTAAACATTGAGCCCAGAGAAACGACTGTTAATTGAGAGAAACTGCTAGGGGTGTGTGTGTCCTTATAACCACAGTTGCTTTTATTCATTTGGCCAACACTTTTATCCAAAGCGGCGCAGATTTTAAAAGAGGATACATCTCAGGGTTAAGGGACTCAACACTGGCAGCTTGGATTTCAGCTCAAATCTTTATGATCAGCAACACCTTAACCACTGATTAGTGACTAGAGTTTGCACAGACTAGTCGACTAATATATTCACTGGTTGCTGCTGTGGGGATGTTGACTGTTGGGGTTGTGGAAAAACCTCAGCATCCTCTGTCCAAGGAAGGCCAGTCATTGAGCTATAAGAAGAGCACTGTTGATGGACACGAGCTTCCATGCTGCGCACTCTCTGTTCCAGAATCAAAGATTTCAGCTGAGCCACATATCCCACCAGATTATCCACACAAATGCATTTTAAGAATTGGTGCTTCATTAAATAGTGCAATATGATAAAAAGATTTAGCATTTTGCACCTCTATTACACCAATTTATTTATTTTTGTTGTTAATCGCGTAGACTAAAGAAGCATTGAAGCTGTAAATGTAATTTATAGTCTGTGTATGGCTGTTAATTGAAGTGCTGTTTGATGCACAGTTTGATTGACAGTCAGTGACAGTCAGTCTAAGCAAAGGAATGATAAATGACAGCAGTGTAACCCTCTATATTTATTACTATAAATGTCTGGGTGTAAATGTGTGTCCAGCAGGCCATGTGTTAATGATGAAAAAGCTGCAATGTGCTGCTTTACTGAGTCTCTCTGTATAACAAGACCCCATGAGATACAAACAGATCAGTACTTTTTCTTCCTCAATTCCCTCCTATAATCTGTCCTCAAACTTATCACCCACTTTCCCTCAGTCATACATGTGTCTGCATGGCGACGAGTGACATGCTGAATTAGCTGGGTGTGTAATAGGGAACTTGAGAATGCACCAGAGATGTGAAGGTCTTGTTTGTTACGCATGATTGACTTCGTTTGCCAATTACAGGCGCAGCAGCAGGGTCGAGACGAGCTGAAATTGGGAGAACGCTTCGTGCATCTTCTATCTGCGAGCACTTTGTAGCTGTAATTTGTTCACTTCCAGCCAATAAGCATCAAAGACATCAAGGAAACTAATGAGAGGCATGTGGGTTGGTCAAACTGCCTCAAAACATACTGCTTCCGACCAGTGCTAAATATTTAAACTTGCTCTGGGCAGAATTTTTGAGGAAGCTGGAAAGGAGAAATTTGTGGCTGAACGCTCATCAGTTAAAAGTCGTGCGTCTTATTATTTCATGCATTTTTGTATTGTTCCTACGTGTCTATTATAAATGAATAGCCACACTTAAATGTCTCATAAATCACAGCCCGTTATCCCTGACATCCACTCCATATTAATGTACATTAATATTTATTATACCACAGTGTTGTTGAGTTCTCAGATCTGACTGGTCAGAAGGTGTTGAATATTCTATAACAGCAGTTCTGAAAATAGTGCTGGCTTCACTTCAAGGTTTATATTAACGCACTTATTCTAAAATTTCATCCTTTTTATAGTAACAAATTACACAAGGACTTGACAGGGGATAGAACATGACGGCTCATAGCCAAACGACGGTCAACAGTGTGTAAACTACCACAGTTGTCCCTTATGCAGGAAGATAAATACTCCCTTGTGTATAATGTACTTAACTAGCTAACTAGCTCACCATATTTACAGTAGTGTATAACATTATGTTAGCTGTTATTTTTAGCCTACTCAGTGAGGTTTCCAGGCACCAAAACAGAAGACTATGCAGCCCACTGGAGCTTTTATTTGCCCCATGGGCTAGCAAATGGATTTGAGTCAGAGGTACTGTAAAGGGGGTGGACTTGTTAATTCCTATGAAGCAAAAACTGCCCGGAAGAATAAAAGCTGTTCAGGGGCCCCGGTTCATGAATCTATCAGACACCCCAGAGTACAGTTCCAGTTCTCGGTGCCAAGATTCAGGTACTTTGTAGACTAGGAAAAGACCCAAAGTGAGCACTGACTGTCTAACAACAGCTTTAGGACTTTATTTATTATGCTTTGGAGGACGATGCATACACTTCTCTTGGCTGCTATTCAGTAAAATGAATTTACAAAATGCCACCGTGTCTGTGAGGAGGACAGTCTGGTTAGATAGAGTCGAAGGAACACCAAGCAGATCTCACTACACCCACTCCCTCATGCACTGGAGGGTCCAAATTGTAAGCAACTGTCGTGTTTGATAGTGAACATTCAGTCCTCAGAAAAAGAAACTCAATTCCCTAAGCCCCCATGAACCCCCTGTTCCTTTTATCTCCCTTCCTCCCTCCTTCCCTAGTTCTCTGCCCATGAAAGGATGAAACTGCTTGTACTGTCCATGTTTCAATTTGACAGACAGCATTTGGTAATTTATAGCTCCTGCCAGCAGGAAGAGGATTGAAAGCATATGTCCGATTGCTTTGCTGAGTCCTTCAGTGGAATCTTGCATAAACCTTTCAGTCCGTTCCTGGAAGGACATGCTCAGAGGACGTACATAATGTCTGTGACTTCACCATAACTGATAGTGCAAAGGATGATGGGATAGGTTGTGTACTCAGTAACAGGCAGCTGGTACAAATATCCAATCAAGGCTAAGCTATCAGTAAGTAGACAGTAGACAGACTGAACACACACTGGGCCTCGTTTCCCAAGCTGGATATAAACAAACGTATTTGTAAATCATTTGTAGGATCATTCACTCTGTCATTTCATATTAATGACTTGGAAAAAAAGCAATCCAAATCAATAAATTACGACAAATAAGAGCTCCTGTTTAATTTAGATAAAAGTAATGGCGTCCTATAACTACAGGAAGCGTTAGTGTGTGTCTATGGTAGCTGACTCGCTGCAGTGGCTGAGCTGCATTATTGGAAGATTTCACCGCACTTAAGAGGCACGCTTTCACCATTTCAGCTCTCTGTGAGCTTTACATTTTATGGAGTTTTGTGGGAGTCACAGTATGGAAATCAGCTGTGGCGTCCATGCGTTTGCTAATTTACAGATGATTGGTATTTATCAACATGTGCACGTGAGCATGAAGAAAATCAGCATTTGGTTACTAAAACATTTACACACCACTTTTTACTAAAAGACTGTCCAGTCAAAGTATAAATTACACAAATGAAAAGATGACAGAACCGTGTGTGTTTTTGGTTTCAATGAGACTTACAACTTTTATGTGTTTGATATTCAGAGGAAACACAGCATGAAGCCAGTAGAGCATTATAGACCTGAAACAATTAAAAAATTCGAAATGACGACTGCAGCTGCCTATCTGTCTTTAAGAGTGTGTGTGTGTGTTAGTTTGCCCCACATCATTCTTATTACGTCGCCGATGATACCTTGCGATATAATGGATTCTGCAGCCCTGATAGTTTCATTGTCAAGCTCCTGACAGATATTAGGCTTTAGCGCACTCATCCAGTATCATGCTAGTGTGGTTGTGATAAATGGTTTATTTGCTAGTCTCTGACTCGGAGCGTGAGAGCACCAGCCTGGATGCAGGAAGCAAACACACAGCGTGCCTGCTGACAAGCATGAACACCCACGCTCTCCCCAGCTGCCGCCAGCCTGCGCTCAGATCAACACCTCTCCAGGAGACCTCATTAACACATGGACCTGCGAAACACACACTCGGCGTTCACGTACGAGAAGAGAGGCTTGCGGCAGAGCACCAGGCCATCGTACAGCACACACACTCCGAACACGGTGATGCCCGTCTCTTTGACCAGCATGGCGCTGGTGCCCAGGAACAGACAGAGAGCCAGAGAGCACGGAGACGCCGTGGAGGGGAAGGAGTCAGACACGCTGCACGCTGACACACTCCTGAAACACACACACACACACACACACACACAAATCAATCAGAGCAGCCATACATAGAACCCTTAAGAGACGTGGAATCTAGAGCAAGGACAGAGTAAGAGATGGAGAGATTCTTACCTAATATAGGAGAGAAAGGCTAAAAGGAACAACATACAGGCCAGGACGTCTGCTCTCCCGACAATTCCTGACACCTGTAACACACACACACACACACACACACACACACTACACTGAAACATCTGCATGCTAACAACTTAGTACTTTGAGGTAAAAGGAAATAATTTTGCTCATTCATTCATTATTAATAATTTTATTTAAAGCTGAATAATATACTGTATGTGTGCTTTATGAAAAGCTATAATATTTGAGAAACACAAATTATTGTCAGTACAATCAATATATAAACCCAAGCATTCATATTAAAAACTCAATATAAAAATATTATTATATATTATAAAATATATTAAATTGTTAAAAAGTACATATTTTAATTTAAAATATTATAAATCGTTCATCAACTTATTCATATTAAACTATAAAATATTCAAGTATTTAAATTGTAATTATATTATAAGCTGCAATAATCAGTATATTATTAAACAGTATAATATTTGATTACATTATTAGTGTTAATATATAACATTTAATTATAATAAAATTATATTATTATAATATTATATTTTTTTAAGTGTTAATTATAATAAAATTATATTATAATTAAATTTTTAGCTGCCATATATTATCAAATATATTTGTAATATATCATCAATATAATATACTGATAAAGTCTAAATATAACTTGTATAGATAATGATATTGTTGCTTTTTTGATATAGGAGAGTGTATATGGATTACATTTCACATATACTACAAAAAATATATACTGACCATATATTATAATAAAACTTGTACTATAGGTAGCGTAGGTTGTAAGCTGTATTGCAATAAATATGCGATATTAATATATATATTATAGTTAAGGACAAATGACTACAGCTAGAGAAAAAAAATGTAGAAAGAAATAAGATATATGTATATCTATATATGGTCTATATATATCTTGTATATGTATATTAGATATACAGTGAGGGGAAATACATATTCAGACATTATTATTTTTGTTATTTAATATACTTCCAGTGCATATAACCACTTCACATTTACACACACAATATCTTTTGACTTTGTAGATATAATTATGAACAAAAATGTACGCATTCGTGAGCATAAACAAAGACATGTTTAAAAAAAAGAAGGAAAAAAGTATTAAGACACCACAAATGAGCAAAATTCTCCTAATTATTATAATTATAATAAATTCTCCTCTACTACGTCCTGGTACGTCGCTCCATTCGTGTTTTCTTTCATAACATGTAACGCCCAGTACTCTTCTTTCTCCTAACACGTCATTTCACAATTAATTATTTAAGAATTTTATTTTTGTTTCATCTGACCAGAATATATTCTTCCCAAAGAGTTCTGAATTGTCGAAATGCTTTTAGATTTTCATCTCTGTGCTTCTTTTTCAGTGGAGGAGGTTTGCATAAGGTGATGGAACGGAGATTATTGCGGTGCGGCTCATTTCTTATTATTGGCTGTGTAACTGCTGTTCCTGCTGCTTTCAGGTCGTCCTGCAACTCTTTTCAAGTGACTGCTGGCTTCTCTCTTGTCTTCCTTATCATTAGTCTGAGAGCGTGTTGTGAAATCTTGCGTGCTGCACCTGTCCGGGGACGATGACTTGTGCTTCCATGAGCTTTCCCTCTGCGTATTATTTAAACAAATGTTCTGACAGGGATGTTTAAGATCTTAGCTATAGCTTTTTCCATTTGAGTGTTGTTTAAGTGTCCTTGAGAACTCTAGGTAGCTCCTTTCACCTTCACCATGACAACAACTTTCACTATAGCAACATCTATTATAATGACACCAACATCTTCTATAATGACATTAACCGAGAACCTTTTTTTTTTTTTTACAGCATTTCTATTAAGAACACGATTTATTTTTACGTAACGTTTACATATTTTTAATATAGTGTCCAAATACTTTTTTCTTTATCTATTTCTTTATTTCATATCCTTGTTTCTATTTATGAATACATACTTTTTTTATTTATATTTATAAGTACACTAGGATGCTCACAGCATGTACATCTGCAGAAGGTGGAGAGAAAGTACGGCTTAAGAGTGAGAACATAGCGGACTGCGACTGCTTTTAATCCTCCTCTTTAGAAGAAATTTGACTGACATGCGTGACTATGAACACAGAAAAGGCAGGAGAAAGAAAATCCCTGCCTGCTTCTTGTCCTCTGCATCCCCTTTCATCCTTGCCACCCCCTCTTCCACCCTCTGAACACAGTATTTTTTTAGTCTCTCGCTCCCGTTATAGTTTTCTTCATCTTTTCATATCCATCCCTGTTACAGAGATGAATATTTAAATGCTCTCCAATACTTTCTCCACTCTCAACATCTGGAGGGCTTGGAAACCCATCCCCCGCTTTCAGACTGGATTCCACAGGCAGGCGCACACACAAAACACACACACCCGGACCCGCACCCCACTGAGGGAAACACGCCACACACTGCTGCTTACACACTGCGTGCTCGGCATGTAACCAGCATCTTGCTTCTACACCAGCCAATGACCTTAAAGAAATATTTCTCACACACCCACAAGCATAACAGGAAGCCTTCAAGTATCAGAAATAATGTCTGTTTATACATTTGATCAATTTCTTGTCATGGTTTGCAATGTTCATCAGTCTGCCTGACATTCAGCTCTACGGCACAAGGGAAGAGTGATCAAGATGTGTCTTATTTTGCAACATGAAATTAAATAAAAAAATTTAAAAACAAAACAAAACAAAAAAAAACACACAAGCAGGTGACTCCAATATCAAACTTTATAGCACATGTTCTCTAATAAACGTTCTACATATTCAAAAGCAAAAAATATACATTTGAATTTAGAGATAAATTTATAAATGTAAAAATTATATCCTGAATTTATATATTTCTGTAAAGCTGCAATGTGACAATGTCCACGGTTAAAAGCACTATACAAATAAAACTGAACTGAACTGAATGCTTAATACTGCATTCATGACAACTAGAATTCCAAGTGTTCACAAAAGCTTAACAGTAGGCTTGCGCGATACTAATCTCCCCCAGCTCGTGATTAACCATTTAAAAAAAATTGTAGTAACCAATTTAATCCTCCAGACAGGAAAATTAACATTTCCACCATTTCAAGTTTAAAAAGTGGGAGGAGAGGGTCTAATAATATAATCAGCTGGGTAGTCGGGAACTGCTTGGTGGCAGCGGCAATCACGAAAACTCAGCTGGATGGTGGATTAAGCTGATGAAACATAAAGGTCACTGAATATTGTGGCCATATCATAAAGAGACGCTTCAATCAACTTCTATACAGTTCAAGGCTGTGTGCATATAAAAAGCTTTCAAATTGCCAGTACATGCTCACGCAGAGATGCTTGTTAAGTGATGCATTTGTTTTAAAGAAAAACTCCACCTGAAACACATTAAATAATATGTTTATATAGAAATATTTGTAATGTGTTTAGTGATTTATGAGAGGACGGGCGTGATGGCATTGACAGCAATATTAGCATGAAAGTTGAAGTGTTGGAAGCTGAGTGTACAGATGAGAAGGTGAGAGATGTACACAGACTGAAGGACTAAAGTGCCGCTGCATTGCTCTAACTCTCTAATAAACATTCCCTTTCCACTGTAGAAGTGAGATTCAATTTTGATTCAGGGTGCCACGATGCAAATCTATTATTTGTGCATTTTTAATCTCGATTTCTGATTTCTACAGCCTACATTATGCTCGTATGTAGAATAATGACTTTTAAATGATCTTTTTTTTATCCATTACAAAAACATTTATTTCCAATAGTCAATTTTTACAAAATTGGCATATTCAAAGGCAAAAAACCCCTGAGTGTTCACAAAACCTTAATTGTTTAAAGCTAGAAAGAACTTATTTGTCTTTTTTATGGATATAATCATCTTTCAAATAGCCAACATATGCCCAAGCAGAGATGCTTGTTTAGTGCCTCATTTGTTTTAAGTCACTGTAGGCTATGGCACGTTAACTTACCATTAATAGGTCTGAAAAGAAATGACACAAAACTGCGCATCATCTTGCACATAATGAATCGACTCTGCAATTATCTCATTAACCTCCTGTAATTAGTGATCTTGCAGCATACCATACAGGAACAGTCAAACCTCACGGCTTATAACACACTACTTCTTGTCTTGATTTGTTTGAAAGGTGTCTGCCTCTCCAGCTGTTGAGAAATCATGAGTGGGAGGGACCTTTAAACAGATTTCTCCTACTTACAGGTATATAGCAATAAAATCCCAAGTTATAGCCATATTAATATTCAAATAGCGTAATTAAAATAAAATTTTATTTTAAGAAATCTGACAATCCAAGCTGACACAGATATTTGCTACTGTTGCTATCTTTTACTTCATAAAAAAGCAGTGGTTATAATAATTTGTGTCAATGCAAGATCATTATAAAGAGATCTGCAATGCACTGAAGAATCAATCCTTTCTCTCATCCTTCTTTCATATCTTGCTCTCGTGGCTCATTAAACAAAGTCGGAGTTGGCTCTGCCCTTGAGCAACCCATTTTTCTGAGCAGTAGGTAATTACCAGGTTTTCCATTGGCCAGTCTGATTTCTTTGACAGCTTACCCGAGGATCTAAAACCTATTTTAACTCAGGTGGAAAAAGCAAGGAAGCGAGGAGCCAATCAGGTTTCAATATGCAAATGAAGGCCTCTGGTTAACTAGAGGAAGTGGGTGGAACATGCGCAGGTTTATGGGCAGAAACAATTTGGATATTGAGACAAGCTGGATTTCCTGACGAGTGTGAAAGTGTAAAAGCATTCTGTTGTCTCATGAATTTTTGTGTTGTTGCTGAGCCACTACATTTCAGTACAGCAAAATGTTACAGTGTTTAAAACAAGCTCTAGGTGATGACCATCACTGTTCTTTTTATTCACAATCTGGATCAAGGCTTATAAATGAAATCAACAGAATCTCATTGATGCATTGTAAATCTTTACAAGTGTTACAGAGTTTAACGTTTTATTGATTTACAGTCTTATAATAAAGACTTAAAATACTTTGCATGGATCTGTTGGTGGAGGAGATTTTCTTCCAGAATATTCCACAATGCACAAAGCACACACAAACACACACATACACACACACGTCTGTTCTGCAGCAAAACTACAGAGGAAACACTTACACTGACACAAGAATTCACTCAAGAAATCACACACCCACACAGAATCACTGAGACACACACTCAGAGAGAGAAAGACACACACACAGAGACACACGCACACACTCAGAGAGACACACACACTCAGAGAGACACACATACTCAGAGACATAGATACACAAACTCACAGTGACACACACGCAGGAACACAAACTCAGAAACTCTCAATCCAGGACACACAGAGACACAGACACAGACACACACACACAGGTACACACTGACACAGATAAACACAAACACAGATGCACACAAACATGTAAACACACACGTGGTCTGGTGGGAATTGTATGCGGAGCCGGGGATCTGAAACACTTGAGCTTTTTATTTCGGCCAATTACCTAATTCTGAAGGAATTCCACCAGCACAGCAGCTGCACCTCAACCCAACCCCCGCCTGAGAGGCGTGTGACTGTGAGCACACACACACACACACACACACACACACACACACACCATAAAATGTACACGTTTAGAGACATAATGGTCAACTGTACTGTCTGTCTCTCTTCATCTCTCTTTCTCACTCACTCACTCACACACACACACACACACACACACACACACACACAGCTGTTTTGTGCTGTTTATATTCACTCTGGAAGTGGATCCTGCGCCAGAGACATTCCTGTGTCTCCACTCAGTCCACTCTGAGAGATTTCTGCAATAGAGTTGCACGATAAAGCTCATGATAATATCCATCATTATTCTGTTCAATATTAACGTCCCGATTATTTATTATTGTTCTATTAATTCAGCAACAAAATAATTAATTGTTTTAAATGAACAGAAAACAAACAGAACCAATAGAAATGGTGAATTAATGCACCAGAGTGAATAAACCCAGTTTCTAATCTTAGGCAAGTCATAGCTGATGTTTAATTACATGACAAAGCAAAAAAAACTAAATTATGGTGCAGCCCAATGGATACACACCCACATGCACACACCCACATGCAGACACATGCACACACACACACCCCCACACCCCCACTCAGTCATACACACCCTCACCTAGGGTAAGATATACATAATACAGACACAATCAGTCATTATACTATATAAACTATATAAAGATCTCAATATGGGGAATGCTGATTGAATGTAAATCAAAATAAGTGTGTATATTACCAACAAAATGACTAGTACACTCAGAATTTATTACTTCAGAGATAAAATACACACAAATGACACATGTTAAGTGAATAAATTAAATACAAATTAAATACTTTATGTCAAGTTCAGCACTTCGACCACACCTTGCATCTCAACACACTCCATCATGTGTTCAAACACAAGCACTTGTGATGCTACCCGAGCCTAAACTCCTCTCCTCTCCTCTGCGATGACATCATGAGCAGCAGTGAGCTCGAGCAGAACAGAAGACAGGAAGAGAGACAGCTGGTCAGCAGGGTGTGTGTCGTGTCCAGCACATTCTCCAGAGAGAGAGCTGGGCATCACTGAATGCAGCCTTTTCAGCTCTGCAACCCCACGCCAGTGTAAAATGATGCTGTTACTCTGCCAGCGCTCGATTCGTGACCCGCTAACGGCTCCTGATCTAAAGATAAGCCTTTGACAGGTCCGAGATAAAGAGCAGGAGGGTGTGTGCTGGAGCTCAACAACAAAACAGGTTTTCACCTGCCATAACCTCAAACGCTGCCCAGAATTTAGTGTCATGTCTTTTGGTTTATGGAATATTCAAGAGCTATTACATTATACATGTGCTGATCTCTGCACATGGACATGCACACACACAGGCACACACACAGGCACACACACAGGCACACACACAGGCACACACACAGGCACACACACAGGCACACACACACAGGCATACAGGCACACACAACTGCTTCCTCTTAAGGGAAATATTTATCTTCAAGGCTGACATTAATTAAATTTCCGCCTGATCAATCAAAACAACAAGAAGCGCGAGTCTCTTTTCTCTCTTCGATTTTCCTCTCTGGCCAAGTTTCCAGTCAAAAATGCTTAAAATATTTTCGTGAATTTATGTAGGAGCTGTACAAACAGCAAATACAAGTGTAAATACATCATAAAGAAATCCCAGATACTAAAGCACAAGTACCAAAGCACAAGCAGTGATGAACAAATTATAAAGCACAAATACTGATGAACAAATTATAAAGCACAAATACTGATGAACAAATTATAAAGCACAAATACTGATGAACAAATTATAAAGCACAAATACTGAGGTACAAATACTCGAGTAAAAACAGAGAAGAACAAATACTAAAGCTCAAATATTGAAGAATAAACACTGAGGTACAAATACTGTAGCACAAATACTGAAAAACACTGAGTTACATATACTATAGCGCAAACACAGGTACAAATACTGAGGCACAAACACTAAAGCACAAACACTGAGGAACAAATGGTAAAGCACAAACACTGAAGTACAAATACTGTAGCGCAAATACTGCAGCACAAACGGTGAAGTACAAATACTGCAGCGCAAATACTGCAGCACAAACGGTGAAGTACAAATACTGCAGCACAAATACTGCAGCACAAATACTGCAGCACAAATACTGCAGCACAAATACTGCAGCACAAACGGTGAATTACAAATACTGAAGCACAAATACTGAAGTGCAAAAAGTGAGGTACAAATCCTGAGGTAGAAACACTGAAGCACAAACACTGAGGTACAAATACTGAGGTACAAATACTGAAGCACAAACACTGAGGTACAAATACTGAAGCACAAACACCAAGGTACAAATACTGAAGCACAAACACCAAGGTACAAATACTGAAGCACAAGCAGTGATGTACAAATACTGAAGCATTAACACCCCAGCGAAAAACGTACATGCTGATTGCTGATGAACAGGGTGAAAGTGTGTGTGTGTGTGTGTGATCCTGTGTCAAACTATGCAACTTGGTATGTTTTCCTAATGGTGTCAAATACAGTGCAGGTCAATGTAAAATAAATTAATCTGTGAATTATATTTTTGTAATTATTATAAAATATTTTTTAATAAATA
>CM040471.1:8068290-8113749 GCA_022758105.1 Pangasianodon gigas | reverse complement strand
TATATATATATATATATATATATATATATATACATACACACACACACACACACACACACACAAAGAACCAGAAACTAAATGGTACAGGCTTTAACTTGTCTATTGCTCCCTCCTGAACAAATGTAAAAGGTAGTGGCAGTTTTTAATGTAATGTAACATGATATTAGCACTCAGCTGTTACTCACTGCTTCAGTGTGGATAGGATGGACGGCGAAGAGGAGCGCAGTGAGGAAGGCCAGGCGTCCGTCCTTGAACACGTAGTGTTTGCACGTGTGCATCAGAAGGGCAGTGACGACGCAGTGCAGACACACGTTCACCACGTGGAAATGAAACGGAGTCATTCCACCTAGCACAATGTTCAACCTGCACAGAGAAAAAAGGACTCACGTTAGACAGTGCACTCAGGGTGCAGGGACAATAGAGAGAGAGAGAGAGAGGAAGAAAAACAAAGTGAAAATGAGGAGACAGGGTCAGATAGAAGCAGAGGAGAGGGTCAGGAACAATTAGCTGGAAAAAGCAACATAATAAGTAATGAGGCACTTCGGGTCACCGAGCCTTCTGGGTAATATGAAACGTGTGTGAAAGCATAAACATCAGCAGCAGCTACTGACCTACAGGTTTTTAAGCTCTAAAGGAATACTCCAGAGTAAAAAGCTTAATTTACAGAGATGGGACTACTTTTTCAGACAGACAGATAGAGAAAGACTGGAACAATCAAATTAGGAGGATGTGCTGGATCAAGTGCTATTTTACAAGCATCCGAATAATGAGAGAGAAAGAGAGAGAGAGAGAGAGAGAGAGAGAGAGAGAGAGAGAGAGAGAGAGAGCAGTGTAACAAGGGCCAGCATCACTAATGTGAATCTGAGGCCTGTGTGTGTGTGTGTGTGTGTGTGTGTGTGTGTGTGTGTCACAGAGTGAAAGGAAAATAAAAGTGTGTGTTTCAGTCAGTACTGGACAGCACGGCTCTGGGTCGGATCACACTAACACGCAGTAAAGAGGCTGTGTTTACTGAGCTCCGTCTCCACACACTGAACACAACCTGCAACTAATCAATGCACAAGCTCTCAGGCTCAATGAACATCAGCAACACACACAACACTGAGTACAAAACACTGAGAACAAAACACACTGAGTACAAAACACATCGAGTACAAAACACACGAAGTACAAGACACATTGATGATTCAGATTAACTAGAGAAAAGCACACACAGACAAAGACAGATACACACACACACACACAGACACACACAGACATACAGAGACATACAGAGACAAATACACAGACACACACAGTCGCACATAGGCACACAGACAGACACATAGGTAATACAAACACAGACACACGGGCATGCTCACACACAAGCACGCACACACACACACACACACACACACACACACACACACGCACAGAGACAGACAGGCAAAGAGACAGACAGACAGATATACACACAGACACACATAGACAAATGAACACACAGATGCGTACACACACAGGCTGCTGAAATAAGTTTACTGATCAAATACTATTCAAATATTCATAATATTTATATTTACAAATCCACCTTAAAATGTTAGAGAGACTTTGAAAGAAGATAGAAAGTAGCTGCGGAAATTTCTACATACCTCACTTTTTGATTCGGGTTTTTGATGCCACAATACAATAAAAAGTAAATTCTTTAACCATCTCAGTGTGTGATTTCTACAGTCTGCATGATTTTCCCCGTGTGGCCATTTACTACACTTCTTTCTTACTATTTGCTCCAGAACATTCTTTTGGTTGTCCAAATAAAACATTATATTTAAAGACTCACTGTCTGAAATAAAGCTAGAAATAAAAAAATAAATAAATAAAGTAACTAATTTTTGAATTGAAAAATAAGTTAAATAAAATCAATATGAATGAAGATGAAAGTAATGAAGCCTAATTAACAAATTCAATATTTTTATATTAACTTGTGTGAAGAGTATTTCAAACATATCCAAATAACAAATCTTTATACTAATTAAAATTCAAATTTAATTTTTAAAGAAGTTTGATAGTCCAAGTACACAGACTGAACTACAAGCCATTCACTGACAAAACACATGTGAACAAACCCAGAACACACAAATGCACTTCCATTACAGGGACAATCGCTTTCGTTCTCTCACTACCACACACAGCTCATTAACCGATGTGCTTAAGGCCAGAGAGAATCTGAAGAAAGGAAGAGAAGCAGAATCACAGCCGTGTGAAAAACAGCTGATGACCTACTGAACACCGAACTGCCTTTCATGTGTATTTCATCATTCTTTATTGATTTATAAAATTGGGAAAACACTGGGTATAGACTGTATTGGCCCATGTAGCGGAGGGCGATAAATAGGGAATAAAACACAACAAGTTGTTATAGGAAAAAAGCACCAAAGCGTGAATGTGTGTCACCACTACAAAGTTATGAAGATTAATTTCCTAAAGTGCAGCCTTATTCCTCTTATACCACAGCAATTTGCCAATGCTACCACTTTCCCCCATTTTCTCCTCAATTTGGTCACCTGCTAACGCCTCCCCATCAGCCAGCTCTCCCATATCACATGACAGCCACAGTACCATCCGGTGAGGGTGAAGGCTAACATATGCTTCCTCTGAGACATGTGAAGCCAGCCAACCACATCATCTTCTCAAACTGGTGCCCACGCTGCATCACAGCATTTATTTTATTTTTAATGAAAATATCATCTAGCGATGGGCGATATGATAAAAATATCCTATCACGATTCTTGAAGGCTTTTCTACAATACATGATATGTATCACGATATATTGTACAGGTCTGCTCGAAAACTCACAGCAATACAGTAGAGCTTCATTTAAAAAAACCTGCCTGATGATTTATATTTATGCTTATGATAATAAATTTATTATATTGCTTATATTTTTAAAAATACTATTTTTATTTATTATACAATTAACACTGTAAAGGAGAAAAAAAATTAAAATTAAATTGTAAAATTCTGAGATTTAAAAAACACAAAATTTCAACATTAAAAAATGTAAATAATAATAATAATAATAATAATTTTCTCAAGGCAAACTGCACCTAGTGACATTGGGAAGATTTCACACAACAAATAGCAAGAAAAGTGAAGGTGAAGAAGCTTCCTAAAGTTCTCACGGACACCATTATTAACCAACACTTGAATGGAAAAAGCTGTAGAGCCATAGGAAAGATCTTAAACATCCCTGTCAGTACACTTGGTTCGATAATAAGCAGATGGAAAATTCGCGGAAGTACAACTGATCATCCCCGGATGTGCTCTCAGACCAATGATAAGGAAGATAAGAGAGAAGCCAGCAGCCACTTGAAAAGAGTTGCAGGACAACCTGAACTATAAGCAATGAGCTGCACCGCAATAATCTCCGTTCCTGCACCTCAACGCAAAACTCCTCTGCTAAAAAAGAAGCAAGAGATGCACATGTAAAAGGATTTAGACAACTCTTTCGCTACAAGATCGCAAGAACACCATCATACCCACAGTGAAGCATGGTGGTGGGAGCATCATGATATGAAGCTGCTTCTCTGCAAAAGGGACTGGGGCATTACACATCATTGGAGGAAAGATGGATGGAGTGATGTACTCCCAATGTACATATTACAGGGCAATTTCATCTCATCAGCCAAGACACTTAATCTGGGGAGAAGATGGACATTTCAGCGAGACCCCAAACACACAGCCAAAATAGCTCAAGAAGGTCTTGCATGGCCTAGCCTATCTCCTGACTTGAATCCTACTGAAAAGTTATGGAGGATTTTGAAATTGTGAGTTCATTAGTGGGACCCTCGCAATCTTGGGGAACTGAAGACGATTTGCCAAGAGGACCGAGCCAAAATGAAGCCCCAATGCTACAAAAAGCTAATTACTTCTTGTCTCGAAGCTGTAATTGGCAACAATTTGCGGTACCAAAAAACTGACGTTTCACGTCAACATGTAATCAAATTTACGTTGCAGAAACAATCAGTACACGGTGTGTTTTTTTCCCTAAAACATGAAAATTCAGGTCACAAAACCTACATGATTTAGAAGCACTTCACAGGTTATGTCTGATGAAACCTTTACACATCATATCAAGACTTTTTTCAAACAACAACATTAAGGTCTAACGCTGGACACTGGACTATAAATACACAGTGACGCCGATCCAGCAATAACAAACACATTCTCTGTCCACACACACACACACACACACACACACAAACATGGAAGTGAAGTAATATAAACAGATTGAGGCGCCAAGGCGGAGCACAGGAGGCGTCTGGGTGCTTTTCTTATCTACCGTGGCTAATAAAGCAAAATATACTGTACAAAAACATATCAGAAGCAAGCAACATGTCCAACATTTCAGACATGGGGAGAAAAAATGCAGGCAAAGAACACGTTCATTATGTATAGGACAAAGCTGTACAAAGAACAGGCACAAAATAATATTAGTGTATTGTTTTGCAGATTGCTTTATAGTTCCTAATCCTCAAGGAATTCAGAAATCAGGGATAGTGATGAGTGGGAAGTCTGATTTCCTCGCTGTGTCACTCAACACAAGACAGCATTCAGCTACAAAACCGGACAATTACTAAGACAGGAAAGCTTTTAAACAGAGAGTTCAGACATTTCCTGCTCTCCCTTTCAGCACAGCTTCTTAAAGAGGCGTCAGTCTTACAGTAGGGTCATTCTCATGAAGTTAGGAACTGTTTCATAAGTGTGATGGTGATGAAGAAATGGTTATTGTTTCAGCTGAACAAGACAGTGTGATGTGTTCAAATTATACCAGTCACGCTCATGTTTCATAAAGCTGAATATCTTTAAAAAAAAAAAAAAAGGAAGAAAGAGACAAAAGCACAATTCATATCAATTTGAATGCAAGTTTTTTTTTTTAGAAAAATAGCAAAATAGGTGTTTATGTTGTATGATGATGATACACTGTGGATGGAAAGTCAAGGAATACAAAGATTTTTTAAAAATCCTAGAAAGATGATCATGCATATTTGCTTAGAGTGTTTCATTTTTGTATAATTGGATTAGATTTATAAAATAAATCTGTGCTGTGATTTATAAGGAAGGGGGCGTGTCTGTGCACTGGTTGCAACAAAAAAGTTAGTTGGGAAAAAAGTGAACTGGTGCAAACCTGTATTAGGATAGAAAAGGAGAGAAAACTCATTTACGTTAAAGCACCAGGTTAACACCAACACGCTGCAGAAACGCCTCTTTGCTTGCATGCAGATGTGCAGAGCCACACATCTGCTCTACAGGTTGTGCTCTACTCACTTGAAGGTGAGCACGCAGAGCGGACGGTAAGACTTGTGGCTCGTGTTGTCGGCCATCCTTTTGCCCCAGAAGTCGTTGGTGAAGATGCTGCGCAGGCTGGAGCCGGGCCTCACGTCCGGGTTGTTCACGATGGCCCACACGTCGTCGTGCACGAACTCCCCCCATAGTGAGTTGGAGTAGCAGAGCGCGCACGCGGCCAGCAGCGCGCTGTAAGCGAGCAGCGCGGAGAGGAAGAGCGGCCGCCTCTCTGCTGCTGAGCCGCGGCTGCTCCCGCTGCTGCTCCCGCTCCCGCTGCTGCTGCTGCTGCTGCTCCCGGTCATGTCGCTCCTCTCCACACACAGCGCCCGCAACACTCACACCGCAAACATGCACCTACTGCCATTTCTGTTCTCAGACTCACTGACACTCGCGCGCGCTCGGGATGCGTAAAAACACTGAGGAGAGCTGAGCTGTGTAGAGGCAGAAAAAGCCAGAAAATCCGCCTCTTTGCGCATGCGCAGTGGTGACTGGCTTCACGACTCACTTCATACTGATTCGATTCTTCAGAACTGGATTCATTGTGTTGATTCACTGATTCACTTGTGTAGCCTACACCACTTTAAAGGTGCAATAGGTAAGATTAGTCGCTCTCTTTTTTTTTCCCCCCCGCCCATGTTCATGAAGCTCCGCCCCCAGGATCTTAGGTGGCCCATATAGTGTCTATAAAATGACTGACAGGAGGCGCATCCAATCACAAACAAGCATTCCGGACCGGAGCTCAGTTTTCCAAATGGGTTTTCTCAGTGCTTCCACGTTAATCTGGATAGATCTGAAAACTGCATTTTTGTTTTAAAATGCTCTCCGACTACACCGGCGTCTTCAAATGTTTTCTAAAAAACGTTTACATCCCTATACTGAGCATGTGTAAAAACGTAAGACGCTTTGGCCTGCATCACTTCTGTCAGGCGTTTATTTAAAAATGCAATCTGAAGGTTGTACAAAGTGACATTAATCTTTAACAAAGCTATCAAACTGGATAGCAGCCACAACAACTGCAGTACAGCATCATCCACCATCTTGTTTGTTTTGAGTTGAATGGGTCATGTGACTAAAAATACATCATTGTTCTTGAATATCTCTGTTTTCTCAGTAAACACTACAACACGAAAACGGCGTTTTCAAATTTATCCACTCAGAAGTGTTTTCAAAAAGCTCCATGTTCACTGGTCAAAAACGGCTTCTCGGTGTGGACGGAAGGCCGAAAATGTAGAGAAAAAGATGCTTTTTCAAATTTATCCGGATTAATGTGGATGTAGCCTTTATAAACTTTTCCTAAAGCCAAAGCTTAAAGCATTGTTTTTGTTTTTTTTTAGCATGTTCTACACATAAAAAAAATTGACTATTGCACCTTTAACAGTGTTTTTGCATATAAAACAACAAATTTTAAAGTCTAATTATAGAAAGTAGTTCCATGTTCCCGGCTCAGAAAGTAGCACCGGCTGTAACATGAATGAAAGGTTTATATTAATGCGCTCGCTCTAATTCGTTATTGTTTCTGTAGTAACAGCTTATACACAGTGACTTGTACTGCGTCTGCTCCCAATAATCTATAACTAATAATAAACAGATTTTAAAAACTTGTTTAAGAAAATAAAACCTATAATCGTTGATGTGGTGATGTTTTTTTAGGAGCATTATTAGGTGCATGTATTACATAACAGCAGCACTGAGAGTAGCTCCGGCTGCAAGGCAACTCACAGGTTTATATGAATTAGTCAAATGAAAACCTTACATTTTTTATTTTGCATTGTTTACTGCAAGTAGGTGTCACAAAAGTGTATCATTCTTCTATATAATCTCTATTTCATTCAACGCAAGTGTTCCAGTGCTTCATGTGTCCGCATTCCTCTGGAAAAATTAGATTCAACTACTGTATGTCTCACTTTTAAGGTTTTAATTTGCGCTTGTTCTAATATATTAATCATTTCTACAGTAACACCTAACACAAGAATATGTATGGTGGAAGCGCTACATAAATGGATTAAAAACATGTAATTGTTGATATGGTGAAGTTCTCTGTAAGGAGATGTGTATTCAGCATTTATGGAAGGAGTCTCCAGTGTCAGCGCTTTGTAACAATAACTAAATTTTCTGACATTAGAGAGGCTTCAGGACGGAGAACATTGCACTTTCTGGTTTCTCAGTAACATGACAAGCTGTGTTATTTAATGTTATTAACTTCATTAGAGATAAAGAAACGAGAGGCTGGTGAAGGAGCGATTGTTTAAAGCTGTTATAAAGTAAGTGACAACAGGAACTAACGTGTTTCTTAGATGTTCCATAAAATTAAACATAATTATAATTACGTTTAATTAAAAATTTAATTACGTATAATCAAAAATTGTAATCATAGCAAATTGCTGTGGTATAAGAGGAATAAAACACTTGGATGTAATTATATAGAACCATATTTACAATTCATACCGAACTGATTTCTTGCTCAAAATCCCCAGTTTTGCTTCATGATTAGAAAGAAAACATCTGGCTTCCTGCCCCCTGTGGTCAAACCTGTGATACACACACACACACACACACACACACACACACACTAATGCCCTAAACTGCATGCCATTAGGCCTATTTCTCTCTTAGGTCTATTAGATAATGCTTCTCTTGGCAAGTACTGGTTCCAAATATTGATGATAAAAGCCCCATAATTCATTTTTACCATATAAAGATAGACAATGAAGCAATTCATAACTAAATTTGCAGTTATTTTAGCAAAACATTCCCTTAAAACAAGATTATATTCTGAGTTTCTTCAGCAAGATGCAAGAGTTAATGGGAAAGTTTAAGGAACTTATCAACTAGTGTTGTAGTTTGTACAGTTTGAAGTTAATATAAAGTACACAGCGTGTACACCGAGTGCTCTCCTTCTTGCAAACTCATTTCGCAAGGTGGCAACATCAAATAAAAAAAAAAAAAAGAGCAATTTTTCCCCAGGAAGGCACTTCACATTCTTCAGCGATATTGAAAAACAGCCGCTGTGTATTGTCAGTGTGACAGATACAATAATAACAGACGACAAAATAAAGATTGCAGTGCTTTCTGTTGCTAAGCAACCTGGTTCACGGTGTGCCTTTATAGGAAAATCTTAAAGATCACACTGAGTGATTCACAATAAAGACACAGAGGCGATGTAGTGTCAGACTCAATTTTATGCCTTAAGTTAATTCTCAAAACGTACTAATACAAAAAACAAAGTCGGACATACAAACATGTAACAAATATAAAGCACAGTCTTCCCAGTATGTATATCACAAGCCAGACACGAACATACCTTCAAATCACTGACGGTACACACTACCTGCACGTGTGTGTGTCGGTCTGCTTCTTATAGCAAAACACCTCGCAGAACACTCTCAATGTAGATGCTCAGTGTGTCACAGCTGACGGAGGGGAAGTGACGAAGTCCAGCAAATAATACAGATAGAGTTTAGGTGCTCATACACACGATTGTCACCCATACTTACTGCTCCCTCTATCTCTCTCTCTCACACACACTCACACACACAGTACTAGTGAGTCAGGCTGTGGTAGGACAAGGCCTCTCTCTTATCCAAGTGCCTCAGTGGTCCTGCTGGGGTTATGGATCTGTAGAGCCACTTTTAAGCCCTGGCTGAAAGGACTCTCGAAGCTCCGCTCGAAGGTGTTGCGCTGATTGTGTCCTTGTAAAGTCAGGACGCTGGTTCTGGAATTAAAACCGTTGCAGATCCAAAACCCACAATCGTGTCATCGTCCAAGCGTTCTGGTACCTCCCACACAGAACAGATCTCTGTGAGAGAGAAAAAAACAAAACAAAAACAAACAAACAATCTTAAACAATATCGACCAGGAACACTTATATAACCGTGTCATGCGGCTACATTCAAGAGTCATGTGGCTACAATCTAAGACTAATAATAAACAGATTAAAAAACATGCTGTTTAAGAAAATAAAACCTATAATCGTTGATGTGGTGATGTTTTTTAAGAGCATTATTAGGTGCATGTATTACATAACAGCAGCACTGATAGTAGCTCCGGCTGCAAGACAACTCACAGGTTTATATGAACGAGTCAAATGAAGACCTTACATTTTTTATTTTGCATTGTTTACTGCAAGTAAGTGTCACAAAGTGTATCATTCTTCTACATAATTCTTCTATGGAATGCCTTCTTATAGCAAAACACCTCGCGGAACACTCTCAAAGTAGATGCTCAGTGTGTCACAGCTGACGGAGGGGAAGTGATGAAGTCCAGCAAATAATACAGATAGAGTTTAGGTGCTCATACACACGATTGTCACCCATACTTACTGCTCCCTCTATCTCTCTCTCTCACACACACGCACACACATGCACACACACGCACACACACACACACGGCTACATTCACAAAAGAGCTTTCATACAGAAATTCTTAATACTTTATGTATGTGTGTGTGTATATATATATATATATATATATATATATATATGGCTGTGGCCACACCACAGATGTTGGCACCTCTGTTTTGCTATTCACCATCTCTCAGGTTTTGTTGTAATGTTCATTCAGAAGTTTAATTCTTTCCCTATACTGAGTCATTTCTTCGTAATTTGTCAATACATCTGAGGAAAATGTCCCCATTCTCAGTGCTTATGTCCAATTTCCAATATCATCCTGCTTAACAACTATGTGCTAATTAGCTCAGTCATTAGCCAGTTTATGCTTGGCGTCCATATTTCCCCGTTACCTAGCAACAGTGTTTCAGCGCCTTTAGCTGCTCAAACAGTGAACACATCATATGTTCTCTTTCCCATGCAGAAAACACAAATAAGTTTATGTTCATTGTCTGTAATTCCCTGCTGCCTAGCAACAATGTTCTCATGAGCGCTTGAGCAACGAGCATATTGCGTGTTCTCTCTGAACGTAGTACTAGCAGTAGTACTATCGTAGTACTATCTTGCAAGGAAATACGTCATTAAAAAACGTTAATGATGCAAATAATAAATAATTTGTTTGCACTATGAATTCTGTAAACCTGAATTTCTCTGCTGTTTTGAAACTGTATATGAACTTTTGAAATTAAATGACTATTCTGTCATTAAAACCTGAATTTTACTTGATATATGCAAGGAATAAAACACTTGCGGTGTGCTGTTATAGGAAAATAATCAGCGACAGGATGGTGCGACGTGAGGCGGAATTACTATTACACCCCAAAGTTGATTATTTCCCAATATCAGCATGTCCTGAAGTGTGTTATTGCTGTTATACCAAAGCAACTTGCCAATAATTACAAATTTTATGTATTAAAGAACAACGTGTATTTTTTGTTCATTTAGAGTTACATTTAATGAACTGAAGCAGAATTACATTCATTAAGCATAAAAATCCAGATTTATAAAATTCAAATCCAAATATCATTACATGATATTTTTTCCCACAATGTTAGCATGTTTGCAGTGTTCCTGTAAAGAGACAGTTTTAGAGACAGGAGGTGCTCACCACAGGCCTTTTCCTGCTGCGTTCCTCCTCTGCTGGGCCAGACTGTAGATCTCCTGCAGCTGCTTCTTCTGTTCGTCACTCAGAGACTGCGTTAGCATCTGATACCAGCCTGCGTCTGAGCTCTGCACGCCTGCAACGCCACATAGTCGCAACACTGTTAGTGAGTGAAGCCAAAAAAAAAAAAAACCCTAGCCCTATTCAGAGTGGATTAATTTTACATGGGGTGGTGGGGTGATATAATTATTACTGGAGTATCTCTGGGACTGAATCGGTCGTGTGCATAAACACACATCTGCAAAGATTACACTGTATTTTACCTCCTGTAAAACGATCAGGAGAAATAAGCCCATCTGTATATGCAGGCTGAACTGACATGCTGGTAAAGATTTTATGATATTGCATGGGAAAAGAGGTTTTGTCCATTTTCTTCAGTATAAAGACACTTTAAGATGCGCTCACTCTTTTCTATCATCTCCCGACAAAAAGAAAATGAAAAAGTCCAAAATGCAGCAAAAATATATAGATGATGTCAGACAAGTGACACTTTCAGGGCTTTTAGGTAGATTATTGAGTTCCTTGCTCAGGTAAAGCCTACATACAGCCTATGGTCATGTGACCTACTAATGATCAAGCTCAACGTGCATGGCCACGTTTATATCAAAAGACAAAACAATCCGATTGTGTAAAATGAGGTGTCTGTAGTAGGCATGGAATTTTAAGTGTGACGACAATGTGTACTGTGCAGACTAAGGATCACTTAACCTTGCACAACTATGTTTATCGATTACACAGCAACAACTGAATCTTAATCAGCTTAGTAATGATTAGTCATTAAACATCTCAGCAATGATCGGTAGGTCTGTTTGCCATGTACATCTTGCTAATACACATGCATTTGGTAAATGAGTCTGGTATAATGGTATAATTTAAAGGTAAATGGATAACGGACTGTGACGTACGAAGCAGGGAGGCGGAAAAGAACTGATACTCGTCTTCTCCGTTGTCGTAGTCCAGCGGCGTGCTGTACTCCTCCAGCGCTGTGCCCTCCAGACCATCCTCATCCCAGTAATCTTCATCATCGTCGTCATCCTCATCGTCGTTGCTGTTGCCACTGGGAGCGCTGGACGGCTGCATGCTGGAGCTCTTCTCTCCTGCTTCATCCTCATCACTGGGAATCTCCTCTGGAAAAAAAAAAGAAATTACATCATGGCATCCAAGAAATTACATCCAAGTCTTACACTTGAAAACGCAGAATGTTTTTGGTTTTCCAAATACAAAATTATATATTTCATTCTAGACATAGTATATCAGAGTGGTGTTTACTTTCAAAACATCTTGAAACTGACGTCCAGACACTGCTGGTTGTCTACAGCCATTTTAAAAGGAAATGTGATTGGCTATCAGGATATCGGCGATGACACAGCCATCCATGTTCGAAAGCCGAAAGAGCACTGATATTTTTTGTACACTTTTCTGGACATAAGCTTCAGAGTCCTGAAGGTTGTAATCTGATTGGCCCTCTGTACTTACATCAGTTTTCAGTTGGAAATCTTGAACACATGGCCATGATGAGAGTTTTGGAGCAAGATATAGTCACTGGATTACAAAAAAAGTTTAGTGCATAACAGGTTTAAACATTATTAGAGAATTTTATTTAAAACAGTGGCGAGTAAAAATGGTTGCGTGTTTGAAATTTCAAACAATGTGCGAAAATTTCCAGGGAAAGTCGGAAATTCTAGGCATTTAGTGACTAAAATGACCAGTCTTGCTTCATTCGTTCAGACTGATTTTAATCAAGCGACAAGATTCATTTGGACAAGAAGGAAGGAAATGCTTGTTTAAAAAGAATTACTGTATATTTGACTAACATAATTTGAGTAACTAAAAACAGAATGTGGAATCGTACTCATTCAAATGTGGGTTTTTCTGCCTTTGTATATATAAATACAAGAAAAATTATATTATAAATAACATTCTAACTGTGAAATTGCTTCTGACAGACCTAATGCACATCAGCCAACAAGAATCAAACTTAAAACACGTCAATAAAACACAAACAGCAGGTTAATGTTCAGACAAGCACTTAAACTAATGCACTGAACGATGCATAGCTCCAGCCTCAGCGGCCGAATCAGCTTTAACGTACTACATGAACTAAGAGAGATGTGTAGGAGCAGAGATTATTACTCTTCAAGGCCTTCAAGGTGATGTGTTGCCTCATACTAAAGATAGAAAGCACAAAAAAGCATGGATTAGATAACATTCTTATGTGAGACTCTTACCGTTCTCGTCCTCCTCAGTGCCCTGTGCTCTGGAGAACTGCTCGGGCTTGCTGAGCACTCGCGAGGCGTAGATGTGCTTGAGGCCCAGGAACAGGAGCAGGATAGAGGGGATGATCTGACTGGCCACGCCTTCTAAAACCGCTGGCCGGCTGGACAAGTCCATCAGCAGACTCAGGCCGATGATGCACATCTTACGGTCGTGCAGCCTGCGCAGCGTGAAATCATTATATACACACACACACACACACACTAAAATGTACCATAAAATATCAAAAGGTCAGTGTCTAAACCTAACTAGAAAAAGCAAATGATCTGGACAGAGACTTGAGCTATTGCCATCGTACCACAGTGACAGTCGGTGGTAACAGGTTATCATTAAAACCCTTCGAGTATAGTGCAATATCAGTGAGATATTAGGAGCGTACCCTAGGAAGAACTCGGTGTCGTTCATCCACTGGTTGATGAACTGGGCAGTGATTGGCTCGGCGCTGTGGGCGAAGCGCATGTTCTCCAGAGTGTGCATCAGCAGTGAGGGACTGTAGTACAGAGCGGCGATGGCCACCTGCAGACACATGGTGCGCAGCTCTGTGGACTTCACACCACGTGTCAGCCGCTCCAACACTGCTTCCACAAACAGCGGGATACACTGACAAGCAAGAACAAGTGTGAAAAGGCTTATAGAGTGTGAAGAATTATTCTTATAATGGAATGTATTTCCATTGGAAAGCCTATTACTTGGACACAAACTTAATCATCTACAATGGCTTACTATGTGATTTACAGTACAACAGAGTACTTATCATTATTATTATTATTAGTAGTAGTAGTAGTAGTAGTAGTAGTAATTATTTCCATCCTGTTCCGACCCGGCACACTGCTGACCTGGTCAATGCCCCGACCCCGGCACTGTAAAATGATGACCTCCAGCAGCTTAGCGGCGTGGCACTCTGCATCCTCCCCTGCATCGCTTGTTAGGACCTGCTCAGAAATACATTCATGCCAACACACTGAAAAAAAAACTTTACGGTTTAAAGGAGCAGTTTGTAAATTTTAAGAGTCCTCTGCTGCCTGTGAGATGAACTGCAATAAAAGTAAAAACATCAACAGCTTTTATCTTCCCAATCAAACCCTCCCTCTGTGAGCCTACGTTTGCCTTAGAAAGGAAAAAAAAGTAGAACTGAGCAGCTATGTTCTGGCTGAGAGGCGGAGCTTATTTCAGGGCCAGAAAAAAAGTATAATATGAAGAATCCGTTCAGATCCATTGCAATATTGTGAGTCTGTTTATCTAAGAGACTGTTAAAATTTCACAATAGCAGAATTTTTGCCCTAAAAAATAATCCTTTAAGCCTTTTCCCAGATTTTAGATTTTTTTATGTTCAGTTTTCTTTCTATTATTTTTTTTATTTTCCTACTTTTAATGCCATTGACTATGACAAAACAGTGAAATGTGACATGAATTAGGGAGGCTGCATTGGTGCAGAAAATAGTTTTAAATTTCATACATTTCTAGGCATGCACAAGACCCTTGCATAATTCTAGAAACATTTTTACAATACAAATGGCACCATATATCAACAACAACAACAACAATAATAAACATTTTAATTATTTAGTTACTGTAGACAGTCAGCTCACCTTTTTGCACATGGTGTAAATGACCTCCATGTGTTTGGGATTGGACAGAAGTGTGTCTGTGTCCACAGTTACATAATTGTGTAGGAGAGGCATCATATCTGCAGGGATACAACAAATTAATGCCAGTCATCATCACCATCATCGTCTCTCTTAAATAGTTAACAGTATATGAGCTTAACTGATTTAAAGTAGTGCCATGAAGAGCAACACTTTCAGAGAGAAAGCAGCAGTTCCATTGTTTTTAGCAGGACAGACCTGTGAAGTAGTCGAAGCAGTCGTGCTGGAAGACGTCGTAAAGTACGCCCAGCAGCTGCCACATCTGAGGGGAGATGGTCTGGCAGGTGAGACCAAACGCCAGCGACAGAATCTCCTCATAGAACTCTGTGACAGACACACACACACACACACACCCCTGTTGCAATAATATACAAGTTGCAGTAGTATGTAAGGCTATACTTACTATGCCTTCTACTTACTTATATTCAATACTATATTTTATAATTTTGTGCTGAATATGTTTATGTTTTTATTTTTATTTTACAGCACACTGTACTTTTTGGACTGTTGCTGTAATCTCTGAATTTCCCTCTGGGATTCATCAAGTTATCTATGTATCTATCTGTCTCTATGTATCTCTAGTATGCATACAAGAGCCTTCAAAGAATGTAAAAAAGAAAGCATGTGCTAGGGCCCCATCATGTGGCCAAACATATTACCACTTTACATTAGAGCTCTGTATTTCCTGCACAACAAAAGCGATTCCACACACACACCTGCCATACCTATGATGGGCTTCTGGAGCACAAGGCCGATCACCTGCAGGCAGATCCCCTCCAGCTGCTGAGTGATCTATGATGGAAAACATCGAGAATCATGCATTGTACTGATATTTTTCACGTGTCTGATCAGTGGTAATGTGACTGGACATGTGGATGGGTACCGACCTCTTTGTGGTCCTCCATGACCGTAAGGATGGTGTCTATGGTGCTGAGGATGCCCAGGGCCATCACGGTCTTATCTTCACTCTCCTCGTACTCCTCACTCTGCAGAACCTTACTGAAGATCTCCGCCTGCACAGAGGAGAGCCTGTACTTACTCCGCTAATCTATAGCTTTCATTTTGTTGATCTGTCTAAGTAGTGTTCACATACAGATGACCGTGTAGGATAATAATATACAGTTAGAATGCAAGGACGTGTGGTAGAGTAAAACCTCTGCACTGTATATTACTAGGACTGACACATGAAATATTAAATTATAAACACTTGACGGTTAAATGGTTCACTGATTCCTGGTGGTCATGCTTATTGCAGGAAAATTTTAATGTTGTAATTTTAATTCTGAACTTATATAGGTGATAAAACAAAAAATAGGATGAGAAACAAAGACACAGGTCTAAGGATTTCAATGAACTAAAAATCTTAATCTCTCAAATGACTATTTAATATATTTTGATTCATAGAATCATTATAGCTGTTGTAATTAAGTAACAATATATTGCAGTAATAATCTAATTTTTGCCTGAAACAGCAAACAGAAAATTATCTTATAGCCAAATAACCAAACAAGCCACTTAATTGCTTTTTGAATTTCAATAAGCGAGATGATTTTGTGGGAAAAAAATGCTACTGATTGAACGCACGACCAGTAGCATTTTATTTAGACAATCCTGTATTTTAAACACAGCCATCACCATGTTTGTGTTGAAAGTGTGAGACAGATTTAGCAAACAGGTCAACAAAGTCGCAAGGTATGTTACTGTGTGTCTGTTAAAACACAAATGAAATCTATAAAAGGGCTGCAGTCACAAACAGGATGGCCGGATTTACATCACAGGTCTTCTTAGTGACTGAAAATTGGTGTTCATTGGTGTCCTCTTTTATGTGTGTGCGTGTGCGTGTGCGTGTGCGTGTGTGTGTGTGTGTGTGTGTGTGTGTGTGTGTGTGTGTGCGTGTGTATGTGAGACAAACAGGAATAAACAGGAACTATACCAGGTTCTGGGTCATATCCACTGCGATCACGGCTACTTCCTGATTGTATTCGCAGATCATCTTCTGGATGACGCTCGTGAGGTCGTCGTTCTCTGTCTCTTTGATGACGTGCAGCAGCTCCTGCATCACGGGCCTGATGAAGGGTCTTATGTAGAGCTTAGCTACACACACACACACACACACACACACACACACACACAGAGAGAACAACTTTTAAATCTAGTTAGTTCAACAAGCTAGTTCATGTTATCACTTATAGCAGCTATAAACAGTTGTTCCCTCATCAGCCTCTCTTTTTCTGCCCTAAAGATGCTTCCATGGCACAAAACATAAAGTTACAGCTTTACCTCTGACCGTTTCAAAGTGCTGACACTGGAGACTCCTTCCAAAAACGGTAAATAAACGTCTCCTTACAGCAAATTACACCATATCAATAATTACATGTTTTCCCTTGTTAAATAACATGAAGTTTATTATTAGCCTTAGATTATGTAGAGCGTCTGCCATGTAAGTCCACGTGAATGGGTTGTTACTATGGAAACGATAGAATTAGAACGAGTGCTTTAACACAAACCTTCTCTCTTGAAACTGTCTTCACTCATCCACTGTCGCTCCCTTATTGTTTTTATAAGAGTGAAATGAGACATATGCTCACTCGAGTGAACATAAAATTGCACATGCTGTGTGTGTGTCTGTGTGTGTGTGTGTGTGTGTGTGTGTGTGTGTGACTGACCTTGCTCCTGGTTGCTAACCAGAGTCTGCAGAGCGATGGCTGCCTCCACTTTGACAGGCATCTCCTGATCATTGATGAGGTCCTGTTTGACGAGTTCCACTGCGTTCCTCAGGACCAGCTCATTGTGGAACTTCAGCGGGCTGAAGCAGTGCAGAACCCAGCAGGACTAAACCCGGGACAAAGCAGAACCACACCAAATTAACACACAGTCAACATGTCTCTTCTGGCATACCACAAATCCACATGTATGATTCTCAGAAGCATCCATCCATCCATCCACCCATCCAATTATCCCTCTATCCCTTTAATCCAATTATCCTTCCATCCATCCAATTATCCACCCACTTATCCATCCAACTATCCAATTATTTAACTATCCATCCATTCATACTTTTTATCCAATTATCCATTTATCCATCCAATTATCCACCCGCTTGTCCATCCATCCCTTTAATCCAATTATCTTTTCATCCATCCATCCTCCTATTTATCCAATTACCCATCCATTCATGTATTCATCCAAATACCCATCCATATATCTAATTTTCTGTCCATTCATCCAGTTATCCATCCATATATCTGATTTTCTGTCCATTCATCCAGTTACCCATCCATGCAATTATCTATCCATCCAATTGTCCATCCATCCATTAATCCAATTATCCATCCATTATCCATTTAATTATCCATTCATCTGTCTATACATTCATCCATCTATCGATCCATCCATTTATTCCTTCATTTATTTATTCAATCATCCATTCAATTATCCATCCATTCATCTGTCTAATTATCCACCTATCCATCCATCCTTCCATCCCAGACATGTTGCCCTCACCCTGGCGCGCAGGTAGCCCAGGTTGGAGTTGAGTAGAGGAAACACATAATTCTGTAACACAAGCTCCATCTGATCTCTGTATATCTGCTTCTACGAAACAAACAAGAAAAAAAAGAGATGTCACACCGTTAAAGGAGCAAATACGATTCAACACAGCCTTCAAACTTTACAAACCTTTAACAACGGATCAGCTAAAGCGCCGATGACGTGCAGCGCCCCGTCTGTCCTGCGGGGGTCAGCGCCGGGGTTCATCAAAATCTGATGGCAGAACTCCATCATCTTAGGAAGGACCTGATTCAGCATTGAGACAAAGATATGATTAACACAAAAAATACTGACACACAGCCGATACATAAACTAGCATAAACAAATCTTAAAATATAAAGGAATCTGAAACTAGTAGCCACCTCCTTCCTCTTTCTGGATGCTTTGCACAGCAGAGTCTGAGCCGCAGTGGCGGGAAACACGTGGTCATCATACATATCTACAGCAGTGAAGCAACAGCAAATCAGCTTACATACATGTTACATTCATTCAACACATCAAGCTTTTCAAATTATTTCTAAAAATGGCAATTCAAAAACCCACAAATTTGACAATATAGCTAGTGATCACTAAGAATGCTGGAAAGGGAGACAGAAATAAGACAATGACAGAAGGACAGAGATGGCAGAAGAAGAAAAAAAAAACCCTCAAGAGAACCAAAGTACTAACTGAATTTCATGCGGATGTACTCGTATGGATCTTCCTGCCATAGCTTCTCATCTTCATCCTTATAACACATCAGAGGAAACACCACCTCCTGAGTTATAGTCTGCGAAAAAAAACAAAAAAAAAAACGATGACGAATTTAACACAAACAGATCTCATTCAGCAAGCCATATACAACAACATGAAGAATTCGAGATATACGTATATATGCTCCCAAACATAAAAACATTCCCCTTGGATGGCTGTTTATGACTATATATGTGTTTGGATCAAATTTTTTAACACTAAATTTACATTTTTTAATTTAAAAATAGTCTTTCTCAGTACTGACTCAAAGAGAGTTACGCATGAGCTTTAATACACGTCACGCTGATACACAAATTTTAGACTACCAAGAAACCTTTGACCAAAGAATCTAGCTGGCTAACTTAGGTAACGTTACTGAGGAAGAAAAATAGGATTCTCATGGTGTATTTTGTCATGGTGTAGATCTGCCTCCTGTTAAACAGACTGCTGGGAATGTGACGATGTAAATGTGTTGAAGTTACTGCTTCCACCTCAAAGTTTCCAATATCAGCACATCCTGAAGTGTTTTATTCGTTGTATATAAGAATATACAGCAGTTTTTCGTTTATTAAAGAACAGCACATTGTACTTTTTGTACTTGCTGTCCCTGATTCTGACCTGCATGTGTGGCTTCATCTGTTTCCACGTGATGGAGTGAGAGATGCCCCGTGTCAGGTAGTTCAGAGCTTGCTGTAACACACGTGGACTCACAAACTGCTTCTGCCTGTGCTGGTCAATCACCTTTAACAAGACCTGGAACGACACACAACGCATCCATTTCACACATGAAAAAATACTGTTAGTTGAGTTTGATTAAACTTTTATTTAGTGTCTACTAAAAAATCTTGAAAAAAAAGGTATCCTAAAGAAAAACTAAAAATGTTCAAAAAAGACATGATGATCTCTACGATATCTCACATGTGTACTGAGACATAAGTGATCACAATGTTAATATTATACTATTATTATTTTGCCCAGCCCAGTGTATGTACACACACACACACACACACACAGCTCTTTATAGATTTTAAGTGCTGTGTCATATAATTCTTGATGTTAATTAATCGTTAGTTAATAGTTAATTAATCACAATTATTTTCTTTTCCATTTTCCTCAACTCTGATTTGAGAAACTGAAGCCACGCCCAGCTGGTCTCCTATTGGCCATTCCATCAAAAGGTTAGTGAACTTTATTTAAGAGATGATGGAGAGTAATGTAAATGCACGTAAAGTGTGTGTCATGTCTTTTGATGGATTTCAGTGTGTTAGCATAACGTCGAGTCTGGGTGAATCCCATGAAGTTTGCATGGTGTGTGTGTATTCAGGGATAATAAACAGATGCAACATTTACCTGCTGAATCCCAACAGCGTAAGTCTTTACGAAAAAATCTGCAAACTCATAGTACTCCTTCGTCACGTTGCCCGGGCTCCCGTACCTACGAACAGGACGAACAAGAAAATAAAAACTGCAGACAGGCTCTGAGACGTTATAGATGAGAATACGGTATGTTTAGGTTGTGAGGTCACCTCTCAAACATCCTGGTGATAATATGGAGAGCCCATTTCTTACACTTCCACCACACTAACTCTGGCCGATCATCTTCGTCCACCTCCAGAGTCTCCTACGAATCAGAGGCAGACCTGCTGTGAGGCTTTTCAGAGGTGGATGCACAACTCCACCTCACTGTCCAATGATAATTATCCTTTTAATTTGCAATACACACAAAACTTACAGGAGGGACGTCCCGATCCACAACCGCTCTCAGAATCTCCATCCACTGGGTCATGACTGTATTACTGAGCAGCTGGAGAGGTAAGGAATACTACACACACACACACACACATACACACACTTAGTGTTAGTAACACCACCACAAACAGAGTCATTGCAAATCCACTACACTTTTAAAATAAAATGCGTAAGGATTTAAGGACTTGAAGTAAGAATGAATGGAATGCCGACACATACTGAAAAATAAATGCATTATGTAAGGAATAAAACACTTGGGGGCATGCTCTTATAGGAAAATAATCAATGGCGAGAAGAGGAGTTCCCATTATCACTACAAAGTCGGTTATTACACTATAACAGCACGTCCCATACAGTTTTATTCCTCTTACACTACAGCAATTTGCCACAATCACAATTTCTATTCATTAAAAAACATCACACTGCACTTTTTATCCATTTAAAGTTACATTTAAGATTGTGGAAAGGTCAAGTTCCTGTTAAGGTTAAGGTTAGTTCCTGTATTACTTATGTTATAGCACCGGCCTCTCTTTTTCTCTCCACTGAAGTTAATAAGACAAAAAAAAAAACAGCTTGTCGTGTTATAGAAAAATCGCAAATCTCAAAGTCCTCCATTCTGCTCCATCCAAAGTTAAAGCTTTCCTTCTGACTGCTATAAAGCGTTGACACTGGAGACTCCTTCCATAAATGCTAAATACACGTCTCCCTCTCATTGATTACACGGTTTTAATCCGTTTATGTGGCGCGTCCTCTATATAAGTCTCTGAGATCGAGTGCTTTAATATAAACCTTGTAGCCGGAACTACTGTCTGAGCTGCTGTTATAGAAAACTAATCAACACTTTCTGACCAATCAGATTGGAGAATTCAACATTGCTGTGGTATTAAAGTCAAGATAACATGCTGCATGCTAACCTGCACGAGTGCATGGAATATCTTGAGGATCTGTTTCTGGATGAGGACAGAGAACACCGTGGCGTCAGGCAGCAGCTGAGTGATGAGCTGCTGGATCCGGGGCAGGAAGAGCTGCATAGCAGCCAGCAGGGGCACCCTCTCCTCCGCCTTCCTAAACCTGTGAACAACAACAACCACATCACACTACTACAGCCACTAAACACACCGACACCGAGCCACAATACTCTGCTTATGTATATCTGCTCTTTTTATATTCCACTGCTTTTGAATTCACTAAGCACAAGAGCTTAGAATCCTTCAGTTCACTAAGCTCGGCTGGTCGACAGGAAGTCCGGCTCCCTGTAAGGGAAATAAACTGTGTGAAGCACTCACTCGTAGCTTTTGACGAGTTGATAGAGCGCGAGCAGACTCCCGTACCAGCTCCCACTGTTCTGAGACTGCAGGTACAAGTTGATCTTATCGACGATGCCAGTCCAGCGGCCGGGGAAATCGTGCTTTATAATGGCACGCAAGCAGACTGTAAGCTGGGCCCTGTCCATCAAAAACACACACACACACACACAAATATCGTAACTGAGAAAGAATCCCAATTGTTACCACTGTAAAAGCAAAAGAACACACTCGAGGTCATGTGATCAGAACTGAGCGAGTGTGTGGACGAGTGAGTAACTGACCGTATGGACTCCGGACACCGGATGATGGCCTCCACCATGTTCTCTCGAATCTGACCGCGGTCATTCTCGTGGATGTTGAAGGGGAACACGACCTCGCCCACAGACGGCTCACGGTCCTGCCAGTACTGACTCACCATGTTCTTCAGGTAGATGGCAGCTGTGATGCACAAAGAGGTCAGCCTGAATGTATCTTCTCCTCCCATTAACAATAATAATAATAATAATAATAATAATAATAATAATAATTTGTTTAGCTGTTTTGTGTGTTACTTTGTTGTATTTTTTATATTTCTTATGTTCTTTTATTACTTATACCATTTTTTACCAAGTTATTTTTTATAAATAAATTTCACTTATTTACTTCTAATAATTTATTATTAATGTTTTTTTTCATATATTATATATATCCTTACTTATTATATTATTATATTATTATATTATCACTTCTGTGCAATTACAAAACATGTCCTTTATGCTTTCTTTACCTTTATTTTATTATTATTATTATTATTTCTACAATCTACAAGTTATAATGATTTTTTTTTTTAATTAGGACATCAGAACAGCTTCCACTGTTTCAACAGTGTTCACATTTTTTTTATAGTATTCTACTTTTAGCTGTGTCGAGTCTATGGAAAAACACACATTTTTCCCTAAATGGCCCTAGTTTCCAAAAACAAAATAGACTCTGACTAAGCGCATGTCATTTATGTCTTTATTCTCCTTTTAAATTACGTATCAATTTTGTAATCAAACAAAATATGCCTACTAAAAATAATATACAGTGTAAGTAGATTTCACATCATAATTTCTAGCACTGTCAGTTTTTTTTTTTTTTGTTGCTGAATCTCAAATGGAGTTCTAGGACACAGTGTAGTGCACTACATATTAGTACACTTTGTACTGTAGGATCTACAACTCCATTACGTTATACTGGTCGATCTAATGGGCACACACACACCAAAATAGTTATGTTTTATGGATGGCAAAAAAAAAAAAATATGCATATGATTCAGTGCCCTGATTCTGATTTCCAGAAAAAACCCAACAACTTTGGTTGATTTTGGAAAGAATTGCAAAAAAGAAGAAGAAGAAGAAGAAGAAGAAGAAGAAGAAGAACAAGAAGAAAAAGAAGAAGAAGAAGAAGAAAAGTCATTTGGGAGCTGAATGAATCGGCTCTTATAGCTGAGCTGAGCCGATTGCTCTGTCTCACTGAAATGAGCCAAAATTTCCACCACAGCTGTGTGTGTATGTGTGTGTGCGCGTGTCCTCACCTGCTTGCCGTACAGGAAACTCCACCTGCTCCGACACGATGATCTGCAGCAGAGTCGGAGCAAAGTTGATGATCTTGTAGGACTGGGGAGAAAAATAAAGCACAGAAATGACATCTCAGATAATCTGGCTGTAAATAACTCATTACAGTGGCCTCAATATAGAAGACAAACTCGTGAGTGTTTTGATCTCTTCCACATCACTAATGCATTACTAATGGAAAATAAAAACTGTACAGACTGCTGTCGCTGGCACCCCGTTCGCTCAGTTCAATAAATAAAATCTATAATTCAGGCAAAAAATTATGACACTATCACATTTCTTGTGATAAATACAGTGGTTGAACATTTTTCTCTCTGTATGCCTGCGTTTCCCACAGAAGAACTGTATTCATGCACTAAGTGCAATCTTTAAGTCATCAAGCATAAAAAAATCAATTATAGTTCATCTCAGATCACATGAAATCTACGCGAGGCAGGGGAGGGGATATCAGGGACAAACCCGCTCAGCGATCATAAACATCACAACTGCCCAGAGGCGTCGCTTCTCTGACCTTTTAAACCTCATCTATATTTTCTTGTTTTGCATCTCATACTCGGCCAATGCTTCGTTTTGGTTTGGTTTTGGTAGACGATAGAAAAGACACTGTGACAGCTTCCTGGACTGTCTTTATACTGAAGAAAAAAAGCACAAAATCTCTTTTCCCGCATCGGGATATTACAGAATGTTCACCAACACGGCACTTCAGACAGGATATATATTATCTAGGAATATTTCTACTAGTCATACTTATACTTATAGAAGGTAACCTTTCCAGATGTGTAGAAAAATACAGATATATACAGGAGATTCTGCAATAATAGCGTAATTATATCACATTACTCCACCTCCACATATAAAACTAACGCAGTCTGAGTAGGGCTGATGATGCTCATGCTGAACATTCTTCATCACACTTAGTACTGTTTATCTCTCCTCTTCTACATCTGTCTACTGTACAGATTTATAATGCCACTGGCTGGTGTCTCTCAGAGGATTTCCTGATGAGTCTCAAGGGTTCCTCTCAAGGGTTCCTCCACAAGCATTCCTCTCAGGGGTTCCTCCTTAAGGGTTCCTCCGTAAGGGTTCCTCTCAAGGGTCCCTCTCAAGGGTTCCTCCTTAAGGATTCCTCTCAGGGGTTCCTCCTTAAGGGTTCCTCTCAAGGGTTCCTCTCCTTAAGGGTTCCTCCTTAAGGGTTCCTCTCAGGGGTTCCTCCTTAAGGGTTCCTCTCAGGGGTTCCTCCGTAAGGGTTCCTCTCAGGGGTTCCTTCTTAAGGATTCCTCTCAAAGGTTCCTTTCCTTAAGGATTCCTCTCAAGGGTTCCTCCTCATGACGTCTCAGGGAGTTTTTTTCTCGCCACTTGTTCTACATCAGGGTTTCTGTAAAGCTGCTAAGTAACAATGCAGCTGCTGTTAAAACTGTTTGCTGTGTAAATAAATTGAAGCTGAATCCAAGGCCTTCATCCAAACAGCTGAGCACAGCCACATCAGCTGGCTTTCTAACCCACTGGGTAACACAAGGCACAGCGTTTCAGCTCGTAGAAATCCTTTCTTAGACAAAAATCCCTCCAGGAAATAGAAGTATCATCTGCTATCTTACTTATTCCTCAAGTCTGTCACTTGACTGTCAGGTAATGCTAATGCTAGCGTGCTAAAAGGTAATAAAACAGGCATTAGACTAACACTACAAGCATGAAGCAATGATGCAGAATAAAAACTGAAAACTTGGATTCTCTTTCCTGCCTTCACACCTCCGTGTCCGAGCCAGAAGAATGACCAGGCTTCTCTGTTTACATGACTTATCAGGCCCCTCGGCATAACTGGCTAAAATAATAAGTTTGTTATAAAGCACACACACCTGATTGAGCTCATTTTCAGCCGCTATTCTAAGGTTAGGGTCTATAGTTCCCTTTAAAGCCTGTATAATCCGATTGGGATCCATCGAGACCAGAACTGCACAATAACCGCAACTTTTTTTTTTTTTTTTTTTTGGACAAACGGCTAGCTAATTGAGCTAGCTTGCTAGCTGCACACATACGCTGTGGTAGTCGTAACTCAAAAAAACCTCCCTGTTAGATTCCAAAGTGCACTACATAGGGTGTAAAACCCATTATTTAACACGCTATGTAGTGCACAAATATAGGGAATAATACGCCGTTTGGCATCCGGTCCAAGCTTCACCGTCTGTCCTGCCCCTTTTACCGGTAAGCGTTGAGCCGTTGTCGCAAAACAACGTGAACGCGGACCGGTTTACGGCAGCTAATTAGTGCCATGGAAACATGGAGGCAAATATATATATGGCGCGTGAGAGGCAGCTTTAAATAATAATATGTAATTTGACCGGAAACATGATGGTCCATGGAAGTGTTTTCGCCCTGGCTGTGTTTGAGAGAGATGCTGCTTGCAGAAAAGTATGCTTTGTGAATTAACAACTTCATAAATTAAGCAAAAATGTATTGTTTGTGTGTCCAAAAACTGTTTAAGAAAATATCAGTACCATGTGTAAGTGTTATGATATCTCGATAAGATATATAAATATACAGGGGAAAAAATGCATTTTCAGAGAAAGATAGCGGTCTAAGGGGCAAAATTGTCATTCAGATTCATAGAAATGTAAATTGTAATATAATTTTTAAAAAAATCACAAATTACAAATTAATGAGTCTGGTAAGTATTATTATTATTATTATTATTATTATTATTATTAGTAGTAGTAGTAGCATTACTTATTTCTGTTCAATTGTTTCATATATATATATATATATATATATATATATATATATATATATATATATATATATATATATATATATAAAGATAAGATAAACTTTATTAATCCCCGAAGGGAAATTCAGGTAGTCTTGTAGATAAGTAAGAAAGAAAGTAGTAAGAGTAGTAAAAAGTAGTGAGAGTAGTAAAAAGTAGTGAGAGTAGTAAAAAGTAGTGAGAGTAGTAGAAATTAGTGAGCGTAGTAAAGTAGTGAAGTAGTAAAGTAATGAGAGTAGTGATTAGTCATCTGCCATGGGCTAAGGTGTTGTAGAGCCTGATGGCAGTGGGGATGAAGGATCTCCTGTATCGTTCAGTCCTGCAGCGCAGTGAGGTGAGTCGTCCACTGCAGCTGCTTCTCTGGTCCATCAGGGTGTTGTGTAGGGGATGGTCAGGATATTCCAGAATGGCCTCTAGCTTTTTCTGTGTGCGTCTCTCCACCACGGCCTCCAGTGATTCAAACCTCATTCCAGTCACTGAAGAAGCTTTTTGCACCAGTTTGCACCATATATATATCCAATGTATATATATATATATATATATATATATATATATATATATATATATATATATATATATATATATGTGTGTGTGTGTGAGGGCAAAAGACAAATTTCTTTTGAAAATTGCGAAAAAAAGAAAAATATAAGAAAGGATAGTTGTTTTTTTTTGTTGTTTTTTTTTTGAAGAAATCAGTACTGTGTTGTAATTTATTATTTTTAGAATTATTTTTTTGAGTCCTTGTTGAATACTCGATTCTGATTGGTAACATGAGGGCGAGGTGAAGTGACGTAGGCATGCGCGTTCTGTATTTTTGTACTTTCTGTCCTTTCTGACTTGCCGTAGTGTTGTTACTGAAAACTGTCATGGCGGTGTTCTAGGGTCTTTTTGCATTTATTTATATGTATGTATGTATATATTTTTGGCACTACTCGAAATGATTTTTTGAAGAAATACCAGCTTTAGTCAGCAGACATGTATTATTTATACAGTTTTATTCGTTATTAATGTGTGTTTCATGTGAGGTGCAGTGTAAATTATTCGGCTAGGTTAGCTAACTAGCTAAATCAGCTGCTGTCAGCTGCTCCAGTGTGTGTACTGAAATGTAAGTGTCGCGGCTCTGTGAATTCGCTTTGCAGTTTAATCCTGAATCTTCAGCCATCATGGGCGAGGCTTTGCGTGAAGACGAGCTGCGGCCGGTCCCCAGAGAGAGAGCCGTGCTGGAGAGCTTCTTCACGCAGCTCGGCATGTTCTGGTTTGACCGAGCTAAAGACTACGTGGAGAAGGAGAAGGAGCAGAGCAGCAGGAGCGCCGCGGCCATCTGGAGCTCTCTGCTGGCTGCTCTGGCGCACCTGGCGGCCGCGGAGAAGGCCTACCACAACATGACCTTCCTCGGGCAAAAACTAGGTACCAACACGGGCTGGGGATGGTGTCCTGGCTGAGGTGCACCAGTCATGATGCTGAACATCTAATGTTTAAGCTTGTTACCTTTACTCCATTACTGTACAGGTTCCTCACCCTGGTCCTGGAGTACTGCACATTGAGTGTTTCCCTGCTCTCCCTCCCTCCCTCCCTCTCTCCCTCCCTCTCTCTCTCTCTCTCTCTCTCTCTCTCTCTCACACTCACACACACACCTTAGCTACTAATCAGCTACTTAACAGCAAGTGGTAGCTCAGTGGTTAAGACGTTGGACTTCTGATCAGAAGGTCGTGAGTTCAAATCCCAGCACCACCAAGCTGCCACTGCTGGGCCCCTGAGCAAGGCCCTTAACCCTCAACTGCTCGGTTGTATAAAAAATAAAGCTAAATGTAAGTTGCTCTGGATAAGGGCATCTGCCAAATGCTGTAAATGTAAATGGAACATTAGGTTTATATTGCTCATGTGGCTGATTCTTTATCTACAGCTGAGAGCTGAGCAGTTGAGTGTTAAGGGAAAAATTGCTCAGGAACCCACCAGTGGCAGCATGCCGAGGGATGTGGAGTGATGCCGGGATTCGAACTCGCAACCTTCTGGTCAAAGGTTTCGCAAAAGCATCTCAGCACGAAGATCATGGCTACATGGTAGAGCGACCATCACGTTGAACACTCTCTCTCCAGGTTAAGATCATCTTAACTTTGTGATGCTTTTGGGGAAACTCAGCCCTGATCAGTAGCCCAAAGCCGTAACCACCGTGTTATAAGAAGTTCTTTACTTTACAAAAGTCAGAATAAGAGAATTTTATTTTTCAGTGCCTTTCTCAGAGTACTCAAAGACAGTATACAGATACTAACACATCATATAGAAATGATGTGTAGAAATCTATTATATGTAATAATAGTAAAAACACACACACTTTTACAGCTAGGCAGCTAGGGAGAATTTTGTCGGGGGGAACCCAGAGGAAACCCGTACAGACACGGGGAGGACATGTGAAACAGACAGTAACCTGAGCTCATGATCAAACCTGGAACCCTGGAGCTGTGAGGGGCAACACTACCGTGCCACCTTATAATATAATAATCATTTAAAAAAATAATAATAATAAAAGAAAATATCAATGCATGTCTATATAACATAATGAGTAAGTGAGGTTTTTTTCTGCAGTGTGACACTTCTGTGAGGAAAATGTCAAATTTGCATGGGCGGGACTTAGGCTTCATTCACCTAGATTTGATTGGTTTAGTTATGAAAAGTGGGTGTTCCAAAAACAACATGGCGGCACTAGACTCCACTCGAGTGCGGAGGATTACTCGCCTCACACAGCTCCACCCGCATTTGACGAGGCGCAGATGGATGAAATCTTGCTCATGCAGGAGGTTGAGATGGAGGAACAAGATAAATATTTTGTCCCAGGAGTGAGCCATATTTATTTGAGGCTGCACATCCAGAGGTGGTAACTCACTCTGTTGTGGTCACTCTTATGAGCACGGCGAGCAACTCCGAGGTGAGGGGATGTGAACATGACAAAAAATTATTATACTGTACATCTTGTCCTGCCCACAATTCTACCATGATGTAATAATAAAAAAAAAAAGTAACCAGAGGCTGTGTAGAGGCAGGAAATTGTTAGTACAGATGACTCATGCAAAATCTAACCAAAGTCAATTCTGATTTCTTTAATCTTACTATAGATATTCGTGGAAATCTAGACAAGCACTTCTGTACAGCTCATAACCCGACTGTCATATTGTTTCATAGATTCGTCGTTTTATTCAGTCTTACATTGCAGTGGTCATTCCTGCTTTTATACATCAGAGAGAATATAAGGAGGAGTGGAGCAATAACAGAACCCTGAGGAAACCTGTAATCAGAGGACTGTTGATCATTGGAAAGGCATATTAATTCCCCTTCCTGTACGACTCCCTGCCTTCCCGTACCATCCATCTCACTGCGTTCAGTACAGTTCTCTTCAAAGCGTAAAGTTCTCGCTGTCTTGTACAGCAGATGGTGCTGGAGAGCCACCGTGCAGACCCGTTCTCCACTCGAGTAAATTCCTCCTGCAGATTTGACCTGGATGGTGTGGGTTGGATTGGTAATGAGTCCTGACCGGAAACAAACGTGGAGCTCTACAGTGTGCTGTTGCGTTTGTGTTTTTCAGGTGGTCAGTCATTCTTCAGCAGGAAGGATTCCATCAGGACCATTTACACGTCCCTGCAGAACGAGCTGAAGAAGGTGGTCTCCATGGGACGCCCGGCACCGACCAGCTCCACGCCGTACCTGGAGGAGCTGCTGTCGCATTTATCCGAGCAGCTGTGCCACTTCACGCAGGCCAGGATGGAGCTCGCTGACCTCTACGAGAAGATGCACTGCCTCGGGAGCCAGAAAACAGTCAACTCCGAGGAGCTGGTGAGCACGCTGGAGAGTATCCTGCACAAATACAGCTCCAGGTGAGAGAAACGCTGCAGTCACATGATAAAGCATGGCGCCATATCTGTTGCTACTCACAAGCTCTCTCCTGATTATCCCGCCTGTATTATCCACAAATATCTTTTAATAGATAGTCCTCTCAACATATCGGCTTTAATTTGCATTTCATCTTATTTGATGTCTTGTCTTGTGTAGTCCATAAGCTTAATGTTGTAGTAATAATACAGTAGTGTGTGTACGTGCTTTTGATTGTCTGTGTTCTGTGTCGCTTGTAGTTTGTAGTTAATTCCAGGTAGGAAGTAAAGTTGTGAGAGGGGAACTGAAGAAGCGTCATAGGATTGATCTGAGGCATCTTTTAAGCCAGTCGTTTGGATTTGATGCTTTTCACCTCGTACCTCATTTGCATAGACCCGAGAAAATCTCAGTATTTCGAGATCCTATTATAATTCAATCCGATCTCTTTTTTTATTTAAATATATTTTTAGTTAGTCCATACATGACAATCCAGTACCCTAATCCAGGGGTTTGCAACCTTTTTTTTGTCAGCTGAAGCCCTTCTACTTCAATTACCCCTGGAGATGCTAAGCAGGATGATGTTAAGTGGATCTTTTGCCTGCCGAATACATTTGTTTTACTCGTTTACAGCTTCTGTTGCTGTTTTTATCTTTGTAAATTTTGCCTTGTTTGGTTTTTTGTCCAGGTTTTCATGTTTTGCTTCCAAATGTATTTTTAAAAAAAGCTGGCTTCATACTTTCATTAGAGAGCTGCTTCAAACATACCACACGCTTGGGAAAGGGGTTTGGCCTTGTTATTGTCCACGCACATAAATCCAAATATGAAATATTCATCGCTGTACTTTATAGAACTTTTCTCACTTTGGAGCTTTTGTTGTCTAATTTGCACTTGGATGTTTCTCCTCTTGTGATTTGTTTTTTTCCCTTTTACTGATAAAACGTCTGTCTGTTTTTAAGTCATTTGAAGGTTTTCTAAAGATGAAGGCACTTTTAGCCACACAGAATGATTTGGCTCGCTTACAGTAATTTACATTTAACCCTCACATGCTCAGGATTACCGTCTCGTAACATGACATAAATAATTCAATAAACTTCTATCGACTTTTACTTATGAGGTTTCACTAAAATGCTACACTATTAATGATTTTAATTCATTTCATTTTTTACTTGTAAAAATATATATCGATGAAATTTAACCTGTCATTGATGTTAACATCACAGTCTCACAAATCCCTGGTTTTGAAACCCTTCCCTAATGTAATACCCGAGTCCCAAACCACATTACTGTACTAAATATTACATGAAAACAATCCACCACCTCAGCTTGATTATATAATACAGCTTGATAATAGGCTGTAATTAATCAAATCAAGCATTAACATTTTGCCCAAAATGGAAATGACAAATAACGCCATGATAACAAGTCAACAAACAGCCTGCAAACCCCAAGCCCGCAATGTCCACCCAAAATCTTGTGAATAATATATTAGCTCCATCCCTGTTGTTGTACGCTGCTTTCGTGGTGCCTTGTAAGTGGTAACTTGCAGGGTGTAAAAACATCATTTCCCACTAGCAACAAGCTAGCCGGCTATCGTTAGTGATAACTCTAATGTTGAGGATTAAACACGTACTCTGTCTGTATATTAATGCTGCATTCGTGGTGCCTTGTAAGGGGCAAGTTGCAAGTTGTAATGCCACATTCGAGGTGAAGTTGCAACTTCCCTGTTAATTCCCCGCCTACAACCTGTAAAAACGACCACATTGAATGTCCAGATTTGGAAAATTGTCATTACAACCTGCAAATTACCACTTACAAGGCACCACGAATGCAGGATAATAATGTCATGACCCACCTCGGCACAATCGTTGTGTGAAGTGGAAAAAATCCATGGACGCCTCCACGAAGGTGTGACTTTTCTTTGCTCTGTTAGAGCACGTAAAGCTCATAAAAAGCTACGTTAAGAGCACTTTTAGAGTTACAGGCCTGAGTGGCTATTGTTACTGTTCTGCTGTAGTGAACCTCAAACATTCATGCAACATGTTGGACTGAAATTGCAGCACAGCAAAAACAGCACACAATAGCAAGTAGCTTAGCAACAAGCTAGCCCGTAAACATTAGTGATAACTCTAATGTTGATGATTACCTTCTCAAAACGGTGATTAGTATGGTCACTGTTATAGGTTTAAGCAAGTACTGCTATAAACTCATTTAAAAGTAGAGACTTTACACTGTTCACAGCGTGTGCGGCCATGTTGATTTAACGTCACTCTGTAAACGGGGAAAGAACTGCTAGTTGAGAAGACTACCCCAAGTAGACGCGTTGAGGAGAAAACACCCCAAATGTCACGTTGAGGGGGTGTCTTCTGTAGTTTTTTTCTGTAGTTTTGTAGGTGAGGAATTACAAGTTGTAACTTCTCCTCAAACACTCTGATGGCTCCGCCCCTTTCTGCTACGTCAGGGCTGCCAGACTGAAGTCCTGGAAGTCCACAGCACTTTAGCGTTTATAGCTCTACCTCATTTAACACTTCAGACTCAACTCATGAGCTATTAGCAAGACTTCATGGGCTGAACTGGTGTGCCAGAAGATTCCACCAGGACCTGAGTCTGACACTCTGCTTCCACACACTGACGAGTGCAGTTCTAGTATCTGAGTCAGGTATTAATAGTGCACTTCCTAATTCCCCAGCACCTGCACTAAAAGTACACAACGTGTGCCATTTGAGACGTAGCCGCAGTGTTTTCCTGGCAGTCACTCCCAGGAACTTGCAGTCACTTTGTGTGTGTGTGTGTGTGTGTGTGTGTGTGTGTGTGTGTGTTTCTTCTGGCTTGGTCCAGACTGTCCGATCTCTCTTCACTGCAGTTTTCCTTCCACTTACAAGTCAGTGCAGTTTTTAATCATGAGCTCTCTCTCTCTCTCTCTCTCTCTCTCTCTCTCTCTCTCTCTCTCTCTCTCTCTCTGCTGTTTATGTACTCTATAAAATACTATTTGACATTAAAAAATCTGTCCTTAAATATATAGAAATGTTACATGGTCCATCAGCTTTCATTTCAGTCATCCCCCAGCGCTGTTAAATCCTCATTTCTTAACCTTCAGAAGATGTTGATTCATTTTCTATAACAGCAGTGCTGATGGTAGATCACAAATCACAGGTTTGTATTAATGCGTTTGTTCTAATATGTTATTGTTTCCATAGCAACAACTTACACAGAGCCTTGTATGGAGAATGCGTCACGTAATACTAAATGGCTTTTTAAAAATGGGGTATTTATAACAAAGAAAAAAATGTATTATCGCTTATGTGTGATGGGAAGCTTTCTGTAAGGAGATGTTTAACCTTTTATGGAAGGAGTCTCCAGTGTCAGTGTCAGCTTTAACAGTTTTTGCCAGTTTGAGAGTCTTCAGGATGGAGCACTTTGTGCTTTCCTTGTCTCTCAGTAACATAAGTGGTACTTGGAGATAACTGAACTAACTTGTCTTGTGGACTACAACATTAAAAGTAATTAAGTGGATTAAAAAGTAAATAATTTTTGTAAATAAATTAACGATTGTAATAATTGGCAAATCACTGTGGTATAAGACGAGTGAAAGACTTCAAAATAATGAACTTTAGCGTGCTAAGAGTAACGCCACTTCACATCAGGCTGCATCACACCATCTCCTCATTGATTACTTTCCTGCAACAGCACGTCCCCGAATGATTTATTCCTCACTTAATTCCAATTTATTCCTTACTTAATGATGTGTAAATGACTAGAACTAATTTATAAGGCTTTATATACAGTACAGACGAAGCTGCTGCATGTTACAGTTGGGATTTTTCTCTATTTGGTCTGTTAGCCAGAATTTGAGCGATTGCTTTTAATTATTTACAAAACCCAAATTTAAAAGCTAAGACTAAAAATGCACAAATATCCAGTCAGCCTAACAGGATTATTCATGAGGCAGGAGCGTGTGTGTGTGTGTGTGTGTGTGTGTGTGTGTGTGTGTGTGTGTGTGTGTGTGTGTGTGTGTGTGTGTGTGTGTGAGAGAGACGGATGACAAAGAGATCTCTGCTCAAGGTGAACTCTGCACTCTGTTAAGGAGATGCAGCAATGGAGAGAGACAGAGAGAGACTGAGAGAGAGAGAAGAGTGATAGAGAGATGGAGAGGAACAATGCCAGGTTGTGAGTAATCATGAGAGAGAGAGAGAGAGAGAGAGAGAGAGAGATTGGATCTCTACACCGTTATCTGATCAATTAATCAGACAGCGAGTGCTCCCGGACAGGCCCTGTGCTCGTCAGCTGTTTGACATCCGTCTGGGTCAGAATGAGATTAAAGTCTGGTTAGATGATCATGACCTTGAAGGATGGAGCGAGTGGACCATCTTACTCAACTGCAAAGAGAAATAAAGAAATGTCCCAGTGACTGACAGGAAAATTGTCATCCATATTGACACAGAGCGTACAAATTCTGCTAGGCATTAATACTAGCGAATAAAATGCTGTGTAGTAAAGATCCTGCTGAAAAAAACAGAGAAATAAATAAATGCACTCAAAATATAATGAGTAAATATACAAAAATTATGTATGCAATTAAAAGATGCTAAAATATATTAACCACAAGTGCTTGCAAATAAACTGATCACAATTAAAAATAAAAAAACACCACTAAAAAAACATACATAAAAATGAAATTGTATTATAGTGTTTTTATTATAGTACTTTTTTTTTAAATAAATACATTACGGTGGAATACTTGATTAAAATGTAGTTTAATTTCATAAAATGTACATGATTCAAATCTGTTTCTTGCAAAGTGTAACAAAATTACACACACTATACAGCTTATTAAAATACCTTTTTTTTTTTTAAACAAAAATGGGTGAATTTTGTAGTACTTAGTACACTTTATAAATTAAAACACTGGTTATTTACAAAACGCTTTACGCAGTTGTTTTATTCAGATTAGATATTTTCATAAAGAAGAAAAAAGCACAGAGCTTAAAAATACTGAACTCTCGAAAAAAGCTGATTAGAAGCACATTTAAAGTGCCTTGAGACCACCAAGTGGCTTGACTATTTAAAGGTTCAGTAGTCAGTTTTCTTGCACAAGTGGGGTGGGGTGGAGGGGTTTAAAAAAAAAAAAAAAAAAAGTCAAATCCACCTACTTTTAGAGACCTAATCTTACCTACTGCACCTTTAAGATTTTCGTCCTGTCATTGACAGATGGTGATTATATATCATAGTTTCTATATATTTTTTTGGAAAAAATATATATATTTCCTTTAAAAATGAGTACTGAACAATGGCTTAAATTGAAATCTAGAAAGGTCTTACACAGAACTTTGGATGTGAGTAGACATGTCCAATGTGTGCAATGAAACGAACCAGAGACATGTTTACCACTAAAAGAAAAAAAAACATTACAGTAAATAAGATGTCCTAGTCAGTAGCTTATATTGTCCTGTTACGGTGCGATGGTTGTGCATCTGACTGCTACACATCAGCGTAAAATGGTGCATTCCTTCAGCTGACATTTACACAACACTGAACGCAAAACGCCTGCAAACAGCCTTAACAAAATTTCTCTTAGTGTGCAAAGTTTTGCTTATGTGTCTTTTATTTATTTATTTTTTTTAATTTTTTTTATAAACATCCAGACCACCGTCCACCAGTTGTGTAGCATGTGCAGTTGTGTTATTGGTGCTTTATCAGCATGTCTTTAAAGGCCAGTCTTAATTCTGGTTGATTTTATTACCCACCTGATTTCAGTCAGCCTCTGATTAAAAACTGGAATCCATTCTCTTCTTTCTCTGTCTGTATACTCCCTTTCTTCACCCTTTTTCTTTTATGGACCCCATTTATTTTAGTTTCTCTCACTTTCCTCTTCACTCTGTCTCTCGCTCCTTCTTTCTTTCTCTCTCTCGCGCTTTCGCTGCCTGCTAAGACGTGTAATTAATGTTCAGTCAGGGGTGAAGAATTCGCATGCTGGCTCTGAATACAGAGGTGATGTAATGAGCTAAAAGCAGCCGTGCCATATTCATGACTCCGGTCTCCAACACTAATGAGCCTGGAGAAGCGTACTGGCATAATGTCTTGAACACACACGCACACATTGACATGTTTCAGAGATCTCAGGGGGTGCCAAGTGGATTTTCATGGTCTTTCACATTTTGTTCCATCTGTTTCCTCAGTTATTCTTTTCTCAATGCTGTGTCACGGTTCACTGTATCTGTCACTGTATCCATCCATTTTGTGCGGTCCGTGACGGCCATTTTGTTTCTTTTTGATGCAGGTTCCATCATCCCATCCTGAGTCATCTGGAGAGTGGCTTCCAGGTGGAGGTGGACGTTTTGGCGCAGCTGCTGCGCTGCCAGGCTCAGATCTCAGAGTGGCACTTCCTGCCCTCGCTGCTCAACTTGCACGGAGCTCACGCCAAACTGCAGGCATGGGCTCACGTGTTCGAGCGCCAGCGTGAGACCCGCAAGCACCTGTTCGGCGGCCAATCCCAGAAGGCCGTGCAGCCTCCGCACTTGTATTCATGGTTACAGCGCCTGCAGGGAGCGCTTTTGGCCAAGTTCAGCTTTTATTTCCATGAAGCGCTGAGTCGGCAAGCACCGCCCTCTGAGATGAAGGCACTGACGGCTCGCACGTCACCTGATTATTTTGGAAAGATCTCAGCCTTCGTGCGCAAGCATGACGCCACCAACGTTTCATTGGTGTTTGACAACCGTGGCATGGAGAGCTTCCAGGGCCACGGCTACCACCATCCACACTCGTACCGAGAGGCTCCCAAAGGCGTGGACCAGTTCCCTGCCGTGGTGTCTGTTCCGGGCGGCGAGCGGCCGTTAAACCACTGGCCCAACGTCATCATGATCATGAGCGACCGCGCCAACGAGCTCAACACACTCGACAAGGTTACATACTTTTACGACGACAAGGTCCAGAGTACGTACTTCATGACGAGACCCGAGCCTCACTTCACGCTTGTTGTGATCTTTGATGGCAAGAAGGCGGAGAAGGACTCGCACATCGTGGGCTCTCTGCATGAGATTTCTGGCTCGCTGAGGAACTCCAAACCCTTCAGCACACTCAAGCCAGGCTCCAAAGGCTGAACATGATCATGTGACCTACTTCACATCTAGCATTCATTAACGTTAGCTATATAAACCTTGGCTTTCAGTTAATTTAGAAGAACATCTCATCCATCTGATTAAACAGGTTCTATTTGAGGCATCATGCTGCTGAAACTTTTAATATTATAATCTTTATTTTAATCTCAAAGAAACACCAGAGGTCCAGTAGGCAGTCATTTTCATCTGATATTGTGAACTATTGTGACCAATCAGACCACAGATATTTTTTTTTTTTTAGTATTTTTTTAGCAATTGTATTTCACTCCTGCTGCTATGAAACCTATTACAATTCACCTTATTTTAATATGCAGTGCATAACATTTTAACAGCTGATCATTTGATTTTATAATTTCCTATTTTTTGTACTGTAATTATTGACTAAAATAAAGTTTAGATAGCATTTAAACAGTTAGCAACATGGATGTAATGGAACAGATTCATTGTGGGAGTTTATAAAGGAGTGATGTCTTTACAGTTTGCACTCGAATGATTTCACTGTTCATGTGCTCAGAAATAAATAAATAAATCAATCATAGCTTTAAAGGTGGTGTTAATGATTAAGTCAGAATACTTTTGGACATCTTTGAAGTTCTCCTCACATTCCTGCAGCTTCAGTAAAATATCTGATTAGAAGAGAAACGCTAGTCTCTGGAAAATGGGGGGAAAAAAGGAATGACGTGGACCACCAACATTCAACCAATCAGCACAAAGAAGTGCTTCTACTTGTCTGTCGGTTCAGAAAGTTGTTCTGGCCTCGAAAGCATGGCTTTGGAGCGAACACAATAATGACTTTCTTGGTTTGAAGTTTAAGCTTCAAAACGCCCAGCTTTAGCTAATTTCTGCCAAATTGCTGATTGCACCTTAATGTGAATTGTTCAGTGTTATGAGTAATCATCTGCATTTGCTGTTATTCTTGACTTTTTTTGTGGCTTTAAATTATTTTTATGTGAATTAAATAATGTGAATAATATAACATTTTACAGGAATGCAAACTGAGCTTTTTTTTTCTCTCTCTCTCATCTGTATGAGTCGACACTTGATCTGTTATTAAACTGGAATGTTAAACCATCATGTTGTTATTTGTCCCTTTCTAATAAAACCTAAACCTCTTGCATATATAATCAAAGTACAGTCAGTGATCAAATGAGTATGCTGAGCTCTGGGAGCCCTAATGGAAGGGGAAAAGGAAGAAACGGGAGAAACAGGGCTACACTCAGTAATTATACGTATAAATGACCTATACGGTGGGTTTACCTGGTGGAATAGCCAATGAATGTATATTAAAGGCTCATTCATTGTTCTGAATGAACCCTTAAAGTGTAATGTAGCAAAATATTTCAAGCCTCACAGAATTCACAAGATGCTCTAGCCACCTGCTAGTATGAAGTAAATTACAAACATTTTAGACTTTTTAGGGGAAGCACAGACGACACAAATTTGCACAAATTGATCTTAAATCCAATGTAACCAATGTTACACAGCTATAATACTATTGCCCAAACATTTCAGATGAACATTTCAGTTCTACCACACCTAGTTCAGGTTTCACAGCCATGTGCACAGTACAGTACAGTGTAAATGCAATGAAATTCTTACTTAAATGTTCTCACACAACAGTATTACAACAATAGACACAAACAAATGATCTACATGGGTAAACAAGATATTTATCATAATACTGTGGCAAATATACCGTAGATACTATACTCTTATGGCAAAATTTCAATTTAAATGTAAAAATCTGAATCTGAATGTTAATAGTTTGAGTTTGTATCAGATAGAGGCTGGTCTTGAGCTGTTTTATGTATTAAAGTATTGGACTTCTCTTGGTCTTGGACATTGTTCTCACTAAATATGGCCTTGGACTTGAGTTTGTAAAAATAATGTTTGTGCTGTCTTCTCTTTTCACATGCACAAAATGACAAAAAGTAATTCCTTCTTCTAGAAAGCAGCCTAATCATCATTACAATGCACAGTTTAAGCCAAGTAATTGAGGACCTGGCCTCGAAAAAGATCTGATAGTTTTCAGTCTCGCTCTTGACTCAATTTTTGCCTTGATTTGGGCTAGACTTTGACTTGGCCTCAACCACCTTAAGATTTGGCCTTAATCTCAGCTAGTCCTGGCTTTGGACTGCTTGTCTTGAATCTGACAACTGTGGACTACAGCCCTAGACTCATACCACCTGAAATAGTATTTTGAAGTGAAATTGAACTTTTGCATTTTTAACACATGGGGTAAAAAGAACACAGGTTATTATTGTTAGTGTGCCTCTGCTACTTAAAATATTTGTGTTTTGCATGCTCTTATGTGACACTTGATTCAACTCGATGATGAGGACTTGGTAATTAGGGAAGAATTTAAAACAGGTGTGTTGGAGCAGATGGCTGCGATCAGGGACGATTTGAGTAGAGACAGGCCATTAGTCGAAAAATAAACAAGGGAGTGTGTCATGCTCAGCAAGTCCCACCCCTTAATAAAAAACAGCCAATCACCTTGTCGGTAAAGACATTAGCATAAAATACCTGGTCTGTCAGATTCTTACACTGATGAACACGCTTTGCTCTGTTTGTAGTGAAGAAACGCACATGCACAGTAGCAGGGAAACTTTTTTTTGTGTGTTATTTAAGCCAAAAGCCACATCCATCCATTTTTCATACCACTTATTCTACACAGGGTCATGGGGGAGCCTGGAGGGGACTTGGCCACTAAGCCACTGTGTTCTCCCCCTAAAACCACACACACCCACACACACACACACACTATGGTGTATGTGTCTCTCCTCATTCAAGCAGATAGGACTAGGAGGCTGGTCTTGTATGACTGAAAATAACTGCTTTAGAAGTGTTGTCAAGATGGCCGCCAAATGGCCAGACTTTACTATAAAGACTTTGCCTTTAAAGCAAGAGCGAAAACCTTGTTTACTCAACATTCTACAAGCTTTTAGGCAGTCAGTAATCATCTGTGCAATGTTTAGGAATTCAGGAATGCATTTTGTAATTTAAGCTGTATAATTCCTCCTTTTAGAGAGAGGACTATTTCCTGTGGTTATGTTATCAGCATAGTTTGTGGGTTTGATCATATACCACAAAAAAAAAACAAAAAAAAAAACCTTGGACCAAATGTAATTGACTGGAATTACTTTTTACTGTATTGCTCCAGTGTTTGATATCTGGATATAATTACACAAGAACAGCTTTAGTCAGATAGGAGAGAAAGTCATACTACCTTGTTAAGAGTGTAACTGCTCAAGTCAAAATGACATGTTCAGAGCATGGATACCAAAATACGAGAGATGGAAAAGTCCAATCCAATACAGATCCAGCATTTTAAGCCAAATGTCACGATGCTGATCGACTGATGCTGATCAATCCCTAAGGTGGAAGCCAGGTAGCAAGCTGACATTGACCTAGTGTCTATTTTGGGTGGCTATGTTGGCCACTTCCTATGCATCGTTATGCCAATGTTCAGCTAACGTTGGCAATGGTGCACTTTTTATTACAACCCTGCTAGTGTTTGGCCGGTGTTTTGGCCAAGGTGGATTTAAAGGAGGCTTAAAGTCTATTAGCACTGGTGGCCTAACATTAGCAGAAGCATTGGGCTAACACTGGAGCCAACACTGACCCAATGGAATGGCAGATGTTGACCTAATGTTCGCTAAGTCTATTTAAAGATGGCTGACAGTCTGTCAGTCCTGGTGGCTCAACAGACAAAATTACATCAGGCTAATCAATTGAAAAGCTGACGTCTCAACTTCAGTTTGCTACCTTGGAATGTACTTAAGCAATAGTACATTTTTTGTATACTTAAGTATCATTGTAGGGGATTGTACTGTATACATTAGTTGAGTATAACTGAAGACAAATACTTGTACTATTCCTCCATTCCTCCTCATTTTTTTATTTAGACCTTACAAGTACAATCATTACAAATCTCAAGGATCATGACCCAAAAGATTTTTTTCTTTTTCCAAACTACCAGGCTCTGTTAATTGCCATTTAAATGTATTTACAATTATTAAAATTTAAATGCATACCCATGCAATCCATACTACAACCAATAATTTGTATTACCTATTGGTCTCAGCTGCTGTCTATTCAATGAAAATGAAACTCTCAAGATTTAACCTTAACCATCATTCTTGGATCTTTTCAGATGAATTGAGTTGTATGAATAGTTACGAATATGCAAGTATAAGACAATGTTGGAAATAATACCATGATCTGACTTTGAATTCCAGTTAAAAACAAATTTTACTTTTAAATACTACAGTAATAATAAAATAAACAGTCACTCAAGTACAGTTTTGAACAGCTATGTCCACTCTTAACTGAGTAAGATTTGGACACAACACTTACTTTCCCAGTATAATTTTTCTGTACTTTTTCCTCTCTTGCAGAGGGCATGTATGCATGCGCGTTTACGTTAAAAAAAAAAAAAGATACTAAACACTAGTATGAGTGAGGCATATGAACTTACTTTATTTCAAAGACATTCAGTTTTTGACACCTTGTTAAAATGCACTGCAACATGATATAATGCTACATGCCAAATACAGTCCTATACATGAAAGTGCAACGTCACAATGGGTTAAATGTACATACTTATGATTCATTCAAAAGTGGTTACATGTTTGGAAAGAGCTCTATTCTTAACATTTCATTCTTGGAACGACGCTTCAGAGAAAGACAGGCACACGACACATCTGTAGCAGAACAGGCTCCTCCTCTATACACACGTCCTGAAAGGCACTTTCGCGTGAACACACGGCGTGCATGTGTGTGGGTGTGAGGGAGATAAAGTGTGTGTGTCTGTACGCACACACGCCGTCACGCGAGAGAGCACCAGTAGAAACGAGGTTTTTAAAAAAAATCACCCACTTAACGAGAATCAATAAATAAGTATAAAATATTGCAGGTAGAAAAGAAAAAAAACCATCATCAAGAAACAATCAAGAAAAAAGTGAGAATTATTAGAATCATTATTTGTGCATAAAAAAGTGAAAACATGGCTGTTTGGTAGTCACGTGACCTCTCTGCTGAAGCAACTCCTCATCTTTAAGTATATCTATACATTTGGAACAACCCTCACACACACACACCTTCTGATTCTTATTCTTCACCAATCATACTAATACACTAACAGGAGAGCCTGTTACACATGAAACATTAAAGCGCACACACACACACACACACACACACACACACACACACACACACACACACACACACTGGAAGTACAGGCTGAAAATCAGAATGGCGATCACTACACTCTTAGGAAAAAAGGTTAAATCTAGAACCCTTAAGAGTTGTCTGTTTCGTCTGTTTAGCGTTCCCCTCTGAGAGAGAACCCCTTTAAGACGTGAAGAACCTTTGTTTCTAAGAGTGTTAGTCTGTGTCTAATGGCAGCAGTGCCAGAATGGAAGTGTTACCACGGCAACCAAAGAGAGGGCGTGGCCTGACATGCTCAGTCACACCATGCCAGCTTCTTAACGCCTTCCTCATCCTTTCCTTCGCCAGTCACAAGCAACTCCACAACAGAATCTTATTAAAGCTCATTAAAGATATAAGTGCCCTCAGAACGTCTGGTCTCCGCCCCTCCCGTGGCGTCCAATCAGGTTGAGTTTCCACGGTGAACAGGAAGGTTTTTGTGGTGATCAAGGCTTCATGTGGTATCAGAGTGAAAAAAAAAACATGGAAAATTCAGTTAAAGGAGCAATAAGCAACTCTTCGATTTCTGTTTCTCCTGTCGAATTTCTGTCCCTCTGAATGACATGACAATATTCACACTGACCCCAGGGTCATTGACATAAAATATTTACACACAGACTATCATAATATATTATATTTATTATAATTATATATATCAACGGAACATTTTGCTTACTGCTCCTTTAATACATTCAGTCTTCTTTAAATCACCCGTCCCTCTTTCGGAGGCCAGGTGCTACATTCACTATCAACACCCTTTTCCCATGATGCACCTGTGTCACTTCCTTCAACTCAAGTAAATAACTTAAAAACAAACAAAGAAAGCAGCATAAAATTGTACGGATGGCCCCTTTTTGGCAGGAATTCCTTCATAAGGCGTGGCAAATCAAAGCACTGATAATGCATTGCACCGACTCAAAAAAAACACGATGCTTCCCAAAGCCAGACTCCCGAAACATCTGCAATCACGCTCTCTCCCTCTCTCTCTCTCCCTCTCTCTCTCTCTGCCATCTCTGAATGTGTTCCTTATAAAAGTATCTACGCACACAGACACAGGTTAAGTCCTAGTCATTTTTTTTTTTTTTAGAGAATATGCACGCACGCACACCACCCTGACGACACGGTAAATGATTATAATATCGTAGACTAACTCTAGTTGACTCTTCTTGCGTGGAAGCTATTCATTATTAACACAATCACCCTGTCTGACCCTCCGTAAGTGTAATTCAGTCCTCAGGCTTATTGCCGACCCTGTTTTTCCTCAGGTTGGACCCGTTTCAGGCTCACATGGTGCCTGATTTGTCATTAGGGAAGTTTTGGGGCGGAGTCGGGGGCTGTTGAGGAGGCTGAGCGTTAGTTTTTGGCAGGATGGCAGGTTTGGGGCGCAGGGCCGGGGGGCGGAGCGTCACGCCCATGCGGGGTGAGGGGAGGGGCTCGGGGCAGCGGCGGGACGAAGGGCCAGGTAGAGGCGGCAGGGGACTGTGGGGACTCAGCGGGCTCGGTGAATCCGATGGGCTGGACAGGGTGGAGGGGGTGGAGCCTGAGGGAAGGGAGGGGCTGCTCTTCATCTGGTCCAGCGTGTCGAGCACCAGGTCCGGCTTCCCGCTCTGCCGCTCCAGCTCACGCAGCTCGTTCAGGGCCAGGCTCATGGTCTCCTCAATGTCCTGCACATAAAAGAACATAAAAGTACTGGCACCCTTCATAGATAACGCATCAACATTAAATACATAAAATGAATAAGTCATGCAATGAGTGATATTTTGAGCTTAAATATATGAGAAAGCAATAATTCACATTTATTATAGACTACTGTCTATAACTGGTGATTATTTTGCCACATTTTCAAAGAAAATACTATTATATAAAAAAAGAAGTTCTGAGTTATGAGAATGGTGTTTTTATGGTTTCGGTTCACGCACTTGAAATCATTGCTAAATTGTCTTATTTCACAGCGCCGTTGAATTCTTAAATCTGATTGGTCCGAAGGTGGTAATTAATTTTCTATAATTTTAATCACAGGTTAATTTAAATTGAAATTTAATTCAACTGTAATTCAAATCACAGGTTTATATTATTAATGTTTATATGAATGTGTTCTAATCAGTTTCTATAGTAACTGCACATTCACACTGAACACACAACCAGATTAAAAAAACAGATTAATTAAAAAAAAAAAAAAAAAAAAAAAAAAAAAAAAAAAAAAAAAAAAAAAAAAAAAAAAAAAAAAAAAAAAAAAAAAAAAAAAAAAAAAAAAAAAAAAAAAAAAAAAAAAAAAAAAAAAAAAAAAAAAAAAAAAAAAAAAAACATTAAAAAGAGGAACTGTTTATATGGTGAAGCTTTCTCTAAGGAGATGTTTATTTTACTGTTCAACAACAGCTTAATCCTGCTAAATACAAAGGATGTTATTAGTGCTGTTTCCATCCATTTGCGTTTTTGCCAAATTCAGAATTTGTTTATAAGAAAAATGCAAAACATTTGAGTGAAAACTGCCAAAAAATGCCACAAACAAGCTTTCATGTTTAATGGAGTTGATACAGAGATAAGGAGATTTTATTTCATTTAACAGAAATGATGAGTAAAATCATCTATTAACATTAAATTAATTATAGTAAATCATTATAATTTGCATGTTAAATTCATGACTTTTTGAATGATCATTTAGAATTTATGAAACATTTGGAAGGAAGAAAACCTATCTGTGGATATTAGAGCTGCCAAACTGCTGTAAAAATTGCATGTGAACTTTAATTTATTAAAAAATGCATTAGTCGGAAATTAACACTGCTGAGCAACATT
>CM040471.1:8047827-8060936 GCA_022758105.1 Pangasianodon gigas | reverse complement strand
TCTGTTGAGTCTGGTTCCTCTCAAGGTTTCTTCCTATCACCATCTCAGGGAGTTTTTCCTTGCCACCGTCGCCCTGCTTGCTCATCAGAGACGTCACACACACACACTTCATTTTACTTTGTTTGTGTAAAGCTGCTTTGAGACAATGACCTTTGTAAAAAAGCGCTATACAAATAAAAATGAATTGAATTGAATTGAAATTTATTGGAAAGACATGGAAGTGGGGGTGCTGAAGGTCCTGAAGAACCATCGACTTTCAGGATTCCTTTACCTGCTACCTCAACTAATAAAATAATAATAATAATAATAATAATAATACAGGGATAAACAAATAAACAGAGTATTCTGAGTAGTTTTTGAGTTTGTATGTCGGAAATAGTACTCCTCTTATTCCACAGCGATTTGCCAGTGATGATCATTGTTAATTTATTAATGAATGACATATTGCGCTTTTTATCTGTTTATAGTTACATTTAATGTTACGGAACGTCTGCTATGCTTGAGTCTTCAGGACAGAGGAGTTTGCGCTTTTACTTGGTAACATGACAAGCTGTGCTTTTCTTGTCTCATTACCCTTAAGAGAGAGAGAAAAACGAGTTGCTGGTGAGGGAACAACTGCATATAGCTATTAGAGATGGCACGATACCAATTTTTTCTTTTCCGATACTGATACTGATCCTGACACGTTAAGTATCAGCCAATATCGATACTCATCCAATATATATATTTTTTCTTTAAAAACTTACTACTAGGCTTTAAAATGTTTTTTTTTAAACTTCACTTAAAAAAACAGGCAAACCTTATTTTTGTTTATTCAGTTGAATTCTTTCACACAAAAATACAATCATGTTTTTTTTTTTTTTTTTTAGATGTAAACATTTCCAGTTCCAAAAAAAAAAAAAAAATCTTTTTCAAATCCAATTGAATTTAATTGTTCTTTTTTCTCTGATCTACCATTTGTTCCTGGTCTCAGCCCGATTCATCTCGTCTAGCTACTTTAATGTTATCAGTAACTCCCGTGTTTGTAAACTTCCTGACTTTTACAAAGCATTGACACTCAAGACTCCTTCGCTTTTCTTTGTTTAAAAAAAGACATTTTTAATCATTTCATTATTAGGCTTAGATTATGCGGAGTTGTTACTATAGAAACGATACTGTATTAGAAGGAGCACGTTAATATAAACCTGTCATTTACGTTACAGCCTGAACTCCTGTCAGAGCCACGCTGTTAGGGAAAACTAATCAACACCTTCTGATTCGAGAACTGAACCATGCTGTGGTATGCATGGCTGTCATCAACACACATTTTCTGTTAAAAGAAGACTAATTTTACAATCGTTTGTTTGTGATGTCATAGCACACGCCGTATGTATTTCACAATGTTGGAACTCTGCCATTAACTAGTGTTGCTCTGAAACAATAAATCACTTAAACTAGCTGGAAATACTTCGCCTCCTGGAAGTGTGTGCAGAACACCACAGACACACACAGAAAAATCAACTCAATTTTGTACTGCTACAAATTTTTGAGGCTCATTTGTTGTCTGTTAATTTTGTGAAAGTAAAAAAAGGCGTTTATACACACACACACACACACACACACACACACACACACACAGACAATCTATGTACTCTAGTCAAAAATGTTGAGAAATAAAGGTTTCTTTGTAAAAACCTAGCACTAATTGAACCCCTTTAGGACACTAAGAATACTTAACTATCCATAGAACCCTTTAGAAAAGCTTTTTAAAGACTTTATTATCTAACAGACACACACGCACACGCACACACTCATACCATCTGTCCTAACTCCCTAGGAAACGAAAGAATTTAGCACCGTGTCATATCCTGATTGCTTTTCCTTTCTTCTTTTCTCTCCCTCACATACACCTCTCTTTTCCTTCCTGCACACACACACACACTCACACAGACACAGACACACAGAGGAGGAGATGTACGTACGGACGCAGGCGATGAGGTCATTGAACTTCTCTTTGGGGAAGAGCGAGTTGTCCAGGTTGCGGAAGTACATCTTCAGCACGCCGGCCACTGAGTTGATGTCGTGGTTGTTCTCCTCGTCCGTCAGTGGGTCGTTTCCTAAAAAACAGGCGTTGTGATGGGAATTTGTAATTATACAAATTGGAGATTCAGACCGGATGCTGATGTAAAGCAGCTCCTCATGTTAGAGGAAATGGTGCGCACTGTGGTCAGAGTGAACTTCCTCTGAACAATTCCACAAAAGCTTAACAGATGCTATCCATGCATGCCTTCTGCTCTGGGTTCATAAAATGGAGCCTAAAAACAGTGTGCTTTGTCAGCATGTGATGCATGTGGGAGTGTGTGTTTGTGTGTGAGCGCACGAATCATGGAAGTCTACAAACCTCTCTCAAATGAGTTCTTGATGTCGTTGACTTCCACCTGAGAGCCAGACACTCTGAAAATCCCCTGGTGCTGCAAACCTGCAGGGGCAATCACAAGGACAGACTTCAGGCTCTGCATATGTGTGTGTGTGTGTGTGGACATGCAATTATGCATCAGCTGTGCGTTACTAATTCATAACCACAGCTCACCGTAGAGGTTAATGTAGCGGATGCAGCTCTCTACAATCAGTGGAATGGCCTTGGCAGAGTCCTGAGCACAAACAAAACATTCAACATTCAGCACTCACAGAAGGTCACAGGTGAAGGAAAAGTAACACACAACACTACAACACTCAGACAGAGACGTAGGCAGAGATGCTACCTGGTGCCTGCTGTGGGAGTTCCGACGACGGCTACAAGAGAGAGAGATTTTTAAAAAATCAGCGCACAAAAACTGTCTTCATTCTTTTTCATGTTGTTCAGAAAATCAGGAAAACAGCAGTACTTAAGGCAAGACACTACAGGCAGGAACAGTTTTCAGATTTTTGGATAGGTTGCATCTATAACATGTCTTCTCTTTAAGTGTAAAAATATAAAATGAACCAAACTCAAAAGAAAATTGTTTATTTCTCTGTTTTTCTTCCCTCATTTCCACATAGCAAGTTGATGAAGGACTGAACCCCGTCCATTTTACACGATCATGCCATAGATCCCTGAAAAGCTTGTTTCCTGATATCCACCCATCTATCTATCCATCTATGTCAATTTATGTGCCATTATGATATACATAAGGTTTTTACATGTTCATTCCTATCCCTAATTAGAAGGATAATGAAGAGGAATTTCCCAAAATGTAGAGGACAAGACACATACAATAGACACTAATGTGTGAAATTCATTGGGGCTGTTCATAAAAAATGACAAAACTGTGACACTGTACAATTTCATAAACTTCAGGATATATGGAAGATCAGATGTTCTGTAAAAAAGATTTCTTGAGCACGCAATCATAGTGAAACAAACACTCAACCAATAATTATACAAATGTATGCATTAGATTTAGTTAGTATGCATTAGATATGAAGTCTCATATAAATATGTGAAAAAAAAAATTCCAATTAAAAAATGCTTAAAAGAATATCAAAACGCAGCTGGCAATGATTAATTGTGAGATCTACTTTTTTTTTTTAAATTACCCTATTCCTATCTAGTTTTTTCAGGTCAGTGTATTGACAGGAAGAGGAAAACATCGAGACAAAGAGGTCTGTTCTTACCTGGTGGTCATTATGTCTGCTCTGTATCCTGTGTGGGGGAAAAAAAGCCTCATTATATTTACACCTCAGCGTTATATATATCTTGTGTGTGTATCCTATACTGATAAGATCTGACACAGAAGGAATGTTTTACAGTGTCCAGATCAGTCTCTGGATTTTACACTCATTTTTTTTGCTGTTATTTGTTGTTTTTTTTAATTGTGAAAGTTTTAACCGCATTGTTTTTATGTAGATGAAGTCATCCTTCCTGAAAACAATCATTTATCTTTCCAATAAGACCAGGGTATTTCATTCTTAAAAAAAAAAACAAAACCGTGCTGATTCTTTTTCATTAAAACAACCGTGCTGATTCTTTTTCATTGTAAATCATTACAATCAAGGTTTTGCTTTTCTGTGTGTAACGTTTTCTGCAAGTCACTAATGAAAAGTAACGCAGATTGTGCATCTATTTCATGGTTTCCCCCAGTGTGATTGCATAATATCACTGGTATTATACTCCGTCCTTAATAAAGACAGATAGTAAAAATGGAAAAAAAATTGCTGAGACAGAGGCATGAACAGAAATGCATGTGCGGGTGTGGAAAAAGGATGACGGCGAATTTATAATGGTGCTGCTGATGAACGCACCCTCTGCTATGCTCCTCTTCAGTAGATCGTGCTTGGCCTGCAGTTTGGAGATGAGGTTACTCCCTTCCAGATACTCCCGCAGTTTCTGTAGCACACACACACACACACACACACACACACGCATAGTCAATATTAATGTGATCAGACCAATAATTAATGATCTAATTGCTCCAGGTCAGCACACACCAGTCCATTACTGAGTAAATAAAACTAGGACCAGGCAGAAACCATGACACGGGACAATGCACTTGTGATATACTGCTTTATCTGGACACCATGAAGCCAGGCATGATGATATCAGTGCCACGGTCAGTAATAAACAGGATAGACACGTTATTATGTCAATAAAATGAACTTAGTCCATTGTCTTGGGGGGGGGGGGGGGGGGGGGGGGGGGGGGGGGGTACAGAGACTCGTACAATGAAGTAGAAGAGCTCCGTCTCCTGCTGGTTGGCTCGTCTCTTGGCCAGGCTGGGTTTGCTGAGGTAGGTGTCGGACACGCTGGACTTGACTGACTCGGTGGAGCGGCTGTGCTGGAAACTCTCAGACACGTCATAGTCCTCCATGTTCAGCATGTCCTGGATGGTGCTCAGGGTGGCCTCTGATGTCTTCTTCACCTATACAGGACAAGACACTTGAAAGGGGTGCCAAGTTATGAAATTCACTGGGTTGTTCATAAGAGGTGACAAATTTGTGATGTCTTAAAATGTCATACTATAAATGGAAAAATCATGCTGTCCCATTAAATAATTCCTAGGTCCTTGCCATGAGCTGTAAGTATTTTAGCCTTATTAACACTTTGTCATGTTTTAGCAGTTATTCTTAAAACATTGATGATGAAGGGGTCAATAATCAAAGCAGTAGAAACCAATAAGGAACTATAAAGTGTGTTCCTTTATATTCCTCCAAAGCCTCCTGGAAAATTATGTCTACAGGTCCTTTCCCCTTCCACATTTATAACCACGCCCCCGAGTGTGGCTTACGGTGGTGATTGGACAGTGATTGCTTTTCAGTGTGGTATGACTGCAACTCACTGATGAGAATGAAATGCAATGAAACAGGAATTATATTCACTTCTGACACAAGTACACATTTTTCTTAAAAAAAAACTTTCTAAACTTTTTCATTAAATAGATAAAGCAATGTAACAGTGACGCAAGGAAGGGTTTGCTTTTCAGTGTGTAACGTTTTCTGCATGGTACTATGAAAAGCAATACAGTTTTTCTACTGTATTTTTACAGAGTAAGTTTTTTGCATTTCACTCTGGCAAAACATCTTAACATCTTAACTTCTGATTGCATTTCACTCTGGCATAAGACACTACAATGGGTAATATCACAGGTGTTACACCCCACAAGGTATCGTCCTTAGCAAATTAAAAGTCTGAAATATTAGGGGTGCTCCAGAGCATCCACAGCGCTGGTGCCTAAGACACACACTTATGCAGAAGAGATCATAAAAACTTTGTAGGAACTATTCTAATTTTTTAGTAAACATTTCCCATCTACCCAACATCTCCTTAAGCACATTCAAAGGTGACGGTTAACAATCTGATGACTTTCAGTGCGTGCAATAAGAACAAAAGACAGTATTATTTTTCCATGACAGAGTAAAGATCAGTTGAAGAGACAGTTCAAGACAGTTGAAGAGACTCAGAGACAGTGAGTCATGTCTCCCGTATCATGTCCTATTTATGACTGTAGAGCTGTGCCGGAAATCACGCCTTCTCAAGTCTTCAGCAGGAAACTCAAGTCTTCAGCAGGAAAATCTGAGCAAAGTTCAACTGTCAGCTAGGTTTAGGTAAGCCTGTGCTCTCCTAAGCCTCTGATTCCTGTTCTTGGCTGTCAGGAGTGGAACCTGATGTGGTCTTCTGCTGTTGTAGCCCATCCACCTCAAGGTTCAACGTATTGTGTGCTCTGTGATGCTTTTCTGCTCATCAAGGTTGGAAAGAGTGGTTATATGAGTTACTACAGACTTCCAAACCAGTCTGGCCATTCTCCTCTAACCTCTCTGATCAGGAAGGTGTTTCCGCCCACAGAACTGCTGCTCGCTGGATGTTTTTTGTTTTTTGCACCATTCTGTGTAAACTCTAGAGACTGCTGTCTCAACAGTTTCTGAAATATTCAAATGGCACCAACAAACATGCCATACTCAAAGTCTTCGTGATTAGTTACATGATTAGTTCCTGAGAATTGATGATTTATACTGTGTGGGGACTCCAGATGGGACAGTATATGGAATGTGTGTGTGTGTGTGTGTGTGTGTGTGTGCTGAGCAGGAGAACCTTATTGCACAAATTAAGCCTCCATCAGCACTTTGGCTCTGCCCTTTTACACGGCAAGGGCTGCAGGAAACAGCTGGTCTGCCAGCAACCGGTAATAAACAACCCTCCTCTCCAACAGCGAGAGAGAGAAAGGCATGTGGTTGTGTGTGTATGTGTGTGTGTGTGTGTGTGTGCCCGCATTTGAGAGAGAGATACATAGATAGATAAATAGATTGAGAGAGAGAGGTGGCAGCTGGTAGGGAGGAATGAAGGAGGCAGATATTTTGATCTGCATTTTATATCAAAAAAAAAAAACTTTAGCCAAAAAATTAGTGTGTGTGTGTGTGAGAGAGAGAGAGATAGATACACAGATAGTTAAATAGATTGAGAGAGAGAGAGAGAGAGAGAGGTGGCAGCTGGTAGGAAGGAATGAAAGAGGCAGAGATTTTGATCTGTATTTTATATCCAGAAAAAAAAAATTTAGCCTGAAAGTGTGTGTGTGTGTGTGAGATAGATACATAGATAAATGGATTGATAGAGAGAAAGAGTGAGAGTGAGAGAGAGAGAGAGAGAGAGAGAGGTGGCAGCTGGTAGGGAGGAGTGAAAGAGGCAGAGATTTTGATTTGCATTTTATATCAGCCTAAACTGCCTACATTTTACAGCCTAAACAGGTGTGTGTGCATGTGTTAGTTGTGTGTGTGTGTATGTGTGCTGAGACGAAGAGGAGAGAAATGAGGAGAATGTGAGTGTGTCTCATCTAATTCTTCATTCTTAGTGGAGGTGCAGCTGCTAAGGTGCTTGTTCGTGAGCGCGCGCGTGTGTGTGTGTGTTTCTCACCTCCTCGTTCTCAATCTTCAGTGTGGAAAGACGAGACTGGAGCTGCTGATAGCGGAGAAGAAGTTCAGCCTGCACCTGCGGCATCGCTGTGATCTGACTCACCTGCCAACAAACACACACAGACATACACACAAGCCCGCACACACATACATACACACGAATATACAAAAAAATCCACAAACACCAAAAATACACACACGAAAACACAGAAAAACACACAAATACACAAACAAACAAACATACATACACACACAAATATATGTACAATAGATACAAACACATACATACACACACATTCAGACACAAACACCAAACACACACACACACACACAGTATTACTGGTTTATCTTCAATCCACTATACACTACATCCTCTAATCGAGTGTACTTTAATTACGGTGTTTTATTTATCTGGATAATGAACAGGCTGCAGTAAAGAGTGTGTGCTACGTCTGATGAGCACTAGGTGGCGTCTGACCTGGTCCCCCATGTGAGGCTGGAAGGTGAAGCGAGCAGGTGGTGTGAATGCAGTGGGGTGAGTCTCCATAAAGCGCTGGCGGTCACTGCGGGGGTCCAGACTCTCTACTGCCCCCTCCAGGATGTCCAGACCCTCATGACGAGACGTCTCCAGACTGTACTCAGCCGACAGGTACGTGCGCAATGCTCGGCTCAGGCTGGAGTGGTAGCCCAGGTCACAGCACTGGCAAACACACACACACACACACACACACACACACACACACCCCCTTCCATTTTAACAAACTTCCAGTCACATGACTCGTGTGATAAAATCCGGCCCTATTGATTTACAGAAACTCCAAAGAAATCACATCATTTAAATCACACGCATCTCACTTTCGGTACACTGCGATCCTTATTTAAAATCCTAACCTACTTCAACGTTATGAAGAAAGAAATTCTGCGAAGTAATTCTGTCACGTTGGCACCACAACTAGAAGTGAATTGCATAAAACTTGCCATGGGGTTTGTGCTGATCTGTGCTGTTAAATTATGATTTGTGCTGATTTAATTTTGTAGAATTTATCCTAGCAGCTGTGAGTGATGTCACGGGGCATTAAAACCCAATTCAGCTCAAAAATAAACCATTAATATTTTTTGTGTGGCTTGGTGATGTACAAAACCAGTTTGTGTCTGTCTGATTTTTTTGACACATTACAGTTAACTCACTGTCACATCTCTCTTAGCTATTAACTCAGATTGACATGTAAGGATAACGCACTTGTGGGCATGCTGTTATAGGAAAAGAATCACTGATGAAGTGGTGTGATAGAGCTGGGTATAAAGTGGAACTGAAGTTGATTATTTTGCTATAACAGCAAGTTCTGAAGTGTTTTCCTCCTCTTTTACCACAGCAATTTTCCAACAATTACAACAGTTTATTAATTAAAGAATGACACGTCATAGTATTTATCCCTTTAAAGTTACATTTAATGTTGTGGAATGACCACGAGACAAGTTATTTCCTGTTATCACTTGCTTTATAAACAATCTTTAAACAGTCATTCCATCACCAGCCATGATTCGATTCTCTCCTGAAGATAATAAGACAAAAAAAAAAAAATGCAGCTTGTCATGTTAAAGAGAAACTAGAAAGTGCAAACACCACTGTCTTGAAGACTTTCCCATGGTGGAAGACTGTTACAGATCACTGAGACTATAGACTCCTTCCATAAATGTTAAATAAACGTCTCTGAACAGAAAACTTCACTATATCAATGAATACATGTTTTACATTATGTTTTTTAAAATCCGTTTATTATTAATAAATTATGTGGAGCTAGGGCCATACAAGTCTCTGTATATGAGCTGTTACTATAGAAACAATAAAGAAGAAATATACATAAACATTAATATAAACCTATCGCTCATGTTACAGCCCAAATGTGCGATGATACATTAAGAACCACATCAGATCCAAGAAACCATGCTGTGGTATAAAATCTCAAAACAGAACAAATCAGCTTTTTTTAAATATAAAAGCAGATTCACAGAGGGGTTTGTTCACTGTCCCACGGTCTCTGGCCACATTTTTAATGAAATACGTTATGTTTAATGTAATTACGTTATGGCCATGCCCCGTATTCGGTTGACCTTGTGGTCGGTGTACACACTACTGGTTCTCCTGATTTAAAAAAAAACAAACAAACAAAAAAAACAAGAAGAAAACAAAATCGCTGGTAGCATTTGAGTCTTAAGTTGCTTATGCAGATGTTTCGGGTTACATATCGTATCTGGTGTGAATTCTACATTAGACTTGTGTCTGAGTCCTGAATTCTCACCCACCGTTTTCATAAAGCAGTGTGTAGATAAATGATTTTCATACGCTGCCACTTTTCCACACAGAAGGTTGATTATCTCTACAGGCAGACGAGCCGAGCGGTTAATTCAAAGCATTTCTCCAATCCACTCGAGCTATTTAAGGTTAATTCAAAGCTGCTCTAATCAATGCTTCACACTTTCTCTCTGACTCTGACACACACACACGCACACACACACAGAGACAGGTTCTCCTGCTGTCTTTATCGGCTCTGGCGGTGAGTGAAGACGACCTCAGTGAAGGTCGAAAAAATGCTGCACTGTTTTGAGGTGAACATTGCTGACCAGACGAAGCCTGCTGCTAGCTCTAATGAAGAACGAGGAACAAGACTCGAAGGACTGGAATGTGTGTGCAAGGTTCTGAGTGTTTATTTTAGCACATTTTAGCACATTTCCCTGCTTTTATTTCAGCATCTGCAAGGTGTGAATTTGCTTTCTGTTTCAGCTCTCACTGCCTTCCAGTGAAATGTACATAGGGCAAATCAATACTGAAGTACTGATACTTCCCATCCTGACATTTCCTTTCAGGAATCGATCCTGCTACAAAAATCTCAGCGCCATGTGTTTCTTTATCACACTGAAAGTGACGCTTGTTTCTTACTGAAATACTGCAAAAATTTTAAATGGTTCAGGATAGGAACACTTTCTTCCACCTTCTTCCTGTGTTCCCTGATACACACTTCCTACAAAAAGAAGACAGGAAGGTGTGCAATGCAGCTCTGGCAGAGAGAAAGCAAGTATAGAGGAGTCGCATCATGTCCATAAACAATAATGATGTGATGCAGTCAACTACAGAATTAATGGCACCCCTTGAGAGAAAATAAACATTACATACAATTCAAATTTACCTTTCAAACAAAAATCCTTGCCGTAAGAACTTGTTTAGAAGTTGTTTTTATTAAAAGGAGGAGTGGAAAAATTCATTTTCCACTTGCCTTGGGGTATAAATACGAGGTCCACTAATGTAAAATCTCTTTGTCATCCATCACCATGTGGAAAACCAAAGTGCTTTCAACACAAAAGAGACAGATGGTTGATCTGCACCAGTCATATAATGGATATAAAAAAAATACATAAATGGCATTAAAAATAGCATTAAGCATCAAAACAAATAACCGAAAATGTTTGATACCACCTCCATAACAAGGAAGAAGCTTCTAAACATCAAGTGTCACTGGAACTGGAATTGAAATTGTGTTGCGATCAGATGAGACCACTTCTTACCCAGGTACATCATCAGCATCATCAGTTTGGAAAAATGGGACTGCATATAGACTTCAGTGTTGTGCTCTGTAAAACATGCTGGTGGCTGTTTAATGGTTTGAAGCTGTTTTTAAAAAAAAAAAAGATTTTACCCCGATTTTCTCCAAGTTTGGTCATTTGCTAATTCCCACCCACTAGCTACATCTCCCCTGTCATACGTCCGCTACTAACCGTGGAGGGTGAAACCTAGTACATGCTTCCTCTGAGACATGAAGCTAGCGCATCTTTTCGAACTGCTGCTCATGCACGTTACAGGACAGCACCTGAGCACTCTAGACAGGAAAGCTCTATCGACCCTCTTCCTCATACATGAGCAAACAGCCGCCCATGATTGGTTACTGTCGCTTTGATTGACAGGGGAGAGAGTAATGTCATCCCTTCCACACTCAGAACACACTCTCTGGTAATTTTGAAATTTGAACTCGCGATCTCACAGCGATGGTGAGAACGCTTTTCTGGATTTGAAGCTGTTTTTGTTGCTGGTGATTCAGAGAAGATTCTCTTGTGAAGATTAAAGGCATTATGATATTTTAGCTAAAAACCTGGCTACCTCCTCCATAAGGTTAAGATTTGACTGTGGATTGATCCTGATCCCAAACACATATATAAAATAAACACAGAAAGAATTACAGGACAGAAAATAACCTCGGAATTTGAACTCCATTAAAAAATCCTGTGGTCGGAACTGAAAAGAGCATTTAACATGTGTGTAAATCTAAGAATATCAAGGAGATTGAAATGTTCTGTATGAACACTGGAGTGGTCCGAGATCCTCTACAAGTGTACTACAGGAAGAGGCTCAGTGCTGTTATTCTGTTATATTAATTGTAGAGCTGCTGATCATTTTGAAAGCAGTATCTTGCAGAAGAAAAATCTGCATTAAAATCAAACTACATATCCACATATGGTTTAGCTTAGAATTATTAACTGCATATGTTATTCCATTATTATTAATTGCACGTTATGTTTTTTCCCCAAAGGGTGCCAATAATTCTGGAGATGACTGTAAACAGAAAGCAAATTCGTAAGAAATTAGGTACATTTTTGATGCCCATTTACCATTTCACACTACTGAAAGTAAATTAGCGATATTACCCATTCATACTGTACTGTATGTGCCATGTGTGTATGTGTACGCTTTTGTGCGTCTGTGTGTCTAATTAAAGTCATGATCCCTTTTTCTGTGTTATGCAGCATCTTTGTCTTTAATTATAAAGAAACGGAGACCTAATTACCAAGCATTAATCAGGACTATAATTCATCACTGCTTAGCGAGGTGATAACAGCAGAAAGAACTGTATCGCCGCGCTACGCTTAGCAAGCACCACATTCCTGCTAAACTAATCAGCACTGTTTTGATACTCACGTCAATCAAGTGGGACAGGTCCTGGATGTAGTACTTAAACAGAGCAGCGTTGGCAGCTTCCAGAGTCAACAGATACTCGTTGCGAGCTTTCATAACCTTCAGCTTATTCTCAGAGTATTTGGCCTGGCGCTGGTGAGGAAGAGAGGTGAGAGAAACAGGAAAAAGGAAAAAGACAGACAGAAAGAAAAAAAAAACCAATACAAAGTGGGAGTTGATATTATGCTCATGGCTGTGATATTAAGACAAGCCTTAGCTTGGCTCAGCTGAAATGTTCGGTACAGTAATCGGTAAATTCTGCTTTAATTAAACCCTTTCAGGAGCCAGATTCCCCTAATGAAAAAGAGAAGAAAATGAAAGTGGGAGGCTCACATAGCTTCCGAAAATTCACTAAAGCCTTAATGACAACAATTCTGCTGACTCAGGTCTCAATTTACATAGAAAAATGCACATACATATACAGTATACCCATAATATTTACATATTATATACTGTATTTTTTACATATGCTATAAATCTCATAAATCATCTGAATAGGACCTTCCCGTCTGAAAGGTATACTCCAGCAGTTTTAAATCTTATTTCCATCTACACTGCGTTCCACATTATTATGCAAATTGTGTTTAAAGGTCATAAAGGTCATTTTTTTGTCTGTCAGTTTAAACACATGGATGGGAATGTGTGTCAGGGCTCTTCCAATCACTCCAATCAATCTCAGACACCTGTGCCAATTAGTTTGCAGGTGAGTCCAATTAAAGGGAAAACTACTTAAGAATGGATGTTCCAC
>CM040471.1:8026121-8047727 GCA_022758105.1 Pangasianodon gigas | reverse complement strand
GGGAGAGAGCTGGTCGGCCCCTTCAAGGTCCCTGAAGGTGTAAAAATGACCTCTGTGAAATATGTGGAGTTTCTGACTGACCACTTTCTTCCGTGGTACAAAAAAAAGAACCGTGCCTTTCGTAGCAAGATCATCTTTATGCATGACAATGCACCATCCCATGCTGCAAGGAATACCTGTGCATCATTGACTGCTATGGACATAAAACAAGAAAACCTCATGGTGTGGCCCCCATCCTCCCCTGATCTCAAACCTATTGAGAACCTTTGGAGCATCATGAAGCAAAAGATCTATGAGGGTGGGAGGCAATTCACATCAAAACAGCATCTCTGGGAGGCTATTCTGACATCCTGCAAAGAAATTCCAGCAGAAACCATCCAAACACTGACAACTTCCATGGATGCAAGAATTGTGAAGCTCCTATCCAATAAGGGGTGCTATGTCAAAATGTAATTTGGCCTGTTAAGATATTTTTGATTGAAAGAGCTTTTGATTTCAGCAAATATAACCTGCAAATGCTTGCAGTTTAACTAATGACCATTTTCAGTTGTTTACAACAATAAAATGTTTTGAAACTCTATTGTGCATAATAATGTGGAACAGTGCATTTTAAGATTTTGATTTTTTTTAAAAAAACCGTTATGATTTGGAGGTTCGTTCGAAAACAGTCGAGTTATACTCTAATGCTTGATGACTTGAAAATTATGAGAACTATCATTTTTATAGATTATTTAGGAAAAAGAGAGAAAAATTACATTTGCATAATAATGTGGAACGCAGTGTATTGCATCTGTAGCATATGTATAATTATCAACAAACAAGAATTTCAGCACATTTCCTTGTACTGAGAAAACAACGTCCAAAGTCAGGTATCATATGTGTATAATGCAATGCCATTATCTTTATCTGTGCTCCAAATATCTGTATTAAAAATTATTATCTGCTAACCATTACAGTTTTTAACTTATTAATAAATCGTGTTTTTTAAACCATTTATAGTTACATTTAACATAATAGAATGAGTTAATTCCTGTTATCACTTAGATTATAGCAGCCTCCCTTTTTTCTCTCTCTATTAAGACCAAAAGAAAACCTCAAAGAGGAAAGCACAAACGTCTCACTGACACTGGAGACTCCTTCCATAAATGTTACAAACATGGTTCCTAACAGAAAGCTTCACTATATTAATGATGGTTTTTTTTGTTAAATAACAACTATAACTATAACTATTGTTACTATAGAGACGATAACGTATTTGAACAAGTCAGAGCCGTGCTGTTATGCAATGAACGTATAAGTTAATAGTTTATAAATGAATTAAATTATCATTAATTCTTTGGAGACTCCAGCAGAGATACGCTGCACTGTGCACAGCACTTGGTCGGTATGAAGCAGTAGGAAATCATATTTCAGTCAAATAAATAAAATGTAGGCTAGGATTTTATGCCTTGTGGATGCAGCAGTAACATGACAAGCTGTGTTTTTGTCTTTTTAGCTTCAAGAGAGAGGAAAAAAAGAGGCTGGTGAAGATACTACTGTTTATAGCTGTAGTAAGTAAGTGACATTACACCACCCTGTCATTGATTAGTTTCCTATAACAGCATGCTCCATTTACTCCTTACTCAACAACTGCCCCCATACTTCCATTATCAGTACATGTTCTCAAGTAAGGGAAAGATCAAAATTCTTGTTTGTGGTAATCACACATATGCTACAGATAGGGCCGGGCGATATGGACAAAATCTTATATCATATGGATAATGTGATATGGATAATTTCATATATCACAATATATTAAGTTTTTCTCTAAAACTGATGAAAAAAATTATATATACAAAATAACTGCATGTATTCATGACTGGTCTGTGGCAGACCTTACAAATGTTTTTTGTTTACTGGGCAGTATCTGATTTGTTATAGCCAAACCACATCCAAATGACAGAAGTACCTCTCTGTTGTGGGGAGTTTCACTCTGTGTCACACTCCTCCATGTTTGTTTTTGTTTTTATTACAGCACACCGCTAGTAGCGCCTAGCTCCGACCTCAGTGACGTAAATTGGCTGCCGAAAAGTGGCCTTTGCGACATTGGCGATTTAGACAATATAGGAAAATATCCAGCAATAGACATTTTTCTACTTGTCCTACGATATGTATCGTCATATCGCACAGCCCTAGCTACAGATAGTGGTAGATAGAGATTAGATTGAAAAAAAAGAAACACTGGAGTATCCCTTTAATATAGCATCTTAATATTATTGGTGGCTAAAGCACTGTAATGCTCCAGCATATTAAAAGTCAGGATCCTGTCTTGACTCCTGTACCTTCTCCTTCATCTTCTGGATTTTGCGGGCGGCGTTGCGGCGCTGATGGCGCTCCTCGTTGCGCAGACTAAACACCTCTCCACCTCGGCCCTGTCTCTCGCCCTGCCGCTCGGCCTCCTTCAGCTTGTTCTCTGAGCTCAGAGTCTCGCTGTGGTACATGTGGTAGGTTTTCATCACCTGCACAGATGTTGCCAAGCCATCAGGATAACGCTTAACCATGAATACTAAGGTGCTGACACCAACGCTTTCAGAACTAATCTTCTAATCATCTACTAGGGTTTGTTTCCTAACATATTACTTCCTACCAATTTTGACAATGATGGGGAAAGTTAGGTAATCTGTTGGCAGTCATTTTAATTTTTTGGGCTATAATAGTGCGTTCATGACTAAATGGGAACTGGGTCATTTCCTGACCTCAGCATAGGAAAATCTATTTAAATGTCCCTTTAACTCATAATTCCCACTCAGAAAGAGTTTCTCAAGAGCTCTGGTTTCTCCAAACTGGAAATTCTGTGATGTCAGTTTAACATGGTGATGCCCAAAATGCAAAGTAAGGGGAAGAAACGGTGTGTTTTAAGCCTTTTAAAGAGAATGTTGAGTTTATGAATATGATGGTCAGGTCCTCCGAGAAATCCCCTGTCGGCCACCGCGCACCCCACTCTCTCAGCCAACCTGCTCAGAAGCCGAGGTCAACGTAACTCAGAAGCAGGAAGTCAGAATTCAGAGCTACATCATTTCTGAACTCTGTGCGTTCAAGGTACAAAGTGGAAAAAAAGAAAAACATGGACGTCTTTTTTTTTTTTTTTAAAGCAACAATCAAGCCAGCTAACTGTGATGAGTGATGTATATTTACCTCCCCAAAAAATAGATTTAACAAGCGAATATATCTGTATGGTGATTGATCTAAAGCAAATACTAGTATACACAGCATAACTCATTTAAAAGTAAAGTAGTGCTACTTTGTTTACGGTTGATGGTGTGAGGAGCCATGCTGATTTGACATCACGTGCTGAAGTTAGAGTTCAGGAGACCTTTCCTTACTTCTGAGTTGAGGGGGAGCTTTCTGTGGGTTTTCCTAGCTGAAGGTAAGAATTTTTGAGTTATGAGATCTAGCTGAACGCAGCCTCAGCCTACAGTCTCCTGTACAGTGTCTCTAGTTTTTGCCTTTTGGGTTTTCCCTTTGTGCTCATGCTGTAACAAGTGATAGCTTGTTTGTGAGTGTGTGTCATTTTTTTTTTCCAACTTTAAACCACTAAGGTCGCATGAATGCTCTAAAGTGGAAAATAGGAAATCCAGAGTTCTCAGTTGTCATGAATGCAGCATAAATCATACCAAAGCAATACCTAACCCTGAGATATGAAGAGCCTGAAAAACCTTTTTTATTATCCGTACAGCAGTCGTTTACTCACATCTGTGAATGACTAGTGAAGTAATATTTGAAAAGGAAGCCAGTCTTCCCCACATCCGTAGTGTTTTCACATGCCCACATTGAGATAATCAGGTAGATACGACAAAATACACTGTGCCCATCTGTGTGTTTAATGGATGCCGTGTGTGTATGGAGAGTGTGAGCACATGTATGTGTTTGTGAGTGAGGGAGAATGTGAGTAATTGTTGCCATATGTAAATGACCACTGCTTAGCTCAGCTACAGGCCTCGTGATAAAGTTGTGATGGATTTTAACAAGGACATGCAGAAGCTCTTGAGTGCTCAAGCACCCTGACAGAAGAGCAGAGAATGCCACACAAATTCTCAGGGTCTCACAGCTCTGTGAGGGTGTGAGTGTGTGTGTGTGTAAGAGAGAGACAGAGTGTGTCACTGTCCATCTGTGAAGCCAAAGATGGTGGAAATCATCAGTGTTAAAAGCTTTGTCTGGTGTTTGTTTAGAAGCTGTTAAATTACAGACAAATTCAAGTCCAGTATTCATACAAACTTTGGGAAGCATTTGACGAAATTCCACAAGCAGCTATTACATTAAAGTATTGTTCAAACAGGGATAAAACGAGAACCTTCTAAATGTCCCTCTGGAGCTTCCATAGCTTGTGCTAGGCAAGCTAAAGTTATTACATTTATGCCCTGAAAATGAACCTGTGCGTAGGCAATGTGACAGAAGTATGAAATGACAGAACGTGCAAATGAAAGATTGATGAGATTGCTGGAGCTGAGCTGTGGAGAGATCAAAAAAAGGAGTGGAGGATAGAAGACCAGTGATGGGGCTGGCGGCTCGTGTGTTGATGGAATGATAAAAACGAGAAAGACAGGATGAGCGGTTAGAGGCGAGCTGAAATGACAGAATAAAATCGTAATCTGAGCAATGAAGATGACAATGAAAGGATGATGAGAGGCTTGGGACAGACAGAAAGATATCCTCACCGTATAGAGTTCATTAAGAATCTTCATCAGGTCCTCCTGCAACTGGAAAGTGATCTCTTTACTCTAGAGAAGAGGAAAAAAAACAGAGTTTATTTAGAGAAGCTAATACAAAAGGTCTAGGTTTGGGTCAAACTCATATCTAAAGCAATGAAGCACCGTTTGAAACACCTGATCTAAACAGAATGGGGAGCTCAAAAGCCATTTGGAGAGCATAATGCCATCCTATTACTTTCATCCGTCGAGTTCATTCAGGCTTAGCGTCACGATTACGAAGAAGAAAAGCAGACAAAGCTTCAGTGTGACTAGAAAGGCATTTAAGATTGCACTTCTGTGTTAAGAAGCAGTTTAAAATAACAATTTAGTATTTCCTTGCTGTTGCTAACTTAAAGCATTCGGAATATACAACTTCAATAAGAGAACTATGCCGTGTAGGACTACGAAGGAAGAAGGTGTAGCCCCTCCCCTTCATTAGCAAGCCACCAACCACATGGTTATATTAATCAGCTAGGCATTTTAACCAGCATCACAAGGCCAGATGGTTCTCAAAACACAGTGCAGACTTATTTTTATCTTTTCTTTATCCAAATAAGCCCTACTAAGACTAAAATCTTTTGCCAAAGAGCCCTCTTCATGCTCAGAATGAACTGTGAGAGAAACACACAAGTGCAGAGAGCTGCTTCACTGAGAAACGGCCTTAACTCAATTGAGAGGAAAAAAAGTAAATAAAAGTGGCTTAAAAGGACCATTTTCATAAAATCTAATATTGTCCATATAAATGAAGTGATATACTGTACACGGTGCAACTACACACCAATAACACCACCCTAGAAATCAAATTAGGAATAGCAGTCCTCCCAAAATAGAAAAAAGCACACAATTTCTTTTCTAAATAAACCTCCAACTGCTTTGTCTCTGCTGCTTAAAGTAACACAGGTTATACAAACTCATCTGCTGTCTGCTCACCATTCTGTCAGACTGACTCATCCACCCATTCAATAATCTATCCATTTATTCATCCACTCAATTCATCCATCCATCCATCCATCCATATAATTGTCCAATAATCCACCTATCCATCTAATAATCCATCATCCATTCATCCAACCAACCATCCATCAGTTTATCCATTTATTCATCCACCCATTCAATAATCTATCTATTCATCCAGCAGCCCAATAGTAAATCCATCCAACCACAATCTCCTTTCATCCATCTGCCCCTTCATCCATTATTCTATCAGTGCCTCAATACAATAATTCATCCATTCAACACATCCACCCATTCATATAATTGTCCAATAATCCATCTATCCATACAACAATCCATTCATCCAACCATCCGACAATCCACCTACCTGTTTAATAATCTATCCATCCAATCGTACATTCAATCAGTAATACATCTATCCATCGATTCACCCATCCTATAATCTATGCATCTATCCATTATTCTACATATCAATCATCCATCCAACAATCCATCCATGCATCAAAAATGCATCCATTTGTCTAAACACCAACCATTTAATAATCCAATTGTCACTACAATAATCCATCCATCCAATTCAATAAAAACATAAAATCTAAAGTCCAATAATCCATCCACCCATCTAATAATCAACCCATGCATCCAACATTCCATTAGTCCATCCATCTAATAATCAACCCATGCATCCAACATTCCATTAGTCCATCCATCTAATAATCAACTCATGCATCCAACATTCCATTAGTCCATCCATCTAATAATCAACTCATGCATCCAACATTCCATTAGTCCATCCATCTAATAATCAACTCATGCATCCAACATTCCATTAGTCCATCCATCTAATAATCAACCCATGCATCCAACATTCCATTAGTCCATCCATCTAATAATCAACCCATGCATCCAACATTCCATTAGTCCATCCATCTAATAATCAACCCATGCATCCAACATTCCATTAGTCCATCCATCTAATAATCAACTCATGCATCCAACATTCCATTAGTCCATCCAGTAATCCAGCCATTCAATAATACATGTATCGATCCATCCATCTAAAAATACATCCATTATCCATTAATCCATCCATCCATCTATCCATCCCTTTCTAAATCACCAAACAAACAAGAAACCAAAATAAAAATAAGACAACTAATCTAAAAGTGGTTAGTTAATTACGTTGCCACCACTTTACTATACAATATATTCACACATGCCTATAGTGCTTATAGTATAGCTGCATTCTCACTTTCTTGAGCAGGCGTGTGTTGTCCTCGCTGACGTGTGAGAGGCGTGTGATGACGTTGTTGAGGTAGAGGTCGCTGAGCGTGGCGTGGTCCTTGCTCTCTCTGCGCACTTGGTTCAGCAGCAGGTACCAGCAGTTTACAGGCGACAGCAGGTTTTGGTCCTTCCTGCAGCAAACACCACAAAGCACATATTAAACTGTGAGGAAATGGGGAAGTATTGGCCAGGATACAACCAGCTGAAGAGATTAAAATCTAGCTCAAGTCCCACTGACAAATAATCACCCTTTTTGGTGAAAGGTTATCCAACATAAGCTGAGAAAATAACCTCGGTCTTTACATTTATTGGCGTTTATGGAGGAAAAGCACTCTATGTGACTTGCTCTTTAATGCCTGAATGAGTTCCTTATACAAGGACTTTGTAAAGCCATTTTTTTTCAGTAACCACACCAACGGTGCTTTAACACTGACTGGGTGGCCTCCGGGTTTGCTATTTTCTGACGCTGCTTTTATGGTTACGCCTTGCTGGTCCTCCAAAACCCACTAATGAAGCTTTTTCTAGCATGTCCTCAGGAAATTTCCAGCTTTTAATGGGCTTCTGTAATATGATTGACTACAGGAGCCTGCTTTAAAAGAAGCCTCAATTTTGGGTAAAGGAATCTCATCTCCCTTCCACAGGACTTCACTAAATACCAGGCAGGCACTACAGGAAGTTGAGGAAATGTATCCCAGCTCAGAGGAACCATATGCATGACCCTCAATAGATACACAAAACAACGCTCTGGAAACATTCCTGGTGTGGACAATATGATAAATAAATACCTTATGTTCTCTATGTGCTATGCGCAAAAGATTAACTGTCTTAGCAGTATAAAAGGTTATTTTATTGCAATTTTAAAAATAATGTTTAGAGTGCCATCAGCAATAACAAGACATGATGTAATTTTCTATTGTCTTATTTTGCTAGTAAATACATTATTTTCATTCTGGCTCGTTTTCTGTAACTCTTTCACAGTTTAAAATAAAATAAATTTTAAGAATCTTAACTCAAACCTGTTAATACATCAAATCCAAAATGGCATTTTATCATAGACTAAGGTCGCATCACAAACCACAAGAAGACCATAGGTAGTGCACTATTTTACCTCTAGATTCTTGTGAAGAGTGGCAATAATTCTAGAGTCCCAGAGTGTATAAAATTGGTAGACAGGTGACAGACAGATTATTATTATTATTATTATTATTATTATTATTATTATTATTATGGTGATTATTATTAGGGATGCACGTTTTGGGCAGTTATGAGTTTTCATCTGGAAATACTGATGAGATATGATCATAAACAAAGGTGGATCTCAGGATCTCGTAGTCAGTAAGGCTTTTTGGAGCAGAAAGGTTCATCAGGCAGTGATATTAACACGGGGATCTCTGAGCAGACATTCAGCAGAATGGCCCTGTGAGGACCTGCAGGACGGCGGCGCAGTACACACGAGTGAAACGGTGCAGTGTGGAGAGAAAGGTATGCATGCAGAGAAAAGGAGAAAGAGAGAGAGGGGGAGAAAAGGGGTCTTTTCGTCTCTCTTACACTGCCTTTTCTTTTTCTACGGTTTCATCCTTTTTGCTGCAGAAAGCTATCTGCATTAATGAGATTGCGCACACACGCGCACACGCACACACACACACACACCATGGGAGATGAGCAGAATACATAAAGGAAGGAGAAGCAGTTATCTCATAGTATCTCTCTGCCAATTCTGATTAGATTTTTTGGGCAATAAGCACACAGGAAGGAAGTAAACTATAAACCATACTGTGTAATCCTTTATAACACTTCTGCTTTTAGAGCAAACCAAAACCAAACCAATCAAGAGTATAAGACAAAGATATCAGCGTAGCAGTATAGGAAAACACATCGGATGTTGCCGTGACTGAAAGAACTTTAAAAGAAAATAAATCAGGTTCTGGCCAAAATTTAGGGCTTTTTTTTTTTTGCCGTACCTTGACACCTCAACTTTAAGAAATCGTAAGTAAATTTCGCCAACAGGATCTGAACATTATTTTATTTTTTACATTTACTTTTTAATCTTGCCTAGGCTATCTTCCTGCAGAGATCATGTTGGGTAATTTGCCAGTTTAACAAACATAAATACAGTCAGTCTGCCTAAAGGTGTGTAAAACCTTGCTAGCTAAGTGCGATTTCCTCACACAGCGAAAGTCCCACTTTGATCAAGTGTGTGACCTTTAAAGTGCTAGAACTTTACTTCTGGTTGAGACACATGCAAAAGAGAAACATATTTCAGTTCGGGAAAGCCTATAGCCAGGAAAGCCTATGTATGTTTTCAAAACTATATATAGAAGGAAATGTCAGAAGTTTACCATGTGAAGGGTTTTCCCATGCCACCACACATACATAGAAAGATGGAAAGATGATTGAAAACCACGAAACAACAAATGGATGTGTATCAATACACCGATCCATGAAGTGTAAAGTTGGGTTAATTTCTCTGTAAGTGCAGCCCCTGGTCTGTCAGCTCTGCTCACTTGTACTGCTGGTGGTCCTTGGTGCTGCGCGTCTTGGCCATGAAGCGCTCGGCCAGCTTCTCCAGGTTGCGCGAGTACTCGCTCTCGATCTCGGACTTCTTGCGGAAGAAATCCTGCAGGTCCTGGAGAAGCTGCACTCGCATCTCCGTCTGCTGTTCCAGACATTTCTGCTGCTCCAACAGCTGAGAGCGGATCTCTGTCCAAACATACACACACACACATACACACACACACACACACACACAAAAAACACACGACAGGAATTAAGGAAAACTGTCTGAGTCTGTCCAGTTTTGATCCTAATCCAAATATTCCTTGCCTGTTTAGAGATGACCAGGAGGAGAAAGTCAATAGATTTTAACAAATCAGCTTGGTCAGTGTTATGGAAATGACAATACACACAATACTCTTATAATTTATCATAATAACAATATCCAGGGTCTAATGTACAAAGGGATGAAAAGGGGATGTCATCCTCCCAGTTAAGAAAATAACTTCTAAATAACTTTAACTGTAAAACTTCCATCCCCCTCATCCGTCTTCCTTTCATTATGCGATATCACTATTATCAGTATTTAAATACCATCTATATTTGAGATTCACATACTATGTTGTTATGGATGAATCTGGATCTGGAACTAATCAATTAAAAAAATCGTGCAGAGGAGGTGGTTATGTAAAAAAAAAATCAGGATTGCCAACCAATCACAGTGTGAAACCTTCCAAACTAAACTAATATAGATCTAATTGTGAGACACAATCTGGCAACCCTAGTTCATAATATATTCATAAATTCCAATGCAGTGAAGTCATTAATGGTGAAAAGCCTATTTAGAAATCAAGATTTCCAGATTAAGACCCAAGAAAGTATAGATATTATTCTCTGTATCAGTGGAATGAACTTCCCCTGGCTGTCTGAAGACCCGGTAGATGCTCAGTAAGCTAGCTGCCACCATCGTTTTTTTTTCCTTCTCTCAATGAATAACTGAAGAAAGAAAAATCTCTACTCACTGTTGACTTTCATTAAATCTAAAGTATTATAAATTTATGTATATTTAACCATAATGCGCTTCATGCTGATGAGAGACACCATGATGCTATAACTATAGTGCATGCTACACTATAATCCCACGCTGCATTACGCACACCGGCTTTTACTAGGCAGATTAATTAGCAGGAATGGATGACAGACAAAAAAATCTGGAACATTCATGTGGAATCACTGATGAAACTGAGCGAAATAAAGTACCACATAAATGTTATATAACTCTCCTGCTCACTACACACAGTCACCTCGTGTTTAAACATGCTGTGAAAAAGCTGCCACACACCAGGCCATAGTCAAACACTGGCCAAAGACTTGCTGACGTCTTGTTGAGGGTGCAAACACAATGTGCTACACCAAAAACTTTCTTAGAAAAGAATAATGACAAACTGTCCCCTATGTGGGAACTGATATACGCATTTGTGTCTGTACTGTGGTGTTGGTAAACTCTTACTTACAACACAATCCCAGGTTTGGGTGGTTAGTCACAGAACTAGATCAATGAGGAGAAAAAAACAGCGGAAGTAACAAATCCCACGGGGCTTCATCAAAATGGTAAAAATGAACAAACTCAAGATAACACGCTGGTATAATGGATACTGTCAAGTAGCACATTCTAAGCTAAGTTAGTTCAAATTAGTACTCATTTGACTGGCCAAGCAGCGTTCCAAGAGTGCTTATATTTAGTATAACCGCACTGGGATGTTTCACTGTGTGTATCACTCCGCTCGTCTATTTTCGCCACCTATTTTGAAACTGTTACTACAGTAATGTTAGCGACATTATCAGCGGACACGGCAAACGATAAGTTTCAGGAATATAACTTTTGACTTAAAATATGAAAGCTCTTCAGATGAAGCTCGTCAGAAGCCAATTTTACTGGAAGCACCTTTAACGGCAATGTACAAATCAACGTGAGCTAGCTAGCCAGCTAACCGACGTGCTATAAAGTGAGTGTGGCTTCTTCGGAGCAAAAATAAACAGAACATTTGGCCATATTGTGTCCGAAATGACACTTACTCAACATTAAATTCTTGTTTATAGATCTGTTGTATAAAAGCAATATCACATTCACAATCGTGTAGTTATACTGAATATCAGCATGGCTGTGATTCGGCGTAGGCACGTGTTGGAGTGCTGTAGCTAATCACAGCCGTGGTGATATTCAGTATAACCGGATGATTGAGAATGCGATATTGCTTAAATCGAAGAGAAAAAAAAAAAGACATTCAACTTTGAAATAGTTGCAGGGGCTCCAGGCTATGCAAAGTTGCATTGTTTTTTTATTTGTATTAATGGACTTAATTAGCTAATCATATTTTAACTAGATATTATTTTTAGTTAGATATTATTCTTATCCTGCATGTTTACCACATTAGACTAATTGTTAACTTAGCTAATACATTTCTGATTTGTCCACCAGTGGAACCCTTAGCAACTCACTACTAGTGATTGTGAATATAAAATTATGGCACAACACATGAACATTACTGCAGTACAATCATTCATAGTTGATGTGTGGACGATGCTGTGAGCCGAACGGAGCGTGGCATAGTAATGGGAGCAGTAAAAAGGCGACGAGTGAGCAGAATTGTCTGGTGTACAATTCCATGTGCTCACTGAAGCAAAGGGCAAATTTTCTGCCTCTCCCAACATTCATCCTGCACAACACACCGCCATCACAACTCGCTGCCGTTACCAAGACAACAGGTAGGGGAGTATTCCATGGGGATCAGTGTGTGCGTGCGTGTGTGTGTGTGTGTGTAAAGTATAAGTGTCTAAGGAGGAGCATGCAGGATTCTTCCCTTTCTCTTGTCTTACCCCCCCTAAACAGACCAACTGCTTAATGTCACACTGCCTGTCGGTTTCCACGAGCCCAGAATGTCAGATGAGATGGCTGGCAGCCTGGGCGCTCCGTTTGTGTGGGTGGGTGTGTATATGTGTGCGTGTGTTTGTGTGTGTGTGTGTGTGTGTGTGTGTGGGATGGCTGGCAGGCGGGAGCGTGATTGCTGGAGAGCGATCGTGTTAATCGAAGTGTATGTGTGTGTGCGCTTTGCAGTGCAATGAGCGATTGGATTATAACCAAGGTGACTCTTAGATCTGATAAAGCAAGATGTAGAGAAGCAAAGGAAAAGAGGAGAAAATAAATATAAACCTAAAGAGGACAATATGATGAAAGAACAGCAGAAACGGTGAATAATAGATCTGAACTGCACAAAAGGAGGCAGTATTCCAGGTCGGGTCAGTAGTACAGTATGAATCTGACTCAGTGACTCATTTCCACTATGAGCTTTAAATACATGGGCGGATGACAGGGATTTTAAAAAATAGAAGAAAACAGAACAGACTATGATTATGTGGCTCTGGAAAAGCTATGAAAAAGGAGAGCGTCGCATTATTGCCAAGCCAGCAAGTTGCGCCGTGGCGGCCGCATGCACCGCTGCACCCCAAACTGCTGGAACGTGTATTGATGGCAATGAAACAGTGCGTTGGGGGAGGACATGGGCTACCCTGAATACAGATCTCTCTCGATGTGATGTGTAATCAGCTTCTTGTTCCAACCAGAAGCTGAATTGTTAAAAAGAATCAGGTTTCAGGGGATGGATGGAAAGTTCAGCTGCACAGGCTTTTGTGGCTATATCTACATTTAAGCACTTCTTCTTTTTTTTTTTTGTAGCTCTGTGGACAGGCGGTAGCTAGATTTAGAAAATGAGATTTTTCCCCCTCAAATATCATGAAATTGTTTTGGAAATGCCCTACACCAGTTTCACTGTCAAGCATTGAACTTACTACGCAGGAAAAAAGACACATGAAGTCACATCTAGCTAGATAGCTAGCAAGGGAGTTGATTTTAGTTATTTTTAGGCTAGCTGGATTTGGAAAGCGGGATTTTCGCCTCTAAAGTCATGAAATTTTTGTGGAAATGCCCTAGACCAATTTCACAAGGAGGAAAAAAAGTTAATGCTAAAGATAGTCTTAACTGTCGGGTGCTAAAAATCTCACTACGTAGAAAAAAACCCACACTTGACTAGCATTTAGCTAGATAGCTAGCTAGATTTTCTTATTTTTGTTTTTAGGGTCATTAATGTTAAAACACAGATAATGTTATGACCTAGTATAATTAAATATTAAGACAATTTCCAATATTATAAATCAAAATCCACCACGATAATATTTTTCACGATAATGCATTGTTCTTTAGCTAACTACTTCTTAAACTTGTTAAAGCTGGATTTGAAAAATGTCTATCCCCATCTCAAATGTCATTAAATTATTCTGAAAATGCTCTAAACCAGTTTCACAAGGAGAAAAAAGTTAAATCTCAACCCTGTCAGGCATCAAAAAATTTCACTATGCACAAAAAACACAGTTAGCTAGCATTTAGCTAGAAAACTATGGGGTAATGCTTATTTTTTTTGGTTTTAGTTTAGCTTTTTTTAGGCTAGCTGGATTTTGTTTTTGCTTTTTTCCCCTTAAATGTCATTAAATTGTTATGGAAATGCCTCAAACCAATTTCAAAGTTAAAGGTCATTTTAACTGTTAGGCATTGGAAATCTTATACACAAAATAGATAGCAAGTTAGCTGCCCTATTAATGTTAAAATGCAAATAATGTGAGCTAGCCTAATTAAATATTAAGACAATCCCCAATTTTATAAATGAATGTAATCTACCACATATTTTAGCAAATCATGTTCTTTTTCAAATTTCCTTCTTTAGCAGAACCTTGCTCTTTAGTGAATCTTGTTCTTTTAGCAAATCTTTTTTTTTTAGCAAGTCCTACTCATTAGCAAACCTGTTTTTAGCAAATCTTTTTTTTGTTTAGCAAATCTTATTCATTAGCAAACCTGTTTTTTTGTTTTAACCAATCTTGTTTTCAGCAAATCTTGCTCTTTAGCAATTCTTATGCTGCAATCTTATGCTAAACTTGTATAATAAGGACATCTTAAGTGATATCACATGACAACATCCAAAGCAATATGGCAGTTTTTCCTAATGGAACCGGAGGGACGGCATCCCCTCACGTCTCCTCTCAAACTGAGCCTTGCTTCCAACAGCCAGATATTTTTTTTATCCTCATATGGAAGCGATGTACTGAAAGGAAAATTTTTAATAAAACTGGTTAGGAAACAGCAGCAGCAGTAGCAGTTTATCACTGATATGTATAAATCCCATTTATATGCTAAAATCTACATTTAGTTGTTTTAAAGTGACCAAGAATGATTTTCATTTAAGTCACTTCAGAACACTTTAAATCTTGTATGCAAATATGTAAGGAGTGGAATACTAAATTATTAATGCACAAGATCCTATGAAAAATAAGTAGACTTTGTTGCTTGCAAAGCAAATCTGGCTTTGAAAAATGTGCCCGCATTTACATACATTTTTATTGAAAATCACACTGACGGGCAGTGACTTATTTTTTTATTTTTAATTTTTTTTTATTCATGCATATTTTTTAAACACAAATCACACTTGCTCATCAATGCCTAAACTCACAGTCGTGTCTGTATTTGACCTTTGAACTTATGACCCATGTGAGCTCGTCTGATATCCCGAGGCGTGCATCACCCCGGTCTGGGCTGTCTCCATGGCAACAAGGCATTTGCTCCTGAAACTGTGAGTGAGAGAATATAGGCATGCAGCATGGGGCTGCTAACGATCCTCTTACACACTCTCACTCACACACACACACACACACACACCTGACTCCGATTCCCAACTCAACCTGAATAAACACACATCCTCATTACATGTTTCCATGCAAACAAGCAAACCCTTAAACTCTGCTCCTGCTTGCAAATCTCTGTTCCATTTTCTTCTTATTCGTCTCCTCCTCTGTTCATCCTACATAAATTCATCATAAATGAATAAATGAATTCAACTCTTAAGCTCTCTTCTCTCACTTCACCTCACCTCCCCCCCCTCCACCACCCAGCCTTCTTTCTCTCCTTCCTTCTCAGCCTAAAAAATTCGGGTTTTGGCATCTTGGCTCATGTCTCAAGAACCATTATCATATTTCAAAATGTTTCTGTTCAACACATTCATTTACATGCCGTGTGTGTGTGCGTGTGTGTGTGTGTGTGTGTGTGTGCCCACAAGACAGACTGCTGCTCATCACACAAATGCTGTTAACTGCAGGAAATCACATTCTGCTCATTAAATTTCAAACAGAAAGATTGAAAACCCCCCCCCAAAAAAAAAAAATGAAGAAATAATAAAAAGGATAAAATATGCTTCTTTTAAGTCAGCAGATTCTCACTCTCACCACTTATCCTTGCCGGTAACATTTTCTCATCAGCACCCACTTTATATTTATTATAAATAAATCAATAATAAATATGCCTCTTCACACCAGGGATGATTGAACTGGTTTCAGCAGCGGCTTTGTGCATGCAGAGAACAGGTTTTCCATTACAAGACCATTTTCTGGACTTGGATAAGCACAGGATTTTCCGAATGATCACTGAATCCTGCAAATCGGTGTACAAATGCAAATAAATTCCTCACCACCTTCTGAACATGAGGAGTCAAGATAGCATTTAAAAGGCAGGAGGTGAAAAGATTCAGTTAATCCGGCTTTACTCTGTATGATGTTGGCGTCTCGGACAGAAATCGCATGCAGTAAAAGAATTCTTTGGTTGTGAGTTAAGATCGGCGGACTTGGAACGCATAACGTGACACTCTCAGCAGCAGAGTTAGTACTATTTTGGCCAAAGACAGCCGACGACAAAGTGTCTGAAAGTTTTGTATTAAAATGCTACAATGCTCGCCTAAAAGCCACCAATAGAAGGATGGCATAGGATTACGTGAAACTCATGAGACAGCTACAAACATGCTAGTGACAATGACGAAACGTAAATGCAACATACTAATGGACAGAAAAAATATCCTTATTAACTCACATAGTCATTTTCATTGATCACAGATCTACCGTTAGAGGATCTTTATCATACAATCTGACATGGAGAACATGTCTGTTAGAAACTTATGCCAAGGTTTTATTGAGATTGTAATAATAAGGAGTAACAATCTTAAAAGGCTGCTGTAATCACACAGTGTACAACCAGCTTTACATGTTTTTGACAGGAAGTTCTTCTGAAAACGTGAGATGCAGTCTTACTGAGATGCAGAAAGTGAGCTGCAGTCTGATATCTTTTTTTTCCCACTATTAATATCTTAACATATATTACTTGACCATTTTTGTTACTCGTGGTAATGAAGAAACATCTGTGAAACCCAACACAATAAATGTCTTGTTGGCACAAGAGTGATTTCTTTGTCTTCTTCATTTTATCCTAAGCACTGTATGTGAATGTAGTGAGAAATCAGTTCTGTGTCTCTGCTTTTAGTCATCTGTGGTGTTGTAACTGTCTATATTTAAACCCAGCCTGTGGTGAACTGCCCTCCAGAGAGCTATAATGTAGAAATGCATTTAAATTAAGTAAGGAATAAAACACTCAAGGGTGTGCTATTATATGAAAATAATCAATCGATAGAGTGGTGCGGTAAATCTGAGTTACTGTTTTCACCCCATAATTGATTTTCTAATAACAGCACATCCCAAGGGGTTTTATTCCTCTTATACCACACCGATTACATAAAAAAAATTAATTTACAAATGACATACTTTTTATCCATTTATAGTTACACTTAATGTTTTAGAACATCCTGTTACTGTTACCACTTACATTATAACAGCTATAAACAGATACTCCCTCACCAGCCTCTCTTTTTTCTCTGTCCTGAAAGACGAAAAAAGCAGCTTGTCAAGAAACCAGAAAGCTAAAATCATTCCACCCTGAAGCGCCCTTAAACGTAAAGGAACAGCTTTACTTCTAAGTGTTACGAAGCTCTGACACTGGAGAAAACATCAACATATCAACACTTATACGCTTTAATTTGTTAAACAACGCAGATTTATATCTAGATTTAAGTGGAACATTCGCCATACAAATCCCTGTGTAAGCCGTTACAATAGAAATGATAACGTATCAGAACGATTGCATTAATATACTAAACCTGTGATTTGCAGTCGGAACTACTGTCAGAGCTGCTGTTAAAGAAAATTAATCAACATCTTCTGACCAATCAGATTTGAGAATTCAATAGCACTGTGGTCTAAGTTTTATTAAAACAGGACCCAAAATATTGCGATGTAAATGACTAAAACACAAGGACATTGGCTATATGTTGTCCAGTTCACTGCAGGCCACAGTGCCATAAACAGATCACTGGATCAATATTTATATTTGCAGAACTTGCAGAGCTCAGTTAAAGCATACAGACCCCACAGGAACACTCGTCTGGAGTAAACTGGTGCTGTGAGCCAGTTATCGTTAATATTTAAACCGAATGAATGTTAAAACACAAGACAGGTCGTAACATTCAGTTCTTTTCATTCACAAGCAGCTAAACAGTCTCGACATGACAGTGAGGTTTTTTTTTTTAAATAAAATGCTAGGTCGCTATGTCTTATATGTCACGCTCAAAGAGGAATAAACACCCAGGTTTGCCTATTCCAGTCCACCACATGGTGCTCGGTTATCTAACACAGCCATTAATGCACTGTTGCCTGTTAATTAATGTCCGTCTTATCAACACGTCTCAGTCCCCTGTGTGTTGTGTCTAAATAAATGTCTCTGCTTAGACTCTTTGTTGCTACTTTCCTAGACAGCTCGAATTCAACGTGTACAAACACAGACCTGAAACAAGACTACACGAGATATTAAATTAGATATTATGAGTGGATACAATTTTCTGAGAGTACTGCAGGTATCAGTATTGCTATTTAAAGGAAGAAGCATTAGCCTAAATATAGCTTTCAGCATTTATTTGTACCATGTTTCATTTTCCTCCTGTTTCTAGTGAAATAATGGTGTCTATTTGCACCTGAGTAAAAGTAGCATTATACACCCCCAAACACACACACACACAAAACAGATGTATGCTAGTGTAACAAAACTGTCACATCCAGATTTAGCAACATTAGCTAAGCTAGCCACCGTCTCTGCCTAAACATAACACTATGCTATCTTTGACAGCTAAGTAGTTAGCCAACTTCTCTTCAGCAGTAGCTATTTGAATTTACTAGCTAGGCAAGTCTGCTAACAAGAGTGTTTATATATGTATGTATATATATGTATGTATATATATATATATATATATATATATATATATATATATATATATATATATATATATATATATATATAAACATACACTAATAAACTAGCTAAAATTATGCTAATGATTATATTGTGTTAACCTAATAGACTATGTTGCTAAAATAAATCACAAACAAATGATATTTTCTGTACAAAACCTTCAAGGTCACAGCTAAAGTTAAATGCGGTTGTAATTTTGTCTTGATTTGGCATCTGTGTGGAAAATCTGTCTCGCTACCTCTGCCTCGCATGTCTACACTTCTCCAGGGATGGCAGCTTGTGAAAAGCCTGGTGAACGTTCAATAGCAAAATCCAATAGCAAAATCTACAGGCTAGGCTAATTCTTATCAACATATCCCAAAATCTTATCCCAAAATTAGATATCAAGAAATGCAACTGACATTTTTGTTTAAATATTATTTGTGTATGTAATTATTCTGTCACAATTATATTATTATATTTAGTAGTCTTAAGAATCATTATTTTTCATTTCAGTCTTAACTAGCTACCTAGCTATAGTGCATTGAACGCACTCTGTTGTGACGTAGCAAGTTTTTTTTTCCGTAGAAAAAAGATATCTATCTCTAAATTAGGTAGAACTGTAGGTATTTACTTTTATCTTCAGTAACAAGACCTATTTAAACAGCTTTCTCATTCTCATTTCCTGGTTGTTAATTCAATGTATAAACGTACTGATCTATTAACATCATGCAATGACTACAATAGTCAATGAATTAAAAATTTTGAACTAAAAAAAAAAATCCTTAAAAATAAGCCGTCAATGTTCTGTACATCGCTGCAGGACTGCGCTGAATGAGAATGAGAGTATGCGCCAATTGTGTGTGTGTGTGTTTGTGTGTGTGTGTGTGTGTGTGTGTGTGTGTGTCCACATGCGTGAATGTTCCACCAGAATGCAGGATTTTAGGCTGGACGGCAGCCATTGCTAAAAACCGACATCAAATCTCATTACAACCAGAAAGACTAAACCAGATCATTAAAACGCAGTCGCATTGCCTTCTGTCTGCCTAATTCTCCTGCCCACTTGAGTGTGACAAAAAATTCCTGGAGAAAACACACACACACACAAACACACACCTTGGAGAGTCATCACTTTCTTTGGATAGAATGAGGGTGACTGAAGCTCCCATGTGTCCCAACATTTACCAAACACACACTCCTCACTGTTCACTGTGCTGCTTCTTGCTGATCAGGCAAAAGTGTCTTTATAATTAATAACTACAGCAAACTGACACATGCTCGCCTCACTATCTTCCTGAATCAGCCTGCTGGTGTGTGTGTGTGTGCGCAGGTGGTGTCGAGGTCATGCTCCTTGCTTTCCTCTTTGCCTCCTATCTGAAAAAAAAAAATCTGATTTCCTGTTCAGATACAAACAAGCACAAAAACAGCAAGCAAACACCAGTATAAATGGGTTATGATGGTCTTTAGGCTAGAAGGCTTTTTTTTAAACTAACACAAAGCCAATCCCTTCTAAGAAGACACCTCCCTCCAGATTATACTCGACACACACACAAGCAGCTTTCCTGTCAGAGAGTCACCAGCGCAGCATGCCGCTTACTGTACTCAGTGAAATTAAAATTCACAAACACACTGTAAACGAGGGTATTGTGCAGGGCCACATGCAGGGGTGTAATGTGTGATTAAGTAAGTGTCTATGATCTGTGAGTAAGAATGTGCGGTTTCTGAAAATAGCAGCTTCCCCTTATGATCATAAATCACTCATTTTTCAGCTTTGCTTGTATTTAAAGGAATACTCCAGCATTTTCGACCTAATCTCTATCCACCACTTGTGTAGCATATGTTAATTGTATGAACAGGAATTTCAAGATGTTTCCATGTACTGAGAAAAGAACAAAAAAACCTTTTTACTCCACTTTCTCTTATAAAGGATGTTTAAGGGCAGTTGTTGAATAATAAAATATTCATTAATAAAATATCTATTAATAAAATACACAATATAATGCAAATTGAGAACTATAGCCACTACACTCTAGCAATAAAGGTTTTAGAAGGAGACAGAGATGAAAGGCCAGATACTAAGTATCTGGTAGTATCTAAGTAAATGAGTAACACCAGATACTCAAAGATAAACTGACTCCTGTCTCTTTCTACCTCACTGTGTACTACTTAGAATAAAAGACTTGGGGGCATGGAAAATAATCAACAATGGGGTGGTATGGTATAACCCAACACAAAGCAGAGTTACTGCTACCACCCTGAAGCTGATTATTTTTCTGTAACAGCTTGCCCCGAAGCATTTTATTCCTCTTATACCACAGCAATTTGCAAAGGACGATATATTTTTTCTTTTCCCCAAATTTTCTCCCCAATTTGGTCAATTCAAACCCACCATCCAGCTCTCCTCTATCACACAGACAGCTACCACCCAGGAAGGCAGGAGGGCGTACATGTCCTTCCTCCGAGACACATGAAGCCTGCCAACCACATGCTTTCAAACTGCTGCTCATGCTGCTTCACAGCGCAACATAACACACTCGGAGGAAAGTGCCGTCTGCCCTCTTCCACATAGGTGAGCTCACATATGCCCACGATTGGCTAGTGATGCTGTGATTGACAGAGGGAAGAGAGAGAGAGAGAGAATGCCATCTCTCTCACCCAGACAGCACAGCCAATTTTACTCCCTTGGCTCCCGGCCACAGATGGTTGTGACATCATCGGGATTTGAACCTGTGATCTCCAGACAATAATAACTCACATTCTATAGTACAATATAATTCTATATCGTATAGTACAATTGTGTAGTACAGTAGGATGAATGCTTTTCTGTTGTACCACTCGGGAGCAGATAACACATTACATATTTTATCCATTTGTCCTTATGTATATTTAATGTTGTGGAATGTCTGCAAAGTTCATTCCTATTCCTATTAGTCTCTGTATAAGTTG
>CM040471.1:8006706-8026021 GCA_022758105.1 Pangasianodon gigas | reverse complement strand
TAACTCACATTCTATAGTACAATATAATTCTATATCGTATAGTACAATTGTGTAGTACAGTAGGATGAATGCTTTTCTGTTGTACCACTCGGGAGCAGATAACACATTACATATTTTATCCATTTGTCCTTATGTATATTTAATGTTGTGGAATGTCTGCAAAGTTCATTCCTATTCCTATTAGTCTCTGTATAAGTTGATACTAAAGAAACAATAACATATAGAAGAGAGGTGTGCAAAGACCAGCCCTAGGGCCAAATGTGGCCTGTTGACAGATGAAAACTGACCCGCAGCTTCTCTCTTAGAATGTATGATAGGACACGTTGCAATTTTTCCTTTCACCTGACGGTGGCAGCAGACTGTGTTAACAGTTAGCTAAAACACAAGAGCCTTAATTTACAGAATGATCTTCAGTCATGGCTACAGACAGAAAAAGCAAAAGTTAACAGTGAGAAGGGGCGATTTCAAAAGAGCTGGAAACCACTAAGCATGGAAAACCTTTTGTGAATTCTTGAAAGAGTCTTTGTCTAAAGTGGATTTGCAACCAAGTATTAAAAATGACAATTTAATATATGATTATGTTTGTCCACTTACTTTTGGTCTTTGAAATAGGGGAGCCACATATAAAAAGTGATCATCCGATGTGGATGTAAATACCCTCAAATTAAAGCAGAAAGTCTGCACTTTGAGCACACACACACACACACACATTTTATATATACACACACACACACACACATATATATATATATATATAGGTGTCTAAAGGGCTCTTGTGTGTGTGTGTATATGTATATATATATGTATATATATACATACACATATATACACACACACACACACACACACACACACACACACAAGAGCCCTTTAGACATCTCTGTATTAGATCAACCAGAACCAGAACTGAACATCTCAACATCTCTGTGGTATACACTGTGTTATACTACAGCATACTTTATTACTCCCTACATCATATCTTATATTGCATTATTCATACGTTACATAATATTACTGCGCGCTGTTACACTATTTATAGCCCCAGTACTACTTATTTTAGCTTTTTATTCCTGCCGCTCTGCTTTATTCTATCCTGCCAGCCACCTGACCTGATCGGTGCCCTTGAATTTAATATTATTTACTGTTACCAGTAGTTTAACGCTTTCACTGGTGCTTTGGCTGAAACTATGTTAAAGATACATAACCACAAATTATTTCATCTCTGAAAGAATGACTCACATATTTGGAGTTTAATTGAAAGACAGCTTTGTCTACACAGTTTGAATGTGTTCTACAGTAACACTTGTTTTGCATAAATGTTTACTGACGGAGCTCAACAACTGCCCTTAGACTTGCATTATAAGAGAAAATATGTTTCTGCTCATTTCTCAGTACGGGGAAACGTGCTGAAATTCTTGTTTGTGATAATCATGCATATGCTACAGATTCGGGGAATAGAGCTTGGGTTGAAAAACGCTGGAGTATTCTTTAATGCAGTGTGAACCAGGGCACGCACACACACACACAGAGTCCACGATGCGTGGTCCATACTAATCAGTACTACCACTGCAGCAAGAGGATTCCCTGATCCTTCTCTCACTATGCTCTCTGGCATAACACACACACACACACACACACACAGTGAGAAACCCCTCCGTCTCCTATGGACAGACACACAGACTGGCTAATGTCCAGGAAACCATGGAAACGGACACAATGCAGCAAAAGCCTGTTGCAACTGTTTGGTAATGAAAGAACACCCAGTCTGACTAGCACCATCGTCGCAGATGCACTACATCCCACCAGCACTCAGACAGACGCACATGTGGAGCATCCAGTGTCCAGTCTGATGTGTTGTAATATTTGCTGTTATGAAATTTAGCCTATTAAGCAACTATCGAGCACTGTGGGAAATCTGCCTGGGGTTCACCCTCACACAGACTGGGGTAGCCAGACACGGGTAGCCTGTGGCATTAATCTGCCAAACTGGAAGCATCCACCTCAGCTTCCTCGGGTGTTCTTCTATTCTGATATACTATTTAGGATGGTAATGGATCTCAGATGAGAAAACGGCTGACACAGCAAGTGCACACCCTGGACATGTGACTACAGACGAACATGCGACTATGATAAAAATAAACCATACCTGAGCATATAAAGCTTTTAGTAAGGGGTTCAGATGTGATACTGCGACAAGCCACACACACTCCCACCTATACTGCCAGGGGTGTGGACACTGGGTGGTACAGGGTGGCATCTACCTCGCAGAAAGCTCTGACCTCAAATCCTATCCCTGAGAGGTCTATCGCAATCCATGCAAAAATTCATGAATCACATCTACCTCATGTTGAATCACATAATCAGTGTGTGTGTGTGTGTATTTTGACAAATGAGAACTATAGACCTATGAAGCCATTACAGTAATGTCATTATTTTGCACCATGGAATAAATGAGAATCTCTAAAATGCATCTTTGTCTTGTATATAATCTGGGTGTTGGGTTTGGGGTTGGATGTGTCACATCCTTTGCAAGCGCGTGTGTGAAAACCTGGACACACTGCTGCATACACCTGGCTACAGTCGGAAAGGGGAGACTGACCGGGTTGCTATGGAGCTCGCACCGCCCTGCGCCATTCTGCCTGGAGGCGCGCGCGTGAGTGTGCTCTCTCTCTCTCTCTCTCTCTCTCTCTCTCTCTCTCTCTCTTTCTGTCTCTCTCTCTCTCTCTCTCTCTCTCTCTCTCTCTCTCTCACACACACACACACACACACAGAGAGAAAGGTAAACGATCCATGCACATCCAGATGGCATGTTATTCTGATTTTATTTATCTATTTTAGTACAATAAATTTGAAAAAGCACCAGAGGAGAAAGAGGATAAAGAGGAAGAGAAAGAGGAGGAAGAGGAGAAAGAGGAAGAGAAAAAGAAGAAGATGAGGAAGAGGAGAAAGATGAAGAGGAGGAGGAGGAAGAGGAGGAGGAGGAGGAGGAGGGGTAAGAGGAGGGGGAAGAAGAGGAGAAAGAGGAAGAGGAGGAGGAAGAGGAAGAGGAAGGACACCAGGCGAGGAGCATCTGCAGACAGGTAACAGTCAGGTGTGCAGCTTTATTAACTGATCTTACCTTTCACTTGGCTCTCATACTCCGTGAGGATCTCCTTCTCCTTTTTAAACTTCACTGTGCCAGACATGGTCTTCCACCCCTGGGTTCTGTCTCTGCGGTGCGGATTTACTACTGATCCAAACCTTCCTCCTCCTCCTCCTCCTCCTAGTCCTCCTTCTTCTTCACTGGCACCGATGCGTCATATCCAGCCACGGGTTCACCACGATCCGAAAAAAACCCACTCCAAAATCACAATTCAAGCTGTCCTCGCTTTAAATGTCCTACACTCTGCGGCACGCGCTACAAAAGTCCACCGTGTCGGCTGTCACACCGGGAGGAAAAAAACAACAACAAGCGACTGGCATTGAAACCCAGAAGGGCGTCGTTACATGGCGAGTTTAAGGCAAACCTGCGCAGAAGAAGCCTGTAAGCCTGGATTTCTGTTCGTCTGTCTTGTTTTTGCTCACGCGGTACTCGAGAGGAGGGAAACCGGGCGGCACGCGCTCCACTAATCAAATGCGTGTGTGCGTGTGCGCGCGCGCGCGTGCGTGTGTGTGTGCGCGCGCGAGAAAAATGATTCACGCCTCCCAGTTCCGCTTCCCAAACGCTCCCACACACCTCCACTGCACTCCCTACTACAGTCAATTGAGATGGGCGGGGTTGGGGGCGTGGCCTAGGCAGGGTGGGTAACTAGGCAGAATTGACAGGCAGCCAATTGTCGTGTCGCTTCCACTGTTCTAAAGCCAAGTCTCAAGGAATAAATACCCTTCCAAAACAGCACCATTAGTGCAGGAGTATAGAATAATAACATACTAGTTTGACGTACTACTATATCTCTACTGTCTAGGATGCTAGGGCTTGGTTTGGGACGCAGCCCTTAGAGCTGCAGGGGGTTGGGAGTAAACACAAATTAAGCGCTGATTGGTTAATTGGTGCCATTAGCTGTGTTCAGTCACAACACAGACAACGCGCCAAAAAATGGAGGACAGATGCAGAGTCTGCAGGCAGGAGCTGGGCTGCCATGTGAAACACAAACACTGGGTCTGATATTACAGAAAATTAAAAGCCCTTAGTGTGTTTCAGGCGGGGGAATGGGGAGAGCGGGGAGAGCGGGGTCGGTTGTAACGCTGTCAATAGCTCCAATCAGCAATAAGCTGCAGTCACTGTGCACGCGCTCGGCAGCGTCCTCTGCCTGCCTGCAGAAGAACAGCAAATTAAAAACACATCCGAAGAATGTAGTATATTCTATAATGTATTATTAGATATTTAGCAAAATGCAAAAGAGATTCCACTCAGTCCTTCCTGAAAAACCTCATGTCATAAAGGATGAAGATCAAAGACCTGAGCATATCAGCTGTGCATGTGATTGACGTACATCCACTTAAAGTGCCCCTGAAATCAAAATTGGTGTTTCAGAGCTTTTTGTGCTTGTCCCTTACATTCTGAATATATAATTTTATTTGAGATATTCTCATTTTAATTTTATAGTCCATCACTTCCAGCGAAACAATACATTCTTTTTTGATGACTCATCCTGTGCTAATCTTGCGTTCATCCAATTAAATTCTCTCTAGAACATATATGCCCCGCCCAAGGGGCGTGTCTTGATGTACAGTAGCAGCTTGTTATCACCAAACATGGTTTGTCAGTGCGTATTGTCTGTGTGTCTTCCTGCACGCTATTCCCTTTTCCAACCGTCCCTTGGTTAAGAAAAAAAATAGTTGGAGTTTATTCATTTGGAGGAGCATGGATTTTGTGCAAGTTTGTAATTATATGACAGGAACTTTTTGGAGGAGTGTTTTATGACACTTGAGCCTGGTCAGTGTTGTTACCTCAGACTAAGCAGGAACGAGATTCTGTCAGGGATTTTCCATCAGAGCAATCAAGAGTAACTTTATTTACCTCTCAGAGGTGTCAGATGCCTCCCATTGACAACCCTGCAGCACTCCATCATCATCAGCTCAAACGTGTGGCAAAACTCCAAAAACACACTGTGTGTCATCATTTAGGATATCGTCCTCGTTAAAATCGACAGGTGTTGGTGAAGATGGTGCTGAGAAAACCTCCAGCTGAAAGAAGGCTCTTGTTAAACTTTTCATTGTTCTTCATATTTAGCTAGTTTGTCAGGTTACTGTCAGGTTTGCTTAGATTTAACAGGGCTGTGTCGTATCTTGAATCGTACTGGCTGTTGTGTAAATCAATCAAGCACTTCAACACACTCTCAATCTGACTTCCTGTTGCAAAAGGAATGCTCTCAGCCATTTCATGGGACTTTAAGAATACATTATTATTATTATTATTATTATTATTATTATTATTATTATAAAAGACAGCCCTTCATCTGAAGCAAGCATTGTACAACTACACAAGAGTTCTTTACTGTATGATAAAATTATTTGTAAAAATATACATATATCTTCCACAGACCAAATGAATTGAAATTACACCACACCATGGGGTAGGCTGTAAGATTTTGGTCCTTTGATTTAATTTTATATATCCTTTGATACTAACATAAAATGATATTTGCTTATTATAAATAATCCCCACCCCCGGCTGCTCCCATTCAGGGTTGCCACAGTGGATCATCTGTCCACATATTTTGATTCTGGCACAAGTTTTACACCAGAAGCCCTTCCTAACACAACCCTCCCCATTTCCCCAGCTTGGGACTGGCACTGAGAATGCACTGGCTTGTGCAACCCTCCAGTGGCTGAGGTTGGCTCCCTGACCGGGAATCGAACCCGAGCCACAGCAGTGAGAGTGCCACATGCTAGCCACTATTTAGCAATCATGTGTCAAGAAACTTTAGAGAAGTTTAGAGAGAACTTTAGTCAACAAGAATATTTTACTCCTGTACTCAGAAAAAGGGTACTAAACTGTTGTCACTGAGGAGGTAACATCAAGGGTACGTGTTTTGTATCTTTAGTAGGCGATGTATCTTTTACCTAGAAAGGTGCATGTAGTGTACCATTAAAACTTTCTCTAAAAGGTATATATGGTCCAATTTTTTAAGGGTACATTAAATCCAGATTTCCAGGTTAAAGGATGAGGGTACCAACCCCGCATCAAGGAAAGGTATAGTTTAGTATGTATATTTTTTTTCTTTCTGAGAGAGAGAGAGAGAGAGAGAGAGAGAGAGAGAGAGAGAGAGAGCGCATAGGATTTAAAAATGTGCCAAATGTTACAACTGACCCCACTCTCCCCTATCTTATGACCTATATCCCTCACTTTCCTCACAGAAACTGTTCTTCTTTTAAAAATAAATAAATAAAAATAAATAAATAGATTAAAATATGAATAAATATCATAACATGTATATGTTACATCAGGTGTGTTGTAAATGTGCCTGAAGAGACCCTAGGGTATAAATACGTCCAGGAGAATGATAGAAAAAATATGCACTATCCTGGCCCAAAATTTGTACTAATAATAGCAGTGGCTGTATTCAGGGTCACTTGAATATGACCAGCTGAATGGACATTACACCTCATCTACCTGGAGCTTAATGTTAGCTGCAAACAGCAGACCTCTGAAGACAAAACTCGAGGTCCCTCTAGTGGTGAACTATACTAACTACAACAAAATGGGCTTTTCTTGGATCAGTGTCTCTGTCCTGCTACAGCAACAACACAAGTACTGCAACACTAATGACAACCACAACAACAAAAATGACACTGAATTTGGCTAAATGCAGTACCATGACAATGAAACCCACCTTCTTATATGTCTTTTCACCTGTCTGGACATAAGATCAGGGGTGGAAAATACTAGATTAACTGTACTTCCTTACTGTATTTAAGTATTATTTTGGGGTATATACTTTACTTGAGTATTTTTAAAATGGAGTATTTTTACTTAATTATATTTCAAAGAAAAAAAAAACAAACTTTTTACTCCTTTTACCTTTTTATTTAGACCTACAAATCACGAAGGTCTCTTCTTCTCTAATCCAGCCAATGACTGTACACTATACATCAACAACATTGCCTGGTCTTTTTCCAGTCTTCAACTGTCCAGCTTCTGTGAGTCTGTGCCACTGTAGCCTCAGATTCCTGTTCTTGGCTGACTGGAGTGGAACCTGATGTGGTCTTCTGCTGTTGTAGCCCATCCACCTCAAGGTTCGATGTTTAGTGCCTTCTGAGATGCTTTTCTGCTCACCACTGATGTAAAGAGTAGTTATTTGTGTTACCATAGCCTTTCTGTCTGCTGTCTAGCCATTCTCCTCTGACCTCACTCTTCAACAAGGTTTTTTGACCTGCAGAATCACCGCTCAGTGGATGCTTTTTTTTCACACTATTCTGTGTAAAATCCAGAGAGTGTTTTGTGTGAAAATCCCAGGAGATCAGCAGTTTCTGAAACATTCAAAGCAGCCCAAACAACCATGCCATGGTGAAAGTCACTGAGATCACACTTCCCCCCCATTCTGATGTTTGATGTGAACATTAACTGTAGCTCTTGACCTGTAACTGCATGATTTTATGCACTGCACACTTGCCACATGATGATTGCATGAATCTGCAGGTTCATAGCACCTAATATAGTTAAAATATTGCACCTACCACAATGCATTTTTTTTTCTTATTTCATTATTTCTTAGTGCTCTTGTTAGAAGAAAACTACAGCTTCTTTCTATTATATTTTATGACATGTTTATGGTGTTTTGCTTGCAGTGCATTTTGGACATGAAACACTCATGAAACGTCTTCATATTTGTGGCAGGAGATGTGTGAGGAGCTTTGCGAAAGTGAACTTTGTATTGCTTAATGCTTATTAACAGTGTAAAAACCTTACACCTCTCTTTATGGAGTCGTCCTGCAGATGGCACTCAAGTGACTTTATTAGTGTGAGAGAAAGACTTCATGACCACAGACATCAGGTCCATACATCACTGCTCATCACTCTATTACAAGCTATTACATTTAATCAAAGAAGTCTATTAGATTTTTGATTGCCATGCATTGTTGTGTTTACCTGATGATGGACCTATGCCTGTTTGACCTTGATTTGCATTTCAATTTGGATTGTTAATAAACAGCTTGCACTTGCATGCACCTGCCTCTGTCTCATGACAGAAGGGCAATGGCCATCATCTTATTTAACATTTCACACATTACTGCAGTGACAGCAAGAGAAAGACTGCTCAGTGATCTAACAGGTTATATATTGCGGCATGAGGAAAGGTGTTGTCACCACAGGGCGTTAACGTGACTGATATGCATAATGTGATGTGTCTCAGTACTTGGGAACCATGACACATTATCCACACCTACAGCAGAGTTGAACCAGAGGGGTGTGACTGTTATTTTAACAGTTTAGACAGATGTATTATAATTTTCAGCAAGTGATTTGTGATTATTATTATGTAGCAATTCATTTGAACTAAAAGATGTTTTGGGGTGTAATTACTGCATGGATAATAACTGTCCATCCATCCATCTTCTGTACTGCTTATCCTACACAGGGAGCCTATCCCATTGGACTCAGGACACAAGGTAGGGGACACCCTGGACACAGTGCCAAACCATTACAGGACACAATTGCACACACACTACAGACAATCTCTTTGGACTGGGGGAGGAAACTGAAATATCTAGAGGAAACCCCTGAAGCACTGTTAGAACATGTACTCTCTGTGCACACAGGGCAGAGGCAGGAATCAAACCCCCAACCCTGGAAGTGCAAGGCAAACATGTTAACCCCTAAGCCTCAGGATAATAACTGTAAATAACCTTAAAACACATCACTTTGCTTGAAGTGGTCTATGCGGCATGATTTCTAAATATCTAAACCTCATATATTCCTGTATAGAGCTTACTGCTTAACAAGTAAGACATTTGTTCTCTGATTTGGTGAGAAGCACTTCCATTTTATAGTCCTCTTCTTGGAAGGCTCACGAGTTGGAATCCTCTTCTGGCCGTTTTAGCAAAGCGTTTTCTCTGTATTCCTCCCTCCCCTTTACAGCTGTTTTGTAATGCCCTTCATTCATTTTACTCTATATTTAAATTAAGGTATTTTTCACCACATTTCCTTTATGGGCTTATCTTTTTCTTAACAAGTAATCGGTAGTTAAATATTCACACCGAGATAGTGTGTTGGCAAAGTTACAAATAAATATTAAAAATTTGTATTGAAATTACTGGCTTATGCTTTTCCTTAATTGGTGTCAATAGTCATTCAACTAAATTTGCATATTTATTACATTTGAGCAGTAAAACTATTTCAGAATTTGTATTGTGCAGTAACAATCTTGATGTAATATGTGAAAAGGATGTGATGCTTTGTGCTATATTGTGATGTATCATAATATGTACAGTATACGAGGTAGTCAACAATACCCTATATATAAGGGAGTACAGGCACCTATCTTCTTTTCCAACTTCAAGCAATGACAGAGATGAAAAAGAAGACAAATTGTATCATAAATGCTTTTTAAGACATTAGTGATGTGTTGTCTAAGTCTGTCTAATGATACCTGGTTAGACAAGTTAGTTAGCAAGCTACAATATGTTGCCCATGTTAGTTTTTACTGATGCAGTCTAACAGACTATTTTGGAAGTTATCTAAAGGAAATTTCATAATATCACATCTATGTGAGGGCGATTGTTGGCTGTTGACCCGTCAGCCTTCAGCGGACTTTATTTTCATAGTCTAAGTGTGTCTCCAGTTATGGTGTTAAAAAGATTTGAAATAGTATGGATCTGCCTGTTGACTGAAATTTGTGTGTTCCGCAAACAGCCTTTGCAGAGATGCACGGATCATGGGTTCACATAGAATAATGTTAGCATACTCAAAAGGACTATAAAATGATGTGGACACTATGACTTGGCTTTAATGTCAATATGTTGAATTTGATGTTGTGCCAATATTCAGTAATGTATAATGGCCAAATAACTTGTTTGTAATCATCTACTTCTGATTTGTAATGATTAATGAACTTAATTAATGTCATGATATAGTGTCCAGAGTAAGATAAGCAGTGTAAGCCAGTTCTGCTCATATTCATCAGAAAAGTCAGAGGCAGAGACCAGCACAGGGGAGACCAGCACAGCCCAGACCTCCAGCACAGGCCAGACCAGCACAGCCCAGACCTCCAGCTCAGGTCTTTCCAAAGTCATAACAGATCAGCCAATCTCAGGAAAATGCTTGTTAGTGATTTAATATCTGGAAGAGTAGAAAAGTAGTTTGGTTTTATGTGTGGTCCTGATATAGTCTCTCACAACTCTTATTTTCTCCAAATTTGATCGGCACCGCGATCTGCAGAGCAGAGAGATTAATATGTATACATTTTTCACAGATGTAGGACCATTTTTTGGCCACTGGTGGGGTGGGGTGGGGTGGGGTGGGGTGACTGGGTAATAGTAAATCACTTTTTTTTTTAGGACCACACCACTGATGGAGACCACAGATCAGGTCAAAAAGAAGACATGTAAATGACTATAGGTGTAATAGTTTTGTTCTGTGCGCTATATAGTTTTGTTCTCTAGATTATATTTTAGCTAGGTAATGTTAGCCTGGTTAACAACATCTATCAGCCTTGCGGATGCACAGAGCCTCAGGGAAAGCAGATTACAGAGGAGCAACTCTTTTCCGCTTAACCAGAGCTTATGTTTTAGTGAACTAACAGCGTTAGGTGACTTGTTCGTTCTGTAGGTTATGATTGTGCCGAATGAGCACAGTTACACAGGCAGTACTGCTTGATCAGACAGTCACAGTAAGAAGCTAATCGGTCGATGGTAGCTCTTGTTGAGTGGTTTTGCTTTTTCATTTGGTACTCAGTAACTGTAACAGTCACATCAATGTACACAATAATGTTATGTTATTCCAGTAACACTTCTGTAACACTAAGCAGTCACGAGTTACAACACTTAACCACATAATGCACACTAAGTAGTATACCTACTGTGTAGTGAGATTTGCCCTAAATTACATGATAGCAAGGAATCAGCAAGGAGTCAGAACACTATTATGTATCAAGGCCAAAGTAGAAACTGAGTACAAAGGCAAGTCATTGTCTGGTTCTATCACATCTTTGTTTCTTAAACACATATACAATATGCACCCATACATTGCAGTAACTTGCTATGTGCATCAGTTATAGCGACTTCTGGGAGGAGCTTTTAGGAGCATTTACAGTATTTTTAGCAGTCTAAAGTTGGGAACTCTGATAGTGAAGACCCTGGTGCATCATTAGCCTTCTGATCTTTTACCAACAGTTGCCTTGCCCTTTTCCATAGGGCTTTTCCTGTTTACATAACTGGGTGTGTATGACAAAATACATTTTAACAAACCATGAGTTACAGCTAAGTATATGAGACATACTAAGTGTGTGTGGACTATTTGCAAAGCTGCTGTGACATTACAGATGAAGGCTAGTGGATAAGCATGGGGTAAATGCTGTTTATTTGGTGCTTTCGAAGCAATATCTCAATGTTTGGTCTTGGGGACGCTGGAATAATGCATCACCAGAGCCTTGTGACCTCCAGGTGCACAGCGACGGAGTTAGATAGAGCTGGGCGGGTCATACCCAGGCAGCCAATCACAAGATAAACTCTTGTTTATCAGCCAAAACCCAAACAATGCCCTAGCCACATTCCACATATAGGCATGGGAACAACATCTGGTGCAATCAGCTTGTAATTACAAGGCTTAGAGTGCAGAACTGATGGCTCGGGCAGGACACTAACACAAACTCCAGGGAAGCAGAGTACACAATGTCCTGTACAAACTACAGCTCTACTTAACATTCTTCGTTTTATCCCTCTCTCCAGATACAACACTTTCCTTCCAATTCTATCAGCAAGATCATTTTGCATTTTTAAGCCTCTGCCATGATGAGATGAAGTTCAGAGCAAGACAAAATGTATATAAATTATATATTTATTCTTCAGTATATATTGCTGTATCCAGGGCTGTTTATGAACCTTTGGTATCCCTAAAAGATATTTCTTGTCAGGGTCAGAGTGGATCCGGAGCCTATCCCAGGAACACACTCTGGTTGTGATGCCAGTCCATCACAGGGCACCATGCACACACACACACACACTCACAAACTCATTCACACAATTTTTTATGGCCAGTGGCCAATATTTAGTAATTATGTGTGACATTCACAAGTCACAAGCACAAGAAAATTGTTTATTGACAATTTATTGATTGTACCATTGATGCCAACAAAATCTCTTTACGTTACAGATGTACTTTGTTTTCTATTTCTTCTGTTCTTCACCTCTAAAACACCTCTGACAGCAACTCACTGCCACTCGATAGCACCAGTAAGTCAACTATATGCTCTAGTGCTTCTTTGGCTTGTGGCATTTCTAATAAGTAGACAGCAGTGTGGGGATTGTGGGTTGGGAAGCATCACGAATCACAAGGACACGCCTGGGAATTCAGTCGGGCGTTATGCTCAGTTCACCTCAACTCTGCTGGAAGCAGTGACATTTCTGAGTGCTACTGGCACAAACACTGTAGCCACTTGCGAGCACAATTCATTGATCAGTCTAAACCCTGCTGTCAACTATCTAGAAAGGCACATGATTAATCCAGACTTCTTTTCAGACCGATCACTTCAAGGACTACAAAAATCTCCTCTATGGAAAAATGTGATATATGTATATGTACATTGGACACTTAAGGCTACACTTACAAATGTATGAATTTCACTGCATTAGAAAACAACATGTCAAACCAAGTGGCATTTATTAAATATAATAGATATACTAGTCATAATTATGGACAAACAAGGTCACTCTATTTATAGATTTATATATATAAAAAATAAATGTTACAGAGAATTATTTGTATGTCATTAAATAAAGTAACATTAAGTAACATATGAAAAATACTGTTTTGAAACCTGCAGGAACAAAAGCAAGAGAGAAGAAAGAAGTAATGTGGAGGGATTTTTGGATTCAAGGAAAAACCTACCAGCCAAGGCAAAGGGCAGCCACACCAAATAATGATTAGATTTAGTTTCTTATGGTTTACTGCTCTTTATAGACACTTTTCATTATTTTGAAAGCATTTTGCTTTAAAGAGTTTTTTATTAGTGGATAAACTTTTGCAGAATACTGTACATGTCCCTATACAGAAATGCAGTTGAATTCTCAAATCTGATTGGTCAGAAGGTGCTTATTTATTTATTTATTTATTTATTTATTTATTTATAAATAACAGCAGCTCTGACAGTAGTTCCAGTTGCAAATTGCAGGTTTATATTAACGTGCTTGTTCTAGCACATTATCATTTCTATACTAACAATTTATACAGGGACATGTATATGATGGAAACTCCACAAAAGTGGATTAAAAATGTGTAATTGTTGATATGGTGAAGCTGTCAGTGAGGACACATTTATTTAGCATTTATGGAAGGAGTCCCCAGTGTCAGTGCTTTCTAACAGAGGAAAGCCATCAGGATAGAGGAGTTTGTGCTTTCCAGTTTCTCGGTAACATGACAAGCTGGTCTTTTTTTTTGCATTAGCTTCAAGAAAGACAAATTTTGTTTCATTAAATTAAATGCAATTACTGTATAAATGAATAAAACGTATGATGTGTTGCCCTTTTAAAAAATTGGTAATCTGGGATGTTTTAGGAAAATAATTAACTTCAGATGGTTAAAAAAAACATGCTGTCATGTTTTATTCCTAACATAAGTGAAAGCAACATATGCCAATATATGTCATTTTCTTTAACATCATCTATGGCCTACCATCAGATTTCTCAGTAAACAATATACAGTATTTTGTCTTTTGTAATAGTAACACTATGGTTACCTGCCAGCTGCTGTTAGACCGGCGCCTGGCTCATGGCTGGCTGTAGAATTTTGCAGAGGGTTTTCTAAATGTTTTCTAAAACCAGCCCTTTCTGAGATGCTGTGCTGCCCTCTGAGATGCTGTGCTGCCAGCACTCAAAGGGCCTTCTGTCATCTCTCACCTGCATGGACATTTCCAGCTATGCTAATGAAGTGAGCAGGATTAGTGCCCCCATTGCAACAGTGCACAGGAAACACAGATTGACTCAGCAGGAAGTGCACAGGAAGCACAGATTGACTCAGCAGGAAGTGCACAGGAAGCACAGATTGACTCAGCAGGAAGTGGGTAGTTGGCAGATTTTTTTTAGCAGGTAGAAACTTAGGGTTGCACGGTAAAGAACAGCAGCTCTATACCACGAGAACACACACAACAAAGAGGAACAACTTAAAACTGACAGCTTGTAACAGAAAAATAGTTCAAAAAGAATATGAATGAAGGTCACATAAGACCTTACAACATACAGTCATCAGAAAAAGAAAGTACATCCTCCATCGATTCAATTATATAAAAACTACAAAAGTTTTTATTAATCAGGGCCTAAATAACAATTGTGTGATCCTCACTAACTTTTGTAAACAAATAAGTAACCTCAGGTGACAATGAAAAAACACAACAGATTTCAATATGTAGTAATTTTTTCCCAAAACCTAAACCAACATTCAGAAACCAGGTGCAAAAAAATAAGTACACCCTATAATTCCCTAACATGTAGAACCACTTTTAGCAACAATAACCTGGATTTTTATGTAAAGTTAGTATTATATAGAAGTTGTTGAAGACCACACAATTGTTATTTAGATCCTGATAAATAAAAACCTAGACTTGAAGGAGGGTGTACTTTCTTTTTCCCATGACTGTATGTTCCCAGCCCTGCATGGGGTAACCCTGTAGTGCTCTAAGAACCCCCTGTCCTGCACATTTAACTAATTAGATGATTAGTTGAATCAGGTGTGTTAGAGCAGGGAAAACACTAAAATGAGCACTGGGGTTCTCCAGGTCCAGGGTTGGGAACCTGTGATCTCATATTACATGTAGAAAGCCATCACACTGTATAGTTTACCATTTTCTCTACTCATACACAATGATTGAGAAGCTTGGAGTTAAAGCAGTTGTGTGAAGACACTAAAAATGCACAGAAAAGGCTGCTTTAAAGAACAGGAGACACAAGAATGAACCAGGAAGGGATTATTAACCAGTAGAGGGAGCTGTAACATTTTTCTACCAGAGTACACCTACAATAATTAAAAACCTAAACACGGATTCTAGCAATCAAAGCAAATAAATAAATGCATGATATTATGTCCTGCCGCTAGTTGTAAGGCATTGCTCAGGTCACGACTATGAAAATAGCTTCTTCATCTTTTTAATAATAAACAATAATTCATTAGGAACAATTATGAAAACAGGAACTGAACTGCAATGCCTATTTAGATCACCTTCCTCTCCTACGTATTGCAGCCCCCTATAGAAACAATTAACTAATGCCTCCTGCTCCTACCTCCTCGACTCTCATTTCATCTCCTGTACTTCCCTGGAGAGGCCAGACTTATATTTTGAGTAGGTAAGAACAAACATTAGCACAGAATTCAAAAAGGATCTTTTGAAATCCCAACATAAAAGTGGCTTCCCACAGGAAATTAAAGTGGAACCTAAGAATAAGTAAAGGGTTCAGGGTCAGAGCTGCAGGGCAGGTACCTATAGCAATGCTATCAGGATTTTTCATGCAGGTATGAGTTATATCAGGAGGTAAAGGAGTAACACAATCTAATGTCATCTCTGTAGAGGACAGCAAAATCCTCGGATCTCCTTAGCAGCTGATGCTGTTCAGAATAACAGATATTTCCTGACAATTTGCCTCCTGCATTAATAATGCAGCTGTTTCACCATTTGCATCCAAACAGCTTCCACATGCTTTCAATCAGTTTATTTTATTGTGCAGTCTGCATTTGGATCTTGCTGGGTTAGGGCAAAGCTAATGTGAGCATCTGGCTTTTAGGGTGCAATCAATCCAGCACAGCCTTTCTTCTGAAGCTGGTCAAAACTATGGTGTAATACTGTATCACCAAAAAGGAACGATGTATGGATAAGGTGTAAGTTCATTATTGAGTAATTTTTGGGTGAAACATAAGTAAGTAATGGAACACTTGGGGATGTGGTGTTATAGGAAAATAATCAATAACAGGGATCTGGAAGCGGACTTAATAGTGCTACCACTATACAGCTGATTATTTTCCTATAGCAGCAAGTGTTTTATTCCTCTTATACCTGTAACGAGAGAGAGGGACGTGGTTTTTCAGTATTTAAGCAGCACATGTGTAACCATTCATTACTAAGTCTTGCCATTCCACACATTTGAGTAAGTTCTGAGCATTGCTATTATTGAGTGCCTTATCATGTATGAATCTGTTGCTGTGTTTTTGGAATTTCTCTCTGGATTACCCTTTGGCCTCATTAACACTTAGGCCTGCCTTAGCATTTTGGCTTGCGATTTCAACCTGTTCTACAATACATTTCAGCCTGATCTGTAATAAATCTCTTTGCACATTGATCCTAACGGGAGCAGCCAAGAGAAGAAGAAGAAGAAGAAGCACATTGATCCTCACTTTCCTTCTAAGCCTTCCATGTTACAATACACAGCAATTTGACAACGATTACAATTTGTAATTTATCAAAGAAAAACACATGGAATGTTTTATCTATTTATAGTTATTTTTAATGTTTTCTCTTGAAGTTACTGAGACAAAAAAAATGCAACTTGTCATGTTACTCAGCAAAGTCCTCTGTCTTGGAGACATTCCTGTCTTGGAAAACTAAATTACTGTTTTACCTCTGACTCTTACAAAATACTGCAGACTCCTTCCTAAATGTTAAACAAAGCTCCTCAAAAAATGCTTTTGTACACATTTTGTAAATCTGTTTATATGGATCCTCTGCCATACAAGTCCCTGTGTTAGTTATTACTATAGAAACGTTAATATCTTAGAACAGGTGCATTAACATAAACCTGTGATTTGTCTTGCAGTGGAACTACTGTTAAAGCTGTGCTGTTATGGAAAATTAATCAACATCTTCTGACTAATCAGATTCGAGAATTCAACAGTGCTGTGGTATAAATGGTATTAGGTCATAGAATACGACCTGACATTCAGTTACAGTATTGTCCAGCCTCGCTCTCCTGTCTGAAAGCTGATGTGGCAGGAAATTCATTTATATTTCCTGCATAACATACAGTGCCTCAAAGGCAAGAAAGCACCAATTACCTTTCTGTCAAGTCGAGGCCTAATAGTTCACCCACATGCACGCACACACACATCAGCATAGACACATGAATGATGCTAATAGCAAGACTTCTGTAGTCCATTGCCCTTTAACACTTCAGGAATGATGATTAAATGTATGTATGACATGGAGTGAAAAGTCAAGGTGGCCCTAAGATTGATCAGATGGTGTGTGAAGGTGTGAGAGAGGTGTGTGTTCAGTCAGATATGAAAATTTCAAATACATGGACCTGCCTGATTCATACTGATACTCTACTTCTGCTTGGACTCACCTTCTACTGCTGTGGAGGTTTGCACTTTCCCAAAACAGTTTATGCCCAAGTCTCTCTCTTACGTCAGTGGATAATCTCACCTGGATACTGTAGATTTGGACGCAAGAGCTGTTGCTGTAATCATTAAGACTGTCGTATACTCATCCCAGGACTCTTATTCACAATCTGCTCGTACTGAACATCCTGTAAAGAAGAGGAGTCGAGGTTTCTTCCTCAAGTCATCTCAGGGAGTTTTCCTCAACACTGTCACCTCTGACTTGCTCATTAGGGATCTAAATCTACATCCGGATTTCTGTAAAGCTGCTTTGTGGCAGTAACTGTGAACCAGTGTAAGGATCTGAGTATTGAGTAATGTGTTCATGTATGCAGCTGTCTGAAGGACTTTCTCTGAAAACCAGTAAAAAGGTCATTATTGTAATGTAGTCTGCAGGAGACAAAAATTTTATTCAGATCTTGTGCATTCTGAATAACTTGGAACTTCATGATTTTAATCTTGTTTTGTGGCAACCAAAACCTCGATTTGAGGTAGCCATTAAAGTTAAGTCATTTCTTGGAGTAGTCTGATGCAATTACTACATGAAAAGTGGATTATATTCCTATAACAACATGTCTTTTATATGTCTTATACTACAAAGATTTGCCAATATTTATAATTTTTAATTTATTAATGAAGAAACTTCACACTTTTCAACCATTTATAGTTACAAAATATGTTGTGGAACTTCTGGCCAATCAGATCCAAGAATTCAACAGCACAGGTTTGTTAACCTGCTGGATTTAGGCTAGTGGGAACATATAAAGGGATATAAGGGGCATAAATATCAATCCTAGAGGGATCTTACATGTTAAGATGGTTTTCTCCAAATTTTGGTGTTATAACAAACACTAGAGTAGACTAGATTGGTCTTTTTTTGTCTTATTGTCTTTTATCAGGGATGCATTTCAAATGCATGTTTCCCACTACTACTGAAGGTAATGTCCTTTTGTGAAGTCGCCTTTGAGCCTTTCCTAGTCTGGGTTTTGCATACCCGATACACACTTGAAAGACTGTGTGTTCATGGTGTACACTGCAAAAAATGCTGTCACCGGCCGGACAAAAATCTGCACAGAAATGTTCCATAAATGTAAATGGTGACGCCAACCACAACACACACTGTAGCGAAAGGTTGGATGAGTGCAAGGCAAGAAATTTTAAAAGCCAAACGCTTGACACTGTCAGTTCTACTCCTTCACTTCAAGTTTGTTGTTTTCTCTGGTCCATAAATGTGCCTGCAGATGTTATGTAACAGCCTCTGACTAAGTGACGTATTCATTTATCTGACTCTTATTTTTATCTGCTATGAGCCGCTGGTGAACATTGGCATTTTCCTGTCAAGAGTCTGAACCCTCTTGCAAGTGAATGACTGGTAAGATATTTATATGTGCTGAAATGTTGGACAAACAATAGCCAGAAAAGACAAAAAACTCCTGTTCCATCTGTCAAGCTTAGCACTTGACAAATGTAAAAATTGTTTAAAAGTTTGTACATGATCTGTTATTACAGCTGCAGAATGTTTCATTATTATGCATTATTTCTGTAGAGCTTTACTCTTAGGATAGTACAATAAGCCTCTTGTATTTTTGGGACACTCTGGCAATTCTTTCAGTATACTGGCTAACTTAATCAAATTAGCTTTGTGTAAGACTTTACCTCCAAACCATAAACTTCTCCAACTCCAGCACTTTTAGCTGAAATGATTCTTAGCAGCAAAAACACCCATTTCAAGTCAGTGTCACACATAGGCTCATACTCCTTATGACTTGAAATGGGTGTTTTTAGGAGTTCAGCATGAGGGAGAAGTCCCATGCTAAA
>CM040471.1:7958260-7997604 GCA_022758105.1 Pangasianodon gigas | reverse complement strand
AAATGGAGGAACTCTGTAAAAAATGGCTGTAATTCCTAAACGGTTAATGCAATATTTTTGTTAAACCCCTTGAATTAAAGCTGAAAGTCTACACTTCAGTCACATCTTGACTGCTTCATTTCAAATCCACTGTGGTGGTGTAGAGAGGCAAAATTACCAAAACTGTGTCACTGTCCCAATATTTATGGACCTGACTGTACATAAAATGGTAACGCTTTCCATCTTTCCATCAAAGGATCAAAGGAAACCTCCTAAGACATATTAAACGTGTTTATATTGAAATAGTGTTTAGATATTCTGGTGCTAATTTGTTGGTTTTCTAAAAACGTCTAAAGACCTACCTCTTCCTGAAATACTTAAATTAGCACTTAAAAAAGTGTTGTCTGTATGTTTCTCTTACTTTCTCTTATTACCTCCCCAGCAGAGTTTTTAGACTGATGGTATTCTTAGTCCGTGACCTAGCGAACCTGTATCAGGATGTATTTATTGCTAGAGACTTCAAAGCACTTCTGTAAGTCGCTCTGAATAAGGGCGTCTGCCAAATTCCATAAATGTAAATGCTGTATTTTTGTCATTCCTGTGAGAAGTGTGTCGAGCTGACGTCACAGAAGGACATCGCTAGCGCAGTTACAATGGTGTTTCACAGGAGAAAAAATGTTAATGATCTTAATTGTAAATGATAACGATTAGGTTTCTCTGTTAGCTCTTAAAAACAAAAGAGCAAGTGTTTCTTTTCTTAGCATTTTCCAGTAATGTTCAATGCAATATTTAATGAGAAATCCAGTGTAGACAAGTGGGGTTACTTGGATGCCATTCTGATGTGGGCATTTGGATACATCAGATGGGCAAGTAAAATCAGTATGAAAAGAAGAAATGGAAAAGCTTTCTATCTGCCTTTACAGTGAAGAAAATGTCATGGCTATGCAATAGAAAATAATCTATTATCAATCGTCTCTTGTGTGATGTGTAGTTTGCATTGTCTGGGATTGTTTTGATGATATCTGCAAGTCTGGGGCCTGAAGCACACTGAGATGTCTTCAACTGCTGGACTTTTGGCTCGACTCTGCTCAGGTAAATGGAGCTACATCAGGTGAGGGGTACTTGCTTAAGATGTACTCTTTCACTGTTTATCATCCTTTTGTGATTTTATGGAGTTTGGTGGGCGTCAGTAAATCAGCAGTGCCGTGAACATGCTTGGTGATGTATGGGTGACTGTCATTTTGTAAATCTGACACAAACATTTAGTTCAGTTTGGCCGAGACAAAAACTCTCCTACATAATTGATAAATAAGGCCGAATGTGGGAACAACAACATTCAACTGTGATATTATTATCATCACATGATAGTAATTAGAGCTCAACACTGACATCATGAAACAGTGATTAAGACAAGCTTTTGATATCTTGCTTTCTGACCTAAGAGCTTAAAATAACCAACTACAAGTGGGTATTTTAAATTTTCAGTATTCCTTGTTTGACATCAAAATGACATCAGCACATCTTTCGATTAATTTCTGGCAAAGACACATGATACAGTAAAGCCTTTAAACTAGATAAATGAACATACTTTGCTTTAATTATAAAATCTATATAGACTACAGTTAATAGTTGCCTATTGAAAGTAAAAAGAAGTAGGCAAAATAGTTGCCTATTACTCTAATTCGCACCCATATGGCACGCTATCATTTACATTTCCATCAAATTATAGTAATGGAGCTCACCATGCACCAAAGACCAGAGAAAATGTGTGAATGGATATGTGTATGTCTGGAAGGGGGTGGTATGCTCAAACAAACAAGCCTTAGAACTGAATAATCAGTGCGCAGGCAACAGCACAGCAAATCAAGATTTTCTGAAATGCTTAAGGCCTTGAATTTTTCTAACGATTTGAGTCTCTAAATGCCTCATGTCATAAGATTCCCTGTCTTTAACAACGAGGCAGTAATTGCAGTCCATATAGCGGACTGATGGAGTCTGCACACTGTTAAAAAAAATGTCTCAGGCTAATGAGCTGAATCTTCAGCTCGGATTTATCGGAGAAAAGCAGTGTAAATGGTGGACACCTGGCAACTTGAAACACGTGCATAATAAGAATGAATACCCATCTATAATATAGGCTTAAATGGTAAATAAAATTGGAAATATGCACAGTGCTTACAGAAACCTTTCTGTTTGCAATCCTGTCTTTAAAAATGCATCAGTAGCCTCAGGTACATTTTGTGCAGTGTTATATGGACATTGGCTGGTAAGATTTTTCTAATTATCTTGGAGCGTTTGCCACAGTTCTTCTGGAGACGCTGACTGTTGACTGTTTCTGCAGATAAAACATGACAGCCAGCATTCTTTTTTTTCTCTAATAAGTGGTCTATTACAGAACATGTTAGCTTCTTTACTGACATATAAACTTTTTTCTGTAACATTTAGTTTTGCTTGGAAAAGTAATGTTTGAAAATCAAATTTTTTTTTACTGACCCAAAAATAATAAAATAAACAATAAAATAAACATCTTAGAAAAAAATTGTATTTTTAAAAACTGGGGTGCCAATACTTCTGCACAGTAAAATTAAAGCAAAGGATCAAAATGTTACAACTGACCCCATGGTCTGGAGTCATCTCAGTTGATTAAGTCTGTGGGAGATGTAAGTGTATTTTTTGCAAATTATTTTATTATGCAGTAAAGAACCCTTATGTAGTTGCACCAGATGAAGGACTTTTTTTATTTGCTAAAACTTATTCTTATGTGTATAAATGTTGGGCACCACATGACGTACAAATCAGCCAATCGCATGAACGACAGATGATATGCTTGGGTCTTTGAACTTCATCCTTGTGCCATGAAGTTTTCCGGGAAGGAAGCCACTTTTGTGTTTTGTGAAATATCTTATATACTTGACCCCTGTTTACAAATGTTTATAATGGATGCCTGTTACAACTGACCCCTGTTACAACCAACCCCTGCTACAACTACCCCTGTTACAACCAACTCTTGTTACAACTGACCCCTGTTACAACCAACTCCTGTTACACCTGACCCCCCATTACAACGGAGTCCTGTTACAATTGACTCCCATCACAACTGACCCTTGTTACAAGTGACTCTTGTTACAATTGACTCCTGTTACAACTGGCACCCATTACAACTGACCCCTGTAACAACTAACCCTTGTTACAACTGACCCTTTTTACAAATAACCCTCATTACAACTGACCTCCATTACAACTAACCCCTGTTACAACTGACCCTTGTTACAGCTGACCCCCCATTACAACTGACCCTTGTTGCAACTGATCACCCATTACAACTGACCCTTTTAACAACTGACCCCCATTACAACTGACCTATTTTACAACTGACCCCCAATTACAACTGACCCTTTTTACAACTGACCCTCGCTACAAGTGACCCTTGTTACAAATGACCCTTGCTACAAGTGAACCTTGTTACAAATGACCCCCCATTACAACTGACCCTTTTTACAACTGACCGTTTTTACAACTGACCCCCCCATTCCAACTGACCTCTGTTACAACTGACCCGAAAAACCGATGCTGTTACAACTGACTCCCCTAATTGCATTAATCTGTTTTCATAAAAACATGGAAGCCTCAGAAATATGCAGGTATGAGCATGCGAGAGAATCATACAAAGGACAAATATTTCCCCCAATTTGTCTATAACATTTAATAGTACATAGGTTTAATCCTTAAAAAGACCATTTTTTTTTAAATGAGCAAATAAAAAAAATATATACTTCACACACAGCAAAGCAGCCCTTAGGTGATTATTGATCTCTTTGATTCCATCAATAACACCATCACTTCTCATACACACTCTGACAGATCTGCAATGGTTTTGTTCCTGCCTCTGGCAAAATTATTTCCACTTCATTTAAAATATACATGCCTCCCTTGCCACGCTTCATAGTCTCGTTTTATTTGCTGTCTGGCAAAGCACACTCTGAGTAACGTGTGTGCTTTATCTACAATGACTAAGAAGGTAATAACCTTTTAAAAAATATATTTCCTGAGTGTTCTTTGTAGCTTTCTTGCATTTTTCTTCCTGATTGCAGAATTTTTATTTAATCCATTCACAGCCATTGAACACGCAGTCCTTTCCTATAATTTTAGATGAATCATAGTCAGCATGCCTGGGCCTTGTGTTCCAGCTTCATAAAATGATTAGGAGTAAAACCTTTCTCTTTTTAATTGTCTTTTTAATTGTGAATTGAGAAGTGACCTTATTACATGAAAGGCATACCTTCAAAAAGAGAGTTAATTAAAAATATACCTGCATGTGTATGTTTCAATAATGAATTTTTGTGAAATAAATTATATATTTATTTTAACTAAAATAATGTGGAAGTGAACACAGAAAGCAAGAGAGACAGAGAGACAGAGAGAGAGAGAGAGAGAGAGAGAGAGAGAGAGAGAGTTTTCTAATAGCATGCAAGCCTTAAACAGTTGGACTCCTGATTCATTATTCAGTTATCTGAAAATGTAATAATAATAATAATAATAATAATAATAATAATAAACTTTATTTATGAAGTACTTTTCATATATGTGGTAGCTGATAAAAAGTAACATAATAATAAAAATAATGTAATAGAATGCACAAAGACAAGATAAAAGTTAAAAGCAAAAATATAAGTACAAATATAAGTGTAAAGAGATAAAAAGTACACAAGTATATAATAATAATTAAATAAAATAAATTAAAAAATAATCAAACTCAAAGTATTTTAGAATAATAAATAAAAATAAAAAGAAACCATAAATACAAAACCTTTCAATTAAATGCCAAATTGAAAAGATAATATTTTAAAAAGATGAATAGGAAATCGATGTAGTTACGAGAGTAAGGAATGTAAATCTGAACCCAAAGAAACTCAGGAGCGCTTTGGGATTACAGACTTTTTCTTTGAAGATTGTATAAATCCTTGCAGACTGCAGCTGATCCCCACATTACGCACTGATAAAAGTTTATTTCAAGTTAGATTTAACGTAAATATTTCCACTTGGCAGCAATGCGTGCCCTGAAATTCCATTCATCTGTTTTCAGTTTGTGTTGGTATAATTTTTGCCATCCTGTATTTGTGAAGGACACAAATTCTGTGTAAAATAAAACTATTGGCTTGTTATTGTAAAAGTCCAACAGTTTTCCAATTCAAGGGACATTTCCTGTAGACCTTCAGCTCCTGAGATTTGTACGTTAATAAGCTATTCGCAAGGTAGGAGAAGTCCAGGTGTATTGTAGCTAAAAATACAGAGATTTGATCAGTTTTGTAAGGATGAACCTCCCATTTATTTTATTTTATATGTATTTATGTCTTGTTTGAAACTATGATAAGTCCAATACATTGACAGCAGGAAGGGTCCAGTCACCAGAACCAGGACGGTTCCATTTTTTTTTTTTTTTTTTTTGCACTGGGATTAGTGTTTCAGCATTGGGATTAGTGTTGTTGAGGATGCTCGGTTTCTATCTCCACCTCTACAACATCCTGCCCATGTGATGCAGGGTTCTGTCCATTTCACAAACACTGACCCCTATCAAGACATCAATGAATTATTAACAGCATGAGTTTGAAGGATGTCAACTTCTATTCATAAAGTTCATTTGGATTTAAGACCTCATATAAGAGCAAAAATAATGGTGCTATGGAAGCTGAAGCCTTATGACTCTTATGTCTGCAGCTATCTGCATTATTTTTGGTCATCACCCAGGGGCGAGGACACGAAACAGGCTGTCAAACATGATGATGACTCACACAATCAGTCATTCAGTCATGCTGGGTCTTTCTTCAAAAAAGGTGTATTTCAATACTTCACTCTGTAGTGTTATCTGAGTCACTCTGTCTGAGAGGCTCCCCTGTGTGCACTTGGACTGTCTGCTCATATGAAATAGCTTTTCCCTCATGAACTTAACAAAAATGACGAATGACCTTCGTGAAGGGTTCACAAAAACATTCAATATGGAGAATATTTTTCTTTCTTGCACTTGAAGTGTTGGCAAAAAAGAACTTTAATTAGCCTTGATTAAGGCTGAACAAATTGTAGCACTTTTTGAAGGGTACATAAATGTTTTAGAAAGCAGTGATGGATGATTTCTGTAAAAACTCCTGAGGTGACAGATTTCTGTTTAGTATGTGGCTTTGTCTTTACATGAAACTCAAGACAGGAGAAGCCTCAATTATCAGCTGTTAGGTGTCTTTTGGAAGTTGACCTTATTGAGAGTTACTTACACAAGTGCTTATTGATAGTGCCCATCAAAAAAATCTAAATATAAGAATAAATCAAGCTAAAATAAGCCAAGTTAGTACAGCAACAAAACAGTACAAGGTTTTTTTTCATAGCTCTTAAAAGTATGTGATGGTTCCCACACCATGAGAGATCATGTCTTACATATTGCTTTAAAATGTTAAATATTGTAGGATTATTATGTGTCAAGACTTTATTGCCTTATGTTTCAGAGCTTCACCGTTCAGCAGCCTGGCGGCCTTCGTCCTCAGCCGGCACAGCACGGCTTCTCGTCTATGGCTCCAAATGTTCCATCATTGCTGTGGAACAACAATCATCTTCTAACACTTTTGTTTTTCATGTGTAAACATGGAATTAACTGAACTGCATTAGATATAAACATTACATTTACTTTTTAATACTTGAGTATGTTTAAAAGTAGCATTTTTTTTTTTTACTTTCACTTGAGTACTTTTTTGGCTGGACACTTCCACTTTAACTGAATAAGATTTTGCCACAGTATCTATACTTTCATTTAAGTATAGTTTCCTCAGTACATTGGCCAAAGCTGGTGAGTACCAAAAACATGTACTCAGACTCAGTCTGGGGGAAAAAATGGCATTGATGCATCCCAAGTATAGATTTACATTTAGCTCATTTGGCTGACACTTATCCAATGTAACTTACAATTGAGACAGGATACAACTGAGCATTTAAGGGTTAAAAGTCTTGCTCAAGGGCCCAACAGTGGTAGCTTGTCAGTGCTGGGATATGACCTCATGACCTCTTGATCAGTAGCCCAATACCTCCACCACAGTGCCACCTCTTAGATCACTGAAGTGTGAATTACTGCTGATTTAAGTAATTAGTGAAGAGGTGGGTCCTCAGTCTTTTTTTTTTTGTTTGGACAGCCAGGGGAAATTTATTCCACCACCTGGGTGTCAGGGCAGAGGAGAGTCTTGATGCATGTCTTCCTTGTACGTGGCCCAAAGGGAATGTGTTGCAGAGTGGCATTTGGTAAGTGTGGGGTCAGTTTTTGGCTTTGTAGCCAAGCAGTTTATTAAGTCTGATGCAGGCAGCTACAGGAAGCAGGTGGAAGGAGTGCAGCAATGGACTGATTGGAGAACCTGGGGAAATTGAAAACAAGCATTGCAGCTGCAATCTAACTCAGTTGCAGAGGTTGTATGGCATGGGAAAGTCCTGCCAGGAGCAGTTTGTCTTTTCCAAGAAGCACATGTGTAGCTTTGAAAGACCTCTTCTATTAAATATTTAAGGCTCTGGGTTACTGATCAGAAGGTCAAGGGTTCGAGCCCCAGCACTGCCAAGTTGCCAGTGTTGGGCCCTTGAGCAAGGCCCTTAACCCTGTCTGCTTCAGGGGCTCAGTGGCTGACCCTGCACTCTGACCCCAGTTTCCTAACAAGCTGGGATATGTGAAGAAAAGAATTTCACTGTGCTGTAATGTATATGTGACAAATGAAGGCTTCTTCTTGATTCACCACGTAGCATGCAGACGTTCAGTTAAATCACCCTGACAACCTCACTGCAGGAGTTCCCCAGATGTTAGTTCTTGGTCCACTCTTCTTTTCCTTGTGTACTAAGTGTCTGGGCTCAGTCATGAGATCTCATGGCTTTTCTAGTTTTTGCTTTCTACTTTTTCTTCCTCCACCTCACAAATCAGTCAGAAGATATCAGACTGCCTTTTGAAACCTCTTCCTGGATAAAAACCCATCATCTGAAACCCAACCTTGAAAAAACAAAACTGAGCTTTATGGATAAACTGTTTGAGTTTAAAGTTTTATCTGTATTTTTCCTTTCTTATCTCACAAGTTTTTAGTTTGTTTTTACTAACAGCACATTTATGAAGCTTTGAGACATCTCTGAACCCTAAATTCACCCTTTAGGGAATGTGTTTACTGTATATATTTTATTTAGCAGCATCCATTAAAACTATACCACTGCACTGCTGAATTCTCAAAATGTGGTCAGTCAGGTGTTGGTTAATTGTCTGTTAAAGCAGATCTGATAATACTTCCGGCTTCAAGACAAATATTAATGTGTTCATTCTAATATGTTATCATTTCTGTAGTATTAACTTACACAGGGGCTTGTGTGGCAGACGCTCCAAAGAAAATGTTTGTAATAGTTGATATGGTGAGGTTTTCTGTGAGGAGATTTATTTAGCATTTTTGGAAGGAGTCTCCAGTGTCAGTAAAGCTGTTCCTTTCAGTTTTCCAACACAGAAGGGTTTTCTGGTCTTTGCAGTTTGTGGTAATATGACAAGCTGTGTTTTATTTATTTATTTATTTATTTTTGTCGTATTAACTTCAAGAGAAGTTGTTTTAGTTGCTATAACATAAGGGATAATGGACATTCCACAACAATAAATGTAACTATAAATGGATAAAAAGTATAAGAAAGCACATTACTAATCACCAGTGGGAAATTCCAGATGTGTCATTCTTTAATAAATTGTAGGCATTGGAAATTTGCTGTGGTACAGTAAAACACGTGGGGCTAGAGGAAAATAATTTCAGGGTGGTAAGAGAAACTCCACATCACACCTCTCTGTTGATTATTTTACTATAACTATACGCCTAGAATGATAAGTGTTACTATCATACTTATAAACACTTCCAATTGTTCTCCAACTTAACTGGTAAGTAATGTTGCATTTAGGAAGCATGATCACTTCAAATAAATGAAGACAATTGGAATGATATTTTAAATAAGATATCTCTTAAAGCTTCAGGAATGTACTGTTGAAGTTCTAACAAATGAATAACTTCCAAGATAAGGTTTTAAAATCAGGCTTTTGAACCGTCTACCCACAATGCCAGGGTAAAGACCTTTCAAATAAAGTGTTACCAAACACATAAAATATGTTCAGTATAGTGCTGTACTCCTGCCCTTTTCTCACAAAGGAATAAACAGACATGAATTATTAAATTCTAATAAAACGTGAGGGCCATGACTAATTTTCCACTTCTCAGGTTTAAACACAGCTAAAGAAAAGCCTGACCAGGGACTTTCATTCTCTTATACTGAAGTTGTTATTGTGAAAATAGTCATTCATCTGTTTTTATACCTTCCCACAGGAAGTCATGTCACCCCTTTCTTTTTCTCTTGTTTAACTTTATGTGCCAGTCTTGTCTCAATCACCCATTTGTTTCTTTTTTCTGTCAGTTTCCCTGCTCACAATGTCCTGGTTTTTTTTTTTCTTTCCTAAAAACGTTCTATGATGTGGATTCAAACCTGAGGTTTGCACCACACCATGGTACAGTATTCATTAGAGGATAGACTTTCTACAGAAATAACATACAAAGGATCAAAGTGCATACTGTGAATACACAGCTATACGGCCCTGTTGGTGTCTGTGTAAGTCAGAGAACCTCTTGATGAACTGCATAAAGTGAGCAAATGGATGGAAAAAGTAATGAGGGGAAATGAGTGGCAGAGAGTGTGTGAACGTCCTGGAAGAGATGTAGTCTAATTAATTTAAAAATTAAATGAAGGCTGATGAGATAAAGGCAAATTAAAGAGGTGGAAGGAGTGAAAGAATTAGCAAGGAGGGAAGAAATGAAGATGGCAGTAAAAAGTGATTCAGATTTCAGGAGAGTTCAGAGTTCAGAAGTTTTAATGCTGAGACGTCTCTCAAAATGATAGCGTTCGAGTCTGCAATTTAAGTCCAAAGGTTATGTCAATATTTACGCAGGTAAAGTTGCTCGTATTCAGAGTCAGGTTACATACATGCTTAAATCAATTTTCTGTACTGAGATTATTATTAGTATTATTATTATTACTTTTTTAGAAATTGTTTACTTTTTTGGGAAAAATGACTACATATTGAAATCTGTTTTTTGTTTTTTGTTTTTTGTCACATGAGGTTATTTGTTAGTTTATAGAGGTTGGTGAGGACAACACAATTGTTATTTAGACCTGGATAAATAAAAACACAGAATTGAAGCAGGGTGTACTTTCTTTTTCCCATGACTGTATATGAATGATAACATGGAAAACATTGAAATAACCATAAAATATGAGTCTAGTATAATGCCAATATATTGCAGCATGAGTAGTCTTAGTTGTAATAATCACATCATTCACTGCAATTTTGGTTCGATTTAACAAGATGGCTTCCACCCTCATTATTCTGAAGCTCATAAAATAGCACTTGATCCAGCACATCCTATTACTTTGCTGTCAGGAATTTGTCGAGGCAGGGGAGGCAAGTGCAGTATTGTAGAAAGTGCAAAACAAACAACAAAAACAGTGAAAACAAGAATCATAAACATAAACAATGGATACAAGGCTAAAGCATGTAGACTACAAGCAAGGCTGTGGCGCACACGTCAACACATGAACACGACAACAACAAAAGCTCGACAGTGAGGTGCTGAGAAACTAGAACTTATATCGAGGTGCTAAGCAGGGTGAAACGAGACACAGGTGATAGTGGTTAGGGCATGTGACATGCTGGGGCTGATGGGTAATGTAGTTCAGGGCCCCTTTGGCACTACCATGACATTTGCATTTTAATTTTTTTTTTATATTGTGCCCCGCTAACTTGTGCACACAATTTACTGAAGCCATGAGATACTTAATTGAGGTCATGAAATAATGTATGCATGGGATGTTAGTTATTTTATTGTGCATGTAATTTGCTATTTTGAGTTGTCAAATTAATAAAACAATGGCAATGTTGAGACAAAGCAATTATCTGCTATGCTTATGGCTAACATTAAGTAAGTGTAGTTCATAATTTTATCCTAGAGATAAGCAGTGTCACTGATTAAAGATGCTGTCTCCTCCTGTTGTGTTAAAAAAAAGCTTTTTGTGGAGTTTGCAAGGAGGATACAATTGATTAATTATTATTATCATGTTTATGTTTTTAACATTTTCCTCAAATGGAATTCAGCAATTTTTTTTACAGCCCAAGGCATATATTTCAGTGTGACATATTGTGATTACATCAAACTTAGTACTGCTCCTCACTCGCGCTGATATTGCTCAAGAAAATGGGTCCAAATCTAACGTCTGTTTTACTCTGCAAAAGTGACATTTATCAAGTGAAAATATCTTGAATAGAATCACATTTATCTTATATTTCCTATTATAAGATTACAGTAACCAAATATAAGATTATTAAACGTATTTCTAGACATTTTACTAATTTCTTGAAATAGTCTTGTTCTATTGGCAGATAATTTTGCTAATTTTAAGCACTTATTTCTAGAAAGCAGCAAAATGATCTGCAGATATATTATGAAAATTTAAAGCTTGAGTAGTAAATGTCCAGAAATACGGTATGTTTAATAATCCTATATTTGGTTTATGGTAATCTTATAATATAATCTTATAATATGAAATACTAGATAAATTTGATTCAAGATATTTTCACTTGCTAAGATATAAGATTTTGTACTGTAGGCAAGCTCTGTCCTGTGCGTGCGCATCCCATGCAATTGTTTGTGTAGCGTTTAAGTCTGTAGTTACGTTTAAGATCTGAATACAGATGTTATAAATTTCAGTATTATTCAGTATCCTCACTACATGCATGTAACTCAGCTCTAAATACAGCACTGTGATCATGCACATGTATGTGCGATCATAAGGAGGCAGGGCAGATATAAGTCTACGTGGCAGTCATGAAGAATTTGTGTGTCTGTGTGAAAAAAAACTCGGGCAAGTGAAATGCACAAAGCTTTTTTAAAAAATAAAAAAATTATGGAAAATGTAAAGTGGAAACAAGAAGCAAAGAACTGCATGACCTTGACCAAGTGCATTGTAATTAGGTGAAAAATTTAAGGAAGGCAGATGAAGTAAGGACGAATAAAGAAGGCTGATGTAGTGAGAGAATTAGCAAAAGGAAAGAAGGCAGACAGGTAGATAAGAAATATCAGGGAAAGTGATTCAGGTTTCAGTGAAGTGTGCCTCAGCCATGCATGTGCTTATTTCACGGGTAGCACATAAAGTTGGATAGGACTAGTCAAAGTGTATATATACAGCAGACACCCGCAACATTTTCCATGATAACACTGGATTAGAGAATGATGTCAGAGAAAGATCAAAATCTGAGATAAATACTGAAACTAAACCACTGATCCTGCAAAAAAAAAAAGAAACAGTCTAGTCACATAAATGCTAACATATGCACACAATATATACAATAGATTCTGCTACAGCTAAAGATCCTTAAGTGGCACTCTTAGTGTTAAGAATGTGCTTACCTTTTCTTTAGCAGAAATTATTGCAATAAGAATGTTTTAATGTGTATTGTTTTTCTATCAAATATATCGCTGGCAAAAGTATTGACACCCCAAAAGAATAATACAAGTTATCAAACTTGAAAAATTATTTTTAAATATTTGTTCTAGGTATTTAGGAAGTCTTTTGAAGTCCTTGACTGACTTTGAGACCAAATATGGGAAAGCACACACATAAAATCACTTCATCATCCATCACCATGAAGAAAACCTAAGAGCTTTACCATAAAAGAGACAGATGGTTGTTGACCTGCACAAATCTGATAATTAATACGAAAAAATACGTAAGCAGCTAAAATACCCACACAGCGCTATATCCTATTAAAAAATTAACTCTCTGGATTTGAATCCTACTAAAAGCTTGAAGTCTGAATTGAAGAAGCCTGTCTTCAATGCATCTCCTACCTTGTTATTACAGGAAGAGGCTCAGGAGTGTTATTCTCTCCAGCGGAGACTTCATTAAATATTAATTGTGGTGGTGCAGATCATATTGAAACAAGCGTTTTTCTGAAAATATTGCACAACATGAGAAAGAAAATACTCAGTGTTAAACTAAAACTTTACAACATACCAATATGCTCCAAACATCACACATTGCATGTGTTACTCAATTTGTGTATTAATTTTTGCTTATTTTCAAGAAGAGGTGTCCATAATTATTTTTTTAAATTATTTTTCTGTAACAGCACACCTCGTATTGTTTTATTCCTTACGTTGTTGTGTCGCTCTTGGCTGCCTTACAGACTCCAGACTGAGGTGGCCGGACTGATAACAAGGTAAAAGATAAGAAAAGAGAAACTGGAACAGAGAATAGTGTTGGAACATAATGATATATTCAACTTCCTTTGGGTTGGAAATTATGATGGTAATATAAACAGCTTAGGTTTTTCCAACAACTTAAGTTGTCAAAGTTTGATTGGATAAGCAGAGGTTGTATTAGCCAGTGCTTATCTCTGAGGAGGGTAGGACCAAAGGTTAAATACAGGGGGATAGCAGAGAAGTAGAGCACCATGGCGATGGATAATTTGGAAGGCATAAAACACTTGGGTGCATGTTGTTATAGGAAAATAATCCATGAGATGGTGGTGTGAAATGGAATGATGCAAAGCATTAGTTAGTGTTAGTGTTACCACCCTGAAGTTGATTTTTTTCTCAATGACAGCATGAAGTGTTTTATTGTTATGATACTACAGCAATTTGACAACAATAACCTTTTTTATTTATTAAAGAATTAAATAATTAAAATATTTTGTCTGTCTATAGTTACATTTGATGAGGAAAATATGCAAAACAATTTAAAACTTTAACACTTACATTATAGTAGCTATAAAGTCAGTCTCTCTCTTTTCTCTCTCTTGAAATTAGTAAGACAAACATGCAGCTTCATATTAGTGAGAAAGTATAGTGTTGTCTATCATAAAGACTTTCCCATGTTGGAAATCCTAATTTTACAGCTTTACCTCAGACACTGGCGACTCCTTCCAAAAATGCTAAATAAATATCTCCTCATGGAAAACTTCACCATATTAACCATCACACACATTTTTTAAATATGTAATGGTCCACCATACAAGCCACTGTGTAAATTGTTACTATGGAAACGATCACATCTTATAATCTGTGCATTAATATAAACCTGTGATTTGAATGACAGCCAGAAGTACACCTTCTGATCAGTCAGATTTGAGAATTCAACAGCATACTGTATTTGTTCAAAGGAATCAAAAGAGAGCCTGGCTGCTGAGGGCAATTATTAAAAAGTATATATTTTATTGAGTATTTGCATTTATTGTACGTAATCTTGTAGGGTGTCAATAATTTTGATTTGAGTTTTTAAAAAAAACTATTATTTAAAAAAATGCTCTTATTACAATGATTTCAGCTAATGAAAACGTTACATTCTTAAAGCTGACATCTCTGCATAAATCCTTGCACAACATGGTTGATCCATAACCCATAACACACATGATCACAGGTTTATTTCATCCTAAATTTAAAACAAACTTTACTGACCACAACATCTGCCCTGACATTCCTCCAGTCTATTTTGGGGGGCTTCTGAGGTTTAGTTTAAATCTTTTTCACTCAGCATTCCGCTTAAATCTTTTAGGTGCACATGGCACTTTGATGATTAGAGTTCAAGTGGAGGTCCAGGGATCATCCTAATAGCCACAAGTGATGAATGAAAGTGTGACAGCTGTGTCAGAGATTTAATATAACCTTGCTTGACGTATGTTATACCTCCTTATCAGGTGTCAGGTCTGACTTTTTATCTCCCTCTCTCTCTCTCTCTCTCTCTCTCTCTCTCTCTCTATCCCTTTCTGACACACACATGCACACATACAGTGACATGTTCTCTTTCCCCTTACCATATTTTTCCACATTCCATCATTCCCAGCACTGGGATTATCGTTGTATGGGATCCATGACTCCTCTCTCTGCCTTGTCACATATTCCCCATGTGGGTCTGTATGGGACCAAAAAAAAAAAAAAACAAAACACACACACACACCTCACCCTTTGGACTCACATCTGCAGAAACACTGACTCCCGGCAACACAAGAGGCTCATCAACAACACGAGCCTGCAGCATGAAGGCCATATGGAGCTTGAAATAACAGCAATATAACAAAGCAAAACAAATAATAAAGTAGAAATAATCTCTGATTCACAAGGGGTTCCTAAAATGTCTAAAAAGGAAATCAGAAGAGTGTTTTCATTTTTTTTTTAATCTTTTGGAAGCAGTGGGGTTTTGATTGACAAATATGAGCTGAAATCACTTGTGCTAATAGTAAAAACTCACAAATTCAAGCTTCATCTTTTGAGAAATTAAAAAAAAAACCAGACTCGAATTACTTAGCAATATTACACAATGCTATTATAGAAAAATAATCGACTCTGGTGAGATGTGGTGTGATGCTGTTACCACTCTGAACATGTCACCCTTTTATCCATTTACTGTATAGTTATAGTTTAACATTGTAGAATATATTCAAGACAAGATAGTTCTATTATCATGTGTTACCAAACACTGACACTGTTGACTCCTTCCATAAGTGATAAATATACTTACAGAAACCTCACTTTATCAACATCCATCCATCCATTCTCTGCACTGCTTATCCTACACAGGGTCGCAGGGTAACCTGGAGCCTATCCCAGGGGACTTGGGGCACAAAGCGGGGGACACCCTGGATGGGGTACCAACTCATCGCAGGGCACACACACACACACACCCATTCACACACTACGGACAATTCAGAGATGCCAGTCAGCCTACAATGCATGTCTTTGGACTGGAGAGGAAACCAGAGTACTGGAGGAAAACCCGACATATTTTTCATCTGTTTATTATTAGTTTTAGATTATGTCATTCATATGAATCTGTTAATGTAGAAATGTAAACTAGTGATTTGAATTAAAGCTGGCACTCCTAGCAAATTAATCAACACCTTCTGACTAATCAGCAACAAGAATTCAACAGCACTGTGGTATAAAGGTTAATAAAACACAGCTGCTGTAAGCACTTTACACTAAAATCAATTCAACCTAAGGGTTTAATTAAACGAAGACTCTATATCTTTGATAAAATTCTCGCTTGTGTATATTCAGTCACATCTTTTTTCCCTGCACTTATAAAGAACCTCTCACTGGTTTATTACTGTAAGGTCTCAAACTGAATAGACAACTATTTTGTGTTCTGTCTTGCATTGTATTTTATTACATGGTCAAAATGTGCCTGTAAAAATCTGTAACCTTGCATAATTATGGTAATGTTGTATTTCTGTTACCTTTCAACCTTCCAAAAAAAGCAATAAAAACTTCAATTCAAAAAAAAAAAAAAAAGAACCTCTCACTGTTTTTGTTTTAATTAAGACTTCAGTTTTCTTTGCCTTCCCTCACTTTATTGCATTCTGTCCGTGTTTGAGTAGATTTAATTAAAAGCTCTTCAATGTTTGCTGATCCTTGATGTGTGATGCATTTTTGCATGTCCCTGTGGAACAGAAATATCTGAAGGGGCTGTGAGTCACACGGGCGGCGGTGTCGTAGTGAGTGTTTCAGTGTTTCTGTGTGACAGCAGTCAATAGCAGTCAGTGCATCATCCATCCTCCAGCATGGAGAGTAAAGAGACTTGACTGGTCTGAAAATTGAGTCTTTACAGAGGATGACTGGGGATGAAGGCTATGTACTGAGCCTGAACCTGCGACCATGATGGTGTGGTGATAAAGATAAGAACAACATGACAATAACAACAACAACATGGAACAATACTACTACTACTAATAATAATAACAATAATTATAATAATAAATGTTTCAACAGCACAAACATCACAATATAAACAAATGTTAAGTTACATATGTGTTCGTTAAGCCGAGCTGGGTCTGAGCCCTGATAAATAAAGTTAAACCTCACATTCCACAGGGCAGCTTCTTCAAATATATCACAGATTGCCTAAGATCAAGCACTGCCAGCAACAATCGTGATTTTCCTTCTATTTTTTATAATTCTGAATACTTTCCTATAACAAAGTTATCTATAAATTTTATGGTCCTTTAATACATAAAAAAGTTAACGATCGATATAACTCAATTCGAGTTAACAAGTGATATAAAAGAGTTTTATTACTTCCATCTGCACATAGCATAAATGTCCTTATTATTGTTTCTTATTTTTATTGCTATTTCCTAAAACATAATGTTCTTAGTAATGTTCACTGCACTTCTGGATTATTGATTCTGTTTCATTTTCCAAAACAGCAGCTCAAACAGTAGTGCAAGACCTGTTGAAAGCTTTTATACCGTAACTGATAAGAGGAAGTAACTTGTTTCTTGGACAACATTGAATGTTACTCTAAACGGGTTAACAGTATGGTGTCTTTTGTCATTTGTAACAGTGGGACATACTGGCAAATTGCTGTGGTATATGAAGAGTAAAAATGATGTCCGATGTGCTCTATAGAGAAAGAATCAACCTTTGGGGTGGTAACAGGAACTCTTCTTCGTGTCGGGGTGCATCACACCACCACCATCTCACTGATCATTTTCCTATAACTGCACATCCCCAAGTGGTTTAGTTCTTACTACATACAAGCATTTAAGCATTAATTACTTTATTAACATTACAACATTAATGCTGTCTTGGTTAACAGCAGATAATCTGATGTGGATGCCAAAAACGAAACATTAAATTAATATCTTTATATCTATGAAAGACAGAAGGGTTTAGTGCTGCTAGCACATTTATACCAGCCACCACTGATGTAGGTATAATAATGGTAATAAATAAACTGCCATCACATTGTAGCAGTAAAAGAATCTTTAAAAGGCAGAAGCATATCCGAGCATGATTCCTATCTGTAGTAATGACTCCTTCTTCACCATATTTCTACACTGTGGTTTGGATGACTGATATTGGCCCATTACCTCAAGTCCAGGTTAATGTTTGTGCCTCAAGGAGAAAAGATGATATATAATTCATTGTACCAATTTAAGAAAATATGACATTGATTTTAAATGTTTCTTTTAGGTGTTCTTGTTCCTGAAGCGAGAGTGCTTGTACCCTGTCAGTCACTTACTACAAATTACTACACTAAAACAGTTTCACTGGCTATGTTTACATGCACATCAATATATAATTCCTATATTAATCAGAATTTGGCAATATTCTAAGTAGTATTGAGTCATATAAATGCTGCAATCTGATTGCCCGATTCAGATTAAGACAATATTCTGATTCCCACCCCTGGAATATGCCTGTTTTAATCGTAAATTTGTTGCATGTAAACACCTTATTCAGAAAATCCACTAAAAATGAGATATATGTGCATGCTCAGTCCACAAGGAATTGTGGGTACTAACAGATGCTTAGCTGTAGGCTAGGTATTTAGGAATGGCAACTCAGGCATACTTACAGCAACCATGTATACAGGAATATCCTGATGCCTGTACGCATATAAACATTGTATTCGGAATATGGCTGCAACCCGAATATAGACCTTAAACAGAATTTGATGTGCATGTAAATGTAGCCACTGATGTGTCACTGTGTAAACTTCCTCCAAACTTTCACAAGACAGTGAATTTATCCCAGGTTCTGAGAACAATATCCTAATTTTTAAGAACGTTTTGCTGATAAATGTACTCATGCATACATGCTTCTCCGCTAATTAAACATTCTGATTAAATATACTGATTAAGTAGCATTTTAGTGCTCACACTGATGCCTCTTACCTGAAAGTAAAAATGTTTAACATTGCAGTGTTGGTTCTGATAAAAGAATTTGAGAGGGTAGTTATTTTTCCAGTAGTGCATCTAAAAAATGTTTTACAACTCTCAATCCATCTTCATTAGGAATGTATGTGTGTGTGTGTGTGTGTGTGTGTGTGTGTGTGTGTGTGTGTACAGGCTTTTCAAGTCTATAGAGAAAAGTTCAGGGACTGCTCTATGACGCATTTGAACCTTTGAACAGTGTTTGAAGTGTTTTGTAGAAAACATGAATCTTTAACTAAAGATGTGAATACTGAAACAATAGGATGGAATATGTCTTCCAGAAACTGGAATATGATTTCTCTGAGACAAGAACCTATAGATACAATGAGACATCTGGGATGGTTTTCTTTGTGTACTTTGGGGAGAAGACAGAAATGGCAATTAGCTTTTATATAGAACGAGGGAGACGTCCTACTGAAATAGTATTACTAACAACTGTCAGGATGGAGACTGCAGAAAGAGAGTGATGTCATTGTCAGTGTGTATATACAGGAGAAGCTGGTATCAGAAAGTTGTGTTTTTTTTTCTGGTTAGACTGAACAGGCGGAACAGTTCTTCTGGCTTTGTTGTCTTCATAAGTCCTCTTAAGTACAGCAAGAATTGAAAAAGATCTGAATAACTTTTGTGGATTAAACCATGGCATTTAAAAATGGCACAATGAACACACATTCCTCAAACCACTTTTAATTTTCATCATTCTTACATATTCTAAAAGTATAGCTTCTGATGGTTTCTTTTACGATTCTTCTGCTACACTTAAAGAGAGTGGAATTAAAGAAGCTCCGAATCACAAATTGTGAAAAAAAAAGTCAAAGTATTTAAGTGTTGTGTTAAATTTTTTTATATATTTCTCATATTTCGTATATACTAAATGTTTTTCTATTGCCCTGTGTATATTTTGTATTTGCATTTGTACATTTGTATATTTTGTTTACAACATGTGGAGCTACCACAAGACTTTCAGTGTGCAGTTTTCCATGAGTCAACGGTGGAAATCTCATTCTTTCAACTTAAGAGACAGAATGTTATTTCAACATGAGTCATTACTTTCAGCATTATTCAAAATTATTACATTATTTCAAGTTATCTCATTATTCTTGATTTAATAACTTGTTGTTTTAAGATATTGTTATTATTTTGACTTAAAATCTTATTTTGACATAATAACCCATTATTTCAAGATGTCATTATTTTGACTAAAGCTCTTATTTTGACTTAATAGCTTGTTATTTCAAGATAGTTTGTCGTTATTTTAACTTAATATCTCATTATTTTGATGTAATTTCCCCTTATGTCAAGACATGGTATTAATTCCGACTTAACATCTTATTATTTTAACTTAATATCTCATTATTTTGATGTAATTTCCCCTTATGTCAAGACATTATTAAGGTATTAATTCTGACTTAACATCTTATTATTTCAACTTAATATCTCATTATTTCAAGTTATCTCATTATTTCATGATATTATCTTAGTATTTTGAATTTTGTTCCGTCTGTTTTATTTAGTCTGTTTTTCTTTTTCTTTTTCGCTTTTCTTCCCCCTCGTGTTCCCCCTTTCTCTCGAGTGGCTTTGTACTTGTAAATTCTTGATAGCATTCCTGCTTAACTGCAAGGTTAAATCTGAAAAAAAAAAACAGATTATAAAGATCACACCTCTTTTCTGCTTTTTAAACGATTAAAGAATCAATCTGTCCAACACTCTCACATACAACTGATGGAATTCTTCAAAGAATCAAGAGTGTTATATTATTTCAATAACTCGCTTCAAGTTATACAGATAACTATTAAAGTGAAATCAGAGTTTGTGCTTTGACATTGTAAGAATAATGATTAGATGCTATTATTATGCTTTATATTACTGAGCTTCTGTAGGGAAACTGAGTCTATTGTGAACTAAGCTTTAGTAAGTTGGTGCAATTAGGCCTGATGTCTTTGTCTTTGTCTTTTCAGGCTAATTTTGTTCTTTCGTAAGATGTTCCTACATGTGTGAAAATGTGTTTAATCAGTCACTGAGCCAGAACGAAGGAGGGATGAGTCATTGCAGGGAAAAAGTCCATGAAGATAAAGTCTGTGCTGGATTCCGCCAACGCCTGCAAGCTTTAATTCCGCCAACACCTGCAAGCTCCAGACTTTTGTGAGTGTGTGCATCCTTTATAATTTCTTTCATGGGGAAAAATAATGGCTGTGATCACAGCAGGACATATTTAGTCCCACAGAGAAAGAGGGATAGATTTATAGCAAAGTAATTATAAATCTTAGGAAAAAGAAAAATCTTCAAAGATAATAACACATGGCTGCTGCTGCTGGTGAGCAATTTATACTTTGGTGAAAACGTGTTTTTATACTCATTGTACCTGCTCAGCCTCAACTGTATACTTAAGCAATTTGGGTCAAAGATAAAGTGTGCAAGGTCGAGAGAAATCAAAGCACCATTAATGGACACAAAGTGTTCCAGGCAAATTAGGAGTGTGAATAGTTCTGTGCTTTTGTAAGGAAAAAAAGGTTTTCTCAGAACTCTGAATCTCCAGATTTTTTGAATGTTTATTGAATGTCTTTATTCCAATAAAAGCAATAAAAAAGTACATGTCAACAGCACCTCAGATCCAGCGGAGTTAAACTGAAACCTGTGCATCTAAAACTTTTACAATTTGTACATCTTAAAAAGAAATGAGCACCCATATGCAAAATATTTGTATATCTGTATATTTGTATATCTGTTGAATCAAATGGTTCTTATTCCGCTCCTGTTTCCATACTATAATTTGCATAAATTTCTGGTGTACAGATGTAGACAAATTTGTTGGTACCCTTACAGCTCATTGAAACAATGCTTCATTCCTCCTGAAAAGGGATGAAATTAAAAGCAATTGTCTCATGTATACCTGAATGCCTTTGGTATGTCATAAAGCAAAGAAAGTGTGAAAAGAGTTATTCTACAAAGATATTCTAAAATAGCCTGGACAGATTTGTTGGTACCCCTAGAAAAGATTATAAATATTCAGATTATAGTCATATTTCAAGCTAACTGTTTTCTTTAATTAGTATCACACATGCCTTCAATCTTGTAATCAGTCATTCAGGCTGTTTAAATGGAGAAAAGTAGTCACGCTGCTGTTTGGTATCATCGTGTGCACCACATTGAACATGGACCAGAGAAAGCAAAGGAGACTGTTGTCTGAGGAGATCAGAAAGAAAATTATAGACAAGCATGTTAAAAGCATAGGCTATAAGACCATCTCCAAGCAGCTTGATGTTCCTGTGACTACAGTTACAAATATTATTAAGAAGTTTAAGGTCCATGGGACTGTAGCCAATCTCCCTGGACGTGGCTGCTAGAGGAAAATCATCCCCAGATTGAACAGAAGGATAGTGCAAAAGGTAGACAAAGAGCCAAAGAAAACTTCCAAAGAGATACAAGCTGAACTCAAAGGTCAAGGTACATCAGTGTCTGATCACGCCATCCGTCACTTTTTGAGCGACAGTTGGCTCAATGGAAGAAGACCCAGGAGGACTCTACTGTTGAAAGAAAACATAAAAAAGCCAGACTGGAATTTTATTTTGACAAGCCACAATGCTTCTGGGAGAATGTCCTTTGGATAGATGAGACAAAATTGGAGCTTTTTGGCAAGTCACAACAGCTCTATGTTCACAGACAAAAAAATGAAGGTTTCAAAGAAAAGAACACCATACCTACTTTGAAACATGGAGGAGGCTCAGTTATGTTTTGGGTCTACTTTGCTGCGTCTAGCATGGGGTGCCTTGAATCTGTGCAGGGCACAATGAAATTTCAAGACTATCAAGGCATTCTGGAGCGAAACATACTGCCCAGTGTCAGAAAGCTCTGTCTCAGTCTCAGGTCATGAGTCCTCCAACATGATAAAGAACCAATACCCACAGTAAAAGCATCCGAGAATGGCTAAGACTCTGAAGTGGCCTTCTATGATGTGAATCATATCGAACATCTATGGAAAGAGCTGAATCATGCAGTCTGGAGAAGGCTCACTTCAAACCTGAGACAGCTGGAGCAGTTTGCTCAGGAAGACCTGTTGACAGGTGCAGAAGTCTCATTGAGAGCTACAGATACTCTAAAGGTTGTGCAACAAAACATTAGGTTAAGGGTCCCATCATTTTTGTCCATGGCATTTTCATTTGTTTTATTATTTAAAATATTCTGTTGAATCAAAAATCAAAAGCAAAGTCTGATCTTTATTAAATATGGAATAAACAATGATGGATGCCAATTACTTTTGTCAGTTTCAAGTTATTTCAGAGAAAATTGTTGGTTCTTCTTTTTTCGTGGAAAGGTACCAACAAATTTATTCACGTCTGTAAAAGTAAAGATGATGCCAAACATGGAGATGATTCTTTATGACTATAATGATTGGGACATCATTGCTGTAACGGCTTATCAGTCTTCAGACATGAGAGAAAGGAACCTGAGGTGTTTGGATTCAGATCTGAAGCCAGTTTTTAATATATATTTATACAATATCCCATTAATGTAGTGTAGAAGTTTAGCTGACTGTAGTTTACTGTAATGTTTTGGTCACACTTAATTTTAGATTACATGTGATTGCATAGATAGATAGATAGATAGATAGATAGATAGATAGAACTTTACTGTAATTGCACAGTACAGGGACACATTAATATATATATATAAACATTATATATATATATATATATATATATAGTCTTTATATACAAATAATATACAGATATATAAAGATAACCTAGGATATATATATTGAATCTACAATTATATAGAGATAATCCAGAATATACAGTATAGAATAGAGCTGCAGGATGATTACAGGCAGTAAAATATCAGTGGCCTAACGGTGTAGTGTAGAGTTCCTGGCCCTGAGCCTGCTGGTACTGGTGTGAAGGTTCCTGAATCTCCTCCTGGAAAGAATACATAGTAACAAATAAGAAAAAAATATATGCTAATATTAATATTTGGTCTATATTTGGACACAGTATCATTAATAATTATTTAATTCCATGGTGAATGACGAATAATGTTACAAGAATTATTGCACAATTATTACCTGTACATGTATTAAATGAAGCAGCTTGATCATAATTAACACTCATATGTTACTTCTTAGCATGAAATGCTGAAGTGTACCTGATTTTTTTCACTATTTATTATGTACGTATATTAAACATACATGGTATGCACGATGTACTAGGTACTTTAAGTAAGTAACTAGGTACATTAGCTCATATGTAACATATATTGTCCATTTTGTTCAGGCTCCTGAGTGGCACAATAGAAATGCGTTCAGCCTATCATCAAGAGATCACCAGTTTGAATGCTGACAGCCACAGCTGGGAGTCCAAGAGAGTAAAACTGGCCATGCTGTCTGGGTGGGAGGCATGGCATACACTTTCTCCCCTGTCAATCAGAGTGACAATCTCCCTCCCCCTCCCCCGGGTTGGTAGCTGTCGTGTCATGGGGTGAGCTAGCTAGTGGGTGGAAATGGTAAATGGGGCTCTAATGGTTTATTATATTAAAGACATAGAAACAATTTCATTTTTTGGAAAACTAATTTCTGAAAACCTGTAGGTTGCTCTTTTCTGATACACTGATGCAAAAGGCATAACATAAACCTCGAAGACAAAAATAAGATTCATTCATTCATTTTCCTTCCACGTTTTCTAGTGGGGTCACAGTGGCAAAAGGCAGACTTCTGTATCCCCAGGCAGACTTCTCTATCCCCAGCCACAGATTCCAGCTCCTTCCATGCCACTTGTGAGATATAATCTCTCCAGCAGGTCCTAGGTTTGCCCCAGGGTCTCCATCCAGTGGGACATGCCTGATACAAGGACAAGACTCTTGCAGTAGAAATTGGCATTGGGAACAAAAATAAGATATAGGATTTTAAAAATTTATGACTCCAAGACTTTTAGACAGTACTGTAAACACTTGAAACTAAGCATACTGTGAAATAAAGTGCTTTATACTGGATTCTTATTCATGAGTCTCTTATTCATGGTGTACTTCTACATATGAGCGCCATATTGTTTTTGATACATATATACTGCATTATACTGCACTGCGGTATACTGTACTGATATGTTTCTCTATTTCGTTATGGTGTACAAACTTAAAACATGCACTAGTGGTTAAGCCATAACCGATCTCTGATTTCCAGACCATTTTTTTTATCTTGAAGGCTCTCTCATTTATTTCCTAATCATGATCTTGTGAACTTTGTGCACTATCCTATTCAGATTCAGTGCCTCCTCCCTTCACCTTGTAGCATGTCTATTTAGAGGTGGGAGTCTATTATACATTGTATGTAAAAATATCACACATACTTTACACTGCTTGTAGTGAGTGCTGCTGTGAAATAAATTTTGTAACTTTATTGTATGTATGACAGAAAACCTTGAACTTGAAGTTAAAATAACACATACACAATGTCAGAGGCTGTAGCACTGCTATTTGCACTGCTCTTAAATGCCAGTCCATTAATACTTTCCTATACAATAAACATACTTTTGGTCTTTAAAAAAGCAATGGCATGCAACACCTTCCTAATGTTTCTCATTTGTGCTATATTTCTGGCAGGCAAGACATTTCATCTGCTAGATTCAAAATCAACATTTAGCACAGTCATACTGATAGTATTCCTAGATTAGACAAATAGTATACAGACACACCCTGCAGAGCCTATATGTCACTAAATCCAGCATGAATACGATGCAAACACAACCCAATCAGTACAGAATAACAAAAGCCACACAAAGCCTATACACACAGTAATCAGCTTTTCTTTGACTATGTAGACTCATGTATTTTGGTCTAAACCCCCAAATAATGTAAGAAATAAAACACTTGGGGGCATGCTATTATAGGAAAATAATTCATGAAAATCACTTCATGTTGTGAATTATTTTCCTATAATAGCATGCCCCCAAGTGTTTTATTCCTCTTATACGACAGTGATTTACTAATGATTTTTTTTTTCATTTATTACTAAGCAACATGTCAGTCTTTTTAACCATTTTTAGGTACATATAATGTTAATGTTTAATCTTATCAATTGTTATATCAGCTTTAAGCAGTTCTTCCCTCACTAGCCTCTCTTTTACCTCTTTCTTCAAGTTAATAAGACAAAAAAACACAGCTTTTAATGTTACTGAGTTAACGTAAAGTTTAAAAAAAAATCTTGACGGAAAACTTACTGACTGTGACGAAGCGCTGACACTGGAAACTCTTTCCATAAACTTTAAATAAACATATCTCTCCAGAAAGTTAACCATAACAATGATTATAAGTTTTCATTTGTTAAATAACAACACGTTTTTCATTATTAGCCTTGGATTATATAGATCATCTGCCATACAAGCCTCTGTGTAAACTGTTCCTGTAGAAACAATAATGTGTTATAATGAGTGCATTAATGTACTGTAAACCTACAGTATATGTTGAATTACAGCTGGGACTTTAATCAACCTTCTGACCTTCTGACCAATCAGATTTGAGAATTCAACAGCACTATGGTATAAATCATATTACTGTCCATGTACAACATTTTTCCACATTTTGGCATGGCAGTTCAGTCAAACTGAATAATATATTATAAGGCTGCACATTTCCTATTGTTTTAGCTAAAGCATAGCAATACACACTCGAGCAAAATGGTTGTAGTACCATTAATTGTACCTCGGAGCAAAATGTTTTTTGTTGAACAGATGCATCTGCAGAGTTCAGTGTTTTGCTGCCGGGCTTCTTTCATCATTACAGTGGAATCAGGCTTCCTTTTCTTATGAATAATAACGAGAGCTCAGGCATGACACCCAGATAAGACAGACTGACACTGGAGCTGTCAGTCGCTCTCCAGCTTCATATGATGTCTTCGATCAGATTGCACTTCACCCAGATCCACAGTGGAAATACTCACAAGGTCACTGCTGGAATTGAAAGTGAGCTGATGAGAGCTGGTGAGCTGGTGAGAGCTTTCAATTTAAGGTCCTATATATATTCAAACAGTGACTGGCAGCATGTGATTGCAGTCAGAGGCGTAGCTACAGAACATGGAATACCTGAGGCTCTGAGCCAATGTCAAGATTCAAAATGCAGGAATATTCCAAAAGGTATGCTTGATGGAAAAATCCAAATGTCCTACAAAATAAAACACCATTAAATTTTATGTTGAATAATGAAGCCATTATACAGCTTGAACACATCATCCAAAATTCATCTCATCATGACAGAAATACAATGTAGGTCATAAAGCAACTTTCACACTTTCACCCATGCACCAATGAAGAGGCAATGAAAATTCATAAAACTAAAAAGATAAATAAAAAAGATAACCAGTGAAATCCTGTATATACCTCCCAAACTAAATGGGGCAAAGACTTTTCACTTTGAGCCAGAGACTCGGGTGTCCTTTATTTAAAAAAATCACATACATGTCACGTGTGACCATAGGTTTTTCCACATGTGACTATGTAGGTAATTTGCAATCACATGAAAAACATGTGAAGTCACATTTCAACGTTATGCACTGACATTGCATATGTTACTATTTGTATCTGTTTAATGCTCCAGATTTCTGTATCTGTATTTGGTTTTAAACCCAAAGTAAGCATGGCCTAAACTGAAATTTTTTTTTTTTTTTAATTAACTGAAGCCTACACCTACTCTATGGCCCCAGAAACACTTGAAAACACTGGAAAACAAGCTCAGAATACCTCAACCTCAACTCAAACCATCACTTGAGTTCATAATCGGTCTCAACTAGAGATGTACAAGGGACTGTTATTTTTAATCCCTCTCACACAGTTATTATTTTCATTTGCACCTGGCTGCGATAATTTCTAATGAATTTAATTGGTTCTGTTTCCCAAAATAGATGTCTTGTGAGACTTTTGTTGTGTCCTGTGGGATCCCCGTCCTGATACACACCTCTAGTCTCAAGCAGATGCCCTGTGAACCTTTCTGGCAAGCTTTCTTTCTAAAAAAAAAAAAAAGAGAGAGAGAGACTGGAGATGCACTTCTGCCTGTATATAAATACGAACAAAAACTAATGAATTCAACCCTGCCTTTTGCTGTGTTTTATCAACCATGGGGCACCAGAGGGGGAAATTGCCCTCCTTAAGTGCAACACCAGTTAAAAGTGTACAGCTCAATTCTGATTGGTCAGAAGGTGATGATTACTTTTCTGTAACAGCAGCTTTGGCAGTAATTCTGGCTGGTCACAGGTTTATCTTAATTCACTCAATCTAATGTTATCATTTTTATGGTAACAACCTACATAGAGACTTGTACCTACATAAACATATTCAAAATGTGTGTAATTTTTGATATGCTGAAGTTTTCTTGTGGGTATTTTATATAGTATGTGTGGAAGGAGTCTCCAGTATCAGTGCTTTGTAACACTCAGGTAAAAGTAGACAGGTGAAAGGTAACAATGTTAAAAACATAACTATAAACAGATTAATGTGTTTTAACAGTGACTCAACATTGTTGATTATTTTACTATAACAGCCCCAAGTTTTTATTCCTTACCTTTTCACGTTCTTATAAGGACAGAGAATTCACTATATCTTATGCATACAACATTTTCAGATATTTTATGTGCTGTATTGCTTCTGTCAGTTTTTGTTCTTCTTTGAGTTATTGCTTCACAATGCAGTAAGTATTGAGGTTCAGCAGGAAATAACTGTATCATTGTTTGATCAAATGAGGCACATTATAATTAAAGGGTGTTTTATCCAAGGCAGAGTATTTTGTGTTGCTAGTTTGTTATTAAAAATGATAAACCAACATGAAGACCAGAGAGCTATCTATGGAAAAAAGCAAGCCATTTTGAAATTAAGCTGTACCATCCACATTTACCATATATGTTTTAATCTTTCCACTACTTTCCAGTGTAAGTGAGTTGCTATGCACTAAACAGTGTGCTCTGCAGGGTGTTCCCTATAAATAAATACATCAATGTTTTTATGTGCAATAAAATGTCTACTGTTTACGATTTGAGTCAATTAAAGTTCACTACTAAAGACTTGAAACTTGACTCCATGCTTGTAAATGACTTGTAGCACATTCACTATGACAAGCAACTGTAAACCAACAACCCATGCGATTCAAAATAAACCAGCCTGCACATTACACTCAGTACAATGTTCCAACTGGATCTTACTGAATGCATGCATTGAATGCCTTCCAAGCACATTTCAGCATTGCCCAGTCAACATTTCTGGAAAAAAATAGACGTTACACATTATGGAGTATATTATGGAGTATATGGAGTACACAGTTTCTGCCAACTAACAAATGAAAACATTTCAGTAAATTCAGCATTCAATCATCAATGCTATACTTTATATGCATAAACACTCTCACAGACCATACTCCTCCAATCCTCCTAGATTCTTCCCCAGACTCCAAGATTTCTTTTCCATAAACTTTGCAAAGCATACACACATTTCATGAGTCTTATACTCCACAATATATCCATCTTTATTTGGAATTAGATAATAAATTAACCAACATACAGTAGTAAAATAAAACATATCAGGAACCTCCCTAAAGGATCCCAATCTCATTAATGTGTCCCTAACTTGCCTTCAGGAAGTCAAACAAGAAAGAGAAAATAATAAGAGGAAGAAAAGAGAAAACCGTACAGAGTGAAATGGTAGGGATTAATGACAAAAGAATGAAGGATGAAAACTGTAAGAGTATGTACATCATGACAGAAAAAGCTAAAATTTAATCAGCTTTGTTATTTTTGACTATATGGGATGTACAGAGTCTCTATCTATCTATCTATCTATCTATCTATCTATCTATCAACCTCTATTGGATTGTCCCCCTATTTTCTCCCCAATTTGGTTTTACCAATTCCCACCCATTAGCTAACTCTGACCTATTACAAACATATGCTACCTCTGAGACACGTGAAGCCAACTTCCTCATCTTTTTGAACTGCGGCTCATGCAGCATCACAGGGCGCATACCACACTTGGAAAGCGTTTGCCTTTCCTTCTTCCACATGAGTAGACAGATGCCTGCGACTGGCTAATTTCACTCTGATTAACAGGGGAGAGAGTATGCCATCCCTCCCACCCAGAAAGCTCGGCCAATTTTGTTCTCTTGAGATTTGACGATAGGGCAAATGCTTTTCAGTTGCACCACTTGGAAGCTCAGAGGGTTTAACCTTTAGAGGAGCTCAGCCCTAATAGAAATATTTCTGCAGCTGAATACAAAAGGGCACTGTCACTTATTTGTTTAACATGACTGTGTTTGTCATTTATTTGTTTGTCAGTTATTTATATATTCGTTTTTACAATCCTGTATATACAGTATATTCCTGTGTGTGTACTGTATGTAGGTACTGCATGTATGTGTATCTATTTATTTATGTATTCGTTTGTTTATTTATTATGCTGCTCTCTCATTTCACCTGTTTATTTCAGCTGTGCCCACTTTCCATTCTGTGTTTCACGAATTACCTCTCAGCTTGTGGTGTGTTTCTCAGTGCAACAAGCACTGCTCTGATGTCATTTTGTTTTGAGTTCACTCCATGTGCCTCTGGTTACATTTCCATGTTGTTTCTGTTCTAGTCCTATGTCCACCCCGTCCTGTCATTGGTGTGTTACCTGATTGTGTCCATCTGTTCTGTGTTAGCTTATTAATCAGTTTGTTTATGTATACCTTGCTGTTTCTTTGTCTCTTCGCAGACTTATTGTGCATCTGTATCAGTAATTTAATGTGTTACTCTGCAATAAATTTTCTAGTTTATACCTGCTTAGACCCATGCCTGTGTTATCATTTATCATTATCGATTATCCTCATTTGAAGCTGTCCGTGTTTTGAACCTCACCATGGATTTTGACAATAAATACCACGCTGAGTATTTACACTTGCATCCTGCCTCATCTAACCACACATCACACTATCACAAACAGCAGTATATAACTAGTCAATGTTCACCTTGTTAGCCTGCTTCTGGAGGGTCTAGAGAATAAAACACAGTACAGGATTGTTGCTGGCTTTCACATTATGAATTTGTCCGTCCATGAGTGTAAACTAGCCATGAATGATGTGACAACAATCACACAACTCACTCGGCCTAACCACTGAAATGTGCCCGTCTTTGTCATTAAGTGGCTAATTCGAGGGTCAATATTCAGAAAAAAATTACATTTCAATTTCATCTGTCAATGATAAAAGCTTTTTGGCAAAACTGGGAAATTTTGACAGCTGTCTGCACCTGTGACTTTATAATTTTCCCCCACGACTTCGTCATCTAACTTGGGAAGTAAACCCATGAACCTGTCAAGTACAATAAGTCAGACTAATTATTGTGGAAAGCAGGACTGTGGAAAGCTTTAGAGACTCAGACTCTGGTTTGGTTCAAACCAAGCAATCACAAAATGAAAACGAAGGAGAGACATCTGGGAACAGTTTTACAGTGCTTGATCTTTTGTCAGCTATTATGTTTATGAGAAGAAGAGATCACAACATCTGAGAAGGTCTAATTGAATTGGGAAAAATTACTTTTAGGGAGCATCACTCCATTTCCAGCACTGCTTAAAATGCACTTATTGATCCTATCAATTGCAGTACTGTATATGAAAAATTCCACCTTATGCTTATCAGCTTCACCCTATTAACTGGCGTGCCATACATATGCAAATTAACTCATGAACGTTTACGCACACAAGTCACATTGCTTTGGCCCCCGAGCCATGAGATTCATTCTTTTCTTCTGGTGGAGCGCATGACACATCAGAGCTAAAAATATCTCTGAAAACTTTAGAAAAAAAAGTTTTTTTAACTAACTAAATAGATAGATAAATAAATAAATTAAATAAAGATAGAGTATGACCACAGCATGTGTTTCTTCATGATGCCCCAGCCTGGCTGGCCCTATGCAGGCTGAGGGTGAGGCTGCCAGACTGATGCCAGCTACACAACAGCTCATCAGCCCACAAGGAACCACGCTGTGCAAAAGCTCACCCACAGTGAGGAGCCTTGCTGCGCAGGCTGAGAGCAAAGGCATACAGACATACAGGCATAAGGGTGAACAGAGACTCGTGGAACACCAAACTTTATTTTAATATGTATAAAGACATCAAGTTCTGTGGGGTCCAATCAAGGGAGAATTTCAATAAAACTCTATAAAATAGCTGACTGGGGTAGTGTGACTACTCAATATATCTAAGTATTAACTCAAGTGTGTGTCTGCCGTAATGAGTGGGTCCTATTATGTTCTGAACCCCTACTAAGTCTAAAATGGACACAAATGCTGTTTTCACAGGACCCTGTGGATTATCAAAATGATCTCACCACCTTCAAGGATTACTGTGGAATCTTTCCCCTCTTCCAGATGAATAGGCAACAATAGTTTATTCTCCACCAAGGAGCAGAAATCTGTTCAGCACCCCCTTCAGCTGATGCCAATCAAGTTTAAAAACCACACCCCCATTTTAGTATGCAGTTGGTTCAAGTAAAAAAATTTGGTTGGAAGGCACCCATGGATCGTTTCTTTTCCTTTATTCCCCCTCTAGAATCGCCTATGATTTTAGTTTTTGGGGAAAGTAAAAGTTCCTACATATTATTCAGTATTCATTGTGTGTCAAAATACAATGGTAAAGTGTCACAATCATGTTGTTTCTCATATAGTTCTCCATTAGTCAAGAACTTGCAGTTCTGACTGGTTCCATCTATCAATTTGCTGAAATATTATGGCCGGAATGCTGTACGGTGGAATTATGAGACTACTTGCAGATTTGTCTGAAGCCTCATCAAGTAACTCATAGACAAACACTTGACTGACATGAAACAGATTTTTCAATCACAGGTGCTGGTGCTGAATTTTAATTGTGGAGGTGTGTTCATTATCCCTTCCTTTCAATCTGTCAATTTAGTCTTACTTACTTTTTTACGACTCTTCAGGCTGATTAGACAGACTGATAATGAGCTCATTCCTCTGGTTAAAGAAACGCCGAGAGCTATACACCACCGAGACTTAAAGAACACGGACAGAAAGCCATCAAATGAAGAGTATACACAAGTATATGCTTCATTTGATGGAAAGGTAGTATCACTGGGAAATCCATGGTATTGCATAAACAGTGCAGGTATGGCAGATTTCCCTTTCTTCTGATTGGTGTTATTTCTGCTATTTCCTCTTTGACTATCTGCTATACCTACCCCCAGAGAGGTCTGCTGGGGTTTAATTAGTGTTCAGTAAAAATTAGCAGCATGAAAAGAGTTTCTGAAAAGGGTCACTTGTCATTGTATCTACAGCAGGGATTTCAAGCATATGAATGAATAAAATTAATCTGAATTACACAGTAGCTACCAGACTAAGATGGTGCTTCCTAACCAGCCTCTGTATCCTTTAGAAATGCAGCTCACCTAATTTCATTATACAACTTTGGGCACTTATGTTAATTGCCCAGTTCTGCATTTACCACCTAACAGATGTTTTCAACTGACTGGCATCATTCTGAAAATGACAGGGGGGGATGACTAATCCCTCCTTATCACCCAATGAGTACATTGCCAAATGTGGTCTCTTAGACTGGAATACCAGATGCCTGTGGTGTTGCTGGGAATCAAACTGAGAACTTTCTTAACTAATTGTCCCACTCAAAAACCCTTGGATGAGGCATTTTAATCAGTTACAGATGGATCATGCCCTCAAGGAGTCTTTCCACATCTGGAATGATTATCATATCTGTCATATCATATCTGTCATATCGTATCATATCATGATCTTATCTTTTGTGTTCTACTCTGTATTTCATAATGAAATGCAAGAAATGATGTGCACTACATTGTAGGGTGTGTCACATGATATCTGAGTTTTGGTTTGATACTAATTTTTGCATTTTAGCAAATGTATCTTGAGCAGTTCAAAAGTTAACTTTTGATAATAAGAATAACAATCATTAACATTATTATAGAAACTAATTATGATAGAAGCTAATTCTTTATTTATGTCTAAGTAAATAATGCAACTGAAAAGCCCATACACATCTAATTGGAAGGGCTAATTATCTTGCATTTCTATTGATAATCACCATTATTTTGACTTCTGAAGATCTTCATCATGACAGTCATGCCAGTGGCTGCAACTCCCAAACTCCCATGATCCTCAGCTCAAATCCTCTAATCTAGCACCTACTGTATCCCTGCTCACAGTTACCTAATCACACTCACATGTTTGCAATCACACTAATCCCTTTAAATAACCCAGCCCTCAGTGTTACTTTGTGAAGTCTCACTCCTGCTTTGGGCCTCTGGTGAGGCCAGGTCTTTATCATCTGCCTGCATTTTGACCATAACCTGCTTCACATTATCCATTTGTCTAATTTAGGCCTGTTTGACAATCACATGACCAGTAGCCTGCCTCAAGTTTTTGAGCATTGCCTAGTGAAGGTGCTGTTTCATATAAGCAATTACATGCCAGATACTTTTTATTGCTTCACCATTTGTGATTAGTTCAAGGCTATAAAGAAGACAATTTGAAGTTGTTATGTTTTGTTTCACACTGGCACTTCATGTTACCGCTTTTGACTAGTGCCACAGACGCTGTACAGATGAGATACATCAGTTTTGGTTTTGAAGCAGAGAATAAACACATACTTCTTTGCCCATTTGTCTTTTTTCATGGTTGATGTTTCTTTCTTTGTTAAGCCATGTCATCTTCTCACTAAACAGACCAGAGAGGGTAAATGAAAATAAAAGTCTATGAAAATCTTTGAAAAGCTGTCCCCATCTGACTTAATGTCTCTAGCCCTGTAGCTATAGTCTTGTCAAATACCTTCAGGTAAATAATTTACTTAACTATAAGTGATTGAATAAATCCTGACAGAGGATCTGCTATAGAAGCTGAGCTGGTTTATGTTTCTCGCTTAATTATAGCCATTTTTTTCATATACTGAACGTTCTGATACTGTATTTTTTCAGTTTGGTGTGCTAAAATATTTTGCTTAGTCCGCATTTGGACTACGGTTCTCCAGTTGGTGACCCCTGACCTAGGTTTGTCTGCTACACTGGTTAAAAAAAACAGAAGACCTGCACTCAAACATTGAGTACAGTAATAACAGTAACAATTATTACTATAATTAGACAAACAGCTTCTTTATTCACCATGTCTAAATGAATAATGCAACTAAGAACCCAGGACCTTTTGTGTGACATTTCACGTTTGTTTCAAGAGGGTTGAGTCATCTTGCATTTCAAGTGCTAATCACCATTATTTTGACTTCTGAAGTTCTACATCATGGCAGATTGCTCAAAAAAGTTTGTTGAGTTTGTAATTACCTTTTGTCTTTGTTGAATTTGTACTGATGGTAACAATTATTATTATTATTAGATAGAAGCAACTTTTTCACTCACCTTGTTTAGGTAATTAATGCAACTGAGATGCCAGGACCTTTCATGTGACATTTCACACTTGCTGGAGAGGGCCAATTTATTTTGCATTTCAAGTAATGGTTACAATGAAAAATTGCTTAAAAGATGCTCTTGTCTTTGTTAAACGCATCATTACAAGTCGGAAACTCAAACTTAAAGTAAATTTTAGTTACTAAAATGAGCTAAAAGGCATCTCAGACTTGCATTATCATGACCTTTGCACCGGCACAGTGTTTCCTCTTGCCACATTGCCACCTTTAGCTTGGACTACAGTCTGTGTGGAATTTTGCATGTTCTCCCTGTCTACATGTGGGTTTTCTCTGGGTTTTCTGGTTTCCTCCCACCTCCCATAAACATGCATGCAGATGGATGGGCTACACTAAATTATCCCTAGGTGTGAATGAGTGTGAGACTGTGTCCCCCAACCTGGGTGTATTCTACCCCCAGGTGAAGCTCTGGATCCACCACCACACAATGAAAATGAGGAATAATTGTTGTTTTGGCTCTGTACTCCTGCACACTGGATTTGATGAAATAGTGACTGTGTAGTTAATGTCTGCTTTAATTCAAGGATATTTTATTTTATTATTTATCCTTTATTTAGCTATTTAATATATCCATATTGGGTAAACAGTGTTGGAATTACAGACCTATTACATAATATCCTCCCATTTTTGGGGACCAAAAGTATTTAGGCAATTGTCTGCCCAATTGGTCAGCTGTGTGGCATTCCTTCATCAGTGTACAAAATTTAAGAAAAAATGCTTCATCTTGGTTCTACATGTGGCATTTGCATCTGGAATCTGTTGCCGATGTCTTTAAATGTCTGAATAAATCAATCTGAAACATAGACAAGCTATTAGGTTTGTCAAAATCAACTGTTTGGATCATTATTAGGATGGTCGAATGCACTGGTGATTTTAACAATACCAGAAGACCTGCCAGACCAAAAAAAAAAACCCACAGTATTACTTTTGATCACAGAATACTTTTGATCATGAGTGGAAAATTGTTGAATAAATGAAGAACATTCTCTGGGGTTTAGATTTAAATGTGTTAGAGACTGCCATGAAGGGAAGAATATGCCAGCAAAAGCCCAAAGGCTTTACCATATAATGCAAATTACTGATAAACCTCATGTACAGAAAGACTAGGTTAAAGTTTATATATGATTACCTCTCACGCAATGATTGAGGATTTATGCAAGGTTTACGTCAAAACCTCTGACATTAGTAACATTTTCATGTAGGTACGTGCCTTTGTTTTCACATGAACGAGAGAAGAATCATCATTTATTATTATGAGTAGATTGAGACTGTTGAATCTCTAATTTCCTTTTATCCTCATATTACAATGTTTTTTGTTTGGTTTTATTGACAGTACTTTTATGAAGCATTGAGAAATTGTCTAGGAAGTTTCCATCGGTTACTTTACCTTTTGGATACTGAAATTACGATATATATACTTCATATATGCATGTAGGGGCATAAAATTTCACATACTGTAATGGTTCATTTGCCTTCAAGATGCTAGCTACATATGTAACTGTAGTTCTATAATAACCGCCAGCGCCAGTGAATATCACCTGGATACCTTCTTGTGCACATGCTTCCAAGAATGTCTTGAAGTTAATGTAGTGTTAGAGCATATAATATAGTAAAGCAATGAATACAGTCAACTTTGTCATACAACCATCTTTCCCTGGTACCTTCTCGCCGAGTACCTGCTGAATGACAAGGAACACTGTCGATTATCTGGTGTCCACATCTCAAAGAGTGAGAACGAAGGGTAGTGCTTTGAATAGCAATGCCTGTACTCAACAAGCATCTGTGCTCTGGGGAGATTAGGACATGGAAATACACATCCCTCAGATCCACTGACAAGAGCCAGTCCTGTGGTTGCACAACATAAATAATATCTCATGGCCTTAACATGTGAGGGGACCATGTTAAGGCCATGTTAAGGCCATGAGAGAAAGGAACCATTTCCCTCTCAAATTTAGAAGAGAACAGAAATTTTTGTGCTTCTTCAACAACCTTTGTTACGAAAGATGTGTACTACGTTTTTCAGTGAACTTCTTAAGAATCCTGTATGTCATCTAAATGAATTTTTTATGCCCTCAAATAGAATAAATATCTGAATTGTGCTTTTGTGGCCAAGTACACTAGAGTATAGAAGAAGTTTGACTCGGTTGTTGAGCTCTCCTTGTGCTTAGAGACATACGTATTACAATAACATAACAAAGACAAGGACACAGACAACATTGGTCATATCTTTGCCATGAACAGAAGTGGATACTATATGCAGATAGTATACTTTAAAAAAGAAATATATATTGCACAGAGGAGAATGCTGCACACATAAATATTGCACACAAAAATTAATGCATCTTGAACATAAAACTAAAGTAGTAATCGTTATTTTGTCATTTATATCACTGTTGTGAAGCACTATACACAGCTTTTACAACTTTACTTATTTAAGTAGACTATATTTCAGTTGAATTAATGAATTTTATGCCCTCAAACATATAATACATTAAATCTGTCACATCACAACATTTGAAAAACCTTCACCTGACATTACTTTTTGACGTTATATGCACATTGATTCATGTCAAATCCATTTCAATGCACACAAATTTTCCATCACTGTTTAGTTACTCATGGAATTCACTCTGTGCTCTCCTTCTTAAAAACAAGTCAAATCATTTGTACACAGTATACAAACAAGCACATTATGCTGGACCACCCGGAACATACCTCATACCAAAACAGAGTCAGATTATGACTTATGAGTTAAGACTTAGAAGTTAAGAAAACCCCTCTTCTGCTTATGAACTTATGGAGATTTACATTTGGGCTGGCAGGAAAAGTAATTGGTCTATGTTTACACACAGTGCAAGAGAAGCATGACATATGCATTACGGGTGCACACACTGAGAGGGGAAGAGAAATATCAATCAGTCTGGTAACCCGCAGTGCATGAAGAATACCCAAGACTTTGGAGAGAAGGCCATACTTAGAAAACAGATGTGGAGACATTTTGTAAACATTCGCACACATATATTACACACATATATGAACGCTTCACCATTCTCAAAACAGAGAGAGAAATTACGTAAGTCATATGGTTGACAAGGTCTAGAGGTTGTGCTGGAAGGCATGCAAAACATACATTCTATTTACACTCAAAGGTTATGAACATTTCTGCATATGACTTTAAGATTGTCTCAGAAATGCTGTCAAGTTGACTCATGTTGTAGTCTAGTTGGCTAGTGTTAGCAATACAATTGTGAACATTTCTAAATATTATTTAAAAATCCTCTCATATACCCTGTCAAGTTAGCAAAGGTTAGCCATCTGGCTAGCATTAGCAGTCAAGATTATAAACATTGACTTATAAGACTTTAGATCCTTACAGAAATCCTGTTAGGTTGATTACTGATTGAGTATTTATAAACTGAAGATCATAAATATTGCTTAAAAACCCTCTTAGAAATTCTGTCAGGTAAGCTCCTGTTAGGTAGTTGGTTTAGCCTTAGCAGTAAAAATTCTAAATATTTATGAATCTGAAACTTAAAAATCATGTCAGAAATCTTGCCAGTTTACTTTATATTGGCTAGCGTGATATGCATTAACTGACTGAAATCCTATCAGAACTCCTGTAGCTCTTGTTATCCAGATGACTAACATTAGCAGTGAAGATTGAAGATCACATACAAACATTCTCAGAAATCTCAACAGGTTACACTTAGCTATAGCTAACAATATCTGTAAAAATATAAGCACCAGAGATGGAAACTTGAGACTTCAGTTTTCACTTGAGCTGCACATTAAGTAACCTGTAGAGAAGTTTTAGAGAACCGATTGATTAGATGTGTGCTGGGTCAAATGGAACTCTGAACAGGGCATCAGCTTTCCCATTCCTTGATTCTCATCAGGAAATAGTAAAAGAGAATCTGGTAAAGAAGAGAACCCAAGTGCCTTAACCGAGGAGATAAGCTTCATGCCAAATTCCAATGGTCAGTATATACAAAGAAGGGATGGAGGTTCCCTTCCAGCCAGTGTCATCACTCCTGGAGGGCCAGCTGGATAGTTAAGAGTACCTGCTTACCCACTCATAGTTCCTTTCAGGGAGAGAGAGGCTATTTTTGAAGAAGGGGATGGGA
>CM040471.1:7923404-7957229 GCA_022758105.1 Pangasianodon gigas | reverse complement strand
TATATGTGTGTGGATCTGTGGATATCAAAGACTGTATATAAGATAATGTACCGTCTATGGCAGACATAATCATTCATGTGCAACAAGGGTCTGCATGACACCCATACTTGTAGGATTTGTGGTATGCTACTGGTCCTGTACACATTCATGATCCTATCTTATATCCATCTAAGGGAATGTTTAATCATGACAGATGGTGTATAGTTCAATTGACAACATGCAGAGCAGCTAATATAGCCTGTAAGCTGAAAGGCATCTAACACTTACTTCATTACAAACACTATCATGTTCATTTGATCATTTGCATCACTTAAACATAAGCCAGCTTTCGTCATGGGCTTCCATACGTTTTAATTTTCCTTTCTAATTTTGTTACAGGGTCATTTCTCATTCAGAGACAGTGAAATCCAGGTAATTACAGTGAGGCCATAATGCGATAATGATTTGCCTCTGTATTAAATGACCAGATTTGAAAATCATGACTATGACCTGTGTGCTTTCATCACCCTATGGTATAGCCTTCTAAGGGAGATTTTGCCCCAGTGGTATGCATGGAACATAAGACTGCTTTACAGCTTGGATAGGAGTCAAATGTAAATCCAAAACTAGATCATAATCTAGTTTCTAAATAATATGACACTAAATTCGATGTTAGCATAAGCAGACTTTTAAAATTCTATTGTGTCCCAAACAGCAAAGTACGCTAAATATTATTTTTAGAATATTGTGCAGGAATAGTAATGACCAAAACAGTACTGACAATAGTTAGCATCATAGCATGCAGTTTGGGACACAGCACATGAGTTTGTGACTCTGAGCATGTAATTATCTACTGCTGTTGTCTCTTCAGTTATACAGAAGTGCTATGAGAAAAAAAACTTTATTGTTTCCATAAATGTGACTGTCACCCGGCATACGCACTATCAACAAATTGCTCATGTCACTTGCAGTTTGTCTCTTGCAGATGTGTGTTTCGAATGCCACTCTTCTGACATGAGATGGTGGTAGTGAAAATGTATACACTCTACTGTCACATTTATACATATAACAGTGTTACTTTTGTTTGAAATGTAGTTTATGTATTAAACTTGATATGAGTTGTAGAGTGGAGGTTTCTGAGGATCTGTCTTTTAGCTAATTGGCTAATGTTACTGTGTGTTCTCTGGACTATCTTTTTGCTAACTAGCGAACGTTAACACAGAAGTTGAACTTCATTCTAATGACGAGATATGACAGATCTTAGGTAGCATACGTGTTCAAATACTCACTAAATCAGATACGACAACTCTGTGTAACACCTGCCTAGGACATTAGCAAAAACCTTGCTGCCAAATATCTCCAGAGTTATAACACAACCTCTGACAACGCTAACATTTCCAGTTCATCTCCTGATCTATAGTATATAAGCTTAACAGGTTTAACATAAGTTTGCAAAGTCTTGCCAGTCCTAGTGTTTGACTAACTTATGAAACCTTTGTTATTATGAAACCCTGCCTTCCTATGCAGTGTTTGCAGCTCAGGAACATCATATTTTAGAATATTTTTCTCACGTGACTCTTTTTTCTTCATTTTCAACAAAGCCGTCTTACGCACTGCGGCTTTAAGCCGATCCCTAACAGATTAACAAAAGGTTTGCTGAAATATATAGGTTATAAATGTCTGTGCTGTGTTCCCCTTTTTCCTAATGATCTTGGCCTATTTGTTCCATAAGTAATAAACTTTGTCACACAGTAGGCAGCACCCATATTGTGGTTAGAGCCCTAGGACTCTAGATTCACACAGTACTGAGGATTGGCATAAGCAAGGTCTAAAGGTGTTAAAGCTCTGTTCTGCCAATGTGCCTTTAAGCAAGTGGCTCAACTCCCATTAGTCCTGTGCAGGAGAGTATCTGACTGTAATTACTGACCATTAGCCTATACCTAATAGTGGATTGAATGTATGTACTATTCAATGGAAGGAATCCTGGACTTGTTTATTTGAAGGACTGTGTTCTTTTTGTTCTCTGCTTTAATAGTGTTTGTCACTGACAAATCCCAGATGCATTGCATCATATGCTTATGTTTTCACTACTCTGTGAATGTTTACTCCTTATATTCATGCATAATATACAGCTTAACATATGTCTCTTTGTCAAAAAAGGGATAATGATTATATTAGGTAACATGTCGTGGTGCGCTGTTATAAGTAAATAATCAGTGATGGAGTGGTGTGATGTGGCCCGATGTGAAACAGAGTTACTTTAACCACCCTGGAGTTGATCATTTTTCTACAACAGCATATCTCAAAATATTTTATTCCTTCATGCTTTTTAGCCATTTATAGTTACATTTAAGGTCATCAAACATCTTTAAAAAAAAATGTTCCCTGTTTGTCATGGAACATACAGCTTGTCATGTTACAGAGAAACCACAAAGTCCTCTATCCTGTAGATTTTCTTATTAATGCAGGTGTTGATTATTTCTCTCATTTGGTTTATTATTTAGAAATCAATCAATCAATCAACAAGTGTTAGTTGCTTATGGTGTGCTAATGCATATGATAATTAATACTTATGGCACTTAATTAATACTTATATTTTCTTTGTGTTAACTAATGTGTTAAATAATGTCAACCTTAATGTAAAGCAGGGAGAAGAGAGAAAAACAAAAACTTGCCACTCACATCTTATGGTGTGCACAGAATAAAAGTGTTGAAATACAGTTTGCTATTAACCAGCAGGCAGCAAGTTATGGTGAATTTTGCTGCAAACGCTTTATAGCTTTGGAACAGAAAGATCCAGCTCTTCTAAGTGCTGTTATTAAACTCCATCCACTAGTTTCATTGCAAGTTGGATGTACACTCTGCAGGAGAAATTTTCCATAAACTTTTTTTTTTTTTTTTTTTTTTGCCTTAAACTAATTTCCTTCAGTGTAAAGTTGATTTCATTGAAGAGAGCTGGACTTTCTCTCTCTCTCTCTCTCTCTCTCTCTCTCTCTCTCTCTCATAGTGCACTCATTGTGTACAGGGGATAAATTGGTATTTAAGAGTTGGAGAAGCCCTAATTTTTTTCATGGATGCCAACTATATACGAATAGTGCTTTTGAAAACAGGTTTTTGCTACACCAATTAAAGGGACTATGTTTATGTAGGAAAAATGGGGTGCATATAAGTACAGAAGAAAGAAGTTATTCATATATGCATGCATTTTTACAGATTGTATTAGTTGTCTAGCTAACCTGAGGATTAGTCTTCACTGGTACTGTGGCAAGCTAGCTAACAAGAGCTAACGTGACAGGATTTCTGTGAGAATTTACTGTGAAAGTCATATTCATAAATGTTCATAATATTCACTGGTAATGCTACCTGGCAAACTAAAATGAACTACCCTGATAGGATTTCTGAGAAGATTGTTAAATTATATTAATAAATGTTCATAGTCTTCACTAGTACTGCTAGCCAGCTAGCTAACACAAGCTAACCTGAAAGAATTTCTGTGAGGATTGTTGTCATATTCATAAATGTTCATAATATCAGTGGTAACACAAGCCAGTTAGCTAACATGCGCTAGCCTTTTTAAGAAGATTTTTAAATTCTATTCATATGCTCATAGTCATCACAGGTAGTACTAGCCAGCTAGCTAACAACCAGACAGGATTTCTGAGAGCATTTTTAAGTCACATTCATAAATGTTCCTGATATTCACTGGTAGTTCTAGACGGTTAGCTAGGTAATCTGACAGGATTTCTGAGAAGATTTTTAAATTATATTCATAAATGTTCACAATATTCACTGGTACTACTAATCAGCTAGCTAACATGGGGTAGCCTGACAGGATTTTTGGGAAAATTTGTAAATGAATATATGTTATATTGATAAATGTTCATAGTCTTTACTCGTTCACTCGTATGGCTAGCCAGCTAGCTGACATGAACTAGCTAAGATGAGCTATCATGACAGGATTTATTAGAAGATTAGTATATTCATAAATGTTCATAGCCTCAGCTAGCTAACATGTGCTAATCTGGAAGGATTTCTGAAAGGATTTTTAAGTTATATTCATAAATGGTCATAGTCTTCAGTGGTATGGCTAGCTAGCTTGCTAACTTGAGCTAACTTGACAGAATTTTGTTCATAAATATTTATCATCCGTTAATATTAGCTAGATGGCTAACATGAGGCAATCTGAAGGGATTTCTCAGAGGATTTTTAAAGTAATATTTAAAGTAATATAAATATATATAAAGTAACATAAATATAATTTAAAGTAATATTCAAAAATGCTAATAATAGTAGTAGAGCTATCTCATTTTATTTTAAATATAAGCACCCTATGTTTAATATAAGTAATGTAAGTATTAATACCCATCTATTTAATACCCATCTATATGTGCAGTGTACCCAAACATAGGGTTTGTTTGAGCAGCTTCTTGTATGGTGGGTTTTGTGATGAGCAGCATAAAGTGCTAAAGCAATTTCCATGTACAAGATGTACTGCCACATAAAAATGACTCTGACTCTGAATTTCGAGCTTGGGTCTCAGCACAAAGAACACACACACAAACACACACACACTCCTTTTCTTCTCAACACACAGCAGGAGAGTGTGGCTTTCCAGACCCCATCATTTGATAGTTATGTAAGCATCACCCAGCTGTCACCATTCTACACATATTTTTCTTGGTATTGCCCCTTAATCACCATGAAGGCTACATTTTTGTCAATTTTATTCAGATACTCAGACATTGGAGCAAACAGCAGCAGGTAGTTGGCTGAAAGCACTAACCTGAGATAAAAAAAAAAACAAACACATTTGAATGAGAATAAACATATTCTGAATAAAGATATACACTACATTACAATCAGTAATAAGATTTTATTCTATGTACTTAAGCCGAGACTGCAGTTTAAGCAGTCACGTCATGTCAACAGAGAGAGTCATAATAAATTGTGGATCTGTGGCCGAGGCATATGTGTGTCTGCATTTAATGTTCCTGGCTGATGTGAATGAAAGGTCTGTCTAGCAATATGATGAGTGATGAGACTTTTTGTGTCTAGCCGGAGTGATGAGATTTTATTGGCCTTTATCTGTTATCTCTCTCATGCTCACTGCATCTGAAACAATTGAGAGAAATACATCAAACTGGACCTATTCTCACTTCTGAATAAAGGTTTTGAATAAATAACACATGCAATTTCTTTTCAATCATGGAGATTTTCTCAACTAGTGCAATTTTTCTGAAAAGGTTTTCTGTTAGGTGTCTTTATTTAACATTTATGGAAGGAGTCTCCAGCGTCAGCACTTTGTAAAAGTCAGTAAGTTTTCTGCCACAAGAGTCTTCGGGACAGAGGAGTTCGCTCTTTCCAGTTTCTCTGCGTTTTTTTGTCTTTTTAACTATAAGAGAGAAAGAAAAAAAAGGGAGGCTGGTGAGGGAATGACTGTTTATAGCTGCTATAACATAAGTGGTAATAGGAACTGACTGGTCTCTTGGATGTCGCATAACATTAAATACAACTATAAACTGTTAAAAAGCATGTGTCATTCAGTAATAAATTAATAAATTATAATCATTGTCAACCATTGTGGTATAAGAGGAATAACACACTTCATTCTGTGCTGTTATTGGAAAATAATACATTTCAGGGTGATATCACACCACACCCAGTGTGGATTATTTTCCTAGGAGATTATTATCTCCTTACATATTTTATTGTAAATTACTTGACTTGTGCAGGTCAACACCTGTCTGTTTTGTCTTGAAAGCTCTTTGGTTTGCATTTGCTTTATTGTCAATATTTCTGTGCCACATTTTTTTTTTTTGTCTAAGAGAAAGCGAAGCAGTTTCTCAAAGCTTGCCATTATGTCTGGGATTTCCTGCATGTGTGTGTGTCCTTGTTTAATAATAGCATTACATATGTTTGACCTTCTCAGCTGATCTCTAAAGCTGATGACCTATAACTTAAGGTCTGCTCAGTGAGATTACAGTTTTAATTGCATGACTGGCATGTTCTCACAGCGTCAACAGTTCTCTGATAATCTCATCTGAAGACGTGAGAGTCGTCTATAAACTCTACTACAGCACTAGCTTTGTTAACAACTAAAAATTGTCATTTTGGTGTAAAATATCCTGCTACTTAGCAGAGTTCATGATGCTATCAGTCTTCACAAGAGCCCCTGGATCACCGACCATAAAGTACTGCATAACTGGCTACTGAAATGTAGGACAGCAAATTTTAAAAAGGGTTTCCTTAGCCCTCATGGTAAAATGGTGACAGCTGCCCAGCTATTAATACTTGAGAATTTTATTAAAACTATTATAAGTAGTGTGATACCATTGCATATGGTCAACCCCCAAAATATTATTCACACCTTTCATGTAAATGAGCAAAAATGTTTGTGTAAAATAAATATTATACAGAATAATTTAATACAATTGCCTTTCGATTTCATAAGATCTCATTTTAATTATTTTTTTTCATCAGGGATCCCGATCTCCACTTTGAGAAACACTGGGTTACTGTAACCAGTTCTATTTTTAAAAATTTACTTAGATTTATAGACGTTGATTGGTTTGCTAGATATTAGATTATTTTGCCCCTTTTAAAAGAAAAATAATTACAGGGAAAAAGCTAGCACTCTGGTATAATGATCACACTTGCAGCTTAAAACAGACCACTTGAAAATTAGAATGGAAATGGCATCAAATGAAACTGGTAGTCTTACAGATTGCATTGACAGAACATATATTATTTAACTCCTATATTCTTATTTAGTGCAATTTAGTGCAATAGCAAGGTTAACTATAAAACAGCCACTGAAACACAAATACCACCAGTATGTAGTAGCAATGACTTTTTTCTAATGACAATATTGAAAACATTAGAAATTTTGCACTTCCCTGAAACAGTTTATGCCAAGGTCTCACGCTTGCATCAGTGGATAATGGAGATTTGTCAAAGGATACTGGAGATTTGTTCTTATGTTCTGCTGCTGTAATCATAAAGATTGTCCTATGCTCATCCCGTGACACTCATTCACAATCACATCCTTTCAACACACTTAGTAATGTTTATCTTTACTCTTCTACACCTGTATATTGTAATGATTTATAATCCCACTATCTGGTATCACCCAGAAGAGTTCCCTTTTGAGTCTGGTTCCTCTCAAGGTTTCTTCGTCTCAGGGAGTACATCTACATCTAAATCTAAATCTACGTCTGAGTTCCTGTAAAGCTCCATTGTGGTAATACCTATTATTAAATGCACTATGGAAATAAAATTTAATTGAGTTCAATTTATTTGTCTTAAAGCATATTATTCAGTAACAACTTAAAACTAGTAGCCATTAATACATGTTGGAGAGATTTACAGTTATTATATAATGCAAAACATATATGTATGCTATTGTATGTGCATTATGATCATTCATATGTGCATATATAGTTATTTGTATTCAGCATGTACTGTATATATTTATATTTTGAAAAATCTTTGTGTCATTCTCTAACTTCTCTAAGTTTTTTGAGTTTTTAGGGTGGGAGTGGGGGGTTATGGGGTTGTTAGTTTTCAGTGGATACAGTGGGGTGAAGAGCAGTACAGTTTGTTGACCACGTCCTTGATGTGAAATACCGTTAATATTTGGTATAACTTGATTTCTTGGAAACAAGCTGTATTGGATGTCAAAATAAAAGGAGACAGCCTTCTTCTGATCAGATTTCTGATCCTGTTTGTTTGAATACATACAAAGGAATGGGTCACTAATCCAAACACGCCTGTAATGTGGAGCTTACAGCTTATGCAGGAGCTACAGTGAAACTAATAGGAAAGGCATGTAGTTAGGAGAGTGAGGAATGTAAATCTGGTCCCACCATAGAGGAGTTTTAAAGGTCAAATAAAAGCTGCAAGAACCACAACAAGAGAATTTTTATTTTTCTGTATAAAAAAGGAGTAAAAGGAGTAAAACAGAGCCCAGAGGAAGAGTGCAAAAGAGTGATAAAGTTACGTGACATGATGTATTTGCAAATCTGTTTTGAGTGACTGAAAAATTGCATGGTCAACTGCCTTCCCCATGTGAGGGCACTCTCTCTCTCTCTCTCTCTCTCTCTCTCTCTGTTTCTCCATCACACACACACACACACACACACACACATTATTTATGAAGGCTTCCAACTTGGCCTTAAATATCTGTCTGACACACAGACAGACACACATGATAGACACAAACACACACACACACACACAAAATAGTCAAGCAAAGTATTAGATATTAGAGAGAAACATAAAAGAAAGTGAAATAAAGCCAGTGAAAATAAGGGATGTTTTTGAAGAAAAAAGGAAGAGGAGGAATCTTGCTTGAGAAAGACAGTAACCAGAGACAAAAACCCAAAAATGTCAGATATTTTAATTAAGAAAGTGTGGGACAAATTTCTAATGTTCCAAATAACGGTTAAAAATACCATGGTACTCAGCAACCCTGAGAGAATGATAGCCATGTACACGTGTGAGTACATGTGTGTGGGCATGCATAGCTTCTTGAACTACCTTGAGGACGTTGCCGAGTAAAATTTCCCATTCCCTTCAGCTTAAAGTGCACTGGACAAAATTTTTATTGTCCTTACTATTACAAATATATGATGTATGATACACTTGAGAAAAAAGGGCCTGAAAAAATGCAGATCTGTGCTGGAGTCCCAGAACAGTCTGTCAGTCATGCACTGCAAAAACTGACATCTTACCAAGTGAAAATACCTTGAAGATTATTAAAGATTAAAGATTATTAAACCTATTTTGAGACATTTGTTACTCGTTTTAAGCTTTACATTTTCTTATTCTGTTAGCAGATAATTTTGCTTCTTTCTAGAAATAAATGCTTAAAATTAGCAAAATTATCTGCCAGTAGAACAAGCCTCTTTCAAGCTTGAAAGCTGTAATATATATAGGTTTTATAATCATATACTTGGTTTAAGGTAATCTTATGTAATAAGAAATACTAAAATACTAATTTGACCCTATTCAAAATATTTTCCCTTACTAAAATGTCATTTTTTGTAGTGTGTTATAGACACAAGAGCCCTTTACTCCACCCCAATCTTTAATTATCAGAAATGTAAACATAAAGGAATTCAATACAAAAAGGCCTGCCAGATACTATCTTTTTGGGGGGAAAACATGCAGTCTGCTCCAAAAAAAGTATAATGACACCAAAAGAAATAAAGCAAGAGTAAATCTGGGAGCCAAGATGGAGAAACCTTTTGACGAGATAAAAAAAAGGGATAAAATTGGCCTCTGAATTAGTTACATTTTTTAACAACAGGTATAAAATAATTAATGTTATAAACATGTAAGTTTTGGAGTTTTGGATCAGTGATGGCAACAAGAAGTAACTGCCCACTGAGTGTATGAGGTCGTTTGTACACCTTTCTGGCCACAAGCTTTAGAATCTTGAAGGTGACTCTCAGCACATCTGTATATACATGCACTTCCATTCTGTGGTTTCCAGAAGAAAAGCAAACTGTTGGAAACCATGACACAATGAACTTTTTGGAGCAAGATTTATGTAGTAATTCCTAGAGGTCTACGAGACTAAGTAGACATACAGTGCTTGTGAACTGGTTAGCCAGATTAGCCAATGAATGTAACGGGAAGGAAAATTCAATTCAATTTTATTGGTATAGCACTTTTAACAATGGACATTGTCACAATGCAGTTTTATAGAAATATATAAATTCCAGATATAAATTTTAAATTTATAAATTTACCCCTAATGATTAAGCCAGAGGCAACGGTGGCAAGGAAAAACTCCCTGAGACGACATGAGGAAGAAACCTTGAAACCTTGAAACCTTGAAACCTTGAAACCTTAGGGGGCAGTCGTGGCCTAATGGTTAGAGTCTCGGACTTGTAACCCGAAGGTGAACCTGAAGGTCATGGGTTCAAGTCTCAGGTCTGGCAGGGATTGTAGGTGGGGGGAGTGAATGACCAGTGCTCTCTCCCGCCCTCAATACCACGACTGAGGTGAGACCCTTGAGCAAGGCACTGAACCCCCGGGCGCCGCAGCAAAAAAGGCTGCCCACTGCTCCGGGTGTGTGTTCACTACTGTGTGTGTGCACTTGGATGGGTTAAATGCAGAGCACAAATTCCGAGTATGGGTCACCATACTTGGCCACACTTCACTTCACTTGAATGGAACCAGACTCAAAAGGGAACTCATCCTCATCTGGATGACACCGAATAGTGCGATTATAACTCATTTCCCTTGTATAATTGTACACTATATTGTCAAACAGTGCCATTGTGTAACCAGGAACTTATGTGCTTATGAGCAACTTATGAATATGAGCATCAGAGTTATTTCTGATTTCATTATTTTAACTTGAAGGTTCAGTTTTTCCCACTGTCTTGGTATATTTATGTTTGCCAGGATAAAATATTTTTCCCCTAGTCAGAAAGGTTTTACGGCATTTCCAGAGCAATTTACTGACAGTTTGGAAATTCACAATACATTAAAAAAGGACATTAAATAATCTAATAAAAGTTACAGCTGCATTTCATGAATTGCATAGAGTAAGAATGTTCTAAAGGTTCTAAAGGCTTAAGAGATTTTTTTTAATCGTTTTCATTATTTGTAACCAATATCTCCATTATATAAACCCATCATGCCTCTTAAAAAATTGATTTATGGAGTGCAAAAGAAGACTGTGAAAGACATCACATTCAATCTGTGTGTTTTAAATTTACAGTTACAGCATTTGGCAGACACCCTTATCCAGAGCAACTTACACTTATCTCATTTATACAACTGAGCAGTTGAGGGTTACAGGCCTTGCTTAAGGGCCCAACAGTGACATTTTGGCAATGCTGGGATTTGAACTAACAACCTTCTGATGAGTAGCCCAACAGCTTAACCACTGGGCTAGCACCACATGCGTGTGAAATGCATAGAAAGTGAGTAAGGTGCTCTACATTAAATGTATGATCGTGCCATTAGTCATTGATGAGATCTTCTGCTGTTCTGCTTTAGAAGTCGAGAGGGTTATTATCTAATTCAGCTGCTCCGTTCTTATCCACAAAGAGCTTTTGTTTCAGATACACAACAGATGCCAATAATACACTGTTTCCTAAACTCCCAAAATGTTAACACTTTTTCTGCATCAAGTTTGAAGTCTGATTGGTTTAGACACATTGGAAGCTGTGACTACAATTATGGTCTGCCTGGGGGGTCTCTGAGGTCTAGTTTGTGGAAACGCTGCATTAATTCTATTTATTTATTTATTTATTTATTTATTTATTTATTTGCTGATAGAGAATAGCTGCTAATCATTTCAGGTAAAACCGATGAGCCACAGGGACACTAAAGAAGTCATGTCTATATGTGGCAGATAGCAGATTCAAATATACTGTAATGGCTATAGAGAAACCACCATGAAACAGCAGTTTATTAACACATGGTTGCCATCAGAGCTACTACTCCTACTTAGCATATCTAGCATATGTGAACCCCATTAAATTAGTCACAGATCACTTGTTTTTAATTATCTCTATTTTCCTCCAATCACACCAACAGCTAGTAGAGACTTCCCATGTGCTTGCTTGTTTGCGTTGTACCAGTAGTGAAATCATCACCTCATGACTGTGACCCCATATGGGTAGCCTAGAATAGGCCCCTCATATGTCATGTTCATCCTCTTTCCCATTCACACGTTGCCACAGAGTTGAGGAAGTAGACTCAGAGATGCTGAAATATAGTGGTCTATATATATGGTTTTGTGCCACACCTTAAGAAGTACAAACAACTGGCCCATAGTAGCACTGGCCAGACTTGCCAGACTTCTTGCTTTCCCAGAGTCCAGTACTTTATGCGGCCCACTTTCACAGGAAGAGGGGATTCGATTGTGTGGATAACCATAGATCCTGAAGTTTGTGGCCAGAAAAGTGTACAAAAGACATGAGGCATCTAAGGCCTGACTATCTGATATGTGACTTATGGCCTGACAAAATAATACCATGTAAGTAATAATCACTTATCAAGCTGGAGGAAAGCATGCGAGAACATTTCAACACACGCGCAGCTACACGAGATAACAAACAAGAGAGAGCACACGTGCAAGTGCATGTGCATATACCCACATATGGAAATATACCATACAAATGTTCCATATAATAAACTCTCACTATACACACACACACACACACACACACACACACAAACACACACACACAAGAAATCTGACATAAACACAGACACACATGTTTCAGTTTGGTTTGTGGAGTGAGTAATGGTCTGATCTCAGTTCCACATTCATCACCTCTCCAAACATTTTGATAAGGATACAAACTCTGGTCCTCCACTGATTTTGACAGATGACCGCTGGTTGACTGTTGACAGCCGGGCCGCTGGGTTTCTCACACAGCTATGAGACCTGGCCCTATTTGGTTCTGAATCTTGCAAGCTTTATTTGCTTGGCCAGAATCCCATTGTTCCCAATCTCGGCTGTGCCGGAGTCATGACCTGGAATGAAAAACCTTCCGGTTTTTTGGGTAATAACTTCCGGACATTTTGATAGCTGTAATTTCATTTCAGTCATGGAAAAACTTACAAATGAACTCCAGATATAAAAAGGGTGTCTGAGTGCATGTGTGTAAAGTCTGTAGTGAAGTGACAGTCATTTATTAAGTGGATTAAAAGCTGAACTAAATGAAGGTTAAGAATTAGTAAAGAGCAGACACAGATTCAGGGTTCTCTAAACAGATCTGTTGAATGATTTAGCATGACAAGCATTTGGTGTGAAAACAGTCCTTGCCATGCACACACACACACACACACACACACACACAAAGGTAAAAGTATGTCTGAAATGACATGTTTACAGGATTATGTTTGACTTTCATTGTGTAGGTGGATTACCTGCAGTGCAACACAGTGTTTAAGAAATTTCCCTCCAAACACTACACAGTGTCACACATACTCAATCTTCCAAGATTCATTTTTCAGGGGAAAAAAAATCACATTAGGCTGTAATACTAAAATAGCCCAGCTCCATTTCTTAATCACGTCTCAAAGATTCAAGAATTTCTTAAACAAGCAAATGTTCTACCTCTTTTTCAACAAATTCAAAATAAATACAGACAAATTGAAGAAGACAAGAACGTAACTTTGCCCTCACAGATGTTCCTTCACTACGATAAGTAAAAAAAAAACTCAGATAGTCTATCTTAAGCTATTAAAAAAACGTTTACCCCTTTCTGCCTGTGATATAAATATAAATATTCTCTAATACCTTCTCTTCCTCTGAAGAGCTTTTGGATCCTTGCAGTAATATTGTAATATTGCAATTTCCCATTATATAACACACCCACACCCATTTTTTTTACTTCCCAGATAACACAGTGCTCTTAATTGTCCTTAGGGATGAATGTGTGTGAACATGTGTGTCTTTGGAGCCTGCGAAGGTCCTGTCCATGGTGTATTCCTGCATCGCTCCCAGATTACTCAGGATAGGCTCTGGATCCACCGCAACCCTGATCAGTATAAAGCGCTTACTGAATGTGAATGAATGAATGACTGGAATTCTGTTTTTCACAGATACATTGTAAAATAGAGGTACATTTTACTTTTTTCACCTGAAAACCAAATTTTGGGGATGCAAACTTTCACACTCCACTGTACACACACAGGCAAGCATACTACAGGATCATACAAATGACATAGAAAAAGTACAAAATGACATGCAAAACTCGTTTCTTGTTAAGACATGCAGACTTTCTCTCATTAACTGGAGCACAGATAAGCACTCCCTGATTCAGACTGGTCTGCTCTAAATCAAATATAACCGTACCACAAACTCTGGCATGTAGTTTTATATTTCTGGACTTGCACACAAAATGTAAGACAACACAAATCTAGATCAACAGAATGTAAAACGAGTCAATTACACAAAGTGTACACAATCATATTTTCCCCACACTATTTGTTGCCCTTTTTAAACATGAAACGCAGCCCAGTAAGCCAAACATTGGTTTGGTGACATAGCTTGTGATTTGGCATAGAAATGAGTGAGGCTTTCTTTTCTCAGTCTCTCGCTCTTATCTTTAGCCGCACTTCAGAAAAACAGTCAATACACACCTCATGCCAATGAGCACAACATAATCCACAGTTACTGATAGCTTATTAATATGTTAAAGGTTTTTCTAGATGAATCTACTTCTACTTCTAAAAATAGAATATATATATATATATATATATATATATATATATATATATATATATATGTATACTGTTTTATGGTTTTAAATGCAACACAGCATCACTGCATGCACATACTAAGGGCAAAATCGTAACTGAAATAAAAGAACTGCATAACCAGTCATAGCTAGAGGCATCCTACAGAGAAATGTACAATATTTCAACACATGGCATTGATGTGAACACACTCAACTTTCTTCTGTCCATCCTCTCTCTCTCTCTGTCATGTCAAGAGTCATCCTCCGATTTTATGTTTGTTTTTTCTTTTACCAGCCTGATATTTCAGAAAGCCTCAGGCTTGAATAAAATGTTCATGGCCCTTTAGAGAATTACAAACTCCTCATTAACATCTGTCTATTTCTAAGGAACTGAGATCTGCATGAGAAACGAAGGCAGCCAGGAAAAAGATCGCCTGAAGCTTTTTGGCTGAGAGAGAGAGAGAGAGAGAGAGAGAGAGAGAAATTGAGAGGAGGTGGGAGGAGATATAACAGGGATATAACATTTCAGATGATCAAACATACATTGTGATGTATACATTTTTAAACTTTATTAAAACTATACTCAGATATATGACTTGGTTGTGTATGTTGTACAGTAAGTAACATTATAAATATAATGGATAAAACATACAATAAAAAATGCAAAATTGTAATTGGTGACAAATTGCTGTGGTATAAGAGGGGAAAAAAAACATTTCATTGTTTGCCAAAATCCAGGCAATATTTCTTTAAAACTGCAGACTCATTTGATCCATTACGTGCTTTTGTACACTTTTCTGGCCACAAACAGAATCTTGAAGGTTGCAATCTGATTGGCTTTCTGCACCTCCATGTGCTGGTTTCCGAAAGGAAAACAAACTTTTAAACACTCTGAAAAAAACATCTTTTTGAATCAAGATGCAGTGACCAAATTGAAAAAAAAAAAGAGTTCATGTTATCATGTCATTAAGAGTCCTGCAGTCCAGCAGGACGGAAAAAGCTTGGTCATCTACACTGTCAGTCAAATGGCCTCTCCCTGGGAACGTAGGTAGTCCTTGGCCTCATTTAGTGACAACATGTACCAGACTCTCGCAAATCTGTCTTGAATATGAATTGTGCATGAGTTGTGTTATGGAAAAATGACAAACAAATCAAAACCAATTTATACTTTAGATTCCTCGAATTAGCCGTGATGACAATTTTGCCCATACTTGGCATCACTTCTGTCAGCCTCACAGTGGACGGCTAACCACATTTTTGTTTTGGAAATAAATTCATATCAGTTTACTACTTATCTTTGTCATGGAAACAAATTTTTAAGCACAAGTCACTGGATTCAATTGTCTTTAGAATCCCTCTGTAAACTATTAACAGTAATTTTTTGTAGAATAATGAACAGTTTAATACGCACCTGGTGTAATGCCATGACTCCACTTGCACATTTTGTCTATAACTGCTATATCTCTGCATGATGCATAGTACATACATTCATAGTAATTGCCTGGTCAAGGTCTCAGTGCTAGTTTGTTTATATTTTGGGAAATAATACCAATATTCGAGCAATGCTGAACTGTCAGAGTGAGAATTTTTCTGACAGGGCTGGCATTTCCAGTGTTTCCAGGGACATACTGGTAGAGTTCACATGTTGTTTTAATCATTTTCAGTGGAACTGTCATAAATATATTTTATTTACTATGCATGTTAATGTTATTAACATAGCAAGATTAGCTCGAGGTAGATCATGTCTTAAATAATTAAATGACATATTTTGACAAATCCACTACTGCTTCTAATACTGTCTGACATCCAGCCAAAATACATGAGCATGTCACAATTACTTTAACTGTACAGATCTAGCTATGCCACTGGCACAAGAGCAAAGTTTTCTGATCTCCTCAAATCATAACTTGCACAACCAATTCACAATATGAATGAAGGATACAGTACGAGTCCATGGAAGCCATTTTTTGTTCAGGTAGATGAAAGCAAGTGTAACCCTGACCTTAGCTGGTGCCACCATCATGATGGAAATTTCCAGTCGAGTTACTTTGCTGTTTAAGGAGTGTTTGAAGGAAGAACAGATGAGAAATAACTTGAGATTACAGTTGAAAGTACTGTCAGAGGGATTGTCTGTGAACAGAAGGATCAGAAATAAATACCAGCCATCTGCTTTGAGAAGTTGCACTCCGAAGTGTTGTTCCTACACACAAACACACACACACACACACACACAAAAGTAGAATTTGTCATGTCAATATCGCGTACAAATGGTGAAAGACTCACATATAGTTGACTGCAAAAGTTTTCACCCCCTCCCCTTCCACAACAAGGTTACAGTTTATCTACACTACAGAATTCCATGTGTATTAAAAAAAATACAAATAGCCTTAATGATACAGCAATTGAGCATGATTTATCTTTATAAGCAGTGATCTTTATTAGTGAGCTCAAAAGTTAGCATTCCCTCTAGTCAATGTATCTCAATGTGCCTCATTAATGTTTCTAAAGACATAAAACAGTTAACACCATACTTTGTTAATGTATATTCAATGCACAAAACGTTTAAACAGGCTCAAACTTTCAAGTCAAGTCAAGAGCTGATAAGAAAAGCCAGGGAGACAGCTATGACAAGACCTTAACCAGAAAATATTGGCCTTTTCTTAGTGCTGTAAAAAAACTATCTGTGTGTTTCGGGAGACTGCTACCAACAGTGCAAACTAGAAGAAAAATGAGTGAAAATAAAACTGACAGAGAGATTCACCAAAAAATACAAAGCAAACAGTAAGAGACATGAAAAACTCCTTTGGGACAAGGGGAATGAAAGTCTACATTTATAATAACATTCAGAAATCTAAGTTTGATATTTTAACACACTTTTTACTACTTGTGCTACTTGTGGATAACCCCACACACCCCTCTCACACACTCGTCACCTTCCTGCCGTCTGGTAAACGGTACCGAAGCATTCGGGCCCTCACGACCAGACTCTGCGATAGTTTCTTCCCCCATGCCATCAGACTCCTCAATACTCAGAAACTGGACTGAAGGAACACACACACACACACACACATACATATATACACACACAACTGAGCATCCTCCATCCTCTTTGCAATTTTTTTTTGCAAGTTTTTGCACATTACATTATGCTGCTACAATATTTATTATACTGTATATACTGTATATCTTATGTTTACACTATTTCAGCTACTTATATTGTACTCTTGTACTCTTTGCACTATTCTCACTAGATTCACTTTCAAACAGAACTGTGTACTGGTCGGCGCTGCACTGGGACTTACTGTGCCCATTGTCTATCCCAGTAGTCATTGTACTGTCTTGTGCTGTCTGCACATGTTTGCACTTGTGCACTTTATGTATAAATTTATGTAGTCCCTTGTAGTTCTGTGTTGTTCTGTGTTTGTCTTATGTAGCACCTTGGTCCTGGAGAAACGTTGTTTCGTTTCACTATGTACTAACTGGCTGTATATGATTGAAATGACAATAAACTCCACTTGACTTGAATTGACTTGACTTGACTTGTTTTTGTTATGTCTGTGAAACCAAACTCACATAAATAGTTTGTTGGTTTTATCGTTTTGCGTTACGCATTTAAGCACTTAGCTCTAAATGCCCTTACATAAAAATCATATACATTTCACTTGTGATCACATGTTTTTCATATATGGTTAGGTGATCATGTGAAAAATATGGATGTTCATTTCAACCTGTTATGCCTTGAAATTACACATGAGAACTTAAGTAAACCCACATGTGATATTATGAGTTGGTGATTTAAGTCATCTACTTAAGTCCGAAAATTAAGTCAATATTTACACAGGGAAAGTTACGCGTATTTAAAGTCAGTTACGCAGCTGCATAATTTGATCTCCTGGGCTCCCGTTTGGATTCTTCAAATGACCTGCCTGTACTCCACGCCTGCGAGGTTTTCAATAGCATCTAAACCACCACTTTTAAACACAAACACTTTCCTTTAATATAAAAAATAGGAATAGAAAATGCTTACGGAAGACTGGAATAAGGTTTTTTCTGTTTTGATGGCAATGATGTAAAAGCAAGTGACAATTTAAAAATGAGAAATAAAAAAGACTAATATAATGATATATAAATGAGAAGATGGCAAGCACTGAAGTAAACATCTAATAGGAGTCTTATATATGGCCAGTATATTGCTGCATGAATAGTCCTAACTGTAATGATCACATTAATCACTTGGCTTATGGATTCCTCCCTCATTATTTGGCAGCTTCTAAAATAGCACTTGATCCAGCGCATCCTATTATTTTGTATTTTATTTTTTATATCATGCTCCGATAGTTATTCGTACACACAAATTAGTGAAGCTATTACACACTAAATTGAGATCATAAAATCCTAATGTGTACATGGGATATAAGCTATTTTATCACACATTTAATTCACTGTTTTGAGTTGTCAGATTAATAAAATAACATCAATACTTTTATTAATTCATTGTGCTCCCCTGTAAAGAAAACATGCCCACGCTTTGATGGATAAGTTGATTTAGCACTCATCTGCAATGCTTACAGCACACTTTAAGTTCATTCATAAGTTCATAAATCCATAAGTCTATCCATAAAAATTCACTCCTCAAGATAAGCAATGCGTAAGATTCTCCTCCGATACCCTTTATCACTCTAAGGATGATTAATTTCGGTATTAAATCCTCACTGCACATGCTTAACTCAACTCTGAATATGGCTTAGTGTGAGAAATATTAATTAAAACTACTGCATATAAAAAATTAACATGCAAAAATAAACAAATCATGTTGAAAAAATTCTCTACATGTGAAAAATGTGTGAAACATATGAAGTGTCTCATGAAGTGTCATAGGAAGTGTTAATTTATCATGTGATTATTCACATGTTAAGTTTGTATATGTTTTCTGTAAGGGAGTGACAAAGCCACAAAAAGTGAGGTTGTCATTTTGTTTCATCATTCCTACAGATATGTATTTAAAAAAAACTATGATGATCAACAGAGGATCAGCATTAATTAACGCTGACGTTCTGCATATAGTCAGAAATGAACTCATCAATCTTACAGGCTTGGAACTGTCATCTGTACAGAACTTTCATTAAAGCATTCAATGTAAACTTTAACTAAAGCTATTTGTATGTGATTTATTTTTACTTCAGTTGATGCTTTTGATAGGAAAGACACTTTCTGAATTATTAAATTATTCATCCTGCTGCCTGATGCATACATATTGGATATTAAAATGTGCAGAGAAGTTTGGACAGAGGACAACTCTTTTTGTTGCTTGGTCTGAAACGTAACGACAAAGTGTTCCTACTTCAAATTAGGAGCTCAGGACACAAACATACACATCCGCTAATAATGTTTAGTACAGTATGGAGAGAGAAGGACAGTGAGAGAGAGGGCATAACCCACAATAACCCGATTATTAGCTATAAGAGAGGGAGAGGCGGCTGAGCTGAGGGACACTTATTGCCTCTCCTCTCATTCCCTCTCTCTTTCTCTCTCTCTCTCTGTGTCTGATCATCTCCCATTAAAGACACATTTTCTCAGTTTTTTTCTTGAGGTCTTGGCACAGCCTACGCTTCACTAACCACGCTTCTCTGCTGCTACGCTTCTGTTCATTTAGTTCATATCTTAGCTCGAGGTGAGGCTTCAGTGTGTGTATGAGTGTGAGTGTAATGTGTGGTGTGTACTTTCCGTAGTCGTGATGTAATTACTTTTTCTCTTAACAAGCATGCCAGGTTAAAGTATGATTTATTTGAGCACAAGCTGAAACAAAAGTAAGGGTGATTGCACACTCACACACACACAAACACACACATGCACACACATACTGCAAACTCTGGGCAGTGGTCCACACATATTAACTTTTAAGCCAAACTTTTGATAGTTTTGTTCTAAAGTCAAAAACTCTCTTATACTCAACTGCACCAAACTTTGAGAACCGTGAAGCAGGAACACACACTGGATGAGATGCCAGTTCATCACAGGGCACCATGCACACACACATTTTAAACCTAGGGGCAATATATCATTGCCAGTTCACCTACAGGCATGTTTTTGGAAGGCAGGTTGAAACCAGAGAATCTGAAGGAAACCCACACTGACACTCTGTCTGAAAAACTCCAGACAGACAGTAAACTGAGCTCAGGATCGAACCAGGGACCCTGGTGCTGTGAGGTAACAAGACTACACCATCACTGCACCACCTTATTGTACCTTATATTACCTTATAGCACCTCAAAGTATGTGTATGCCCATCTGAGAACCACTGAACTAACACAGAAACACATGTTCTCCAGGACTGAGGCAATTAAAACATCACTGTGCAATTTCTTTTCCTAATTTTTCTATTTATTTTTTGTTTGGATATCCTTCCCTTTTAGGAATGGTCTAATTAAGCCATACAAATGTTTGCCACTTACAAATTATAGATATATAAATCATGAATTTATTTATTTTTAGTAACTACTTACAGAGCCTGTATACACCCTTTATACTATTTCAGTCCATCACACATAAACACACATTCACACACCTAGTAGTACCCAATTCTCCTCCAGGCATGTTTTTGGAAATGGAGGAAACCAGGAAGAACAAAACTCCACACAGACATTAATAAGAGCTCAGGACTAAACCCCAGACGTGGAGCTGTGAAGCATCACATACTGTATATAAATCAAATCAACTGTTTAACAGTTCAATATGGCTGCCACTGCAGCAGACTTTCACTTAAATTTTTACAGATAGCAGCACAGTCTCTGAAAAACAACAAATCACACAATTGTGGGAAGTGTGTAATGATTTCTAGCTTACCTAGTGCTAATAGGTTGTTTATTACGTGTTAGCTATACATAGTTAAAGCCAGTGTAAAACTCAAGATGCAAAATTTGGACATCAAATATGCCACATTGGCGGATCATGTGAAGTAATGGAAAACTTGTGTTAACTTATTTTTCCCCCAAACTATTTCTTTAATTCAATACTGCGAATCTTGCTGTGATCAAGCGGTTCTAATCGGTCGTGGCAAAAAGACATTCATGCCCTCAGAAGAACTTTCGTTGGTTTGTCACTTATTATTAATCAAGCGGTTCGTTTATGGACACACTCATTTATGGATTTGATTTAAGCTTAACAACGTTTGTCCAGACGACTTAGAACAAAATCAGAAATGCTTAAAAGACTAAAGAAGAGTTATTGAACAATGTTAGGAAAGAATCTGCTAAAGAATTTTATAGCTGCATGTTGACGTTTTAACATTTTGGATACACTTGTGTAACGCAGTACAATGCTACGACTTTATTCTCTTGTTACATTAATAAAGAGCCCTGGCGAGACACAGAGTGCATCAACTGCATGTAAATAAGCTTTAAACATGATGGCAACTGAATATAATAAGCAGACAAGCAGAACAGACGTCAGACACTGCTGAAACATCTCTCGTTTTAAATCTGTGTAGCTCCAACTGATGTATTTGATTGAAACAGTTACAAACAGTCTCTTGTTTAAAGCAAATGGGCTATTTCTTCACCTGATTTTTTTTAAGCATAGACTTCTTTTTTTTTGCTAAGTGATGGAATGAGAAAAGACGTTTGGTGTCTGGAGTTGCATTAGAATGGCACTGGATTGAGTGGAAATTGAGTAGACTATTTTCAAGCAATGCTTATTGGCTAAAGTTGGTTAGGTTAGGAAAGTTTGTGTCTTCTGAATTTGGGGATTCATTTGGGGAAAGCTTCACACTTGACTTTGAACAGTGTTTCTTTCAAAACTAAAAGCTCCACTGATTTCAAGGGGCATTTCCTGAGAATAGACAACAACTGAGAAAAACGATTCTTCAAGTTCATTATTCAGCTCCTGACAATGTTCCCACTCTTTTTAGGAAATGGTGTGCCAGGACTTTTCCAGAACATTTCCCACGAGTTAGATACATACAAATATATACATCCTACACACAGCTGGGGTTCATCAAACCACTCATGACCCCTAAAGGCCCCTTAATGACAGTTTGAAACACACACACACACATACCAGGATTTTCTCAACCAATTATTGTGAGTTCACAAGTTTTACAGAAATATTAGAAGAAATTATAGAGACCAGGAGGATAAGGTTAAAATGGGGGTAAATTTATATACCAAGGAATTCAAAGGAGAATCTCAAGGATTGTTCAAAAACAATGTAAGAACTATTTCAAACTTAGGATAAAAATAAATAAATAAATAAATAAAAATAAAAAACAAACTGATGATGCCAGATAACTGTGCTGCCCCTGAGTTAGGACTCATCAATGGGATTTTCCTTCTAACATTAAATTAAAATAATTAAATAATTAATTCAGCTAGATTAATTTTTACTTGTATAACACTTTCAACAATAGACATTATCACAAAGCAGCATTACAGAAATGTAGATGTAGATTTAGATCCCAAATGAACAAGCCAAAGGTGACAGGAAGGAGGAAGGAGCAAGGCCCATATTCACAAATTATTTTAATTTAAGCCCTTTCTACAAAGCCCATATTCATAAATCATCATAACTGTGCTTATAATTCTTTGTAAGTTAGTTGATAACATATAATGTGACTATTCATTATAATGCCATGTGCTGTACTGAACAATCTTTATAACTAAGAATGACCTAATTATAAAGCAACTGTAATATTTGGCATCCTCATTATTGATAAGTTGTAAGACACTGTTAAGTAATTTTGTAACAACATGATGTGTTGTTATCAAGGAATTACATTATAGCACATTATTAGAGCTTTAAGATAAGATAAGATAAACTTTATTAATCCCCGAAGGGAAATTATGATGCATTATTAGAGTTTATAAAAATGCTTACAAGGAGTTACAAAATTTACACAGGATTATAAGCACAGTTATGATGAATAATGACGTTATAATGAAAAGGCAGCTTCATAGAAAGTGTTACAGGACAGTCTTTATGATTAGAGCAGCAGATCTTAGAAGGTACAAATCCACAGAATCTAGGTGAGATTATCCACTGAAGCAAGGATTAGATGTAATTGGGCTTAAACTGGTTTTGGAATGTGCAAATCTTTAGGTTGTCCATGTGGGATGATCCAGAGCAAAATTCCAAGCAGAAGTAGAGCTTTGGGATAAATCAGGCAGGTCAGAAGGGTGAGACGAGCCACAGCAGTGTCAGGATCTGGCACTGACTATTAGAATTAGAAATTAAGTAAATTTAATTTAAATAAGGCACTGGCTCTACGGACTGATATTTTCCAGGACATTCTTATTTTCCAAGTGTTTTCTATCTATGGCTGGACAACCAGGATTTCCTGGACCTGGATTGCATGCTGTTTTTTCTTTTTTTTTCCAGGAAGATCAAAAAGATCAGGCAACACATTGATCACACAGAGATACACACAGACACAAGTTACAGTTTCCTAGTCCTCACTTTAATTCTGAGTGCCCAAAAAAAAAAAATTTTATAAAATCTACAGCAAGTAAATCTAAATCATTGGAAAATATTTGCAATATTTGAGTTGCAAGTCAAGTCTTTTATTTATCTAGCACATTTAAAAACACCAAATGTCAGTCAAAGTGCTGTAGAACAAAATCAAGTAGTTCAAACAGCAATGAAATAAAATATGAATAATAAATTAATTTTAAAAAAAAAACATAAAAAGACAAAACCACAGAGGACAAAACAGAAGATATAAATGTTTAGGGAATGTCCTGTTAAATGCGTAGGTTAAGCAGCTTATTAGTCATATCTGAAAGTTTATTATTCAGGAAATACAATGAAACTAAAAAGAAAAGTGTGTAGTTACAAGAGCGTGGAATTTAAGCCCGGACCTGCTGATGGCTCCTGAGAGATTCAGGGTTAAACTTTTGTTTTCCTGCTCACTTGCTCAGGGTGATTTATGAAACATGCCGACTGTAGTGTGAGATTGCACAACGTTATATAACAGTACACTGGAGAGAGGGAGTTGATGTTTGGGGTGATGTAGTGGAACGCACACACACACACAAAAAGGAGTTGTACTTCTCTAATGTCTGAACTGAAAAGCTCTACTGATTCCACCGTTTCCCAGTCCAGCCCTCAGGAATTCCTACAGACAGTCCAGGTTCTACTTTTTCCCCGCTATTCTTAAAACAAATCCACCATCATGTCAGAAGTCGTCAGCTCACTGACACTGTCCTCTTACAACGTCCCTCACACAGGCAGATTATGTTCCTTATTTATTTGGATACATGCTGCCACCTTCACTCATACTCTGATCACAGCAAAATCCACAGTGTTGAATTAACTACTGCAGAGTTTATAACATAAATAAACACCGCAGGAGTCGATTCAACACGCTTCACACTGAGTTTTCTCTTTCCTCCCCAGCGAAATGCAATTCACTAGAGTCTTATGTTTACATTAAAGAACAAATCCCAGTTTGTACTGGAAAATCAGCCTCTGTGGATTACTTTAAATGTGTTCTTTAAAATGTATTTTATGTTGACTTTATATTTCTATATTTCTATTTTCTGTTTTATTTTGTGCATGCCAATTCATCTCATCTGATCTCACCGTTTAGGTTTTGGTGCAATTTTTTAGATTAAAAAATCTAGATTGTTTATTTTAAACCATTTATTTAATTGTTATTTATTTGTTTGGTCTGATCATGCATCATGTGTTTATTTATTATTTGTTTGTATATTTGTTTAGTTTGATCATGCCTTATTTATTTATTTATTATTTGTTTGTGTTTGTTTGTTTGTTTGTTTTGTTTGATCATGCATCCATTTGTTTGTTTGTTTGTTTATTGTTTGATCTATCTATCTATCTATCTATCTATCTATCTATCTATCTATCTATCTATTCATTTATCCGTTTGTTTTTTAGCTAATTATTTACTTACCAACATTTTTTTTTTTTAAAGGTTCCCCTGTGGTTCTTTAGATGATTACGAATTCTAGCTTCCTTAAAGGGTTTGACTAGGAACCTTCTCTGAAATTCAACGCCTCTGTTCTAGGGCTCTACATGAAACATTTAATGGTTCCCAAGAGGGACAAAGCAAAAAAACCTTGAAGACTGTACCTTCCATTCATTTATTCATTTATATATTTATTCGTCTGAAGTTACATTAGGCCATTTCACCTCCCTGACCTGTAAAAAGTTGGTGTGCTCTCTTCTAAACACACACACACACACACACACACACACACACATACTGGTTTCACTATCTTTATGAAATACTTTGAATCAGCCTAACCATAACCATTTCTGTGAGGACCTGCCAAACATCCCAACAGTGTTTTAAATTGTCATGCATTCCAATCATGCATGCACACACACACACACACACACTATACCTATCCACTGTCTTACTATCCCTATGAGGCTCTTTTGGCTCACTTTTTATTTTTAATAAAAGCAAAACAAAAACCCATTTTCCTCAAGGGGACCAGCCAAATGTCCCCACAAGGTCAAAACCATCAGATATTCCTATCCTTATGGGGACGTTTGGTCCTCACCCAGATATAAGGACATGCATATATACACACACACATACACACACACACACACACACACACACTGGTTTCACCTAACTGTAACATGAATTTTATAAATTATAGCTGTTTTTGTTTAAACAAATATTTTGGAGGACCGAACACTGAACAGCTCGACAGGTTTCTGAGTTGTTTAAAACGCTTTAGGATGTTTTTTTTTTCTTGTGCTCAGTGACGATTAGCGCCTGGACAGCCGGGGAGGGGGAGGAAGGGCGGAACTGTACGGCTTGCCCTTTTTAAACAGAGACTCGCAGGGGGTTGGATTCAGAAACTGCGCTGTGAGTCCGGCAGCACTGAGCAAATGGCAGTGAATGTGATCTGTGTGCGCGCGCCTGTGCCTTGACTGTGCCTTTTGCGCGCAGGAGACGTTAGGAGAATCCCTTCTATTCACTAGTAACCATTACGCATGACTGACCGGATGGCGCACGCCGGACCAGGGCTCTGTGCTCCCCTGCCGGAAGTCGGTCCACACGGGAACGGCACGCACAGTAACCGGACCCTGTGCCTGAACGCCTCGGATATGCACGCAGCTGGAAACAGGAGCCTGGCGGCGAACAGCAGCGGCGATCCCTTTGGCCGTAATGAGGAAGTGGCCAAGCTGGAGATCACGGTGCTGAGCTTGACCTTCCTGGCGGCGGTGGCGGGCAACGTGAGCGTGCTGCTGGCCGTGCGCAACGCAGCCAAGAAGAGCTCGCGTGTGCACCTGTTCATCAAGCACCTGAGCCTCGCCGACCTGGTGGTGGCCTTCTTCCAGGTTCTGCCGCAGCTCTGCTGGGAGATCACGTTCCGCTTCTACGGACCCGACTTCCTGTGCCGCGTGGTGAAGCACCTCCAGGTGCTCGGCATGTTCGCCTCCACCTACATGCTGGTGATGCTCACGGTGGACCGTTACATCGCCATCTGCCACCCGTTACGGAGCTTGCAGGGTGCCACGCGCCGCGCGCGCCTCATGATCGCGTGCACGTGGCTGTGCAGTGTTGTGCTCAGCACCCCGCAGTATTTCATCTTCTCTCTCAGCGAGATTGAAAGAGGCTCGGACGTGTACGACTGCTGGGGTCATTTCATCGAGCCGTGGGGCGTGCGCGCCTACATCACCTGGATCACCGTGGGCATCTTCCTCATCCCGGTCTCCGTGCTCGTCGTGTGTTACGGATTTATCTGCCGCAGCATCTGGAAGAACGTCAAGTGCAAGACGAAGAGCGGCGCGGCGCACGGCACGAGCGCGCTGATCGGCAAGGCGTCGGTGAGCAGCGTGAGCACCATCTCCCGGGCCAAACTCCGCACCGTCAAAATGACCTTCGTCATCGTGCTCGCCTACATCGTGTGCTGGGCTCCGTTCTTCATCGTGCAGATGTGGTCCGTGTGGGACGAGAATTTCTCCTGGGACGGTGAGTGTTCAAGCGCGCAACGAAATAACTGCGCACTTCAGGTTTCCACCTGATTTGTTATCGAATTCATACAAATGTAGACCTTCTTAACTTTTATCATAACTTTTCTTAATTTATTTGCTCAGGTTTGCCATTTAAATCGTGTCGATTTTATGTTTTTCAATTAATTTTTAAATTATTTGGTAAAAGGTTGTGCTTAACGGTGGCATCAGTCTTAATGCTGTGTATTTGTTGTTTATCTTTCAGCAAATGCCTCATTAAGTGGTTTTAAAAACAAACAAAATTTAAACTATGACACTGGTAGCGTGTTAATTTGTACTTGAATTGTTTTTAAGCATTTCCTGTTTGAGTTGAGTGACAATTTAGCAAATTTATTTGTGTTTTTTTTTTAATGTAACCTGAAAAAATCACTCATATAGTGGCTGATACACATATATATCAAGGTGTGTTTACACATGAAACCTATAAAATGGTTTGATTGAAGTTTTTCAGTCAAAATAGCAAATTCTTTTGCCCACAGAACAATTATTTCTCCATTTTTGTATTACTTTCTTGTATACAATGCCATTGATTTGGCATTGACTTTGGTGTATCTGTCTAATTTTTCCATGTTATATGTTGTGGTTTATAAGGAAAATACTGATCACCTCATTAGACACCCTCTTCCACAACAGAGCATCTTTGGTCAGTGTGTCCTGAGGACATGCTGTATTATTAATGATACTGTTAGCATTGTTCACAAATACAGATGATATGGAGCTTTTATGTACACCTGTATATTAAGCTGTCAAAAATCTAGAGATAATGAGCAGATCATATACACTACAAGCAAATGTGCCTTTAGGCAGCATGTGTAACAGAGAAAGATTCTTATTCATCTTGTGTGCATTTCCTTCCTTCTGTATTTCATCCCATTTTTTTTCAATATCTCAGATTCGGAGAATACGGCAGTGACCCTGTCGGCGTTGCTCGCCAGCCTGAACAGCTGCTGCAACCCGTGGATCTACATGCTGTTCGGTGGTCACCTCCTGTACGACTTCCTGCGCTGCTTCCCGTGCTGTCGGAAGCTCGGGCACGGCATCCGTAATGACTCAGACAGTAGCCTGAGGAGGAATACGCTGCTGAGCAAACTACCTGCTGCCTGCACACCCACAAACGCCTCGGACTCATGGAGGGACTCGCACAAGACCAGCCAGTCTGTAGCACAAGACTGTTCCCATAAAGTCAACCCGTGCGCCTCTGCGGACTCTTCACACAAGAGTAGTCCCAGCATAGACAATCTGAACAAACACAGTCACACCAACCCGGCTCAAGTCCTAGACACAGACAGCTGAAGACTCTTTTAAGTGCACTTTTGTCAACTATAGTTCCATTCATTTGAATGTTTACATTTGCTTGCTGCTCATTCATGCAATTATCCAATGAGCCAGTCATATAGCAGCAGTGCAATGCATGCAGATCCAAGTCAAGAGCTTCAGTTAATGTTCACATCAAACATCAGAATAGGGAAAACATGTCATCTCAGTGACTGTGACTGTGGCACAGGTTCACCTAAACAGGACAGTTGAAGACATTGCCTGGTCTTTATTCAGTTTTGGAACTCAGTGTGGTCTTCTGCTGTTGTAGCCCATCCGTCTAGAGATTCAGCATGTTCTGCATTTTTGAGATGCTTTTCTTCTCACCACAGTTGTAAAGAGTGGCTATTTGCGTTACCATAGCTTTTCTGCCAGCTTGAACTAGTCTAGTCATTCTCCTCTGACCTTTCTCAACAAGTCATTTCTGGATGTTTTTTGTTTTTCACACCACTCTAGAGTGTAAACTCTAGAGACTGTTGTGCATGAAAAAACCCAGAAAGATCAGCAGTTTCTGAAATACTCAATGCCTCCTGACACCAACAATCATGTCACCGTCAAAATCACATTTTTTCTCCATTCTGATGTTTAATGAGAACATTAACTGAAGCTCTTGACTTGGGTCTGTGTGATTTTATGTATTACACTGCTACCACATGATTGGCTGATTGGATAATTGCATGAATGAGCAGGGGTACAGTTGTTCATAATAAAGTGGTTGGTGAGTGTATTTTACATATAGAATTGCAGAAAGTGGTGACAGATACATTGAAACATTTGCTGAATAAATAATGTAACTACCTGAAATTACAGTAATGCCTGTCACAAATATTGTAATGCCTAGATAAACTGCTTTAAAAAATGACATGATGAATGTATGTTCCTGTCTATCCATATTTGTCTGTCTTTTAATTATATTTTTTGTGGCTCCACATTTGAATATTGACATAGTAGCTGAAAATACAAAATGATTCACATTGTCTTTTGGGTTTTTGGAAATTCATGTAATTAATGTATGCAAAGCATCTGAATGTAATGTAACTGCTGCTTATGACTGACCAGTGTGTGGCCGAAAGAGAAATAAGAACTTTACCGTTATTGCTCACTTGTTCTTATATTTTGTCCAGATGTCCTGTCATGTAAAAGTTTGTTTTTAAGGTTGCCTATAATTTAGGTAACTGTGACAAAGTGTATTGTAACCCCATATAAATCCTATAAATACTTCTAAATATGGTAAATGTTTTGCCTTGACTTTCTGTGTTAGGTATATGCAGGCCCATTTCATGCTATAAGCAGTATAAGTAGTTGCTTAAGTCACTCGTTCCACCAAAGGCCTTTTAGTGAATATGTAGTACCAGGTATTCAACTAAAAATGGTAAGGGTCCAGTTACATAAAATTCCTTGTTTACAAGGGTCTAGATGAGCAACTAACATGACTATATGGTGGCAACAGTTAGACAAATCAAAGTTATGTTTTGTTTGGTGCTTCACATTTGGTGCTTCACATACTTCTTTCATTCTGTTCATCCTGGTTATATCGTCACTTTTTGTTTTTGAACAAGCAATGTCATCAGTTTATTAATCAATCAAGTGAGGGTAAATCAAATGAAAAATGTATGAAAGTCTGTGAAAACTCTCCTGTTTCTGACCTAATGTCTCTAGCCCTGTAGCTAGTTTCTGGTTTAATGAGCTGCCTTCAGCTAAAAACTTTAAATAAATTTGTGTGATTATACAGAAGCCGTGCTGGTTCATGTTTAGAAAATTAGAGTTGCTGAACTGCAACTCTATAAGTTTTTCATATGTTTATCTTCTTTTCTACAGTGTTTTTTTCAGCAATGAAATATATGGCCAAAAGTATGTGGACACCTGACCATCACACCCATATGTGCTTGTTGAACATCCCATTTCCCATTTTGGAGCGTGGCTGTGGGGATTTGTGCTCACTCATGTTAGTCGAGGAGGCCTGAGGTGCCATCGGTGTTCCAGTTCATCCCAAAGGTGTTCTGGGGGTTTGAAGTCAGGGCTCTGTGCACAACATTTGAGTTCTTCCACCCAACCTTGGCAAACCATGTCTTCATGGACCACAGGGGCATTTTATTTTTCCTCATAAAAGAGCACAAGTCACACGTTCTTGCAGTTTCAAGGTTTCCCCTTGTGATCTGAAAAGTATGAAGAACACAATTCAGATGCTACCTAAGTTAAAGATTTGCTATGACAAGATCATGATGAAGTGTCCAGTGCTGAGAAATGAAAAAGAAATCATACAGAAGAAGAGAAATGAGTCCAAACATGCTGGTAAGAAATGAATTAGCTTACTAGTTAGAGTTAGTCTTTTTGTGGACTTTCTATATGATACCATTATGAAGCTTGAATTTCAATTAAAGAAATAACAGTGATAATAGATTAACTCACATCAAGTCTCTCGTTAGCTAGTGAGAAGAAATCAATTTCTTTTAATCTTGGCTCATATCATAAGACAGTTTTGATGTATAAGTGAATCCAAAACAAGTTCACGGTTTGGGAATGAACTATCACTAGTACACTCTGATCTGTGTATTACCAAATTTAGAATTTAGATGTCCACATGTCTAAAATCTCATGTTATGTATTACGTGATGATTAATGAAACTCCATCATTATTAAGGCAGCAGGTGTGTATATGACTTCTAAGTTCACTATTAAGTATCACTACAGAGATACTTACCTGTGTTCAGTGAATGTGAACATTTAGCCAATCAGATTGACTGCTGTACTCAGACGAGTGATGACCTTCTGGTACATATGGCTTATACTGGTATATTGTTGTAAATATGAATGATTTAAATAGTCAAATAAATAAATTGTGTATATTGAATAATAGTTGTGATTTTTAAGTTGTATTCAATTGGAAAAAATGTAAAATGCCAAGAATATAGAAGAGATTCACAATATTTCACAATAATGACCAACAGGATGGCTCTCTCTCCAGGAAGGAAGGAGAACATTATGTCCAATGCATCATCTTTTTTATTAATAATACATGCTCACCTTAATATGCACATTTTACACAAAAATTTCATTTCCACCAGCGATGAGGCGTGGGCATCGGGTGCACTGTGCCTGTGGTGACAGAGGTGATGTAATGAAGCGCAGGAACACCAAGCTCATGAGCTCAACAGATCCACCCTGAAGCTATGGGTATTAAATAAAGCGGCTCTTTGCTGCTTGGTGAAATAGCATAGCTCTTGCCCAGAGCACACAGAGATGGGGACAAGCAGATCACATGTAACGCATTACAGATTAGAGTCCATGTCTGTACTAGAGCTGGATGGAGTTTTGACCTTGTGTACCTTGGTGTAAAAATGCAACCTTTGTTTCTGCATGAGCAAATTAACCTTATGTTCATGCTAGCAGAAGACAAGTCTCTCGTGTCACTTGGAGTCTCTTGTGGCCGTGTACCGTCCAGTTGATTACCAGATTAGAAATGCAAGCTAACTGTACTAGCTACCTGCACTATCCAGACACAACAACAATCTTTGCTCCTTTTTTTTTTTTTTTTTTAGTTTTCTTCGTGTTTCTTCTTAATGTTTCAATGAACGACACATCCTGCTTTTTAACCTTTTATAGTTACATTTAATGATAGAAACAGTTATACTGTTATAACTATTATAAACAGTCTTTCCCTTCCCCAGTCATTCTTTTTTCTCTCTAAATTTAATTTTTTTTTAAAAAAACAAAAAATGCAAGTTGTCATGTTACTGAGAAACCCAAAGTCATCTGTCCTGAGGACTTTCCAGTGGTGGAAAATTTGCTGACTGTTACAAAGTGCAGACACTGAAGACTCCTTTCATAAATTTTAAATAAACATGTCATAACAGAAAGCTTCACAATATCAAGGATTATGCATTTTAATTTGTGATATAACTTTTATTTTCAGGTCCATGAGAATGGGTTTTTACTATAGAAACATAAGCATGTTAAAATGAGCACATTAATATAAACCTATTATTTGAATTACAGCTGACACTATTTTCAGAGCTGCTGTTATAGAAAATGAATCAAAACCTTCTGACCGATTAGAATTGAACAGAACTGTTTATAAAAGTTTCCATCTTTGCATGTCAAACAGTAAATGGGAACTAATTGCAGGTTGCAGGTAGGATCTAAAGTTGTGAGTGGGGAGCTAAAGAAACATTGGACCACAGATGCCGTAGGATTGGTCATTCAAGCCAGTCATTTGGATTTGTCACTTTACTGGGTCATACCTAATTTGCATAGAATTGAGAAATTCTGAAATCATCTCTCTGTGTTGTACACATACACACATGAATGATCGCCCGTCGCTTCGTTGCTTGCTGGTGTGAACGCAGGGTTGTGTTCTGGTTCTTGGGTTCCAATGCAATATTCCTGGAAAAATTACACAAACTAGTACTTAGGGTACTCAAAGCAACAATATTGAACGTGTGCACATGAGAGTGTGTGATCTCATCCATGTGCTCCATGCTTGTAGGGTCTTAGATTTGAACTCTCTGATCTCTGAGAATTAAAACTTCACTATGGCTTTTCTTTATCTAATTATAATAAGAACAAGCTTTACTCCCTGTTCTCTCCCAATCCTAATCTTATCACAGTGTAATGACTAGCCTCACTGGGATCTAAACATTGCAGCCATGTTTTCAGACATCTACAGATCTAAACACCACTGGCTGTAAGCGTAACCCAATTGGTAGATAATGTCAGCTCATCTTTTGATCTGTGTGCTCAGGACATGTAGGCCCAAGAGTCCATTGAGAAATGTTTGCTGTCTTTATAATGGGAGAGCAGATCTAATATCGGTGAGGCCATATGGCATGTAAAAGATATATATACAACTATACCAAGCAAAGTGCCAGCAGGTCTAAACACAGGTGCAATGATATGTGCTACAAATATATGAGATAATAACCAACAAAGTCTTGTAATAAAAAAAATACCAGACAAGGCGGAGATGGAGAAGCTGTGATTTCCATGCACTCGTTTTCTTCTGCCTAAATCCACATCATTACTTTTTTTCTTTTGTTTAGTAGTGCAATATCAAATGCAAAATCATCCAGATTATATATAAACTATTATTTTATGCTCGTTATCAAGCCTACATGCCAAGTTGGTTATATCAGATGCATACAGTCAGGTCCATAAATATTGGGACAGTGACACAGTTTTGGTAATTTTGCCTCTGTACACCACCACAGTGGATTTGAAATGAAGCAGTCAAGATGTGACTGAAGCGTAGACTTTCAGCTTTAATTCAAGGGGTTTAACAAAAATATTGCATTAACCGTTTAGGAATTACAGCCATTTTTTACAGAGTTCC
>CM040471.1:7874455-7918137 GCA_022758105.1 Pangasianodon gigas | reverse complement strand
TTCAAATATTTACAATATATTTTTGTGAATCCATTTATTTCTGTAAAGCTGCTTTGTGACAATGTCCATTGTTAAAAGCGCTATACAAATAAAATTGAATTGAATTGAATTGAATTGTTGTCTGAAATGTGTGTGTTGAATATATTGTTTTATGACCAAACACCAAGAAAAATTCCTAATACATAATAAACATATACGGTGAATAAAATGATTCGGATTCTGATATCCTTGGAGAAGGGTTCAAAAAAGAGGGAAGCAGTCAACTGCATTACATTTGATCATTTGTTTTTTTCTTTAAATTAAAGAAATATCTAAAATAACTGAAACAAATAATGTGTTAATAAACCTTTTGGTTTAAAGATGGTAAAATAGATGGATTAGAGCACTTCACTGGAAAGATAATGTTTCAGAGACACATAGTCTGTTGTTCTATCATCATAGTGTGCTGTTTCCTGTAAACCTGAGATAAATGTGCAGAGTTTTACTGACCTCCTCAGTCTACAGCACACATCACACACCATGCTAATGAAGTCCCTGTAAGCTTCAAGTACAACATCTACTCACATTTACTTTATACATATTGTTTAGCACACAAATTACCAAATACACTGTTAGAAAACATTAACCTGTAAAACAATTTACTGTAAATTACTGGCAGTAGAGCTGGCAGAATATTACTCTAATTAATATCTACAGCATTCATAGTGCAAAGTTTTGTTTAGAGTAATAGAACATTTTATTGTATTTTCAAATAAAGTGCAAAGCAATGTGCATTTTTCCAGGATTATACATATATTTATAGCAGTATATTCATGTACTCATGTAAAAAAAAAAATAAATAAAAAATTAAAAAAAAAACTACAGTTTTAGTTATACTGTTATTTTAACTCTTTTATTGCCAAATATACATCTTAAATAAATTTGAAAAATCCCATTTAGATAGTGATTTATGTAAACTGTTGTAAGTTTCATTGCAAGGTTTTGCTATACATGTTTTTTTTTATTTTTAAAAAATGGACAAATTGCAAATAATGTAAATACATGTTACATGATACATGTAAATACTACATGTGAAATATAAAATTAAATATTAAATGTATATGTTAAATGTAAACAGAAATGTTATATAAATCTAAATGTTAAATATTAAATGATAAATATAAATTTCAATGTAGATGTAAATATTTAAATGTAAATTAAATATAAATGTAAATATTATGTGTAAATGGTAAACGTAAATGCTAAATGTTACATGTAAATATTAAATGTAGTCATCGGGTTGCCAGGTTCGCTGTTTTTACGATTTTGGAACAAAGCTGAGGGTGTAAAGCAGGGGTCTCAAACTGCCATTTACGGACCCCCCAGATGTCCAGAAAAGAAGAACATGTTCAACAATCTCTCTCTATCGGCAAATACAGTGGCAGAGCGGATTACCGAGTTATCGAGTGACATTTATGATCAGCTACGCAGGAAAGCTAGAGTTTTCACTGCATACTCTGTGGCGCTTGACGAAAGCACAGACAAAACTGACAATGCTCAGCTAGCTATTTTCATCAGGGGTATTAATGACCAGTTTGAGGTGAATTGCTGAAGAATTGCTGAGTTTGTGTCCATTGAGAGTAGGCATTACCACCGATGGCACCCTGTCTATGACTGGTAAAAAAAATGGACTGGTAGCGTTGGTACAAAGAAAGCTGGAAGAGGAAAATGCAGATCCAGCAGTTGTTCTGCACTGCATTATACACCAACAGGCACTGTGCAGCAAATGCTTGAAATATGAACATGTCATGTCTGTTGTCCTAAAATGCATCAATTACATCAGGTCAAGGAGTTTACAGCACCGCCAGTTTCGTGCCTTTTTAGAAGAAATTGAGGCAACATATGGTGAGGTACTTTACTTTACTGAGGTGCGCTGACTCAGCAGGGGAAATGTCCTGAAGAGATTTTTTGAGTTAAGAACAGAGGTGAAGAGATTCTTGAAAGACGGCAGAATGGATGTTCCTGAATTTGATGATCCTAAATGGGTCATGGACCTTGCATTCCTAGTGGACATTACACAGGAGCTGACCATCCTTAACCTGAAGCTCCAGGGCCCTGGTCAGCTTATCACAGCAGCGTATGAAAGTGTGAAAGCCTTCTCCACAAAATTGAGATTGTGGAAAACTCAGCTTTCTGCAAAAAAAAACCTCAGTCATTTCACAACATGCAGATCTCTTGTGGAGGAGGGCATAGCATTCAATGGTGATGAATATGCCTCTGCTGTGGAAAACCTATTTCAGGAATTTGATCAGCGTTTTGCTGACTTCAAGGCACACCGTGACACTTTCCAGCTGTTTGCAGACCCCTTCTCAGCTGATGTGGAGAGTGTCCCGAATTTGTTGCAAATGGAACTTATTGACTTGCAGTGCAACAGTGAGCTAAAAACTAAATTCAGAGAGGTGCAGGGAAATGCAGACAAGACTGCACAGTTTCTGAGAGAATTACCTTCATGCTTCCCAGAGCTGTCCAAAGTGTTTAGTCGGTTAATGTGCCTTTTTGGAAGCACATATCTGTGTGAGAAACTTTTCTCAACTATGAACTTCAATAAATGCAAGTTCAGGTCCAGGCTTAGTGATGCTCATCTTGAAGCTGTACTCAGGGTTTCAACTGTGAACTCCATCAGGGCAAACGTGGCTCAGTTGTGTGAGCAGAAGCGCTGCCAAGTGTCTGGCAAGAAATAGAAGAGTTTGCAAATGTATTCAGGGATAGCATTTGTTCAGTGTAAGGTTGTTAGTTCAGCACAGTTTTCATAAGTTACTTAAGTTAAAATAAAGTAGGTAACTGTTAAAAATTAAAAATTATATAACATAATGCACAGACACTTGTTTACATTTTTGTTAAGTATAACAAAAATATGTTGGTAATGTAATTAAAAAGAAATGTGAGCTAACATCTCAGCAATTAAAGTAAATTTCCAGAAATTCTGCGCTTTCTTGCTGTTCTTGAATGTTAAAATGGCCCTCTTATGAGATGTCAGTCACAGCAATGGCCCCCAGCCAATTTGAGTTTGAGACCCCTGGTGTAAAGTGTTAGATTTGTTTTTCAGTAAGTCGGTGACTAACCACACGGGGGCGCTGAAGAGAAAAGCTGCAGAGAGCACAACAGAGAAGAACAAGAACAATACAGTGTAAATCCGACTTAATAACCATCCTTCTTTACTTCCGCTTGTTCAAGCTCATGATTTCACCTACATTTCTTCAGTAACTCCAAGAAAATTGTTGACAAAGTTATAAAGCTTTGCATTAATGTTTAATAATGCCGACTATAATGATAAACCACCTCTGAACAGCAGTTTATAGTGCAGTTTGTAGTGCGGAAGGGAGAAAGGGGAGAGTAGGCGAGTAGTAGTTGATTTGAAACGCGTCCCTTTGACAACGGCGGCACCGCGTCCGACACAAAACTCTGGTCGGCGGTGCAGCGTTCAATGTCTTGAGTAGTGCACTGTTTTAAAAAACAAACAAACATCTCTATAATTGTTTGTAAGGATGGGAAGCGAGGCTCCTCTGTGGAAGCGCGTGCAGGCGTTTACCGGCCCGGTTCCTCGGGCAAGACACGGACACCGAGCGGCGGCCATCCGGGAGCTGATAGTGGTGTTTGGAGGTGGAAATGAAGGAATAGCGGAGGACCTGCATGTTTATAACACAGGTATGAGAGGAGAGTAGCAATGCTAATGCTAATCCTCTTCATTTCTTTAAGTCTTACAAGTTTGTTTTGGCTCTTTACTTTGGACAAAGTGTACTGACGAGTGCTAAATCCCAAATTGCACCCTACTCCCTACGGAAGTGAGTATAAAATAATGGCGTCTACGCTCTATCTAGTGCACTACTTCTCCAGTGGAAAGTGTTTTAAGACACAGCCGTTTTCGGGGCGTTACCATGGAGTGCAAACGTTTGTGCACCCATGAGGAGAGCAGTCAGGGCTAAGACTGTAAGACATCAATATGAGGTTTAATTTTTGGTTGTTAGATTTTTAAAGTGGATTATTTTGTAATTTTGTCCCACAGCAGGACGACCAGTGGTTATAAAAACACACACAGAGTAGTGAAGCTACTAGTAGTAGTAGTAGTAGTAGTAGTGAAGCTGGGGCTGATTTCCTTCTAGCCCAGACTGTAGATTCATGCAGTGACAGTAGCTTCAGGTGATTACACAGAGTGAAGATTTGATTTCCATTTGAGCTGATATTTTTGAGATACGGCCATTACACATCATCAGCAGTAAATTACAGTCATGGGTGTAATAAATGTGAGCAAGGTTTTCTGTATTGGGTTTTTTCCCCAAGGACGAGAAACTAAAAGTAGATAAACTTAGCACACACTGTCCAGTCAAAATACAAATTACACCCAAGGGTTTACGACAGATCTGTAAGTTTAGTGTTTGTTTGAATGAAAGGGTTATAACTTTACTGTTTAACATTTCGGAGGAATTCGGTGCTCATGTAGTGATGAAGAGGTGGGTGTACGTGAGGGGTGAAAGCTAAGAAATTTAGGGATGTATTGAGAGTTTGAGTTTGCCTGTGTGTGCGTGCGTGATGAGCTTGGTTTAAGCCTTGTGTAGAATTTGAGTACATGACTTCATATGAATCTGGATTTCAAATTGTTTAATTATTATTCATTAATCTAATTAATTAATTCTGTTGGAAAACTGTGGACCTGGCAACACTAATGGACTCATACGCACCTTCCTTCCTTCTCTACCCCCTTAGTTTCCAGACAGTGGTTTCTTCCCGCAGTGAGAGGGGACATCCCCCCTGGCTGTGCCGCACATGGCTTGGTGTGTGAAGGCACACGCATCCTGGTGTTTGGAGGAATGGTGGAATTTGGACAATACAGCAACAGTCTCTACGAGCTGCAGGTTACGACGCTCGGTCATTAAGAGAAGTGCGTACGCATTCCATGAAACATAAAAATGCTGAGCTTCTGCTTCATGATCTTGTAGGCCAGTCGCTGGCTGTGGAAGAAGCTGAAGCCGCGGCCACCGAAGAATGGTTCGCCTCCTTGCCCTCGTCTGGGACACAGCTTCACTCTCCATGGCAACAAGTGCTACCTGTTTGGAGGGCTGGCCAATGACAGTGAAGACTCAAATGGTAACGTGCCTCGGTGAGTGCCGTTTAAGGGTACACTCTTAAAAATAAAGGTTCCTCAGAGTAGAGGAATCATTTTCAGTTCCATAACAAATCATTTTCTTTCCTCAAAAGAACCTTTCTATCTATGATTCTTCAGCTGTTCTATGTCGTTTGTTATTGTCAATAAAGTAAAAAGTCATTTCCTACCACAAAGATCCTTCTGCATAATGGTTAGATTTATGGTGGGAAAATATTTTTAGTTATCTGTTGCACCAGCAAAAACGGTTAAACATCTGTCAAAGAAAAGGAACAAAAAAAGTGTTCTTCTATAGCATGAGTATTCAACTAAAATTTGTCAGTGACCTGCTATATAAAATTCCTCACATACCAAGGTTTGAATAAGCAACTAACATGACTGAATGGCGACAGCAGTTACCTTTGTGAAAACCCTTCCTCGACAAGCTGGCATGGGGTAAAATAATTTGTACAAATGCATGTGATTGGCTGACACAGAGGATCTGCAATGGAGTTACTGAACTAAGTCCAGGTTATTTTCACATGTTAAAGTTTCCCTGCTACAGTATTTTTTCACATGCTTGGTTTAATCTGCTGAAATACTTCGCTGAGTCTGAGTCCAAATTGCTTTAGAGTGTTAAAGAATGCAGTCACTCTATCTAGAAATGCATTGATCCCATTTTTCTATTTTAAATATGATACTAATACAAGATATCTGAGTTTATTGGCTTATACCTAATACCAATCCAGTGCTGACATCCTCTCATGAAACTGAGCGACCATTCAGAGGTGTGATTGGAAAATATGTCAGATGTGATCCAGTACTGATCCAGCATTTCAAAGCAGTGTCAGCACTCAGTAATGGATTAATACAGCCCCAGTTTGATGTAGGAGTTTGTGCTCATGCTTGTCTTACTCGTCAACACTTGCATGCACTCATTCTTTCAAGTGTGACACAGATATTTGGATGATTTCTATGAGCTGGAGCTACAGACACAGTCAGGAGTCAAAGGCTGGATCATCCCTGAAACAAAAGGAGGGGGTCCATCGCCCAGGGAGTCTCACACGTGCGTGGCGTACAGCGGAAAGAGCGGCAGCTCCCCGAAGCTTTACATTTTTGGGGGCATGTGTGGGAATAGACTAGCAGATCTGTGGCAGCTGGATATCGGTAAGCTTTGTGTGTAAGCTATTGAAGTGTCGTTAATAATGGCAAATATCAGAAATCAGTAAGTTTTCAGAGTGCTATAGTTTGATTGTGAGCTCCTGAAGAAAGAGGATGCTCCTTAAGCAAAAAAGTCTTTTTCAGTTGTGTATATTACTGACTTAACTTTTATTTCTAGTAAGAAATATACAGATTGTTCCACACACTCTACATGTTTATTCAGTCTTTATTTGTGCCTCTCAGATCTCTTTTATTACTTTTATTTCTCTTTCAGACACTATGACCTGGTCGTTACCTAAAACTGCAGGACCCTGTCCTTTACCGAGAAGTCAACACTCTTCAAATGTGATTGGAAACCAGTAATAAAGCTCTTATCTTTTGCTCTCTTTCTCTCCTGTACACCACTGTTCATGCACTTCCCCTGCTTTGCATATTTTGTTTTATTTTCGTTGTTCTACCATACTTGACATGGGTGTGGTTTTTTTTCCAGGGAAATCACTAAAATGTTTAGGGCAGGCTTGCAAATCCTGACACGTGGGCTAGGTTTACATGCAAATGTAGGCAGGTATATTGTATAAAAGTCTGGAACTTTTTCCTTCGTCCTTGTGTGTAGGATGTATGTGTTTGGCGGCTGGGTTCCTGCAGAGAAGAACGCTGTAGGAGCAGAATGGATCTGTACTAACTCTATGTCAGTGCTAAACCTCGGTATGTACCTCACACCCCAAAATTCTCCAAACTGACATTATTTACACGTCTGTTAAAAAAAACTTTTTTCTTTTGTTATCAAATTCATGTAGTCTGCCAATTTTTGAGGCTGTGTCATGATTTATTACATAATTATATTATAATCTCTGACCTCACTTTAAGACACAATGACGTGGCGTGGTCTGACCCCTGAGAGCCAGCAGCAGCGGCAGTCAGGCACAGCCGTAGAGGAGGCGGAAGAGAAAGGTCATATCCACTGGCCGAAAGCTCGCACGGGTCACTGCGCTGTGGCCATCGGAACGCGCCTGTACATCTGGAGTGGACGAGATGGCTATAGGAAATGCCGGAACTACCAAGTGTGCTTCAAAGACCTGTGGTATTTGGAAACAGGTGAAATCAGCCTGCAAAGACTCTTGATTTAGTGTAAAGTACATACAGTAGATGAGCTGAGATGTATTGAAAAATCACTTTTGTGAATGATCCTTAATACACTGTTGTCCACTGCCGAGAACTGTTTTATCATTTATCAACTTAAAGTAATACTTATTTAACACAGTTGTACACATTTTAAATGGAAATATTTGAATGTTCTGTTTGCACAATTTTTACTATTTACACTAAATTATTTTGATATCATACACTATCAAAAAAATAACAACTGGCGTTTATGTTTTAGTACAATTTAATCACTAATAGTACCACCCATTAAACAAAAAGCTAATGCCAATTAAGTAAATAAAATTATTAAACAAGTGTACAACCAAAGACTAATAACAATAATAATAATAATAATAATAATAATAAACTTACACCCATGTATCCAAATGTATCTTAACTTTAAATGAGTACTCGATTAAAGGCAGGTACACTTTTGAAATTAAACCAGTTTAAACAAGCTCATCAACAAAAACCCAAACAAATTCATGTTGTGTAGTACAAGCGCCTGTTTACAGTTACAGTTCCCTCCAGAGTTATTGGCACCCTTCATAAAAATGAGTAAATATGATTGTATAATATAAACATTACTCACAATAATTCAGATTTTTATATTTGTTCTAACAAAAAAAATAATTCTCATTAGACCTACTTTGTCTTTATAAATAATATGTCTCTCCAAAATTTGCCCCAAAAATTATTAACACCACAAAAGAATATTCTTTTTTTTTTTTTTGTAGTAGTAGTAGTAGTAGTAGTAGTAGTATTTATTTTCCTTTATTTTCATAAAGGGTACCAATAGTTCTGGAGGGCACTGTATAAAGACTAGGGTCTTTTCCACTTAGATAAAAATACAATTTTGCAAATATTGAAAATATTTACAAAATCATGTATACCTTACATTACATAATTTAAGTATTTAATATAAACCAACTGCATGATTTAATAAAAATAATAAAAAATATAGGGCGTTTGAAACTATTACATATTTCATTTAAGTGGTAACACTTTGGAATTATTGACAAAATCATATTGATTGTTGAGTAGTGAAATAAAGGCAGCTCTTAGGCCCTACTGTAAATTCATATTTCTTTTACATTTCTAACACCATTCTTGCTGTGTGTACAGAGAAGCCAGCGACACCAGCTGCTGTTTTTTTGGTCAAGTCCACTATCAACATGCTGCATGTAGCCTGGCACCCTTTACCTGCAGCCGAGTGCTACCTGCTTCAGTTGCAGTACGTTGCTCCACCTCCAGCCTCACAAACACAGGCTTCTGATTCGCCAACTATCCCAACCCCACCCACCAGTCTCACAGAGGGGGAGGAGCCTCTACAGAGACCTGTTCATACACGTATGTGTTCAGGGTGTTGGAAATGTGCGTTATATTTGCTTAGTTTCAGAAAGAAGACAACAGGTCCATCAGCAGACACTAACTGTAGTGATTTTCCTCCAGAGTCTGAGCCGTCTCGCGGAGAAGGAGATGGAAACTACGAGAGCTCAGCACTACAGGTCAGAGCTCTACAGCACGCCACATTCTGCATTTCACCACGAATGAAAAATGTGTGAAAGTTTATTGAACTTTTAGACCACAGTATAATTCTAGGACCCTGAGAATTGAGAATGAACAAGTTAATTGTAACTGTGATAGACACTGCAGGGTCTTAAAAGCTTAAAGAAAAAAGAAGATTGTAGGTTCTTCGCTGTAGGTATGAAACACAACACAACAGAGGAAGGAGCAAGGCAAAAAATACATTTGATTCTGTCATGTGCCTTTAAAGACTTTTAAAGCTTAGAAGAAATGAATAAATCTACTTCCAGGGAGAATGCACCGCTTTAAGCCTCTGTCAGCTATCTAGGTCTCTCAGGACACTTAAGGACACACATTAGTCCATTTGCCGAGTCTGAATCAGAGCGAAATTGCCATTTTTGGTTCATTTGCTGTTTGGTTTGTTTTCATTTTACACTGCATGTTAATTCAACAAACCAAAATACAAAACGAGGCTGATGGGTGTATAGGGCTGAAAACATGCTCATAAAACTCATTCATTGGTTAGAAGTACAGCAACAGAAAAATCATCTGAGCATGGAGAACATGACGCAGGGGCTAAATAAATGATTACATAATTATATAAAAAACTACTGTTGTGTATCAGAATAAATGATGGATATGATACACAAAATGTTTTTTCTTTTGCTTTGTCAGTCCAACAAACAAATGGCATTTCTTCAGCGCTGTCCTTTGGTTTAGTTTGTGCCTCGTGGCTCAGTGTAGCAGTTTGCATCTACAAAAGAATGCTGCAACTCATCAAATCACTTTCCCAAATCACTTTCTCACTGCAGTCATGAGAAAACTGTGCTAGAGTTCTTGGAAATGTACCAAGACAACCTCACACAGACGCTCTCGGTCTGTACCCGGTGTGAACTGTGTTCTCACCTGCACCCGACAGGAAAACTCACAAGGGTTTTATTCAAGCAGACTAAACAGTGCATATGTGAAGTATACATAATTATACAATAGACTGAAACATGTGCTTTTCAGAACATCTTTGTGATCCCACAGGAGAGGGCTGGCAGTGGTGAAGCCAGAGCAGAGACCACAGATCAACAGAACAAATTGGAGTTCAATCCTGTAGCTGGCATCAACACAGATGAGTCTGGTAACACTCCCTTTCTCATGTTCATGCTTATATTTATTTTATTCTTTAATCACAGTGTAACAGAGCTCATGTGTCTGATTGTACTTCCTCAACACTGACAGTAAATAGGAAGCAGGCGGCCACTTTGAGACCTGTGACAGAAGAAGCGAATGACCAGAATGGGACTAAATCTCAGCAACTGCAAGGTAAACGCTCTGCTCAGAGTAGAGGTGTGCACGAGATGTTTTCTTTATATCCCATTCCCTCACAAAGGAATTCTGACCAATCCCACCCGTACGTGCAGAAAGATTGACCAAATCCTGCCTGCTCCTGCAGTTATTGTTTGCACCTACCTGCCATATTTTCTGGTTTTCTGTTGGTTATGTTTGTCAAAATATAAACAAAATAGGAATTTAAACCACTGTGACCCTCACCAGAAAAAAAACAATTACTAAAGATGAATGAATGAATGAAAGCAGTACATGTGTCACGCAGCACAGTGCGAGCTCTATGTACACTCTCTGGTTAATGAACATGGCCTTTCTTTGTCTCGCAAGCTTCATATTTGATGGCCTGCTCCCTCTTGCAAAAAATACACACTCCAGCGACTTTTTTGTTGGGTCCTACGACATCCCAGTCCTGATGCACACTTCTTCCTCATAGAATGTTGCAAATGATCTCAGTTATTTTTCTCACTCTCAGACTGATTTTAATCTATTCAATCCACAGAACATGAAAATCTACCCAACCCTTCAGGACAGGTAAAGATTTGCACTGTGTGTGTGTGTGTGTTAAATATATGTGGTTGTAATTGACACACTTATGACAATCTGTCCCATCCCCTGCAGAGTGAAAGAGCTGAAGTTTCTGCATGGTTCGATGTTGGTATATTTAAAACACTCTTTGCTGAGGTCACACACTACTATCTACCCTCTGAGAATAGGAGTACTGACCAAATCTCCAGTGACAGTGAGGTCAGTCTGTGAACACAATATAAACATGATTTGTACATTTTTGGAGCTATGCAACTGATCAATACAATTGTCTCTCTCTCTGGTATCTAGTGGAAGATGCCAGGACCTCACAGTTTTGAAGGACGGGAAAAGCAGGAGCTTACATCTAATGTTACCTACCGGTTCAGAGTAGCAGGCCTAAATTGCTGTGGCCGAGGAGACTTCAGTCCCACTGGGGAATTTAAGACGTGCCATCCTGGATTCCCAGAGGCACCTCCTGCTGTCAAAATCACTAAGGTACAACTACTCAAGCAGAAATATCTATGAAATATGAGGCGTTATGTTGATATTTTGCAACATATTGACAGCATATTACATTTTCACCATATTAAATTTTCATATGAGGTGCAGCCTATAAGTGTGGTCATCTCATGCTATTATTCTTCATGATTCAGGCATGTGATTCAGTACACATCACATGGGAGTCGCCCTCCAACGCATCAGGGAAAATTCAGGAATATTCCATGTACCTGGCAGTGAAGAAGACGCGAGGAAACGCCTCGGAGAAGCCGGGAGATCTGACCTTTATACGCATTTACCGTGGTGCCAAAACCTCATGTACAGTGAACGCTGCGAATCTGAGTAACGCATACATCGACTGCTCGGCTCGTCCTGCCATTGTGTTCCGCATCGCCGCCAAGAACGAACGTGGCTACGGGCCTGCCACTCAGATCCGCTGGCTACAAGGTGACATAACTTTAGTTCTGATGCAGTGTTTCTGATTGTATGGTAGCCTGTTTGTCATATTCCCAGCAACACTTGAAATTCTTAATGTTGTGTTTGTTGTTCTGCAGAGAGCAATAAAATCAAATCAGCTTTAAAACCAGACTCCAGCCCTACCAACCCTGAGCCAGACGACATTATTAGGTAAGACAAGTAGCACATTGCCCTCCCTGTTTGATTACATATGGCACAGATATGCTTTTTAGGGTGAAGAACTTCATCAGTGAAAAACTATAATCTGCCCCTGTAATCTCTTATGACTCTGATCATTGGAGGAGCTAATCAGTAGTGTTTCTGTTTGATTCTTCTAGCTCATGATGGCTGCAGGGGAACCGTTCTCACTCTCAAATCAGCTCTGATGCTGGGCCGATTTTCACAGGAGCCATACAGTGTTTTACTTTGTATTTTCTAACATTCTGTTCAGTCTCAGCTATAGATAATACAATTTTTATGTACCTAAGTGCATTTGTACTTGCTGTAAATGTATGTTTCCTAACTTATTTTTTATACTGTGGATTGTTGTACATAAACATTTGTAAGCTGTTATTTTTTCACAAATTAGTGTTTTAGTGATGAATAGTGTTTTGTTTCCAAATCTGCATTTTTATCAGTGAAGGCTGATCTTATATTTTTGTATTTTTACTTAAAATACACCCCTCAAATAATTTCCTGAAAACAGACAAAATCTGCATAGAAATACCCTGCTGAACTGGCATCTACCTGTGTTCAGCAAATTTTAGGTGTTAATGGTTCAAAACAATTCATTTTATCTTCTGTAAATGATGTCAGTCTTTGGGGCTAGATGGTTTAGTTTGCAGTGTTAGGCTCCTCCAAAACCCCTGCAATTGAAAGTATTTGCAGAAGCCCTTGATTAATTTTCTATAATTGTAATAACTTATACATAAATACACAACCTCCACATAAACTGATTAAAGGTATTGTTGTTTACATTAAGTTTTCTGTAAGGAGATCTTTAACAGTTACGTAAGGAGTCTCTAGTGTCAGCATTTATTGTAGTCAGAGATAAAGCTGTAATTCAATTTTCAGACACAGGAAAGTCTTCAGGACAGAGGGTTAGGTGCATTTGTCATCTTACTAACTTCAAAAGAGATAAAAATGCTGGTTATAGCTGGAGACTGGTTATAGATTTTATAAGTGACAACAGGACCTAACCTTCTTCATGGATGTTACACAACATTACATGTGACTATAAATCAATTATAAATCAAAAAATACAACTTGTCATTTCAAGTTACTTTTGGTTCAAATTTAGAGCTGCAAATTCATGACCTCTGTTCAAATACAATTCTTCATGTAAGACCAATCAAATAAAAATGTAGACATTTTTTTCCTCATTTGATACGATTATCCAAGCTTATGCATTTCCTTTGTTTTATTTTAAGAATCAACATGAAATTGACAACCCACATGAAGTTATTTATCTTACATGATTCAAACAGAAATCAAATGAAAATCCATTTATTGTGTTTATGTAAACCCAGTATTAGCCCTCCCTCCCCTCCCACTTGCCCACCCACAAACCTTTAAAAACTAACAAATACATGGGACAGAAAACTCACAAAAACGATTAGCAGTCTTCACTCAGAGAACGTGACCTTAGACTGTTTTAAAATTAACATGTATTATATACCTGTAACAAATGACTGTTGCATGAATTACAGACAAATTTTTCACTAAGAAAATTTACAAATTCAGGCTCTCTGCTAGCAGGTTCTTCCTTCCCTGTTCACAACTCATTATCTTTGTTCTCCAAAACCTCAAGTAAAGTTTTACAAGGTGAGAGAGCAGTCCGTGGACAAGTGCATGGTCTAGAGCTGATCCAGGTCATGAGAACTGGATTTGTTGAACACCAGGGATCTAAATAAAACAAAAAAGATGAGAAGTACAGTTAAATTATCATTAAAAATTCATGACCGCTTTTGTGTCTAGTCAAATAGTTGACTGTATTAAATGTTCAATTTATTTTTTTAAGAGTTTAATATAATAATTAAACTCTTTATTTCTAAATTAAACAATAACAATTTACCATTCAAACTAGTTTACATTATAAAGATAAAGTTGCATTATAAGATGGCCTGTAATCCATACTCACTGGCTATTTTATCAGGTATTATCCACTATATAGGTGCACTGTTTATTTATACAATACAGACCACTGATAAAGAGCTAAAGGATGATCGAAATATTGTGCAAGGTGAGAATCTCTGTTGGTACAACTACAATGTGGCCATTGTGTGTTACTGGATTTTGAAACAATGTTTTTCTTACTACTTTCACGCCAGACACACACACTACCCAGTGTTCCAGCTGAAAATGATTCACCACCCAAATACTGTCTAATCCATGATGCACGATATAAGGGGCTGACCAGCTGAGCATAGCAATACATGGGCTACAGCTAATAACTGCTTTTTCTACAAAGCTGAGCTGATGAAATGGCTAAATGGTATTGCCATTTAGGTATTCCTTTAAAAAAAAAAAAAATCCAATTGCACAAATACAATGTAAGAACTATAATAGCCTAATTTGAACATACATGGCAACAACTAAAAAAATTAAAGTTTGCACTAAGCAGCACTTTAATACAGCCTTAAGTTGTAACTTAAAACATACTGATTAAATTTGTAGATGCTTTGTTACCCGTTTCTATGGTTTGTTACTATAATAGCGTTGAAGAAGAGCAAGCACATAAAATAGAAATATTAGACATGAACAATTTGAATCACCACTTTTTTGTAAAGACTAATGGGATTTTGTTAAAAATGTGCTAAAATGACTCAAGACCTTGCTTGATATAAGTGTTACACTGAGAAAGACAGACACTACGCACATCTCTGTGTCTTGATCACAGACGCAGTAGTTCCTGTTTATATCAGATGGTGTTTCTGATTGGCTGGTGATGGTGAAATACATTACTGTGTGTGACAGTTTTGAGCTACGACCATTTTACACACTACTATTTACAGCATACCTTAAGGGTCTGCAGTACAACCAACATTCTATGCAGCTCTAGGTTTAAAGTAACTTCTCTCAACATATAATATAGGGTTGAAATTACGAAAGTTACAGTCGACCTGGTGCACTTGAGTATGTTTGTGGATCTCCAGACACACTCACCTGTTGGTATGACGTGGTGTACACCATGACGTTCTGCTGTTGGCCATCAGTTGTGATCAATCCAGCAGATAATTGATTTGCTGTAACACAAAAACATCAACACTGAGTATAAAGCACTAATGACAATTATATACTGTATATCACCATCACTGTACTATTTTTGGAGCATTACATAGCTTTTGGTGCCTGAGCACTTTTGTAGCTTTACACTCTGCTGTAACACTGTAGCACTTACTACTTTAGCCAACACCAAAAAATATAACTAACAATTTATCTTATTACTGTGGCACTCGCCACTCATGTAGAGAATTTATGTTTGTCTATTGGTGTAACGTTGTTGTGGGGAAACATGCAAGCAAGAATTTCATTAAATATTCTACATTTAAAAAAAAAAAAAAAAAAAAAATCTTGAACTATTACAATAAGCACTTTAAATGCCCATAATTGTAAAATAACTTTGCTTATTCGCTTATTAAGATTTAATACTCACTGAAACTGTCTTCTGTAAGTTCTTCACTCAGGCCTTCTGTGACCGCCACTCCCGAAATTCCCTTCTCACCCTTCATTGCCTAGAAAACACCACAAAACCCTTTATCTCCTCCATTACACTAATATTAAGGAACACACGTTGGGGGGGGTGTGTGTGTGAGAACCCTCACCTCTCTGAACTTCTGTAGGTACAGCTTGAGCGGCTCCACATACATATCAAAACCCAGTGTGGACATGGCAAACAGGATGTCCTCGCCGTTGATGGTCTTGCGCTTCTCCTGATGACATCGCTCACTGGCTTCCGACGTGATGAAGCTGATGAACTCGCTCACACACTCCTGTACGCATTCTTTTGCATCTTTTGCGATCTATGAGCAAAATAACATTGATGATTATAAAAATCAGCAAAACATTCATGACTTGTGATAGCTGGTGCATGTGAATGAATGACTGAGTCACAAACCTTTCCCGTCTGTGGGATGGCGTTCTTCATGATGCGAGCTACATTAGCAATGGGCAGGTAGATATCCTGCTCTCGGAGATTGTCTTTGCAGCCATTGCCATCTTCATGGTCATGAAGACTTTCTTCACCATCATCTAGACAGAGACAGAATACATTCATGAATATTTGCACCATGAACAACCAGTGTTCTCAGAGCGCTATAGCAAAACCTAGTCTCTTTAGTGTAGCATAGTGTCTGTTTCTCTTGGTGTTTGTATGTCATGCTGCTATTGATGGCTTTTAGATAAATCCACTGCATCTGCTCACAAGCGTCACAGCAGCAGTCACACTCAGATTGCATGAAAACTGTATAGTATAAACCCAGCTTTATGCAATTGATAGGCAAAGACCAACAACTTGGAAGAAAAAGGAAAAAGAAAAAAAAAAACCACATTGTTAACACTGTTAAGGAGTCATTTGAGAGAGTCGGCTCTTATTAGAGAGCTGAGCCAACTGCTCTGACTCAATGAGGCTTCGGTTGTGGCGCACTTTTTCATCTCCAGAGGCACACCTAAATTTATATTTCTGTCTACAATACTGATATTAAACACTCTGACTGGAAACTCGGACATTTAGAGTAAATCCGGAGCTCCCAGTTGCCATGAAGGCAGCATTAACTCTCTGTAGTAACACGAACTAAACTTAACGACTCGAGATATGCAGAGTGAACCGACTCATCTGAAGCTTCGTTTCATTATATTACACTATGTTTTGATCCTAGCCGTCGCTGGGTGTGCCTTTGAGATATAATATATATGGGTTATATATAATATACAAGTTAGCTATTAACTTACCCTCTTGCGCTTGTAGCACATAGTGGCTACCGGTCATATAGTCGCCCGTTATAGCCAGCTGCGAGGTATCGGTGGTGGTGCTGTCTCCGTCCATCTAAAAACAAAACCAACACGCACCATAACATTACTGTCAGGATTGAGACAAGTCAAACAAAACCTGAGCAAATTTAACAGCTAGGATATCTGCACTTCTCAGTTAGGAATGCTAGCTAGTTAGCTAGAGCGCGCGCCTATTCCAACATAACTAGCTAGCTCACTAGAGTTCAGTAAATAAATTCAAAGTGAGTTTACACAAAAACAAAAACACAAACAAACAAACAAAACGAACAAAAAAAAAAACATAATTGAGCAATTCGCCAGTTAGCCATATTTATTTCCCAGTTAATATGCTTTGTGTTCTTTGTTTGTTTTTCAAATTAGCTTGACAACAGCTAAGGACAGCTAGCCAACTAGCTAATAGGAGAACTGCCTCGCTAGCCACGGTTACCGCTGAAATAAGACGGTCCACCATAACTGTAACATTTAACAGATTCTTATTGAATGATCTCTACATAACTACATACCGGCAATGCACACAATTCCCTGGTTAGTCAGAATCCTCGACTGTGGATGTGTTGGTGACATTTTGCCCGGGAGAGGAAATCTTTAGTAAGCTTTTATACAGCACTGTATTTGTGCAGTGTAATGTCGCTAGCTAGCCGCCTGTCCAACAAAGAAATCCTCAGCTCAGGATTGAGTTTGGGCCTTGTGGTTTATGCCGGACTACAGTCCCAAACCTGTCCCTAATTAAACCTTATTCTCGACACTTCCTGCTTTCAATCGCACATTCAGATAGACAACAAGCAAAAAAATCTGTCCGAGACGGACATTTTCATTCGAGCTAACGAGAAATCGGTTAGCAATCATTGGCCGAAGCCAGATACAAACCTGCAATGAAGCCCTGGTTGGTTCGCGTCTGCAAACGGCCGTGTGGTTGGACAGAAAATGGCTGCGAAAGGACCAGTCCCAGCGCGGAGAGCGCCGCCATACTGCACCGCCTACTGCTCCCACTAGAGGCCGAGTCCGGGGCAAGACACCGGGGCAGCACACCGCTTCACTCTCCTCTAACACTGTTTTTAATACTCACATAACCACGTCTTTAATTCAGTTTTATTTGTACAGCACTTTTAACAATAGATATTATCACAAAGCTTTACTTTACACAAATCCTGATGTACACTCTAAGAAAAAAGAGTACTACTTTACCTTTCCTTCTGGCTGTGGTGGTCTGCTCAAGTGTTCACCTTTTGTACCTTTAGTACACATTTAACACAGAAAAATGCATGTAGTTTACCGTTTAAACTTTACTCTAAAACAAATTACACTCCATTTCTGTACCTTAAATCATTTTTTGGATAGCTATGGATAGCCTAAAGATGAGCGTGAGACTGCTGTGGATGGTACCACACGGACACCCTAAAAATGGCTGTGGATGTTCTTCCTTAGATGGCCTAAAGACTGCACTTGCCAAAAACATTTAAATGCTCAATTCTCCATCACTGAACAGTTGATAACTTCACTTTGATATGATAGACGAAAGGCTGAATGAAATCAGAAATGACTCTGATGCTCATACACACTTAGCACTCCTTGACACTATGGTATACAGTTATAGAAGGGAATTATTTATAATCGCTCTATCCGGTGTCACCGATGTCAGCTGAGGATGAGTTCCCTTTTGAGTCTGGTTCCTCTCAAGGTTTCTTCCTTATGTCGTCTCAGGGAGTTTTTCCGTGCCATCGCTGCCTCTGGTTTGCTCATTAGGGATAAATTTATCATTTATATCCAGATTTCTGTAAAGCTGCTTTGTGACAATGTCCATTGTTAAACATACTATAAAAATAAAATTGAATTGAATTGAATTTTATACTTATGCTATACGGCCAAAAGTTTGTGGACACCTGACCATCACACCCATATGTGGTTCTTCCCCAAACTGTTGCCACAAAGTCGGAAGCACACAACTGTATAGAATGTCTTTGTACACTGTAACATGAAGATTTTCCTTCACTGGAACTAAGGGGCCCAAATACATTCCAGCATGACAATGCCCCTGTGCACAAAAACAAGGTCCTTGAAAACATGATGTGCCAAGGTTGGAGTGGAAATATTCAAGTGTCCTGCACAGAGTCATGACCTCAACCCCAAGGAACACCTTTGGGCTGAACTGGAGCACCAAGTGCACCCCAGTCCTTCTCACCCACCATTAATTCCTGATCTCACTAATGCTCTTGTGGCTGAATGGGCAAATCCCTACAGCCACATTCCAAAATCTAGTGGAAAGCCTTCCCAGAAGAGTGGAGATTATTATAACAGCAAACAGGGGACTAAATCTGGAATGGGATGTTCAACAAGCAGATATGAGTGTGATTGTCAGGTGTCCACAAACATCTGGCCATATAGTGTATGTGAGCTTGGATTACCTTCTGTGTAGAATATCTCCTCCTGTCTGTGTGGGCTTTCTCCAGGTTCTCCAGTTTCATCCCACCTCTCAAAAACATATCTGTAGGTGGACTGGCTATGCTAAATTGCCCCTAGGTGTGAATGTATGTGCATGGTGCCCTGTGGACTAGGGTTCCATCCATTTACTTCTTTTGGCTGACACTTTTATCCAAAGTAACTTACAACTGAGGCATTCAACTGAATGTTGAGGGTTAAGGGCCATGCTCAATGGCCCAACAGTGGCAGCTTGGTAGTATTGGGATTTGTACTCACAACCTTCTGTTCAGTAGTCCAATGCCTTAACCATTGAGCTACCAACCAGGGTGTAGTTCTTCCTTGTGCCCTGTGTTCCCCGTATAGTCTCCAGATCCTCTGGGACCCTGAACAGGATAAAGCGGTTACTCTTAAGATGTGAAGATGAATAAAAATTTTTTATTTTTTTAAATTTATTTATTTAATACTTAAAAATCTTAATACACCCCATCTGTATGTTGGCTTATAGATGATCACTACACACCATGACTATAAAGGCAAGCAGTGATAAAGCATGGCCTGTTCAGTCATCTGATTCCTCACTAATCAAATTCCAATATGATGAACCTGACAACTCAGTGTGAAAAACACATACCACCAGCCACAAATGTCTGAAATGTCTTACTTGCAAGAAGTTGGGCAAAAACAAACAAATCAAATAAAAGCAAACGAATCAATTAATTGTACATTATTTTTGCATTTTTACTATATTCAATAAGTTAGCATTGCATTAGTAGTCTTCCAAACTTTTGGCCTGTAGTATGCATGCAGATTATGCAGAAGTTATGGAATCAAACCAACGTTCTCATTTCCACTGGATGCTATCACACCTACCTGTCTGTCAGAATAGTGACATAAAAACCCATGTAGAAACCTATCATATAAATAGATTTTGGCCATCACCAGTGGCCAATGTCACTATTAATTCCTATTTTTCCATCCCCTCTGTGGTAATCTCCTTCTGACTAGAAACACATGTAGAAACTTATCATATAAATAGATTTTGGCCATCACCAGTGGCCAATGTCACTATTAATTCCTATTTTTCCATCCCCTCTGTGGTAATCTCCTTCTGACTAAAAACACATGTAGAAACTTATCATATAAATTGATTTTATGGTAATAAAATAAGCAGTCCAGAGTAGCTGAGACCAGTGAATATAAGACTGTATTCTTAGCCCCATTTTTTACGTTTCAACCCCTCTTTCTCTCTTATATTTGCGATGTGCTCTGTGTCTCTCTTTCAGAAAAGGAACTTTATGCAGTGAATTTACTGAAGCTGTTGTGTCCTTGGCCATAACAACAACTCTGTGTTTATGAGAATTTTGCTCTTATATTTCATATGGGGCAAAAGTCACAGGTTCTTTTGGATATGCCACCTCACTGCCTGGGGACCCACAATTATCATTTTATCAGTTTATCAGTTTGCTTAGAATGCACAAAATTCACAAGAACTATGGTTAGTTGTTAGTAAAGCCTTAAAAGAAAAAGAAAAGGAAAAAAAGAAAAACTATTTCCTAATATGTTTATACTTACCAATACTCTTGCTTTAATACTCTAAGGTCTTATAATAAGGTTTTTCAACAATCACTTTCACCGTCACAAACTATGTTATTGTGGTTTCTTTAAAACTTTATGCCCTTTAGATATTTCAGAGCTTTGGAGTTCTAGAGCAGCTATAAACATCTGGACGCTTGCTGGTAATTAAGCCATACAATGTGAAACCCACAAGGCTTTCATCTCTCTAAATTACTTTCTGTTGTGCAGACTGGACGTTTTCCCTCAATAATAGTGAAAAATGAGCTTATTAATGGTGTTATACTTTCACAGGTGTGTGTGTGTGTGTGTGTGTGTGTGTGTGTGTGTTTGTGTGTGTGTGTTCAGGGGTCAGTCAGGTTAGTATCTCATTTAAGACCAGATAATTTGCATATACAGTGATACTGTATACTAAAAACCATGGGATTTACTAATGGGATGTTTGGTTCAACCGTAGGTTGTCTAGCTCCATCTTAGAAAAAGGAACTCTTCAATGGGCTCTTTGGATCTTCAGATAGTTAAGGGTTCTTAGTGTGCTTAGGGGTGGTGTGATGTGGCTCGACATGAAGCAGAGTTACTGGTTCCAACAATTTTACAGTTTGGCCATGCACATTATCAATAATAAGAAGAAAAAGATAAAAAGCAGAGAAAGAAGAACAGGGAGAAGAACAAGAAGAAGAAAAAGAAATAGAAGAAAAAAAGAAGAATTCCAAAGTTGGTGGTGATTTGGGTTTTTATGTTGGAATTTTTCCGCTGCAGTTACAAGGTCTGACGAGCGGATTTTGCTGTGTTTTATAACCTTGAGTTATTTTCTATTATGTTCCACTCCTGTCAGCCAAGAACAAGAATCTGAGGCTATCATGAGCACAGACTCACCGAAACTGGACAGATGAAGACTGGAAAAAGACGAGGTGATTTTTTTTTTCTAATCTTCTAATCAACTGTGCAGTTTCTGTGAGTCTGTGCCCACTGTAGCTTCAGATTCTTGTTCTTGGCTGACAGGAGTGGAACCTGATGTGGTCTTCTCCTGTTGTAGCCCATCTACCTCAAGTTTCAATGTTTTGTGCAAGCTGAGATGCCTTTCTGCTTAGCACAGTTGTAAAGAGTGATTATTTGATTTACTATATCCTTCCTGGCAGCACAAACCTATCTGGTCATTTTCTTCTGACTTCTCTTATCAACAAGGCGTTTCCACCCACAGAACTGTCGCTCACTCAGTGTTTTTTGTTTTTCACACTATTCTGTGTAAACTCTAGAGACTGTTGTGTGTGAAAATCCCAGGAGATCACCAGTATTCTGAAATACTCAAACCAGCCCATCTGGCACCAACAACCATAAAGTCACAGAGATCACACTTTTTCTTTCTGATGTTTAATATGGAAATTAACTGAAGCTCTTGTCCTGCATCTGCATGATTTTTTTTGCATTGTGCTGCTGTCACATGATTGAATGATTGGATAACTGCATAAATGAGCAGGAGTAAACCGTTAAACCTCTGAGAATACAGGTATACAAGAATTATTATTATTATTATTATTATTATTATTATTATTATTATTCTTAGGTTAAACGTAACGAAGAAATAAGAAGTTTAAAACTGTCGCGTGTAAAACTAAAGTAAGAAAGAAGCTGCACACTGCACGGAAGCCAAACACGATTAAAAAAAAAAAAAAAAAAAAAAAAAAAAAAAAAAAAAAAAAAAAAAAAAAAAAAAAAAAAAAACGACGGTGGAAAAAAAATCACCAAAGAAGGAAATATGATTTTAAAAAATGTATAAGGATCACAATGCGAGATTAGTGTCAGCTTTTATCACGGGTTATAACCGCTTTCATTTATTTATTTTTATCCAAATCAGTAGAAAGTCTACAACTATTAAACAGTGAAATGAGGCACTTCATTAAATAAATATTTCTTTATTAAAGTGTGATAATTGTTCTATGCTTTGGGTCTCCAGTTTACTCTGAAGTCTGAGTCGCTCGCGCTTGTGGCGTATGATGCTTTATGACGTCCACTGTGACGCCACGGGGAGTTTATAAAAGCAGGTTTTCCACCATAACGTCCAGTTTTGCTGAGATCACAGACTGTGATGGTTTACTGGTTAAAGGACCGCGATAAACAGCAGGAGATTCAGACTTTCTTTAGCATTTACAAAACGTTTAATTCAGAACTTAAGGCAAGGCGCAACAGGTGAATAAGGTCATTTCATTAAAACTATAAATATCACAATTAAGCCAGTTGATTCTTAAAAGATGGTTTTGTATTGTACAAATTTATACACAGGCCTGTTTATGCAAATGAGGCTCTGTCTAATTAAACATGAGTACATTTGCATACTTAATAAAACCATAAATATAGTGTTTGGATGTTATTTTAGATGTTTATTTCACTGTGAAGATGCTCTCAAGAGACCTTTAATCAAGAGAATTACACAAAGTCTTTATTGTTTAATGAAGAAAATACCAATAAACATGTAAAACTAAAACATTTTCCAATGCCATTTTCAAATCCAGCACTAATCAACATTTTGGGAAAATTCCTCTGCAGTATATTTCTAATTAGGAATAGGAATAAACATGTAAAATTTCAATACTTATAAACTCCAAACAGCAGATTTTTTTTCCAGTTGGTTTTCTAGACTAACCCACATAAGATTTCTGAATTTATTTCAGACTCTGTAACTTTTTAGATTCATTGGCTTGTGTTCTGTGCATCATGTAGTGCGTGACAGCTCATTAGCCTAATCATTCACTTCAGCTCTGTGTTCCTCAAGGGTCCATTAGTGGTCAGGAGGCTCGGTCAGTAAACTGTCCATTTAAGCAGCAAATTTTTTCCCCTTTCTTTTCAGATGCAAAGTAACAGAAAGCAAACCGTGAAGGTGAACATGGACACCGATTCTGGTCTGAAAATCTTTTAACTCTATTAAGTTGATTGTTTTTGTGACAAAACACATTTGTGTTGGTGTGATTTGTAGAAATTACCAGCTTTTCCCTTTCACGGATTTCTTGCTTTTGTGTGTTATAATCACAGGAAGTTCATTTGACTTGAGAGAAGTGACCCAGATGCTTGTTAATGCAGCAGCAGTTTCTCACATGGAAGTGCCTGTCTTTCCCATCATCTACAACTTCCTGGAGTGTCTGACCAATCAGTATGTACTCAGCACTTCACAAGAGTGTTTTTCTTTTAGTTCATTTAGAAATCATTAAAACTATCCTTGAAGAACCGTGTTTTCCGAAGAGTGAGGATTTTATAACTAATAATTGTTTGTTTGCACAGTTTTAACACTACAGTGCATTCGCCATATTTTGGAAATCATGATTCCTGATGTATGATGAAATATTTTTCAGGTTTAAAAAAAAGCCATCATTTTATGTTTTTTTTATTAAAGGTCTCACTCAGAGTTAAGTAAGGATGAGGACCTGGAGATTGATAGTGAACCACTAGACCACATCAGCATTCTGATAAAAGACGATGAACGCCGATGCCAGTCAGTGAGTGGACTCCATGGTGGCCGGTCCTCAAACAGTTCCTCTGAATTGAATACAGCAATTGTTAAAGAAGAGTTTCCGAAGATTATTTCTGCCATGAGTAACATGGCACTGGGTTCAGACTCAGGTAGTTTGTCACCATCAATTCATATCCTGCCTGATACCAAGAGTACTAACTTAGCGACTAAAGCTGTCATGAATGCCATCGTCAGTACCATGAATGACTGCCTTGATGTAATGGAAGATTCACTCATTTTGCAGCTCTTTACTAGTGTTGCCCAAAAACTCGAGATCCTGGCAACTACTTCTAGATCGGAGATGCTCTTCAAATCAAAACGTGAAAATGACTCGTTTGATCTCCACTCCAAGGCCTCTGCTGATGATTTGAATGCTGCTTCTAATTCAATGGTTAAAAGTATCTTAGTATCTCGTTCATACGTGTCCCTTGATGATGACAGTGTTGTGGATGATTCATCATTCGGTCAAGTGCCATTCAAATGGCCTGATGTCTCCTTAGGATGTGGCAGTGATGCAGATGATGATGATTTTTCATATTCTGAGAACTTTTCAATGCCTAGTATGAAAGAGAACATTGTAAGCGAGTTTAGGACTGAGGCTTCCTGCCTCGTGAGTGAGGTCTTGTCTCAGTCAGTTAAAATCATAAACGCAAATGCTGACATTCCTGAGGCAGTGAAAGATTTGATCAGCCAGAGTGATGTTTCTTACTCAGAGCCTCCAGACCCGGATATTGCTGCCTCAAAAATTGTAGAGAAATTTGTGGCAGACATATGTGACCTGTTAGACTTTGAACAATTTCCACAACTGGGTGCTGATAATTTGTGGAAACTGGCACACGATCTATATTACAGTGTGATGTGCCAGGTCAACGAATTTTTGCTCAGCCATCAGCAGAGACTAGCTGAGATAAGAGAAGTCATTGGTTTTAATGAGAAATTGCAATCATCAGAAGATGCAAAGCATGCACACAATGTGACTGGGTCCAAGCAGAAAAATGTTGAAGTGGACAAACCTTCATCAGCTCACGTGGTTTCAGTGAACCCCTTAGTGGACACCTTGATGGCCTCTTTGGATTTAGACCACGCTGGGCATTTTGAGACTTTGTCTATTCAGTGTGTGGATGAAGTATTCAGCATCTACAATGAGGAGCTGTACTCTATCGAAGACCAAGAGAGCCAGCAGACAGATACTGCAGGGTCCGGCAGTGAATCACGTCCAGCACTACAAGGGACCCTGGAGACTATTTCAGAAGCTGAGGAAGCACTAGACGTTACTTCATACAACTTTGAACAAACTGTTTCTAGCTTTGAACAAACTGTATGCATGGGCTCTAGGAGTGAACTGTTTGAGGCGTTAAAGTCCCAGAATACACAGCTGACTGGATCACTGGCATTCTCAATCGTCAGGACACTTCAGAACACGAATACTGACAACATCTATGTTACATCATCTATGCTACATCAGCCGTATTCTTCCTCATCCCAAGAAAGCCAGAAGATCAAAAAGAAACATTTACAACTCAAGATGCCAAAACTGAAGAATCCCTTCAAGGTAAAAATATATCAATATATCAATCCTGCAGTAAATTTTTATATATTGCATTATTATATCCAGACTGCATCTTGCCACTAGTAGGTGTTGTAACTTACATGCAATTATGGATTAACACCATTATTTCTGTATATTTGATATCTATGTGTATTGAGTAAGTGTGCTGGAGCTTTTACTAGAGTAGGTTGAGAAAGCCAAGATATCAGAGGTGACTTGTACAACAAATATGTATACAACGTTTTTGTTTTTCAGAATTTAGGGGCAGTATGTCTTTATGGTGACTTATTGTCTGAAAAATATGCTAGTTCTTCTGTATGCTGTTACAGTAATATTTATACTATTCTAATATTATATTATAAATTGAAGTACTGTATTGTAGTGTATTGAATTGTACTGAAGCCTCCTTGGATGTTTAATGACATTGTCAATTTCTCATTTTACAGAAATTAAGAAAGGGACAGATGGGAAGTTTCGACTCTCTGGACCAGAAGCAGCATGGCTCTACTGATGCCGATATGAGTACGTTTACAATAGTAAACCTGTATTATATATAAAAGTGATTGTTACTGTTCATTTTATTGAACATATAAAACAGTGTTGGGTTTGTGAGACTGAACATGAGATTTTCTCTGTCTACTCTACAGGTTCAGAAAGCCTGGATTCCAAAACGGAGAAGCCAAAGAAGCGGTCCATCTTTTCCTGGATCTTCTCCACTTTAAAATCTTTCTCATGAACAAAATAATAGGTAGCACTTTTACAAGACTGCCTCATAGCAGCAATAATAAGGTTTCTTCCTCATGTCGTCTCAGGATGATTTTTCCCTTGTCACTGTTGCCTCTGGCTTGCTCATTAGGAATCAAAATCTCTAATTTCTAAAAAGTAATTTCTTTATCTGACTGTTAATAGCAGTGACAATATTGGAAGTTTGTGAAGTGTTAGCCAATAAACATTTAAATTTATGATTGTCTGTCTTTTTTTATTCACTTATTAGTTTAAAGATTAGAGTTTAACAGAAAGAAAAAGAAGATTCCTTCCAGTTAACAAAGCAGATTTAATTTCTTTGCTCACATCACCACTGACAGTTTTATTATGGGGAAAGTATATTTATGCAGAAATCTGAAAGGTGATGCACCATGAAAATGACACAATTCTGATATAACAAAGTTAAAGAAGAAGGAGCTCTGTAAAGGTTTAGGTAAATCTGCCTCATTTGGTTTAAAATTGTAATACGAGAAGTGTTTTTCCCTTCTTATTGTTAATTAAGTTATTACTGATCAGGAGTTTAATGTTTAATGGATTAAACCAAATGAGTATGTAGCATTAAATGAAGCTAGTCCTCCTGGATACAGTGATATACATCAGTCTCATCTACCTGGCAGAGGAGTATGTGTCGCAGTTATTTATAATGATAATCTAGGCATCACACAAAAACCTAGACATAAATTCAACATGTTTGAAGGTCTTTATACTAACTTAATATATGTAGCCACAAAAATATGTCTACCCAGTCGATTCCACTAATTATTATTTACAAATCCCCAGGGCCATATTCCGAATTCCTTCGTGAATTTTCAGATTTCATCTCAAACCTGGCTGTTTCTTTAGACAGAGCATTAATTGTTGGAGACTTTAAGATTCATTTTGTTAACCTGGAAGACCCTCTGAGAACAGCAGTTGTGTCCATTCTAGATTCAGTAGCGGTTAATCAGAATGTAATAGGACCCACTCATAATGGTGGTCACTCTCTTGATATAATACTAACATTCAGATTAAATATAGAAAACAGTCATATTTCCTCAGTTTGAAGCTAAACCAGATCATTATCTCATCCCATTTAAAATGTATCTTAGTCATAATATATACACCATGCCACTCTACTGAGTCAAACGTACATTCACGTCAGCTACTGCACATAGTTTTATCAATAATCTCCCAAAGTTATCAACTTTGACTGGATCACCGTCTGACCCCACAGAACTTGATCAGGCAACTGAATGCTTAGAGTCAACGTTCCGCTATACTCTAGATAATGTAGCTCCAAAAAGAAAGCTAATTAAAAAAATAATTAGAGACGAAAAATTAGCACCCTGGTATAATGATCGCATCTTAAAACAGACCACTTGAAAATTAGATTGTAAATGGTGTCAAACTAAATTGGTAGTATTCCAAACAGCATGGAAGGAGAGCCTCCTGAGATATAGAAAATCTCTTAGTGCTGCTAGATCAATGCATCTCTCCACCCTAATAGAAAATAACAAAAATAATCCTAGATTCTTATTTAATACTGTTGAAAAATTAACTAGGAATAAGAGACTGAACTAATTTCCTCATCAAAATCATCAATTTGTGTACTAGATCCCATACCTATATGTTTCTTCATACAGATACTACCAGAAGCAATCGAACCTCTTCTAAAAAATAATCAAGTCTTCCCTTAACACTGGCTATGTACCTAAATCTTTTAAACTAGCAGTTATCAAACCCCTGATTTAAAAAAAAAACTGACCTCGCTCCCTGTCAGTTGTCCAACTATAGGCCAATATCAAACATCCCCTTTATCTCCAAGATCCTAGAAAAGGTTGTAGCACAGCAGTTTACTCATACCTACATAGGAATAACATTCATGAACTCTATCAGTCAGGATTTAGGCCTCATCATAGCACAGAGACAGGTACTGGTTAAAGTGGTAAACGACCTACTACTGTAAGGAAGTAATTCTTTATTGTCATTGTAACAATGGATGTACAACGAAATTGAGTGAGTACTCTCAGTGCAGAAAGTAAAATAAAATAAAATAAAATAAAATAAAAAGAATATTGCACAGTTAAAATATTGCACTTATTGTACATATGGCATCAAAGATTATTGCACAGTTAAAATATTGCACCAACAAAGAGATATTGCAGAGTTGAAATATTGCACTTTCAGAAAATTGCACGGTTCAAATACAAATTCCAAATGCAAAACATTTTACAGTTTGGCATGAACATACACTGTCATTTGGCATTTACAGATTGTATAGCTACAGGGTAGAAGCTATTTCTGTATCGGTTTGTCTTCGTTTTAAGGGATCTGTACCGTCTGCCTGACGGTAACAGATTGAACAAAGAGTGACCGGGGTGGGATGTGTCTTTGATTATGTTAGCCTCTGATCCTGACTGTGTCTCCTTGCTTTTATTGCTTGACCTTAGTGCTCCTTGATAGACTAGAAAATGATGTTGCAGCGGTTGGAGGAAACGGCCCTCTCCTGGCTCAGGTTTTATTTGACTGATCATTTTCAGTTTGTAGATGGTGCCTTCTCTATGCATACTAAGGTAAAGTTTGGTGTTCCACAAGGTTCTGCTTTAGACCCACTGCTTTTTTCCTCTATATATGCTACCTCTGGGTAAATTTTTTTTGTAAACATGGTATTAGCTTCCACTGTTATGCTGATCACACACAGTTGTATGTTTCAGCAAAGCCAGAATAGAGATACCAGCTTAATAAAGGTGAGGTAATGCTGACAAGACAGAAGTACTTGTACTAGGACCACATGCAGCTAGAAGTAAGCTTTCTGATTACATAGTAACTCTGGATGGCCTTTCCGTTTCATCATGTGCAGCAGTAAAAGACCTTGGTGTGATTATTGACTCCAGTCTTTCACTTGAAGCTCATGTAGATAATATTACTAGGATAGCCTTCTTTCATCTCAGAAATATTGCTAAGATAAGAAATATAATGTCACTACACGATGCAGAAAAACTAGTTCATGCTTTTGTTACCTCTAGGTTGGATTACTGTAATGCCTTACTGTCTGGGTGTCCAGTAGATGCATAAACAAGCTCCAGTTAGTCCAGAATGCAGCAGCTAGAGTCCTTACTCGAACCGGAAGGTATGACCACATCACCCCTATCTTATCAACCCTGCACTGGCTCCCAATCAAATTTCGTATTGATTATAAAATACTACTATTGACCTATAAAGCACTGAATGGTCTCACGCGGCAGTACCTGAGCGAACTTCTGGTCTTTTATGATCCGCCACGCCTACTTCGATCAAAAGGTGCAGGCTCTTCATTGGTACCTCGAATAGTGAAGGCTACAGCAGGGGGTAGAGCTTTCTCTTACAAAACCCCACAGTTATGGAATAGCCTTCCAATTAGTGTTCAGGACTCAGACACATTCTAAGTGTTTTATTCTAGGCTGAAAACATATATATTTAGTCAAGTCTTTTGTTAATAGTTTTTTCTTAGGTAAAGGAGCAGATCTGGAGGGTTCACAGGCATAGAGTGTTTTGGTGAACTGGGATGTTTGGATGCTGTCCAGAAGGGAAATTATTTACAATCACACTATCTGGTTTCACCCAGATGGGTTCCCTTTTGAGTCTGGTTCCTCTCAAAGTTTCTTCCTCATATAGTGTCAGGAGTTTTTCCTTGCCACCAACGCCTCTGGCATGCTCATTAGGTATAAATTTATAAATTTAAAATTTATATCTGGAATTTATGTATTTCTGTACAGCTGTTTTGTGACAATATCCATTGTTAAAAGCACTATACAAATAAAATTTAATTGAATTGAATTTATAAAAATACAATTTTACAGTTCGGCCATGCACATTAACAATAATAAGAAAAAGAACAACAAAAAGAAATAGAAGGAGAAGGAAAAAGAACAGGAAGCAGGAAAAGAAATAGAAGAAAAAAGAACAAAAGGAACAAGAAGAAGATACAGAAAAAGAAATAATAATAATAATAATAATAATAATAATAATAATAATAATAATAATAATAATAATAAGCAAGAATCAGAAAATGAAACAAGAGAAAAGAAGAAGAATTCCACAGTTGGTGGCGAGTTGTGTTTTTATGCTGGAATTTTTCTGCTGCAGTTACAAGGTCTGACCAGCAGATGTCGCAGATTTTCCGGTGTTTTATAACTCTGAGCTATTTATAGCTGTGTAAAACTTTTCAGTGTCGTGATAAGACTAAACACTTCCTCTGTGGAAACAGACTCATCAGCTCACCTTCTTCAGGCTGAGTTTAGCATTTACTCCATTTATCTTTCATTTAGAAAGGGGGCACATACTTTTCAACTGAAATTTTGATAAAGATAGTAAAAAGGGAACAATATCTTGTTCCTGTCAATTATATTTTTATCACTTCAAACTTGAATAAAATGAAAAAGAAACATTTAATAATTAATAAAATAACATTTATTGAAAATGTGTGTATACACTGGTATTGGTCCTTACAGCGTATACATGACATTTAAAAAATATGATTATAAATAAACTTCAGGGTAAGGTGATGTGTCATTACTTGTTCTCTGTTTAAACTCTAGAGACTGTTGTGTGTGAAAATCCCATGAGATCAGCAGTTTCTGAAAAACTCAAACCAGCCCATCTGTCACCAACAACCATGTCACAATGAAAGTCACAGAGATCAGACTTTTTCTTCATTCTGATGTTCGATGTGAACATGAACTGAAGCCCTTCACCTGTATCTGCATGATTTTCTGCACTGCATTGCTGCCACATGATTGTCTGATTGGATAACTGCATGAAAAAGTGCTCAGTGAGGGTATATTTTAAATATCTGCTTATAGCTTTAGTTCTACACGTGCTCATATATACCAAAACTTTTGTAATATTCTAGTTTCACTTTACACTGCTATTATTTATTCATTATCCTGATTACTGTCTGAAACTAGTATATTGTTTTCATATATTAAAGAGGAATGAGAAAATGTATGTATGGTTAGATTGTGCCCTGAGTAAACTCAAATGCATTGTAAAGTTGCAGTTTAAAGTGATGATATAAAATTGATATTGTGATAAATATCAGAGTTTTTCCCTTGAAGCAGATTTAAGATTTAAGTTTCCGGATTTCAAAACTCTGGCTCGGATCAGCACAGGCAGCTTAAACACTTCTGACTGAGAATTTGAATTCTCTTTAATTGTCTTATGAGCATAAATATGGGAGCAGACCCAGATTAAAATTAATTCATAAGCAAAAATTGTTTTAAATGAATTATTTTTTAACTTTTTATTGTCTCTGTTAATGTTGATGTTGAGGTAGACAGCTTTTTTTATGTACATGTTGAATAATTGTGCTTATAGTTGTGTTAGCATTGATAAAAATACTCCATGCAATAAATGTTTGTAATATTTTATTGTAATTTTTGATGATACATCCTGTAGATGTTTAGTATAAATCTAACATATGGTTAATACTAATTACTCACAAATAATAATAATTTATATTTCTATTTATATTTTGTATATTGGACAGTATTGTTTGAAGTTGTATTACAGATCTTAAATAATATCACAGACAACTATTCCTATTCCCATTTATCTATATTTATTCACTTTTTAAGCTTTTTGGTTTGGGTTTATTTTATATGTGATATTTACAGTTGCTGTGTGGTTGTAATATGTTTATGAGTTTATTGTAGTTGTGTGGTTATAATATATTTTTGTGGTTGATTTTGATTGTCGCTGTTTCAGTTAGTCCAGTTCAGTAACACTTCCCCATGCCGCTGTTCCTGGACTCTTGGGTTCAGTTGCTGGCCTCGTGCTGTATGGACGAGCTCATTCTCTCACCAGAGGGGGGTGTGGTGTGTTGTGACTCTATACAGACCGCGTCCCCTGTTATTCAGAGAGGAATAGTTCACTCCAGGGACGGCTCTAAGCCTAGGGTTGCCAAATTGGGGTAAAGTGCTACCAATTATTATGCTTTTACCACTTTCATGGATTAAATCACTTTTTTAAAAAAATTTTAGAGTATGTTTTTTTAAAAGAATATATTTATCTTATAAAAATGTTTGTAAAATTATTTAAGAAAGCAATTTAATATAAAACATAAAACACAAAATTGACACAAATCAATGAAATAAAGTCAAATAAAATTGATTTGCTGAATAAAAGCAATTTAATCTGTTAGCTCTATTTATTTTGTAAAAATGATTTAATCAGATTTGTCTGGGGAAAAAGGCTTGGGGTGTTAATTTTGGGATGCTTTTGCTGATAAATTTGATTTTTGCTTTAATTATTATTTTTTTTAATCATAACATTCAATTGGCCAATTTTGGTCAGCATTTGGTCAGATATTGTTGTGAATTATATTGATTTAATCAGTCACATTAGGTAACAGTTTCTTGCTGACTATACTAAACTAAATGAGTTTTTGATGTCGTCCCCATGTTGATTTAAGCAACATTGCATGAGCAAGCTTGTGGTTATACTGAACATCAGCATGGCTGTGATTCGGTGTAGGTACAAGCCCACAGGGTTTTTTTGGGGGGGGATGGTTAGACAGTTTTTCTTCTCTCATTTGTAGTTTAAATGAAAAACTTAGCTAACTAACTAGCAATTTTTGTTAGGGACTAAGTAATATTAAGTTGGTAGCAAGCTAGCTAGTTTCCCTTCCTCTCCAAAAATAATATCCAAAACAGTATCCTGGTTGGTTAAACAGCAAAATATGTTTGTTTGTTTGTTTGTATTTTGACTGTATCATGTTAATTATCCTGATTTTCAGAAGTGCTCTGTGGACACTTTTGTGACAGAATTCTTTCGCTGAATGGTTAAATGGAGAAAGTACATTCTGAATAAATTGTTGACATACTACAGTTTTACATGACTGCATGATTGTAGGCTTTTGAATTTTACTCAGACCTTATTTAAATAGTTTAAAGTCTCTTACAAATATTGCATATTGTATATTAAATGCACAAGTTGCTTTAAAAATCAGTCAATTATCCTGTAACCTTTAAATGAACTAACCTTTAAATGAATTTTTTTTCTTAGGTTAAATCTTAAAAACTGCTTCATACCACACTGAATAGATAGATAGATAGATAGATAGATAGATAGATAGATAGATAGATAGATAGATAGATAGATAGATAGATACTTTATTGATGCCAAGAGTGAAGCAATGTTATGTTACTGTAGTAACACGGAATAGCACAGACTTATTAAACTAAAGAAAAAAAAAATTCAAGGTGCATGCATTACCAATGTGCAAATTTGAGGAGTGGAATGGGTGTCTTCTCACAGTAATGGTAAAGATATTTATTAGAATATCAGTGCACTGGTAGTAGTAGTATTGGGTATTAGGGTACTGGTGTATATTGGGGTATAAGGGTTTTGATGTTTCCTCTCCTGGCAGTGATATAACTCATTATAACTATTTTATAACAACAACAGACAACAAAAAAAAGTACATTTTTGATATAGACTTTTTACAGAATGTTCCTCGTAGGAACCATAAAATGCATACTCAAAGGAAACAAGCAATGTATTTAATCAATTTCTAATTATCATTAGACTGCAGTTAAAATGATTTGTAAAGTTTTAGATTTTACATTTCTTTGCAGGCCTATTTGATCATTTTAATCCTTTTTAACTTCTTAAACAAAAACCAAGAGTGCAGTTTTTAGATTTTAGATGTTGGTAGCTGAAATTTCAAGGCATCACTAATAAAGCTGGTTAACTGACGTTAACGCTATACTTAGCTCAGCATCAAACGTACATTAATAGATTTTATTTATTTCACATTAATGCGTCGGCGCATCTTTCAAGCGAGAAAATCAAGATGAGATGAAAGCATTGGGCAAAATATTCATGTAAGATGAGGGGAGGGGGCGGGGCTTCAAGGTGGGTCAGTTAATTGAGAGAGAGTTAAAATACCTGCACAACTGTCAATCATTCCAGATTCATATGACTACTGCTGTTTTTATTGGGGGAAAAGAAGACTGTGCTTTTGTGTATGTTTAAGCGATAATCTGTATAAGAGTACTCTGATATTAAAATTAAAAAAAACGTATGAAGATTATTAGAACTGCAACAATTATAGAATAATGTAAGCATTTAAAAGGTTCATACACAATATTTAAGCATAATAAACATTATGTATATGGGTAACTATTCATTTTCCCATTGTCCTGGCGACGCGATGGATCCGGACGTCCTTATTTGGGCATTACATTTACATCGGTGGATCCAGCCCCAATCTGGCAACCCGGTTTCTCGCCTAGTGAGCAGCGCGAGCACAGCAGCATCAGCATCAGCAGATCGCGACTCAGACTCACACACACACACTCACTCACGCTCACACACACACGCCGGTGCTCGTGTCTCTGTGGCTCCGTGTCCCTGTCTTTCTCTCCGCCGAGCCATGAAACAGATGCTGTTCGACCTGATGAGGATGAGCAGGATTTGCCGGATGGTCCTCGCCACATGTTTGGGATCTTTTATCCTGGTCATCTTTTATTTCCAAAGTATGTTCCAGCCAGGTAGGACCCGCGCGCTTATGTCCTTTTTTCACACGCGTCCATTAATGATTTTTTTTTTATCCCTTTGTGGCTACTGATCAGTAGCTACGCGGGTATGACCTCTCTCATGTTAGGATGTTAAAGAATGTTGGGGGGGAACAATGAATAAAGAAACAAGAGAAAGCGGAGGCGCGCGTGCACAGTGACAGGGAAGCGCGAGGCACTGAGACAGCTGTGTTTGTTGGGGTTAGCTCCTGTCTTACCTTTGTGCAACCGCTGCAAACGCCTAAATACGACACATGGATTCGCATCAGAGCCGTGGAGCCTGTTCAGCCACTCTCACATGCTCACACGCTCACATTCTTTCCGTTGAGTTGGACAGTGGAGGCGGACAGTGGAGGATTTTCTGCGTGCTACCGGGAAAAGCTCCGCTCCGTATAAACAAACAGATAATTGTTGACACACGGCGGGCGCGCGTGCCTATGAATGACATATTTCGGGATGCTGTGCATGCACGCGTGTCCATTAGTACGACTACCAGTCCCTGCAGAGAGGACGACAAAAGCCGATCCAGTGCGCGTGAACCAGTGTGTGGCTGCGTCCCAGACCGCATGCTACCGTGCAAAACAGCAGGCCAAAACAGTACACCACATCATGTAACTATGGTAACCTCTCGTGCCGTGCTGTTTCTACTTAATTACAATATTGTTTAAAGCTGTTTCACTTTGTGTTTGTTTTCTCCAGAACCAAACAGTGGAGAAGTAAAAAAAACTACAAAACTTTCCCCACACAGAGACTCTAAGCGCGCGCTCGTGTCTTTCGACACTTTCCGTTATTGCACATGTAGGAGGTTGTAGAGACAGATAGTCTGTTAGACAGTTAGAGTCAGACATACCGCTAATGCAAGCAGCAGACAGAGAAGTAAAAACGAGCAAAGTGAGTAGCAGGCTCAAAGACACTGTGGAAGCGGTGAGTCATCGACACCGCCGGCTCGTGCGCGATCTCACAGCTCTTAAAGCAACCCTCTGTCATGCAGAAAAATAAAAATAATAATAAAAAAACAATCCATGTAGAGCACGAGCTGTTAACTCCAATCCTGAGGGTCCCCTGTCCTCCACAGTTTGAAAATTTCCCTACACACTTCATCCACGTGATCAGCTAATGAATGAGCTGGATCAGGTAACCTCAGACTGCACAGGGCAGCACAGGAGTTCAGAGATCCTGATGTTGTATAATTCACTGTTTAATGGTTTCCTTCAATGCCTGAAAAAAATCTTTGAAATGTCTCAGAAACTTCTACATCTGTACGTGTATTAAAATGCAGTGCTCTATGAATATACATGAATATGCACACTGAAACAGACCCATGTCCCTCCCAGACAGCTTCGTGCACTTTCAGCAAAATGAGCCAACTCGAGCTGGATTTACATGGTACGATTCTTGGCTTAATTTTGGTGTCACAGACAAAAATCGTACATCGTAAAAGAATTCCTCAGGTGTGCGTTGAGATTGGCGGTCTTAAAACGTATAAAGTTCTGTTGCGACCAAAGACAGTTGACAACAAAGTTCTAAAATGTTAAATTAAAACCTCTGAATGTGAGCGCTGCTGCGACACTCGACGAAAACCTACCAACAGGTGGCAAAAGAAACGTGGGATTTAAACAAAGAGTGCTTTGTATTTTATTTTTTTAGGCGATACATTGCTAATATTGCGAGAACTTATTCTTTTTATGCAAGCTTTTTCTCTGCACGTCCCCGGATCGAAATGAGTGATGACGTAAGCAGAACGTAGTAAATTTCTTTAATCACAGGTCTATCGTCAGAGCATCTTCATCGTATAATCTAACATGGAGAGCACGTTATCGCACAGTTTGTTGTAGAATTTGGCCGAGCTCATCTTTTAATAATTTAATAATAATCAATTTGCTCACATTTAACACACAGACATTAGTGAGATTTTATTATCAGGCTTCATTTGCATCATTATATTCTCAGGGATTTATTTAACAGCAGCCAAACCTGGCGAAATATACCATGACACTAGTGAAAATGACTTAGTTCTTTATTAACATTAGCTAAGTTAGCTAGCTAGTTTAACACAGATCTGGAGATAAAAGTTTCTACTTATTAGGTCATCTGCCAGTCACGCCCTTGAGAATATTATGTGTCACTGATAAAATTCTCATATATATCGCTATCAGATTAATTTTACAGAAGTACTGAGAAAGACTCTTTTGTGCTGTATTAACAACTTTGATACCAATACCAATCGATATCATTTGCATCATCTATCCAAGAGAAGGTTAAAAATCAGATTTTGAGCTTATGGATAGTTAAATCACACATGCAAACAGAAGAGAGCAGGGTAATGTGCTAATTCACTCTTGTGGAATTAATATGCAGTTGTACAAAGATGACAGCCAGGACACATATACTGGAAAAGGTGTGTGTGTGTGTGTGTGTGTGTGTGTGTGTGTGTGTGTGTGTGTCGGGGGGAGGGGGGGACCTTTGTACAAAAGGTCTTTGAGTCTTATCCCTTCCACTGAAGCACATGTTCAGACAACACTCCGTTGGATTTGATTAAACATGGATCGTCAGGTTTTACACAAACTTGTGGAGTCCATGCCAGATTGAGTGCTTGCTGTCATTCAAGCAAACCCAATACTAAGAAGTTCTGAACTTCATGTACATATTTTTAAGATTTTACTTTACACTCAAGTTGTTGCTGATAGTGTAATTTGTAAGGAAAAATCTAGTATGCAACTGCACTTTTCTCAGACTTTTGGATCTCACTGTGGTCCAAGATGGCATGGACAAGTCCAGACACTGTTGCAGCCATGTTTAAAAGTTGTGTTTCAAGATTGCACACACACACACACACACACACACACACGTGATACGGGTTCATGGATCCAACCAGGCCAGCCAGTTATTCCTGTCAGTTAGAAGACACTAATCACGTGGTTTACCAGAAAAGGTTTAAAACCACCTAAAATAGTCACTCTATACCTCTCTCATAATGATGGTGGATAAAAATCTATAAATAACACAAACGCAGCAGTAGTATGCAGGTTTTTAGAGAAAGAGGGAGGAGGAGCACACTAAACGGTGGCACCACCTACCCAAATATGGGAAGTTACATTAGCAAAATATCTGAATTTCCTTGGTGAAACTGAATGGCTATATAATGACATTAGTGTACTGGCTTCATAGCTGTGCTGTAGAAATTTGGTCAAATTACCTACAAGGTACAATGTAAGCATTTATATTAACTAGCTAAATATGAGTTATTCAATCTGAATGAATTTCAAAGGAGTACTAGACCTGTCGGAGATTTGAAGTCAGAGTTGGGATGGCAAGGCCTGATTTAAGGGTGGAAGCTGCCACCCATGTGGCCACGCCCCTATAAAAGAGCAAGAAATGTACACAATAATTTGTGGGACCATCCACACATGAATACCCTAAAGATCTGCACTTCCCAGAACTCACCTGTGGATAATTTCACTTGGATACCAGAGATGACATGATACTACTTTTCTGATAGAGATAATGAAACCTTGAGTATTAGCTTGTATTGATAGTCATTTGATATTTCTTTTCTTTAAAAACTACTAAGTTTTTTTTAAGTTTTTTTTTTTTAAACTGAAGCAATTAACTTTAAAATAATTTTCCAGACTGCTGCTCATGCTGTGTCACAGGGCAGCGTAACACACTGGTAGGAAAGCACTATCCACTCTCATACATGAGCTCAGAGATGCCCACGATTTCTGTTGTGTCATTCAGAAGCAAAAAACACAGCTTTTTTATTCAGTTAAACTCTTTCACACAATAAAAAGATATAATGAAGTATAAATGTAATAAAATCAATCTTCACAAAAAATACAGCCATGACTCTTTATAAGTAAACATTTCCAGTTACAATTATTTTTATATGTTTAGACATGTTTTCCTTTTCAGTGTGTCACTGTTTCTGCTGCTCCTAGGCCCCTTCACACACTTGCCTTGTGCCTACTGGAAATGTTCACGTTTCTAATTTCAACTAGTTTTGCTCAACACAAGATGAAACACACACACACACACACAGTCGCTCTAAAGAGTGGCCACAGTGCACCTGAATGTGCATGGCAGCTAGGGACATGGAGTGGAGTGACAAGGCTGACCTTATTTGTTCAGCCGTGTTTATATCTTCACCACCGAGCCAGGGAGAAGAAGAGACGACAGAAGGGCCGAGAGGCAGAGGGTGGAGGAAAAGAAGTGGTCACTGGTCACTCCAGGAATGTGTTGGTTGATCTCGAAATTCCTCAGGGTTCCGAACAGGAGGCGCATACACTATGTAGACGTGTAACTGTGAAGCAGTGAAGCCATTCTGAGCTCAGCAACATGGGGACAAGCGATTTGTTCATACATGCTGTCTGAGCAGAGAGCTAATACCAGCATGTATGAACAGGGTTAATTTCTAAGAAGAGGAAGTGGCTTACAAATGAGGGATTTCTGCGTGTGATTGTGTTTGTGCTTTTATCTGTTTGTGATGCTGTTTTTAATGTGTGTGCATTCAGGATATCCTGTTTGCGTGATAATCCTCCCCTGCTGGGTGACATTGGCATGAGTAAGGTCTGTTTTGGCTTTTAAAGCCAATCCTCTCATTGTATTTCACAATAAGAGGGACAATAGAGAGTGTGTGTGTGTGAGAGAGGGACTGTCCTTGTGTGTGTGGAGTCATGTGCAGTGGTGTTTGGGCAACAGCCAGAGGCAATCCCACTGAGGCCTGCCTGACTTATTCAGGTTGATAGACTGAGACGGCTGGAATTCATTACTGGTAGCACAAGCAGACAAATGCGCACACACACACACACACACACACACACATGCATAGGGTGTAGAAATCTAACTAAAGGTGATGATACAGCTGCATTGATTTATAATGCTGGATTGATTATAATCAATGGTAGCAAAGTGTGCACTCATATATCGGCCAAAAGTAAACCTCAGACTAAATCCAGAACCTTCCGACAGAGGCTGACTGATGTCTTGAAATAGCAGAGCTGAGATGTTAAGGCTACCATTTGTTCTTCGATGTCTAGCATGGAAGTTTGAATGAACATACAGTACACGAAGTTCCTTAAAATTTGGAAGTTTGGAAAATTGTATGGTTCCAAAAACAGCAACACTTTGGATGTGAATGAAAGTTTAAATATTGGTTTAATTGCTTAGGTTCTGTTGGAATATGCCAAATCCTATAAATAAATGTTCTGAGGATGTAAGTGGTTCTTCCAGTCACATTTGTGTATTCAGTGTATTTACACTAAAATTCCAAATAGTACAAAAATAATTGTGTCAGATTGAATCATGATGGTGAAATTTGAGATGTTGTGACTGCTTGAATTGTTTCCTGAAGAATCACAAATTGAAACCTTGTGAGGTTTATACCCCCTTACACAAGGTGTTTACCTCGTGGATACCAGCCAAATGTCTCCACAAGCTCAAAACTGTCAGATATTCCTATCCTTGCAGGCACATTTGGTCCCCAGCAAGATATAAAAACAAGCCCCCCCAGTCCCCTTCCCCCAAATCTGCATGTGTGTTTGGAATAAAGGGTTTACAGATGTCTGGGGTTTCTTCTCAAACTCATTAGACTCATTACTCTGGACTGTGGTTGACCTCAGTATGCTGCTTCAGCGCTTATCGATGATGGAAAACTGTCCATGTCATCAACCAGACAACACCTGGATGTGTTTGAAAACCTCCCTAAATGACATGGAGTATCCAGATTCAGTGAATAAGCAATTTATTAGTCATTATGTTACTGTCTTCCACCATATGTGATGCAGGATTAGAATAATCAGGGCTGTCTTTTGGTTGTCATAGACCTTCAATCATATTGTTTTATATCGAGAAGCAGACCAGTTTTATTGGTGAATATAAACTAATGGGGGTGATGGTGGTCAGAATGAATGTAGTCCAGTGTTGCCATATTTGCAGCCAGGAATTCAGTTCAGACAGTTGTGAGGAAATATACTAAATAAAATCACCATGTGATTTGAACAGTTATATTGAGAAGTGCTGTGTCATTCATGCATTTTGGGTGGATATTAGAGAGTATTAGTGATGTGAGAGAGTGATGGCACAACTTTATTTAATCATTTAGCAATATGGGAAAATACTATTTTATCTTATAAAACCAGATCTACACTTCGTTCCTCATGCTGCTGTAGACCTGCAGTGCTTCATCGGGTGTCACCTCGATATCCCTGAGCTCAGAGTGTAGCTAGCTGGCTTTAAAATGTAAACAGGAGAAATGTGTGATTATGATTAGTTAATCCTGTTTCTCACCGTAGCAGATGGTGACCAATAAAATGTGATTAAATTAAACTAACTTGGTTCATTTTGACAGTTAATTATGGAATCATAACGATGACTTCACTGACCTTTTATGAACATCAATATATAGCGCAATTACTACACAGAACACACACATACAATCTACTACACAATCACTGTATGTGTATGTTAACTGCTGTTAACAAATGCTGCAGTGCTACTATGAAGTAATAGGGGTGTAACAGTTTGATTGGATTGACAATACTGGCTTCACAAATTGATTCAATTTGATTCTCAGTATATTTTGAACAAGGTTTTAATGAAAAGTGCACTTTTTTTTATTTCTGAATCATAAACAATGCAAAAATGTGCATTTTTGTCTGCATAAACTAGATAAATCAAAAATTGCTTTCACTGGTTTATTACACTCCTCCAAACTAACCTTATGGGAATGTTCCTATAATGTGGATTCATAGTTTTATAACAGGAAGTTTGCCAAATAAGTATTAATTTTGTACCTACAAAGCATTCTGGGAATGTCCCTGCTATTTAAAAGTCATGGGAATGTTATTGAAAGATTCTCTGAACTGTAATACACAACAAAATGCAAATGTTATATTTCCATAAAGAACGCTTTCCTGAAAATGAAACGAGACCTAAGAACATCTCGGGAAAACAAGCTGGGTATAAAGTCACAGTTTATTAATAATAATATTACAGGTAAATATAAAGCTGAGCATGTGTTAGTAATTTAATTAAGAAGTAGAGTATTTTCTACATGCTTATTGTCAGGTTAGCGCTGATAGCGGCGCAGGACTGCAGGTCACGCACCGAGTCACATGATCACGAACACCTGAATCACGTTTATGCACAATGAGCACTAGTATTTAAATCACGTTTGTAAAGCACTCTTAGTCTAGCGTCTGTTGTGAGTAACGTCATTATATGCTGTTGTATCCATGCCATGCTCATGTATATTTCATGCTTGTCTAGTTTATGTTACGTAATCCTAGTCTTTGTTCATCCGTGACACTTGTGATATTTAATTTCAATAAAATTCATGGAACTGCATCAGTTTTTCTTTTTTTAATGAAGCAGATAGGGTATGAACAGAATATGCATAATATCTTACAGCCATACAATGATTTTTTTAAACAGCTAAAATTATTTATATAATGCAAATGTTTTAGAAATAAGAGTTGGATAATCTATTCTTGAATCACAACTTGAGTAAAATCTTGTTTTAGTTTTCCTTGTCTGATGAAATAAGACCATTTCTTCTTAGTAGCATGACTACTGAGCCCTAAGACGTGTCAAATGTTAACACAGCTGATTTTCATTGTGTTCCTCCTTTTTCCTGTGTTGTTAATTAAGCTCATGAGCTCAGAGATATCATTTCAAATTGGGCTTTGGCACTGGGCCTCAGGTGTTCACAGACTCACAATCCACAGACATCGACATCCAAGCAAATTACAATTCTAAATTGTCTTCAGATGTTTCTGCTGTTCAGTTCCTTTCCCCTGCGCTGGTGGTATGTATATGGCAATAATGAGCTTGCGTCTGTTATTTGTGACTTGCTGTGTCAGCCTGATCCTGCACGTTGTGGGCTCATTATGCTGTCAGTTCAGTAGCGCTGCATGCTCAAGTGCTTATTGATAAGCATTGATTTGGCTCTCACAGTGTAGCACTGGGTTGCTAATAGATTGTTATGGAGTTAGATTTCGGCCAAACTGTTTCCTGTTTGTAAGCTGTAGGGTTCTAGGATTTCTGCTATGCATCAAACGAGGACGGAAGCACAGATTTGAGACATAAAAATGGATTTTACATATAACTCGTCCAATACTAGGCATCATTTGGTTTTTGGCAGAAGATGATAGACAGTAGCAGGTGCTTAATACTGAAGAAATAGCAGAGAACCTCTTTTCCCACAGGATTTAAATCAATCCTTACCAACATGTCAATTCGAAAGGGATATATATATATATAAACAACTCCAATTTTTTAAATACATACATATATATATATATATATATATTTAAAAAAAAACTGTTGAGTTGTTTATTTTAAAGAAGGTGAAATATGGTGTAATCTTTCCAGACAGATTCAGACAGGACTAAAATCCTAAAGGTACTCTGGAAATAATTACGATAAAGAGGTTACCGTTTCCCTGTTTTGTTGCACTTGATATAAAGAAGGTTCTTCTAAGCTGTGCCAAATTCATTGACCCAGGAGCTATGAGGTGCTATAAACACATGCACTTTCATAATTGATACACACACATGTCCTCCTCCA
>CM040471.1:7841974-7871897 GCA_022758105.1 Pangasianodon gigas | reverse complement strand
CCAGACAGATTCAGACAGGACTAAAATCCTAAAGGTACTCTGGAAATAATTACGATAAAGAGGTTACCGTTTCCCTGTTTTGTTGCACTTGATATAAAGAAGGTTCTTCTAAGCTGTGCCAAATTCATTGACCCAGGAGCTATGAGGTGCTATAAACACATGCACTTTCATAATTGATACACACACATGTCCTCCTCCATCCTTTATATTGTACAAGGCAATATAAACAGATACAAGTTGCACTGCTTGTACTGCTTGGATATCTGTTTGTGCAGTAAGCACTGGTGTTTTAGTCTGGATAATTTCCTGTGTTCTGTGCTTCAGTGGTTAGCATTGCACACCACACTGATCATCTGTTTAACACACACACACACACTCCATTAAAAAAAAACAATGAGAGGTGTTCAGGAAAGTGTTAGTACAGGACTGACGTGAATCAGATTGAAATCAGACTTTATTCCGAGGCAGAAAATGTGTAGGAGATGTGTTGTTGAATGGTTTTAATAATCTCCCCATGGTTCCCTCTGTTAGATTTACACTCTCATTGTGTCTTGACATTTCATATCATGTGTGTGTTGTGTGAATTTGAAAAACTGGGTGTTAGTGGACCACAGGGAAGACAAGCCTGACACTTCAACACACAGGGGCTGAACAAGCACTCTTGTCTCATTACTCTGTCTCTTTCTCTTTTTTTCTTTAGGTGTGTGTGTGTGTATGTGTATCTGTTTGGGTCTGTATTTTCTGTAGGTAATCAGCCATGTTTCAATGCTTAATAAACCACTGTAGTGGCTGTTTAAAAGATATTTTGGAGTTTTGCAGAATGAAAATAAAAGACTGAGAGGAGACAAAAGAAAATGAAGACACTATGAAAGAAATACGAGAAGTCTGAAAGGATCACCATGGAAACTAGAGTGTATTGTGTGTCTTAGGGGGTAGGGTGTGTGTTTCGGAGCATGTGTACATGTACTGAACATGTGTGTCTTTTCCTACAAGGGCCTATGAATGTGTGTTTGAGTGAGAGAAGATGGAGATTCATTATTCTTAGATTCTTCTGGAGAACTGTACTAAATCTTTTTTTTTTTTTTTACTGGATTTGCTCACTCACTGTTTTTCTTTTTGTTCTTTTAAATGGATATTCTATCATAATTTTCATAAAAATCTTTTTGTAACTGAAGATGACTGAAGATGATTCTTAAAGCCCTTTATAGCATTGTTAGCCACAATGAAAATTCTTCATGGCCTAAAGAAATGAAATATGGTGTCCCACAAGGTTCTGTTTTAGACCCACTATTGTTCTGACTTTATATCCAGCCCCATAAACATGCAATTTGCTGAAGATACACAATTTATCAGGAGCACAGTTACACACAAAAAATGGACGACAAAAACAGAAACATCCGCCTTCTAATTTCCCATAAAACAGGGACTTTGTTGTAAGTTGGCTCACAATTATGTTTCACCCTAGAGCTTGATGGCTATTTAGTGAACTAAACGTACAATTTAAGACCTTGGTCCAGTGTAACAGCTCTAAAACTGTATAGTAGCATAAGACATTTTTTAAGACTACATGGTAAGCATGGCCTCCACTAAAATTTCATTAAAATGTGGCAATGAAATGTGTCTTTATTATTCATCACTCTTGATGAAATTCAATATTTTAGTAAATCAAAATATCAAATACCTTATTGTAATATCATACTGTTTGCTTATTTAAAACAAACTGTTTTCAGTGGACACCATGGACTCTATTGATGCATAGCTTCAATGGCATACTGTGTCAGTAGTCACGTTTACATGGACACTTTTTGTTTCAATCGGAATGAAATCAATCAGATTGATTAATCCGATCGCAGTGTTTACAAGAACGCTGAATAAAGTAATCGGGTTGAAATGCGCGTTTACATGACAGAATCGGATTTGATCTTCTGACATGCGCACAGTGCACGAATACACGTTTCCCGCCATTCCAACATGCAGATACTAGCAGCTACTCTCTTGCCATTGCTTCTTTTTTTTTCGTTTTAAAAAGCAGACTTAACATTTGCCTATTTCAGCTGCTAATTAGAAGACGACGAGCGCGTGATGTGTTGTGCGGTACTGCGTGTATTTATCAAGCAATTAAAATGCCCCTTCCCGAGCCCAGAACAAGGCGTCTGTGGATGAGGGTCTGAAGCAAGGACTGGTGGGACAACGTCGTCTTGCACCACTTCACAGACGAGGAGTGGAAGGAGAATTTTAGGATGACACGACAGTCATTTATGACACTATGCTCAATGGTGGAGGGGTACATGGCACCTGGTGAGGCTACGGTCAGAGCCCCAATACCACTGACAGCCGTGCGTCATACGTCATTACGTGATTTGTACGTCATTGCACATGCGCAGAACTATCTGGTTTCATTTTCAATCCGATGAAGTGTTTACATGTCCTCTCCATCGGCTTAGAAATGGTTTAAACCACCCCTTACGATCCGAATGAAATTTTAATCGGTTTTGGCCAATTCATTCCGATTGACGTGTTTACATGTGACTTTTTAAATCTGATTGTGCTTCTAGTCCAATTACGATCGGATTATTAGTGTCCATGTAAACGCAGCTAGTGTCAAGTGCACTCTTTTTTTTCTTTTGTTTTTCTCCCAAATTTGTTCTTGCTAATTCCCACCCACTACCTTACTCCCCTACCACATGGCATCTACCACCCAGGGAGGGTGAAGGCAAACACGTTCTTCCTCTGAGACATGTGAAGCCAAGCTCTGCATCTTTCAAACTGCTGTTTGAAAATGTTGTGTCACAGGGCAGCATAACACACATGGAGGAAATGGCTATCTGCCCTCTTCTGCATACATGAGCTCACAAACACTTGTTATTGGCTAATATTGCTCTGATTGACAGGGAAGAGAGAGTATACCATCCCTCCCATCCAGAAGGCATGGCCAATTTTAGTTCCTTGACTCCTCGCCAGAGATGCTCTTAATACGGAATTCAAACTCAAAATCTCCTGATGATAAGGTGAGCATTTTTCTGTTGCACCACTCAGGAGCCAAGCACACTTTGTTTTAATGGAGCACAGATTAAAGTTTATTGGACAACAGGCTTTTAGTATGTCATTTTGGGTCCTGTGTGGATGCCGTGCTTCACTGGAAGTCAGTGCAAGTACCACCGGTGGGTTTTGCATAGGAAAAATATCTCAACGTTTAATTTTAAATGTAATTTGTAAATATTGTATATAGATTGTAAGTATAAAGGTCAGGTTGATTATTTGCATTCATTCTGAAAATTTGTTGTTTATTTTTATACAACAGTTCAGATCCACTAATTTGATTGGATGAGCAGCGTTACAAGAGTACCTATATTTAGTATAACTGCACTGGGACGTTTCACTCTTTGTATCACTCTGCTTTTCTGTGTTTGCCATGTAAAATTCCAATTCACTGAAACCGTTACTAAGTAGAGTTCGCGATATCATCAGCAGACTTAAAATATGAAAGCTCAGCAGATGAAGATGAAAAGGAAGAAGGGAAGCTAATTTCACTGGAAGCACCTTTAACGGGAATTTGAGCTCGCTAGCCAGCTAGCCAACAGGCTATCAGTGAGTGTGACTTCTTCAGTATCTATTTCCGTTCGCAGAGCCAAAATAAACAAAATATTTGGCCATATTGTGTCTGAAATGTCAGTTACTCAATACTAATTTCTTATTTATAAAACTGTTGAATAAAAGCCATATTGCACTTGCAATAATGCTGTTATACTGAATATCAGCCTGGCGGTGACTCAACCGCAGGTAATCACAGCTGTGTCGATATTCATTATAGCCGCACTCTTGCTCATGCAGTTTTGATTAAATAGGTCTTGCAAGCTAGTTGTCATTATCGTCCTCAGTGAAATTTAGCTAGCTTAGCTAGCTGTGTAGCTGCTTTTTGTCAAAGTGTTCTGATGCTCTAACTTCACTGCAGCAGACCATGTATTTACCAGAAAGAAATGTCAGAGCACATTACCTCAGTCTTATTCAAGCTACACTGACTGCCTGTTAAGTTCTGCATTGCTTACAAAGTCTGGCTTATGATGTTTAATACTTTAAATGTTTTAACTTGGAGATATTTTACTGGTCAAGCAGTATAGCCCGTCTCAACGACTTTGGTTAGTTGAGGCTGCTGTTAGTCCCAAGGATCAGTCGCAGGTCAGCCGGTGGAAGATGCTTTTATAATGTCTTTTTGTTTTGGGGATCTGCAACTAGCCTAGCTAGCACAGTGTCATGTGATAGACAGTCCTTGTAAGCGTGTTTGATGCTAGCAAGCAGGCATAACTGCCAATTTCCTGCTTTTACTTGGTATCTGTATGTCATTTTGTATGTCAAGTTTTCAGACAACAGAAACATTCACACATTTATAACTCTCTGTAGTCACTGCTTATTTAAAACGTCCTCTGCATAACAAGCTGCTGTTATTTGACTCGAGTGAATGTGTATGAAGTATAAGAACCATGTGCCCTTTGGCACACAGCTCTCCATATGTGGATATTCGTGTGCATGTGTGTGTGTGTGTGTCAGACTCTGTGCTGTGTAACTGCTGTCACTTCCCCCACCAGCTATTTTAAGAGTTCACTTTTGTACAGTTCATTCTCACTCTGTAATTTTGTGGTCTGTGTATGTGTCTGTGGGTATGTGCATGTCTTTTTTACCATGACATTTTTCTTCTGACTGTAACTATGTGTGTATACATACCGTATATGTGTTTGTTGAGAGAAAGCAGTTGTGGACAGGAATGTGAAAAACAGCAGATAGTGTCAAAACCACCATGCTAAAAATATCTAATGTCTCAAATGTATGGAGAAATTTTCTGTTTATATATATACACACACACACATATATATATATATATATATATATATATATATATATATATATATATATATATATATATATATATATATGTATGTGTGTGTGTGTGTGTGTGTGTGTGTGTACATACACACTTGCAGTGCTTTGGTGCTGTACTGTCTTGTGTGAAAACACAACCTTGATATCATGTGTGAAAGAGCAATAACCAGCGAGAGCCAAGTTGAACTGACAGCCGCCATATTTGTTTTGATTGGAAGACATGTTTGTTCTCCAAGATCCGAGATTCTGAGAGTTGATGATTCAGGAGCATAATCTGAAAGCTTGTGTTTTATTCTGGATAGATCTTGTAGTATGATGACTGAATGATCCGGGGCATGAAGTCTCTAATTATATCATTGGGTATCACACATTTTCAACAATGGTATAAAGTGTCCACCTAAACAATTGGAGAAAGTACTTCCCACTACATCTCAGGGAATTTTTCCTCTCCACAGTCGCTTCTGGCTTGCTCATTAGGGATCTAATCTACATCCAGGTTTATCTGCTTTGTGACAGTGTGTGTAGTTAAAGATGCTATGCAAATAAAATACAATTGAAGGAACTAACATAAGTAAACTGTGGGCATGGCCATGTTCATTAGTCATTAGACCACTTTCTAGTACATGTGTGTTGTTGCTGGGTTTGTCATTTTTCCTTTACAGATGCCTACAGGACTAGGTGACATTGACATCAGTTCACTTCCTCATGCAAGTTCCCATGGCAACTGCCTCTGTGGCGTTGAAGGGGGGGTGGGTGGGGGGAAGTGTGTGGGTGTGTGTGCATGTCTCTCATTCTGTGTCTGTGTGTTGTTCGGGGAGGTGATGATTTATGATCCTGACTTTTTGAGTTTGTTCCAACTGAGACACCTGGAGGCCATGTCATGTGCACCGGGTTCCAGAATGCAAATGTGTATATTAAACAACATTACACCACAATGCTGGTGAATTTTCTATAACAGCAGCTCTAGTCAACATTGTCAACAGAGAGTAGTTCCATGTGTAATTCAGATCACAGGAGATCTTAGAGAACACCACGTGGGAAAAGCTAGAGTTAATTAGTTTAAAAATAAATAAATAATAAATTATTTATAGAGTTAACTCTATACTCTATATGCAAGAGAACATCTATTCTAGCAGTAGATGAAGTGAAGTGAAGTGACGTGTAGCCAAGTATGGTGACCCATACTCGGAATTGTGCTCTGCATTTAACCTATCCAAGTGCACACACACCGTGAACACACACCCGGAGCAGTGGGCAGCCTTTTTTTTGCTGCGGTGCCCGGGGAGCAGTTGGGGATTCTGTGCCTTGCTCAAGGGTCTCACCTCAGTCGTGGTATTGAGGGTGGGAGAGAGCGCTGGTCATTCACTCCCCCCACCTACAATCCCTGCCAGACCTGAGACTCGAACCCACGACCTTCAGGTTCACCTTCGGGTTACAAGTCCGAGACTCTAACCATTAGGCCACAACTGTATAGTCAGGGCCATAAATATTTGGACATTGACAAAGTTATTATTTTTGCTGTCTACCACAGCATATAGGAATTGAAAATAAAGACTTTTAGCTTTAGTTTGAGGGTATTTACCTCAATTTATGGTCTAGGAATTACCGAATGTTTTATATGAGGTCCCCTCTTTTTAGGGACCAAAAGTAATTAGACGATTAGCTGCTCAGCTGTTCCATATTATTCCCTCATTATTTCACTAAGCAGATGAAAGGTCTAGCGTCGATTTGCATTTGGCAAGTCCAAAGAGCTGTCACTGCCAGGGACATCATGAGGCTTAAAAATCAAAACAAACCCAACATTAGGTGTGGATTAAAACAACACCTATTTGGTACATTCTTAAAAAGAGAATGCACAGGTGAGCTCAGGAACACCAAAAGGCCAGAAAGACCATGGAAAACAACTGTTGTGGATGACAGAAGAATTCTTTCCCTGGTGAAGAAAACCCCCTTCACAACAGTTGGCCTGATCCAGAACACTCTTTAGGAGGTACGAGTATCTGTGTCAAAGTCAACAATCAAGAGAACAAGATGAAAACCACTGGTAAGCCTCAACACAGGAGGAACAGATTAGTGTTTACCAAAAACATCTTAAAAAAAAAAAAGCCTTTGCAGGTCTGGAACAACATCCTATTGACAGATGAGACAAAGATCAACTTGTACTAGAATGATGGGAAGAGTATCGAGAAGGGAAGGAACTGCTCATGAGCCGAAAAATAGCGCCTCATCTTACGGCGTGGGCTTGTATGGCTGCCAGTGGCACTGGTTCATTTGTATTTATTGATGATGTGACTGCTGACAAAAGCAGCAAGCTGAACTCTGAAGTGTATAGGGCTATGTTATCTGCTCACATTAGCCAAATGCTTCAAAACTCATTGGACAGCACTTCACAGTGCAGATGGATAATGGGCCGAAGCATACTTTGAAAGCAGCCCAAGACTTTTTAAGGCAAAGAAGTGGAATGTTCTGCAATGGCCAAGTCAATCACCTGACCTGAATCCACTTGAGCTGCATTCACTTGCTGAAGGCAGATGTCCCCAAGAGCAAGCAGGAAATGAAGACAGCTGCAGTAAAGCTCTAGCAGGGCGTAATCCAGTGTCTGTTGATGTCTATGGGTTCCAGACTTCAGGCATTTTATTTTATCCAATTACCCTTAAAAAAAGGGGGGGGGGGGCATATAAAATCTGCTGTAATTCCTACACCATTCACCCAATTTGGATATAAATACAAATTAAATCTGAAAGTCTGCACTTGGAGCTCATATACATTATTTAATTTCAGCTCCTGTACACTATGGTAGACCACTAAAATAACAATAATTTTGTTGATGTCCAAATATTTATGGACCTGACTGTATGTAATCTAATATTCTACGATTAGTGCACTTTCTTTAGCTCATGCTGAGTTGTGCCTCCCCAAGGAGCAGTAATGGTATATTCCAGTGGTAATGACCTGTATGGGTATGGATCAGTGTTGAGAGTCAGTGGGGTTCAGGGTTACAGCTGGACAGCATGGTGTTTGGGTTGTTGTACATTTACAGCCTCATGCTCTCCTCATGGAGAAGTAAACTATGAGCTTCAGTGGAATTCTATACACTCGACTGTATACATACTCTCTCTGTGTGTATACATCTCTTCTCTTCTCTTCTCTTCAGCTCTTTTTTTTCATTTCCTTTGTTTGGTTCTTTTCTTTTCTGTTTTTATTTTCTTTCATTATCTTTTATTTTTCTCTTCTCTTCTCTTCAGTTCTTTTTTTCTCATTTCCTTTTAGTTCTCTTCTTTTCTTTGTTTTTCTTTTCTTTCGTTATCTTTTATTTTTCTCTTCTCTTCTCTTCAGTTCTTTTTTTCTCATTTCCTTTGTTTAGTTCTCTTCTTTTCTTTGTTTTTCTTTTCTTTCGTTATCTTTTATTTTTCTCTTCTCTTCTCTTCAGTTCTTTTTTTCTCATTTCCTTTGTTTAGTTCTTTTCTTTGTTTTTCTTTTCTTTCGTTATCTTTTATTTTTCTCTTCTCTTCTCTTCTCTTCTCTTCTCTTCTCTTCTTTTCTCTTCTCTTCTCTTCTCTTCTCTTCTCTTCTCTTCTCTTCTCTTCTCTCCTCTCCTCTCCTCAGGGTGTGGCAGGTACAATTAGAGGTTTGTGTTGGAAGTGAGGCTGTGAGAAGCAGTGCAGCTCGAGCACTCATATATAAATAATATATTAAAGGTGGTTATATGTATATATGGTCATCATTAAAAGTTTTTGGGCCATTTGTCTTTTATTTTCCCTTTGCAAAACATAATAAAATTAGTTCTTATATTTGGAGTAATCTGATGGAAATCTCTAGGGAAATACAGCAGTGAAGCTGTCAGAAAGGGGAGAAAGTTCACTCAGTGTTCACTGTGAGGCAAACTAAACTCCCTAAAGAGCTTCTAGTGATGTTTTTTCCTTCGAGTCACTTCAGCGTATGTGAATAATTTTCACTCTAACCCACGACCCGAAACTCACTTTATCAGTGTCACAGAGTGATTTATACTTTATTAGTGTCACAGAGTGATTTATACCCTGTTTAGATGCTATTTTTAATATTTCCTGTGACAATTTGTGAACACTGCCATAAATAGATAGAATGGCAGAAATATAAAATAGCAGATGTGTTTTGGAGATACGTGTACAAAAATGACTGAATGAGTACAATGAGTGCAATTAGTGGGGCTGTTGTTTGAAAAATAAAAGAGTGAAAGAGAATAAATTAATGCTGAAAGAAAGCGAGTCGGTTAATTGATATGAGAGGAGGATTATAAGGCTATTCATTGACAGTGAGGGAGCAGGAGAGAAAAAAACCATGTTAAAAAGAAAGACTGAGCTGTGCTGTAGAGTAGGCTGGTAGGCATTGAAATGGGATTCAAAACTGACGTTGTGCATTATAATTCCCAACTGATAAATCAGGATGCATGTGTGTGTCTGTGTGTTTACCCATGGGGTGGGTCTGAGTATGGACACACACAGCTTTTTTCTTTCCTTTTGCTGACTCAAGCAGCTCTATGACTGGCTAATTAGCTATATATGCTACATATGCATTGGGATTGTCATGATGTTTTTGATGAATCATCAATTTAACTGACACTGACCTTCATACACTCTCCTGATGGACATTATAACATGCAATGAAAAGAGAAGCAGGCTTTATTATGAATTGTGCTCGTTATGAAGGCTCACTGCAGATGCTGGTAATATGAATTTCAAGCTACTAGGCAATCTAAAGATTTCCGGCATATCTTTACACTCCAGCACCTGCCCCCCAACTCTGTTCACACACATTCATCCGCTCGTTGGGTGTGTGGTCTGTGAATGGGTTGGAGTGTGTTTTGTTTGGCCGCCACTGCTGCTTTGTTTTGATGGATGAAGCTCTTGAGTGGCAGATGGCTTTCCAGCCTGCAGACGTGTTATCACACACCAGGGAGTCCACACACACACACATACACACACACACACAAAATATCATCCAAGCACAGACCACCAGAGTCACAATTACATAGAGAAAGAATGGTGTCTAAAGGTATTTGTATCTCTATAAGCCTGTATGTATAGAGGACCAGTGAAAGCAAATTTATTAGTATTATCTTCTACTTGGCAGGTTTTTATCATTTATTTGGCTGATACTTTTATTTAAATTGAAAAAGCCCAAAACCTTAACCACCAAGCCACCACTGCCCCATTTTTTCATGGTATAGTCACCTGTCAATCAATCTTGGTGGGCAGGATATGCTTTTAGGGAGAAATCAGTCTTAAGCCTAGTGCACACTACACAATGAGATTTTTTCAGTCCGCAAGTAATGGCTGACCCAAATGGTTTTTACTATGAACAGCAGCACACAGTATAAAAATAGCTACCTTTTTGCATTATACCGCCAGTTCTCTTTGCAGAACAGACAATCCTCACTGCCTGTATCTCCCCAACCAATCTTTGCAACACATATTCTCATATTTGTGTTTTTTCTTGTTTCCCAAAAAATACTGACAAAGTCAAATGATAGACAGCTCCTGCATTTATTTTCCTGAAAAAGCAGCAATTTGGGATCAGGCGCGCTTTGGTGTGGATCTGTCCAGGTGAAAGGTCAAGTAATGTTTGCACCTTGTCTGAGAACGATCGTGTAACGTGCAAACATCTACAACACCAAACAGTTGATCGCAAGCCATTAAAGTCATGTAGTGTGCACTTGGCTTTAGCCCACATTTGACTCCATGGGCACTTTAAAATGGAACAAAACCTATGGTTCCATGTTTCCCAGGGTTTATCTACAATATAAAATAAATGTTATAAATGAAGGTAATACGGTTATGTGTATAAATTATACAGTAGATTGTATACACTGGCTATTACCATCTCATATCAGAACAAAAAAGCCGGAATGGCCACGCTCACATATGACAACTGCCAGTAACATGAACTTGGAAAGGAAAGGAAATAACAAGGAAATAACAGGGAATGAATAATCGAGATTAAATGAGTAGAAAAAATATTTAAAATATTCTCTTTTTATCTGGGTTCATGTGTATGTGTGGGGGTGTTTGTGTTTTTATTTCTCACTGAAAGAAAGGTAGAGTCCTTGGATTTTTTATAAGCCCTTGTGTTAAAGCCAAACTCAGTAATGGCTTATTCCTTAAATCATCAGACTGTAAAAATGTGCTGCTGTAAACGCCTCAGTCAGTGCAGCTGCAATCTCCTGCGGGTTTCAGCCCTAAAGCACAGTGAACCAGCCGTGACTTAAGATAGTCTGTGTGAAATTTGTTTTCAGACTGGATGGAGTATAATTTTCTTTACACAAGGCTTGAAACCTTTTTTTTTTTTTTTTTTTTTTAAAAAAAAGAAAACACTTCACAAGAATTCATCAGATAATATCAGTCACATATGCTGTTGACAACAGGAAGCGAGGAACCCTGCAGTCTCTTCTCTGAAAGATTGTTAATACGTGAGAAATAAGGCAGAGGAAAAGAATGAGCTTCTGGTAAACAGCATACCTCAGTATCTCGTGGTCTCTTGGTCCTTATCATCCGTCATGCTCAGTGAACACTGATAGTAATCACATTTTACGTGTGAGAATCTCCTTTTGGAGAATTCTGGTCCTATGACTAATGTACTTACGGTACTATTGTAACTGAACCGTATATACCTTATCCTGAAATCTGAAAACTGTTGTGTCTTCAATTAAGCGTAAGTTTGTACCAATACAGTGTGATAAGAGCATTTGCTACAAGCACTGTCTTGCTGCTAGTTCACCTGTAACCTTCATGGAATTTCTGCCCTCTTTCCTTTATCTTGGGAAGTTCAGTCAGCTTGGGAAATTTAATTCTTGACTTATGGAACCTTTTAAACAATAAGAGAATAGAAAGACAGTGCTTTATGTAAGAAATAGATCTCTGTGCTGTTATAGGAAGAAACAACGATTTCTGTGATGTGATGCGGTCAGACAGAAAGTGGAGTTCATGTTATCACACTGACACACTATTTTATCACACCAAAGTTAAGTATTTTTTCAATAACAGCACATTCTGAAGTGTTTTATTCTTCTTAAACCAAAAAAATCTGCCAGTGATTTGTATTAATTAAAGTACATGTACTTTTTTATCCATTTATAGCTACATTTAATGTTGTAAAATGCCCACGGTACAAGTAACTTACATTATGGCAGCTATAAACAGTGGTTCCCTCAGCAGCTTCTATTATTTATTTCTCTTGAAGTTAATAAGACAAAAAAATCAGTCTGTCATGTTACCAAGAAAGTCCTTTGTCCTGAAGATGTAATGTTACAAAGCACTGAAACTGTCCTTACAGAAAGAGTCCTTACAGAAAACTTCACCATATATGTTAAATAACAAGTTTTTAACGTTTAATCTTATATTATGTGGCATGTCCACCATACAAATCCCTGTGAATTAGTTACTATAGAAACAATAATGTATTAGAAAAGGGGCACTAATACTATAAAGCTGTTTGCCTTACAGGTGGAACTACTGTCATAGAAAAAAGAAAAAACACTTCTGACTAAATAGAATTGAGAATTCAATAGCACTGTTGTATAAAACAAAATACTTCATTTTACAATTTTTAAAAATTCAGCTATTACTCTTGAAACAGATTAATGCTTATGTCTGACCTATTATTTTTTGTTTTCTTCTGCTAAATTCATGTATATAAATTTATTAAATTATAAATGTATACATTTCTTTTTCTGACCATTTGTGCAAATATTCAGCCAGATCAACTCCTCTCATTCAATTTTAAAGGAAAGTGTGTGCCAGTAGCTCAGTAGAGTGACATTTTAGTAATGACATACTATCCGAGCTACTTACCGAGTTACACTTTATGTGCACTGTGGGTGTGCACTCACATGCCATCCTGGTCAGGGTCGTGGTGGATCCGGAGCCAATCTCGGTAACACTGGGCGCAAGGCAGGAATACACCCTGGATGGGACTTCAGTCCATCCAAGGACAATTTAGCATACCCAATTCACCTACCTTCATGTTTTTTAACAGTGGGAGGAAACCCACATGGACATGGGAAGAACATAAACTGTGAGGAGGCAATGCTACCCACTGGATCACCATTAAGCATTTTTAAGAGTGCAGGAAACATCCACGAAAACAGTTAAGGACTGGGGCAAGACTTTTAGTATCTCCTTGGGTGGTATCACAATTGTAGTTTTAGACCTCAAAAATCCCACTATGATTTATATGGCCACAAAATTGGGCTTAATCCCAACTTAATTACCAATATACCAGTGTTATACCACTAATTTATGCAAATTATGTTTGTTACAGCACAGAAATAGAGCCCATAATCTTATAGGAACATTTCTGTTGGGTTTTTGCTTTGAAACCACACCTTCCAGAGCCTGTCAGTCTTGGTTTTCTAAGATCTCTCTAAGTGCTGTCTTTAATAAACTTCACCACAAGACTGAGTCACTTTTTTTTTTAGAGAGATTTTAGATTAGCTCACATCCTAAGTGGTTTTCAAGCTTCATGTAGTATCTTATGGAGTTCCTCAAGGACTGATTATGGGCACTTTGTTATTTACGTTATATATGCTTACTATCATGTATAATTGATAATTATTTTCTTCTGTCAGTGTGTGTGTGTGTGTGTGTGTGTGTGCACATGTGTGTCATGTCAGTGTAAATGTGATTTGAGAGCACTACGGGATGCCAGATTGAGGGTAAAACAAGACAAGATGAGCAGTGACAGCCGTTGTCACGGCCACCATGTGTGTGTGTGAGTGTGAGTGTGACAGATTTTGGGTTTCAGGTTGATTTATATGGCATAGCCAGAGGGAAAGAGGACATAAGGGAGAAACAGAGGGCAGTAGATTTGATAAAGGATCTTTCAAAGAACACCTGGCATAAAGAAACAGCAGTGGGTGTGTGTACGTGTGTGTCTATGTACAGAGTAAAAAAAATAGAAATGTTTAACTAAAGATGGCTTCAGGTCACAAGAGAGTGTGGCTGTTTCCTTTATCAATTGAACAAAATAATCTATTGTAAAAGAGGAGAAATATTAGAAACCCATCCACTGTATCTGGTATTTGTATCTTTTTTGGTATCGGAGAAGGTTTTTTTTTCTTTTATTGAGTTTAAGCCACTTTGTATGTACAAAGTCTCCAGTGTTTTATTTCATTATTCAGTCAGGAAACCTAATTCTCTGAAATATTTCACTTTTGAGATTTAGATTGCTGTGATTACAGGATGCAAACACAATTTCTGTCTATTATTATCACATACAAGACACAGAACTATAAAATGTGTTATTCTCTTACTCTACAGTACAGGGTGTCCCAAAAGTCTCCATACATAGGGGAAATTAACACTTTTTACCATAATGTCTTCCAAATGGATAGCCTTTAAGAATGCCTTTGACAAAAGAAGAACGTATTGAAATCATTCTCATGGCTGGATCGGGAAGCTGTCGCAAGGTTCCTTAGCTATGACAATGACTAAAACTTCTAAAATTCTTTTCGAAAGCAGACTTTCTGATTCTAGATGTGCACATGAATGCACAGTTTCTTACATCTTACATCTAACTCAAACAGTGTGTGTGTGTTCTGTCTAGCAGTCTGTCTAAGAGTAAGACAGCTGATGGGTGCTGATTCAGCAGCCTGAGTAACCTCAGTCTGACCTCTAACCTATGATCTAATGAGATGTACATGAAGCTCTGAGTCAAACTTGTACATTGTGGAAGCCGTGTGTGTGTGCGTTTGGTCTGTCCATTTTTGGTCATATTGTGGACTTGGTGATGGGAAGTTCATCTTTGGTGTGTGTAAAGTGTGTTGAGTAAATGAGAGTCAGACACATGTGGAAAAACAGTCAGCCAGTTTTGTCACATGAATGAGACATTTAGCAGGGAAGGTAAAGCAGTGGGACGTTTGTTTTTTTTTTTAACAAGTTCCTCTGCTACCTTCCTTTTTTTGTCTGTTTACTATGATTGGGCAAAAAATACCATATTACAATATTTGAAGACATTTGTACAATACATGTTATGCATTGTGATATTTAGGTTTGCTAACAAACTTCTAGGAAAAACGGTACTGCTGCATTTAAACCTGAATTTTTTACATTTGAAAAGTTTATAATTATCTGAAATAAAAAATAAGTTATAAAATGACCTGTGAATACCTGTGAAAAGTGTCAGAAAAGTGTATTGCAGCATTATTTATCACAATATTGATCTTATATCGTCATATCGCTTAGCTCTACTGTTCACTCTGTATTTTTCTCTATCATCTCTTTTTCTCTTTTTCTTATTGTCTCTGCTACTAAAGTACTTCATTCTCATCCTGTACATTTATTTCAATCAAACACCCACACACACACATACACACACCATTTTCAGTGCCACCCTACCATTCATTTTATTATGTTGCAATTGTAATAATTTGTAACTTAAAGATTATAGATCTGAAAAGAAAATGAAAGTTGAAAATTAAATAAAAAAAGAAATCAAAAGCCAAACAGTGCCATATCTTCACACTGTGTCTCCTGTTGTCCCCCCAGGATCACACACTTTCCCTCACACCCACACACACTCAATTAATTCTTATCTAAAGTCTCCCAAACACATCTTAATTAAGAAATGTTCTCCAGAGCATTCGTTTAAATATTAATGAAGTTGTATCTTTGCTTCATGACTGCATTGGCAAAAATGGACGAGCAGGAAGTCGCTGCAAAAACAGACACAGAAACAGAATGTAAAAATTTGTAACCCCAGGACTAGATTAAAAAAAAAAAACTGTTCGCGTTGACAAATAGCTCTGGTATAAATGGAATAAAACACTTTAGGATGTGCTGTTGTTGTAAAATAATCAACTTTGGGGTGGTAACAGTAACTCCACGTCTATTTTTTTGTAGAAACAGTGTGTGTAGTAAAATGACGATACAGCACGGTTGTTTCCCACATTAATGTTTTCTAAATGTATCCTGTTACATAATACATAAAAAGTTATTTTTTATGTATTAGAATGGAATACATTACCAAATATATTTAGGAAAGTGTACAGTATTCAGCCAACAATGCTTTTACAGAGCAATGCTTGTTCTGCCCAACCCTACCTAGTGTGTGTGTGTGTGTGTTTGTGTGTGTGAGTGTCTGTTTGGGTTTTCCTTGACCTATATTTTGCCAATGGGAAATGTGTAATCTTCAGAAATGACTTCAACAGGAAATCACAGAGCACACACACACACACACATATACATACTTCTTTCCCCCTGTTTTCTTCTTCACATTAAAGTTAAAGCTGCATTTGCATGTGAAAAGTTTTCACATGCACTATGGGATGCTAAATGATGCTTTCTGTGGGTTTTCCTGTGGCAAGTTTAGGGTGTGGGTGTGTGTGCAGGAATGTTTCTGCCACGATTGTTGCCTTTTTTAAACAGTGTAATGGAAGTAATCTGTTCTTGTGTGCATCTGTGTGAAGCATAAATAGTGATGAACTAATTCCCCTGTATACTATAATCCGTTGTTGATGAATGGCTGGAGATAGTGTGTTATTACAGCCTGGGAGGAAACACTCCGCTAACCATGTGCAAGGTGAGGGTATGTTTTTAACCGGCCTGTGGTGTAATCAAATATACTGAGTGTATTCTAGGCTCGGGTGGATGATATACCGGAAATACTGTAATTACCGTTTTTTGGAAATACCACCATCCAGTTTGGATTACTGTCCATACCATTAAAGTGTGCTGGTTAGTGCAGCGTGATGTGATGCAATGTCTGCAAATGATTGGACAAACTGTTTCAAATGTCATAATTATATACTAGTATTAACGTTACCACTATTACGTTAACACCATTATGGTTAGTGTTTACTTTTCTTTTTTTTTTTTTTAATTCTTTTTTCTTAAAAGATCATGTATTAACCTTCTGGATCTTCCAGGTTAGTAAATACTTTTAATGTTAGCATGTAAATACTTTTGCTGTTGAATATCTGGTGTGAAGTCGCTGAACATTTTACAGGCAAAGATGGAACCCTGTTGAATATACAGTATTTCACCTCTGATGTGCCCCCTTGTGGATAAGTAAGGAATAAAATACCTTGGGGTGCAGTGTTTTATTCCTCTTATACCACACCAATTTGCCAACTATTACAAGTTTTTATGTGTCAGGTATAACTCAGGCCTAAGAGAGCAGAATTAATTGGCCCTGCGCACTGGGTAAGAAGGATGACCTTCCTCTTTCCCCTGAAGATCAGAGCGATGCTGACAAATAGTGGACATCTGTTAGCTCAGTAGTTAGCACTCTTCTCCTATGTCATTACAAGAGCAGCAGTGGAAAAAAAACAATGTAGCAACGTATTACATGTGTTAATGCTAAGGGTTGCAGATTGGGTGAGAATTGGGAGGAAATTATAAATAAATTGGGAGGAAGTGTAAATGAGGTAACTATGAAAAAAATTACGATGAAGTTTGTCAATCTTTTGAGAAAGGGGAAGAAGGAAATCCCAGTTTCTGGAGCTTAATGGCTCCAGGCAATGTTATTTCAGTGTTAGATATTAAAATTAGCCAAGCTTATTGTACAAATTATGACATATTTATAGCATACTATGCCAGTAACATATTTATCCTCAGTACTATTTCTCCTTTATAGCTCTGGCTTAGCAATGTAAAGACTATTTTCTGCAGTGCTTGAAATCTTTCTATCGGTTGTTTAAAATGTAATATTTCATGTACACTAAGTTACGTGTTTATTAGACACACACATTTAGCACCTAATAAACTGGAAACTTCATATTTGCAGATTTTATTCCGAGAGTCAGGACTTGGCAAGTTAGTTAGAATAAATATTAGAATAAATATAGATGTTTAACTGTCACCATGAGCTATTTCATTTGCACAAGCAAATTATAGCAAATAAGCTCACTCTGTACAAAATACTTCTTTCTTTCTTTGCTTTTCACTAGGGCGAGGAAAGCATAATACGTTGCAAAAATATTTCAGTCATAATAAGAAAGGGGAATAATGGTTAAAAATTCCCTGTATAAAGAATTATTTAGAGTATAGGGCTGATGATGAAACTAGTTTTTTTTTGTTTTGCAGTTCTGGAATAGAGTTTTAATCTATTGCAAAATAATTGCTTATCAATATTTTTTCATCACATTGTAGTTTTCCATTTATAAGTATAAATGCAAAGCATAATAAGTCAATACCATTTGAGAAAAGCAAATTAAGAAAGCAAATAAATTTAAAAAGAAACCCCATTTAAAATTTCCTGCCCACTGTGTCGTGAGTTTGGTTTCAGCCAAGAATGTTCATTTTGGTGGAATAATGGTGTCTCTTACTACTGAGGTGCTTTCTCAGGTGGAACGGCCTCACATTGAACTTTACACACACACACACACACACACACACACACACACACATATGGCCTTGCTCTTTTGTGTACTGTTTATTGTTTCTAGCCGTAATGAGCTGTAAACTGTTCTGTGTGTAATGGCTGTAGAAACCTATTTCTCTTCGCTCTCTCACTTTCCCTCTTTCTTCTCCATCATTATTAGGTTTTGCTCATGATTTTGTTTGTTCCTTTCTCTTCTGTCATCATCCTTTCTTCTCATTTATCATGTCCTGCATTCCTTATGACTAGACACAACAAATGGTGTGGAATCAAAAGCTGGGAACAGTATAGCTACAGGGATATGCACATGCTCTAACAGTGTGTGAAAAACATTAAAAAAAAAAAAAACATCTCACTTGGCGGTGTGCTGTTATAGGAAAATAATCAAGGACCGTGTGGTGTGATGCTGTCAGTGCAAAGTGAAATTACTGTTAGCACCTTGAAGTTATTTTCCTATAGCAGCATTTCCTGAAGTTTTTATTCCTCTTATACCACAGCAATTTGCCAATGAGTATTTTTTTATTAATTAAAAAAAAGACACTTCATACTTTTGATCAATTCATAGTTACATTTAATTTAAGTTAGTTCCTGTTATCACTTGCATTATAGATGCTTTAAACAATCTGTTTGTCACGGAGAGAGAGAGAGAGAGAGAGAGAGAGGATTGATGAACTGTAGCCGTCTTTCCCAGGACAGCTTTCACAGGACATCATTTTTTCTTCGCTGGACATTAGCTCTGTTACGCAGTGATTACCCTTGTCATTGGACCAAATCGCAAACCCATGAAGACCAGTTATATCATGGCACATTAAAATGCTTCAATTACTCATGACGTCTAAATCTGATACACAGATACACACACTAATCCATTTCTACACTTTTGTGTGGGTTAGTGCATGAATTCAAAAGAGCTCAGAGAATTTTGGACGACGTCCTTAGCCACTTCTGCTTTGCGCTAGAAGACTGAAGAACATCGTAGAGAACTGTAGTGGTGAATAGGGAGTACCACTCGGAAGGTTATGGCATGGTATATTTTCCCAAATATCAAATCCATAACTTCATTTTAATATTGAAAGCTTGAAATGTCATGAATTATTAAAGCCCATTCACAGGAGGCTTACACAAAATTAGATGTGTGTGTGTGTGTGTGTGAGTACAGAATGTACTTAACATATGACTTTGTATTAGGCTTTGTGTTGTGGTCTGTAGTTTAACAAAGCTGTAAGTAAAAGTTGTGGGTTTGTTATAAGTGCCAATATATAAGCCTAACAAAGCAACAGGCGTCCATTCATCTTCTATGTTTGTGCAATTCTGCGCACATTAGGTATGATGCTGTAAAGCGTCAAACCCAAACGATTACCTTGAATGATTCCTTGGATCAATTCTGTGATGCATGTGATCTGCAATTTTTATGTTTTTTCCTTACTCACAACTTAATTCCTACCAGCAATTAGTTCCCATTTTCAATCTGCAAAAATGGAAGAAAAGCTTATAACTGTGGTTTTCTTATCCATCTTATCCTGTCATTAAATGTGTATAGAGACATTATGAAGAAAATGAAGTTCGAAAGGAAGTAGCAGTGATCTTTGATGCCTCTGCTGAGTATATGTAGCTAATACAGTTAGCTCACTTTGCTAATCTGCAAAGCTGCTGTACAGCGCAAGCCCACATGCGACAAAAGCAGCAATTGCTAGACACCCACAAGAGACAAACTACAAGTGAAAAGAATGACTTGTCGCCTGGTAGTGTGAAAAATATTGGTCTACATCAAGTGGTCTACAACCACTGTTCAAGTGGTTAATGTTGTGAGAACACTAAAGTTGTGAGACAACTGGGAAATCTAAACACAGAGCATGGAAGCTAGCTAAAAGCTGAGGCAGTTTAGGTAGCCAGCACATAGCCACGTCTTTTAGGTCTTTTATACAGACAATGTAAAGGCACAGTGATGGTGGAAACAAGACACAACAATCAGAAATATCAACATTTTCCTCATATGTGTTGGAAACTTACTTGGAAAAGTCTCAACATGGCTAAAATGACATAGTAATTACACTTAGCATTAATTGGTAACAAAAACTTCCATTAGCTCCATCATAATGAGTAGTAACATTACAACTTTTAAATAAAATTAAAAAAATAAAAACAAAAACAAATGATACAAAATTGGAGGTAGTGAATCTTTATTTAAATTAATCCCTAATCTAATGTAATCCCTCACTAATATCACAGTTCCAATTTTATGATGCCAAAAAAGCAAGAAACCCAGACATAGCAAGTTTGTAAAGTTTTTTAAATGCAGAAAGTGAAAGAACCATGATGAAGAACTGTTTATGGTCTTTGTTGTGATTCTGTTCCTGCCTTAAAATTCCATCACTAAATCCTGAATAATAGAAGCCATTCTTTGTACCATTGAAACAACTCTCTAGAGCATGAAAACTTTAACTTCAAACTGAAAACTGAATTCACGTCTGCCCAGTATGTTAGTTGGTGGTTACGTATATGTATCCATTACACTTAATTATAGAAAACTGAAGCTCTGCTTTGCTTAAAACGTTGTAGCACAAAGAATCATTGTTAAATGGTATGGATGCATGAAGACTACCATACTATTCATTAACTATGTTTCTGAGAAAAACTGGCTTACAGGAAAATCTCAGGAGAATGAAAAGTGAAACAAAGGCATGCAGAGACTTTTAAAGAAAAACGGTCCATTTTGGAGAAATTTACAGACCTTGCTGACTAGGCAGTGAAATTTTTGCAATTGCAAACATATATTAAGGAGGCACAGTAATTGTTCGTCTGTATATTTTGCTTTAAAGTGAGATGGCTTTGGGACATTCTAGAAACTGTACGCCTCCTCAACGTCCTTGTACTCTGCGTTTTTCTGAGTAAGGTGGGCTACTGTATATACTCACTGGCCACTTTATTAGGAACACCTGTACACCTGCAAATTCATACAATATTCAGCCAATCATCCAACATGAGAATGTGGCTTTGACTGGGTTATAGTTGTTGGCGCCAGACAGGCTGGTTTGAGTATTTCAGAAACTGCTGATCTCATGGGATTTTCACAGTGGTCTCTAGAGTTTACATAGAATGCTGCAAAAAAAACATACAGTGAGCAGCGGTGGAAATGCCTTGTTCATGGGAAAGATCAGAGGTGAATGGCCAAACTGGTTCAAATTGACAGGAAGGCTACAGTAACTCAAATAACTACTCTTTACAACTGTGGTGAGCAGAAAAGCATCTCAGAATGCAAAACATGTCGAACCTTGAGCTGGATGGGCCTCCTGTCAGCCAAAAACAGGAGTCTGAGGCTACAGCATGCACATTCTCACCCAAACTGGACAGTTGATGAAAAAAAAAAAAAAAAAAAAAAAACAGGCGACATTTCTTTCCAATCTTCGATTGTCCAGTTTCTGTGAATCTGGCTGATTGGATAATCAAGCAGACAGGCAGCAGTTTGTAACCATTCTGCATAATAACTTTCTGATAAAGCAGCTTTTTCACTCTTAAAACCCTGGTTCCTAAAACTGCTGTTCTAAACAATCCTGACTTGTTAAATGCCTCTACATCAGTGCATTTTTCATCAAGACAGCTGTAATGACTTTGCTTACTTCTCAATAAATGATTCATTCATTTTGAAAAATCAGTGGTGTTCCCATTTTAAGCGAAGGTTACAGAATCATTTTGATTTCTAAGCTCTTATTTATTAATTTCGTCAGTGAATAAGGTTTAACATTATTCTACTTAATTTATTGTGCGTCATTTCACATTACAGACTTGTTGGGTTTTTATTGAGTAATCACCTTTAATGTTCTTCAGATTGAGATAGTTGTGTGTTCATCCACTGTGATTTGTAAATAGCAGAACAGAGACTTATTTAATGTCGAGCTCTGGCTTAGTTTTTCACAAACAGTATCACTGTAGGCTTTGCATAAAATGCATAAGACGGGGCATTGACACAGAGAAGTATAATGATAGCATGAAAGCAAGAGGGACAGCTTAGATTTGTTTCTGCTGCATATGAAATATTCATCACACACGTCCTTTAGAAACCCAGAAGGCAGGTTCTGATATACGCTTGGACATAGAGGATTTTCAATATTTTACACACTGAAGATAATAATGCATGAGGCCAGTGGTGCCAACTGTCAGGAGAATAAACAAAATGGATTTGTAGTTGAACTTTTTTGTCAAACCACATGAATTCTCAATTCTGATTGGTCAGAAGATGACAGTTCCAGCTGCAAGACAATTCACAGGTTTATATTAATAGTAATTGTTGATATGGGAGGTTTTTTTCTGTGAGTACTTTGTAACAGTCAGAGGTAAGTCAGGAAAGTGACGAAAGTCCTCAAGATAGAAGGCTTTGCACATTGTGGTTTCTCGGTAACATGACAAGCTCCATTTTTTGTCGTTTTAACTTCAATAGAGAGAAATAAGAGAGTCTGGTGAGGGAACGAAGTGATAACAGGAACTAACTTGTGTTGTGGAGGTTCCACAACATTAAACACAACCATGGTTCATTATATTCCTTATATAAGGTATGCACAAGTTTTACTACTCGAATTCCTTTACATATTTGTAGGTCTACGCAATTTCTGCCACATTTAGGAGAGATCCATGATAACCAAGAGATTTAGCAGAGAACTAGGACAGGAAAATATACCAACACTTGCTCTCAATTAGTGTCAGTGGAGATGTTCTGCTATTTTATAATTTGTGTCAAATATTTGCATTGTGTTTGATGTGTTATTTGTTGGGGTGCATGTGGAAATTTATGTTAATATATGAGGGGCTCTGTCAAATAAAAGTTTAATAACACTACTTGAGGGTTTCGGTCTGAGACACATCCACTTTGTTTAAGAAACTATAAGCATGTATGTGTTCACTGTTTTTATTCACATTTTAGCATTCTGGTTTTAGCCCAAGTCTGTGTCTTATTTACTGGCTAACCGTCTGTCTCTGTCTCTGTTTGTTTTGCAGTAATGAGACGGAACCCGTTTGCAGCAGAGGGCTGCTGTAGGAGAGGCTCAAGAAATGCGCTGCAGGAGCTTTATAACCCCACACAGGTACCTCTTCAACAGGCTGCAAATATCAGCCTGTCTGATATTTATATTTATATTTATATATATACATGTAAAGTACTGTGCAAAAGTCTTAGTTATAGATTTTGTTATAGATTTTTATATTATGACTTCTATATTATCGAGTCAGTATAAACATTTTAGAATTCCAAACAATTAAAGGTTACAGAAAGATGTTTGTATGTCAGTACAGAAAGCAGCATATTACGTAACAGACCACTTTTCAGACAGAAAACATAATGAAGGCTGCTGGGTTTTGCTGCAAAAATAAGAAGCGAGTCGACAGTCAAAGTCTCCAGAAGAACTGTGGCTGGTTCTGCAAGATGCTCAGGAAAACTTACAGCTCATTTTTTGTAACACTGCACACATTGTACCTGAGACTACAAATTTTTTTTAAAGCAAAGGGTCGTCACACCAAATATTGACTTTGTTTCATTTATTACTGTTTATTCCCCTTTATAGTATTTTTTTAAAAGTAGAAACATGTAATTTCATTATTTTTGAAGGCATCTTTGCTCTACAGTGTTTCTTTGCATGTGCAGTACTTTGCAAAAGTGTTAGGTACCCTAATTTTTTTTTAAAATACAAATTTTATCTTAAATGTTTATTTTATGACTTCAGTCAATAAAAAAGATTTTAGATTCCAAACATTACTTTTCCAACAAAAAAATTAAATGTTACAGGAAAATGTTTGTTTGGCAGTAAACAAAAGCAGCATATTACATAACACACCACTTTTCAGACAAAAATCATAAAGAAGTCTGTCCAGTTTTATCTGCAAAAACAGAAACAAATATGACAGTCTCCAGAAGAACTGTGGCAGATTCTCCAAGATGCTCAGAAAAACTTACCAGCTAAATATATGTAATTTCATTATATATAAATTGTTATAATGAACACAACATTCAAAATTCCATTTGATACAATATGGTGGTGTCTCGATATGATACATTTTTCAATACAGCAAAAATAAGCATTGCCAGAATATGTATCTTAGGTTTCCATTTTCAAAACATTCAACATTATAAACATACAATAATTGACATTTTATAGTCACACAGTGACGTTTTGCCTGTTCCATTCAATCAGGAGAAGTAGTTTTAACCCTTGATTTGAGATTCAAGAGGAATATATAGTAGGTGTAACTATATAAGCCCCAACTTATGACTTTCATAGCTACATACTTTAATATTTTCTATTAATTTCTCTGTAGTTACTCAACATTTATTATTAGGATGTTACACCAGCATTCAGACTACTGAATTTTGTAAAAAGAAGTGTGCTCTGAAAGCTCACAGTAACCTTTCGACCCTGACTTCAGTGCTTGACCATGTTGCTATGGAAACTCAATATGGCACTCAAATCCCCATTTCCTTTCTTTTATAAAATACATCTGCACCAATCTGCATAAAGGAACTGTCCTCTAAGCACATTTTGCATATATTAAGCTCATCCCTATCTCTCTCTCTCTCTCTCTCTCACACACACACACACACACACACACACACACACACACGGTCCACCTCTGCGTCTTTTGGAGACAAATGAACATTGTTGCCATGCCAGCTGTCCTCCTCTGGATAAGAGGAAAGGCATGGCCTTGGAGCTATAATCACATCTGGCATTATTTTACTCTGAAACATTTTTGAAGTTTTAAAGAAGTTTCATTCATCATGACTACCAGTGGATGTGTGGATGTGTATACACCAGGAATGCCATGCTGCTTTGGATTTCAGGCTGCTTTGCCATTTTTAATGAAGCTATAGTATCTCCTCCTGCCTGCTATTAGCACAGTTATGGCTGTCATGCATCACTTGTGTTCATCTGCAGTTTCTTCTGGAAATTCTATTCTGATTGCTTTCAGAAGGAGATTAGAGCAGGCATGAATTCCTGAAACATTTCTGCAATGCAAACAGCCGTCTATTAGAGCAGTTTCAGCCTGAATATAGCAGTTGAAAGAGCAGTGGAATAATAATGAGGGCTCATTGGGCTAGCTCTTCAAGTGAATTTACAGAAGAATCTGGGATGCTTGACATTAAGTAGGCAATATTGAAGAACCTGCGCTTTGGTTCCTGCTGTGAGATGACTGGCTACTGTTTCAGTGCAGTTTCACATTACAGTATAAAGCATTTCAGTTCAGGAATTTGTACTACCAGGTGCATCATCCTCTTTTTAGGAAGCACACACTCCCAATCAGTTCTTCACCCCCACAGTTCGTGAGTTATTTCCACTGATCCTTAGCTATACTGTAATATTACTCTGATTACTTTACTTTATAAAGTTACTACACTAAACTAAGGATGCACTGATATTCATTTTTTTTGCCATCCGAGTAAAAATTCTGGAAACTTTGAAGAAGTTACTCTATTTCCATTTCTAAAAGATTGAATACACAAAGTATCAATATAAAACAATTTACAAATTATTACACTCATAAAGCATATTATATGTTGGTTAATTTAATGCTGGCTCAATTTTTTATGAACAATGTCCCACCCACTAGCCAGCGTTCCATCATCATACGACAGCTACCACCCGGGGAGGGTGAAGGCTAACACGTGGTTACTCCAAGACACGTGAAACCAGCCGCATATTTTTAATTTACATGGGCTCACAGATGCCCATTAATGTCGCTGTGATTGGCAGGAGAGACAGAGTATGCCATCCTTCCCACCCTGAGAGAATGGACAATTTTGCTCCTTTGGCTCCCAGCCAAGTATGACTGTCGCATCTTTGCTATTCGAACTTGCAACCTCCAGACAATAGGGCGAACGCGCCGCTCAGGAGACTATAAAGTATTTATTTATTTGTTTGTTTGTTTATAACATTTATTTGGAATTTTTTTTTTTGAGTTTAGCATTAATTAAGTTATGGCTTTCATTTTTCGAAAGGATAAAAATAGACATTACAAAATAAATTGCTACAATTTATGTAGCAATTCAAAACAGCAACAGTACAAAAAGCTAAAATTAAATAAAAAATAATTTTAACAATGAAAAAAAACCCACTTGGTTTTGGGATTTTTGTTTTCAGTCCACTGTGTCCTGGACTTTAGTTTTGTTTGTAGGCAGAAATGTTCATCCCAGTGCATCACTAGACTATACCAGTGGTTAAACCAGTGACATTTCCGGTCCCTAATTCATTAGGCATCATTTATACTACATTGTTGCTAATTGCCAGTTTTACATAACATCTACATAAAACCAGTGCATTAATAGGAGAAGAGGAACAATACCAAACTTTCCAACAAGCAAGAGCACTTTGCCTATATACAGTATTTGCCTATATCGAATTCTTATTATAGCTCTTAAGACTATTGATGTCTTCTAATATAAATATATAAAGCACAGATTATTTTTCCGCCAGTGTTCTAGGTGCCTCTGCAGATGCATAAAAAGCTCTACTCGTAAAGAGTCATGTTCAGATTTCTATAACTAAACATACGGAATGTCTCTGCAAGCCTAAACAGAGAAAGAAAGTGTGTGTCCATTTTACGGTTCAGTGGACCATGAGCTGATGTGAGGCATTTGAAGTTTAATTCAGTCCTTAGATGACTCGCTGAAGCTATTATGGGAAATGCACAGGGTTCTACTTTAGTGAAACAACTGGATGTTCTGTGGAAACAGCTACAAGTGTACTACAACACGACAAATAACAGAATATATAAATTATAACATACTGTTAAGATTAGATTTTCGTTCCTCTCTCTTGTAACTTGTAACTGCACACCTTTCCTATTAGCTGTTAGTTCTTCTAGTTACTGAATAGTATGCTTTACAATAAATAACTGAATAATGATACAGAAATTTAAGGGTATATTATATTGTAACAGTGCAGTTCACTGAGCTGTTACAAATACAATCCTACCCTTTGCTGTAGTGCACTGAGATTTAGCGTACTGTCTTTCCTGTACTTCATGAACTGTCCTTAAAGCACAGTTCATGAATTTTGCCTGTATTACGTTTATTAAATTTATTATTGTGAATAATAAACTGGACATTATGGGAGTCAGTGTTGTTTTGTAAGATCCTGCTCCTTTGAAAAATAAGTTGATATTAACCATGATAATTTGCAGTATATTAATCCTTACCAACATGCAGTGGTTGACGTCCTTAGATTATTAGTTATAATGAATTATTAGTTAGTTGTATAAAATTATTGTTTTAATAGTTGTAATGAAAGTAAACAGCCTACAATCATTGTTCCATTAAATAAGGAGTATTATATGAATATATAGTTAAAGTGTATCTTAGTAAACTGGCCTGTCATAATTTTAAAATTTGGATAATTGTCAAAAAATTAATTGTAATTCATGACTTAATTGTCTTTGCTGTTGAGTTTACACCACTTCTATAGTATAAGCATAATAGTAGTGTAATAATGGTATATTTTATGAAGAACAGCATTGACATTAAACCTATAAGTAATTTCAATTTCTGTCTCTTCCTAAAAAAGCCATGACTTCAATGATAGCTTAAATAAATAAGTAATAAGAGGTTACTAAACAATAAAAAATATACTGTAGCAAAACGAAATATGTGAATAAATAATGTAGTATTATTAATGATATGGGCTAAGTTAAAACTCCACTAAATATTACTTTTATATAACATAGTTAATAATAGTTTATAAATCATAATTCTTGATTGAGAATAATGATTAAAATACAGCACTACAGCAATTTATACCACAGTGCTGTTGAATACGAATCTAATAATAAATAGATAGAAAACATTAATTATTTAACAAAGAAAAATATGTAATCATTTATTTGGTGGAGATTTCTGTAAGGAGATTTTTATTTTCCACCACAGGACAAAGTAAGGATAGAGGATGTTGAATTTTGTGGTTCCTCAGTAACAAGTGGTATTTTTTTTCTTATTCTGATCATGCTGTTATTGGGAAATGATCAGCTTTGGAGTGTTAACACATGCATCACACTTACTTTCTTATTACACTGAGTAACACAGTGGATGCTCAATACATTGACAATAAACTAGACCTTTTTTTTAACATTGCTGAGGCCTATTTTTAATGGAAATATGCAATCGTGATCGGTTACATGATCAATCAGCTAAAATAATTGCGAAGCCCTTACTGCATTGACTAGCTAAACTCATCCTTCCAGTTTCAGTATCTTTTTATTCATGAAAAAAAGGATTCTCACAGAATCTGTCTGTAATTAACGTTAATTACAGATTGTGTATGTATACAGATGTCTACGCTGACTCAGCCTGACCTTATCTAAATCATACGCACATGTGGGAAGTCCACAGGCCCTCACTGTATACACTCAGCAGCATTTTTGGTGGTTTAGATGCAGTACGCAGTTTTATACAGCAATGTTAATATCCACCTGGGAGAAGTCACAGCTGGTAAAAACCATTACAGTGGCACTTTTACACCTGTTTTACACACACACACACACACACGCAAACACATATACATACCCACTCTCTCGCTCTTACATTCCATATACTTTTATAGCTGCAGTTAATCCCTTTATAGCTACATAGATGCAGTAATGTCCACTTGGTTCTCACTAAACTGAGTTAGAATAAGGTGTAATGAAGCAAGCAGTAAGATGAGCAGTGTAATGACGACTGCAAACAGGAGGCATCGCAAGCCAAAGACCTCAATCCAGTGAGCACAATAATAATTTAAAGAAAAAAAATCACATCTTGGCATATGTTAATAGTTCAATGAGATTTTGACTAGGGAAAAAGTTTTAATAAGTCTTTTGACACCAACAAGAACCAAGAGATATATATTTATGAGCCAGATCAAGACGGACCAGGATCAATTTAAAATAGACAAGAAACGTCTTTTTATGGGCCAGTTTAACTTTGCATAGTTGTCTCAGGTCAGTCTGTGCTCACTATCTGCGTTTTTCTGAAAGACACAATCTGTACTCATTAATAATGAATCTGTAATTATTACTGTTGAATAATTAATATGTACTAAAATGAACTGAAATGTGCAAAATCTACTGAACGGCTTGTTGTTTGTTTCTTCAATCGAGCCAAAGTAGCATTTAGGTCCATTAAATGTATAAAACGTGGGATTCAGCAGCAATTAGTGGTGGAACTGTATGAAAAATTCATGGAAAAAGGGATCCACATAACTCCCTAAACAGCTCTTCAGCTTGTCCCTCTGAGGGTTTTACTTTTACAAACAGGGGTCTTGATAAGCTTCCAAGTAGGACTTCTTTAAGATGCTAAAACCTTAGCCATTTAAAAAACCCTTTTAGAAATCCTCATAAAGTGATTGATAGTATTAGAAATACAAAATACTATTTGGCAATGCATTTAAGTGTTTAAAAATATTTTATAACCAATAGTGTCTTTAATTATTCATCATACTTTTTGTTAGCTATTAAACCAGATGCTCTTACTAACACATAAGAGAGATATACAGTTGAGCTCAAAAGTTTACATACCCCTTTCAGAATCTGCAAAATGTTTATTATTTTACCAAAATAAGAGGGATCATACAAAATGCATGTTATTGTTTATTTAGTGCTGACCTGAATAAGATATTTCACATAAAAGATGTTTACATATAGTCCACAAGAGAAAATAATAGTTGAATTTATAAAAATGACC
>CM040471.1:7810043-7841874 GCA_022758105.1 Pangasianodon gigas | reverse complement strand
GGGGTCATTTTTATAAATTCAACTATTATTTTCTCTTGTGGACTATATGTAAACATCTTTTATGTGAAATATCTTATTCAGGTCAGCACTAAATAAACAATAACATGCATTTTGTATGATCCCTCTTATTTTGGTAAAATAATAAACATTTTGCAGATTCTGAAAGGGGTATGTAAACTTTTGAGCTCAACTGTATAACAGCAATTTAATCAGCTAGCATTAATCTTACAAATATAAATAGAGTATTGATGAATTTTTGCCTATTTACAACGTAATGTTTTTCAAACAGGATATTTAGTGACACATAACACAATTGCAAGTAGTAAATTATCTGGTTTGGAAAACTGCAAAAAAATGTTGTTAAGATGCTTTTAGCTTTCAGTAGTTTGAAACAGTGCAGAATAATTTTTTCACTAATTTGTGATGCACTTTAAAAGTATAGTCTAATGTCTTTTCAGAAAATGGTATAATATTTATAATATATGACTTTTTTTTTTGGCAACATCTAAAATGGTATTGCCTCACATTAAGTGAGGAATAAAACACATGCTGTTTCAGGAAAATAATCAACGAGTTACTGTTACACAACGTTGATTATTTTCCAGTAAGTGTTTTATTCCTCTTATATCACAGCAATTTGCCAAAGATTGTATATTTTTTAATAATCAAAAAACAGCACATCTTAGTTTTTATCAGCTTACACCAATGTAGCTTGTCATGTTACCAATAAACTGGAAAGTGCAAACCCTTCTGACTTTACCATGGCGGGAAAATAACAGACCACTACAAAGTGCTAGCACTGGAGACTCCTTCCATAAATGATAAATAAGCTTCACCATATCATTTCTTTGTTGAACAACCATATGTTTCTTAGTCCGCTTTTTATTATATTTAGATTATGTTGCGTGTCCGCTATACAAGTTAGTTGGAAGTGAATTAGTTGTTACTATAGAAACAATAATGTATTAGAACATGTACATTCATATAAACCTATGATTTGCTGTTATAGAAAAAGAATCAACACCTTCTGACCAATCAGATTTGAGAATTAGAGAAAAGTGCTGCGGTATAATGGTATTTATACATCACGTCACCTTTTCATTGATTATTTTCCTATACCAGCACACCCCAATGTGTTTTATTCCTTTCATATGTCTGAACGTCCAGTGGGAACATGGTAAATTTTGTTAAACTAAATATTAACCTCTGCTCAAGCTGAAACATAAAACACATGTCTGACATAAAAGTAGCCATTACAGCCTACTGCTTCTTCTTTTCTGCTCTGTAGGCTTTATAATTGTAGCTCATTTTGGACAAGACACAGTGGGCTGGTTTACTGGACACAGATGAAGCAAGCCTTCAAGCTAAAATGCGCCATCACTGCTAATTCAACTTTGAACATCCTTTACTTTAGGACAAGGCTTAATTGTGTTCGAGACTGCAGGCCCATGTACGTGTGTGTGTGTGTGTGTGCATGTGGACCGTTTGATATGCCAAAGAAAGTTAGTCTAGCCTTTCATTATCTTTCTCATCAAGGTCCTGCTATAATCATAGCTTCACATGGCAACTCTTTCTTTCCCATCTTCACACACACACACACACACACACACTCTTCACTTGATCATGGTTATGAACTCGCTGAACTGTAAGCTTGTCTCAGGAGCTTGATGTAAGAAACTTTTCAAGCGCAAAAGGTGGAAAATCACTGGCTTGGCTTTTCTGAGATCTCTCTCTGTCTCTCACTCTCTCCTACTCGTCTGCTCGTCCTTCTCTCTTTCTCCCTCATACTGAGTGCCTGTGTATGTTTGTGTTTGTTTATTTGAAGCCAGTTTTCCCCTCAGCGCAACCTGTGTGTGGGTGTGTGCATTGCAGAATTGCTTCTTACGTCTGATGGACACACACACACACACACACACACTTGCACACAAACAGTGGCTCACAGGACAGATCAGGTATCCCACATCATACCCTGCCATCTCAGGTGGCAAGTTTACCTGGGCACGTTTGCGTAACCTCTTAATACAAAACCCTTTGTGAGAGTGTGTGGGTTTGTGTTCTGGTGTGTGTGTGTGTCAGCTGTGTAAAGGGCATCCTGACAGCACCTAGGCAGAGCCAGTGGAAACTTCCTGAGGTACAGGACACTGCCCTGCATCCATTCTCAACAGAATGAAAAAGAGACTGCGCTCATAATCACAAGGCTTAACAAAGACTCATTTGCATTTGGATCTAAATTTGTATGAAAATCATGCCGGAAAGTGACGATGATCTGCCTTATATGATCTTGATGATGAATCGCCTTTATTTTATGTAGTCTTATGCTTCTAGTTCAATCAAATAAGGAGACGAATGAATGAGACTGAGCAAGATTGTGAAATCACAGGCTGATGCAATCATGGAAGCAAGGAGTGATAAAATACTGCTGTTTTTCTTCCATAATTTGAAATTGGCTTAAGAAATATGGGCTTTGTAAATAGTGAATTGGATGTATAAATGCGCAAAAGCAAAATCCAATGTGGGCCGTTAACTGGATCATGGAAAAGTTTGTAAGGTTTTATTGGGTGGAAAAGCTGATTTGGTGTCATAAAGAACTCACTTAGGAGAAGAGTTTACATAAGAACGGGCAGATGATAGTACAATGTAAGGCTTAAAGACATGAACTAAAATATAAAAATATCCTACTGTGATATTTCTACACACTGAGATTGTGATATGCCCAGAAATATATTAAACAAACTGGAGAGCCTGTGATGCAAATCATAAGCTTTGAAGTCAAGTTCTGAGTCAGAGTCGAGTTGGGAGTCATAAGATTTAAAATTACAGTTGAATTGAGAATCTGTCATAAACTTTGAGGTCTTTGAGTCAAGTTGAGAGAAGCTTTGAATTCTGGTTGAGTTGCAAGTCATAAGCTTTGAAGTCTAGTCAAGTTGTGAGTCATAAACTTTGAATTGAGTTGTGAGTCATAGGCTTTAAAGTCTGGTTGAGTTGCAAGTCATATGCTTAGAAGTCTAATTAAGTTGTGAGTCATAAGCTTTGAAGTTTGAGTTGAGTTTGGAGAAGGTTTGAAGTCTGAATTGCGAGTCATAAGCTTATAAGTTCATAAGTCGAGTTGAAACTTATAGGGTTTGAAGTGAGAGTCAAATTGTGAGCAGTAGGTTTTGAATTCTGAGTCAAGTTGCAAGTAAAAACTCAAATGTAACCCAAGTGGCAAATCTAAGATATGAGTTTTCATTACTCTGCTTCTGTAATGTCAGTAATGCAAAGGCCAAAATTGCAATAACAATAATGAAAACAAATGATTAACTGTGTAGCCCTACTAGCTTGCATTACTAAACTCATTTCTTTAATGACTAATGTGAGGTGATATTGTGTCTGAATCATGTGAGGTGATATTGTGTCTGAATCATGGGAGGTGATATTGTGTCTGAATCAGGTGATTCAGTAAACATGTAGACCATCACAGTAGCTGCATTTACATGCAGTAGCTGCATTAACATCTAACTGGTAGCTCAATCAGAGTAAAAAACATTCATGTAAACACCTCAGTGGAAATAGAGTAAACCAGTTGAGGACAATCAGAATTAAATTTCTATCCAAAAAAAAAACAGTGAGAAATCCTTATAATCTATTTAAAAATCTAACTAACATCAAACTAACATTATGATGAAGGAGTGGGATGTAAATTGACCTCAGTAAAGTCAACTCAGTGTTTAACATTCAGTGCAGATGCAAAACATGTCCATGGTCAAAAAGAGGAAAACCTTTGATAAAACCTATACTTTTTGTGCGGTTATTCACAGACATTGGCTATTAATATTGGTAACATTACAAGATGAGTAAAGGCAACATATCTGCTTTACCAGTGGATAGTGTGTGCATTTTCTGTTTCAACAACCAGAGCTCCTGAACATCGGGCAAATGTAAAATGCTGAGCAGCTTTACGGCAGTCACAAACTCTTCTCGTTTTCCGCTCAATAATTACATTTGGATGACATTTTGCTTAGATGGAAATAATTTAAAACTTGTTAAACACACAAGCAGCGTGATTAAAACAGACTCACACTGACCCGCACTCCTCCTTGTTATGGTTACACTCACAATAAACCACGTTATCCCGCCTGCACGTAACTGGTTCGGATTAAATATAATGTGCATATAAACAGAGATTGTCTACAGACTGTCCAGTTTAGGATACATATAAATTGTTCATTTGGAATGTGGAATCACAATTAATTATTTTGGACTGGTGAAAATCGTTATGTGTGTGTTTGTATGTGTGTGTGTGTGTGTGTGAGAGAGAGAGAGAGAGAGAGAGAGAGACCTACAGTATTTTGTCTTTACTGAACTAATTGAAAAGAAGGGACATCTACTCTTTCAGTCTTTCTCGCACCCAAATTACAAACACACACACACACAGGCGTGCATCTACAGTTCAGCTGTCATGAGTCATCATCATTGCCACGGCAACAGAGTGAGCTGCCTGCTTCTCGCTACTGAAAAGCATGAGCATTAAAGCATGCTATGGCCTTTATAACATAATCACTGCCTTATTTCACGAATGAGTCTTAACATTAGCATTTAGCATGTGGATTGTGTCTCAGCGTGTCTGAGGCAGGAAAAATTTCTCCATTCAAAATCCATCTCTGCCTCATTTTCACCATAATAAAGTGCATTTGTTCCTTGCTTTTCCTCCCTGTAAGGTAAATATCTCCCACTAGTTAGAAATACGCTCGCTCTTTGAGATGACTGGAGGAGTATAAACAGGACGCGATCATGCTTCAATAATTCAGTGTATGCCACCGTGTGTTAATAATTCAGCACTGGTTCTGTAGACGGAGACGTCTGAGAGGAGAACTGCGAGTTCACCACGGTCAGGGGGTCACGTCATGACCGTCAGTCAGAAAAACAGAGAAGGTGAAAGAAAGAAAAATGGAAATGAGATGCAGTACCCTTGATGTTGAGCTTTGAAATATGGAATATTTTATTCTCAGTTTTGGCTGAACTTTCTAATTTTGACCCGTTATTTGAAGAAAAAAGAGCCGCATAAAATCAGTAAGGGATAAAACAGTTGAGGGTGTGCTGTTATAGGAAAATAATAAATGAAGGAATGGTGTGATGCATCCCATTGTGAAGCAGAGTTACTGTTACCACCCTGATGTTTTATTTTCCAATAACATCACATCTTAAAGTGTTTTATTCCTCTTATACCACAGAAATTTGGCAATGACTACAATTTTTATTTTATTAATGAACAAATTGTCATACTTTTAACAATTGATAGTTATATTTATTGTTATGGAACATCCACAAATCAAATTTTCACTTAAGTTATAGCAGCTATAAACAGTCGTTACCTCACCATCCTTTTTTTTTTTCTCTCCCGTGAAGATAATAAAACACAAATAAACACAGCCAGTCATGTCACAGAGAAAGAGATAAGCACAAAGTCCTCTGTCCTGAAGACTTTCCTGTGGTGGAAAATGTACTGAATGTTAGAAATTTAGTAGATTATTATATACAAAGTAGCTGTTACTACTGAAATGATAACATATTAGTTTGAGCGAATTCATTTTGCAGCTGCACTGTTATTGAAGAATTAATCAATACCCTCTGACCAATCAGATTTGAGAATTCCAAAGCATTGTGGTACAATGCAAATTATTAAGTATCAAATCATATAAATACATATATTATTCTCTCACTATTTTGTTGTGATGAAAACATAATTATTTTTTACATTAGCGTTAGCCAATTAACTAAGCTCCTCATTAAAATGGGATAATTGAGAAGTCCTAGCACTGATCAGAAGGTTGTTGTATGTTTTCTGCGTTCATACAAACACTCTTGCACTAAAAATGCCCTCATATGACTTCCATCTTCTGACTCACACTGCCTGACTAACACACTGCCTGACTGTTCAGTGTGGTATTTCATGTTTCCTTTTTCTCAGGAGTCCACCACTGAGCTTATCTCACTTTTTCTGTGTATTGTAAACCAGAATGTATCAAACATTATACGGTTTAATAGGGTTTCCTGGAGCAAACACATGCTGGACCCTTTTCAAGCACACAGGATTGTAGGTAGTAAATGAGGAACCCCACTGACTTCAAATGCTGGCAAAGCTGCATTTAAGCACTTTTCTTCCTCAGGACACGATTATCATCACGTGCAGCCCCAACAACACAAACGACTTTTCTCTATTGCCAGTGTAAGCCACAGTCTCATTAATAATAAAAGATTGAAGGCGATTTCATGCCCCAGGTCACTGTTCTGTTGGCAACTGGGTCTGTTTCTGCTAATCCGTCTCTCAGCTGGAGAACACAGCACAAAATGTAAACAAAGCAGAACATTAAGGATCAAAAAGTGATTTTTGAACATCATAAATAATACAGATGAAATAAAAAATTCCTAAAATACCTTTTATTAATTATTTCTTTTATGGCTGGTGCATTTTTTATTTCTAGAAAGCTATATCTGTCATGTGTGGTAAGTGGCTGTGGTTTTCTCCAAATTCTAGTTGACCAATACTGATGGAAAGTTTGAGGTTAATTTACCAAGACATTTCTTTTAAACTGGTGTCTGACACCACCACCATCACCACCACCACCACCATCACCACCTCCACCACCATCACCACCATCACCACCACCACCATCATCACCACCTCCACCACCTCCACCACCACCACCACCACCATCACCACCATCACCACCACCATCACCACCACCAGCATCACCACCTCTACCATCACCACCACCATCACCACCTTCACCACCATCACCACCTCCACCACCTCCACCACCATCACCACCTCCACCACCACTATCACCACCTCCACCACCACTATCACCACCTCCACCACCATCACCACCACCATCACCACTACCACCAACAAAATTGTTCTTGTTCTTGTTATTTATTTGTTTTTGTTTAGACCTAATTGATTTTTAAAATCTAAAAGTGCCTCAGATCCAAAAAATAAATTACTAAATTACTAAATAATGAGAACTCTTCAGTCATTCCTAAACTTACTATAAATCATTAATAATTGCTAAAAAAAAATTAACAAGGATGTTTTAATCTAATGCAAAAGAAGCAAAAAAAAGAAGAAATGAAATTAAATCAAATAACCAAAAACATCAAAATTAGGGAAAAGGGAATGTGTAGGGACTGTTTTTTGTGTTTGATTTTTATTATTATTTGTTTTTGCAAAATTTATTTTTAGACCTTAATATGTAATATTTCACTTGCAGATTTTTTGATGTTTATAGCATAAATTTGACTCCATATCTGACAGCTCTGAGTATTCTTACTATGAAGTGTGTATCATCTTCTGCATTTTGTCAAGCTAACACATAATTTTTGTTCCTGTTAATCTGAATAATTTATTGAACTGAAAGGAGATGATGTCCATACTAATCTGAAAAGATTCAGATGTAATGGCTAAGAAAAACGTGACTGTGTGTTGAAAAGAGAGCAGATCTTAGAGAGAAAGGGTAGATGAAACGAGGGTATTTACATGTTGTGATTGTTTACTCTGATCTTTGTAAATGAGTATAAATGTGTGATATGGAAACCGTGTTAATGGAAGTGAAAAAGCTCTTAATGAACTAGCAGTTGCACCCACAGTCTGTTACAGATGCATAACTATATTCATTCCATTTATGCCATTTAGTTGCAGTGTCTGAGAGAAAATGATAGCGAGAGAGCGAGAATTTCTTTTCTTTTTTTTTATCTCTCTTTTTCCGGGGCAAAGTGTTGACGCATTCCCACTAATTTCGAGGCAACTCCCCATGCACAAATCTCTCTTATCGGCATGCAAGTTGTTGGTGTAAACATGTGTTGTGTGAGACTCTTGCTCACGCCTCACTGCTTATGTGAGTGATGGAGAGATGAGAAACGAGTGTGAAGAGTGGAGGTTATTCCTCCACCATCTGTGCGACACGACGAGATGCAAAACAGTTCTTAATCCAGATTGGGATGCTTTGGAAGGGATTTTCCTAATGTGGCATTAAAAATCACATACACACGCGTTTGAAGGTCTGAAGCATTAGGTCTGCCACTTATCAGCTCGTGCTGAGTGTACATGCTGATGGGTGACAAATTAAAGGAAAAACAGTGACTCAGTTATGCAGTGGGAAGTGTTTATTTATTTTCCTGCTATGGTTTAGCTTTACTTGTCCCCTTAGAAAGAAGCATCACTGCTAATCAATAAAAGTTATTCTGACTGATAACCGAGTTGAACACCTATAGGGGATTTTGGAGTGGCGTGTTAGATAGAGCTCTCCAGCACCATCATTAAAACACTAACTGAGGGAAAATCAGTGTTCCTCGCTCTAGTACAGTACCAGAGACTTATAGAATTGATACTAAGGCTCTCAGAAGCTGCTCTGGTGGGTCACACACTACTAACACACTTTTTGTTGGTTTGTTCCTTCAATTTGTCATCTATCAGTATATGGAACCATCAGACAACATATCAGATTATGTTTGCATGTTCTGTACATGGACCTAGAGTTGACAATAGCTAATTCAAATAGCCAGAGTCCTATCATTATGCATTTGAATGGTCTTATAATCTAAGACAGTGTAAGGCCTCAGGACTCTCTGTGCTGTAGTGTGGTCTTCTTATTGAGTGAACTAATGAAATACTTCCTGCTCATTTAGTTCTCTGATTTTCACATCATTAAAAAGAATGACCATTCATGCTGAGTGTAACATGCAGTGAGTAGACGCAAGTTCTTAAACTCGGAGCTTTGTTTTAAGTAAATCCAAGAACTGTAATCCAAGTACATAGTGGTTATCAAAACACAAGCAGGGAAAATTAAACAGGCATAATGCATAATCAGAAACTACGACAGCATGCAAGGGTCTAAACCAGGAGAATAGAAAACTAGGAAACACTGAAATCAAGGAAACAAATGCATAATAAAACTGTGTGATGATACACTGGCACAACAGGGAATAAATAGACAAACCTAGCAGAACTAAACACAGAACAGGTGAACACAATCAAGTAACAATCTAATGACAGGACAGAGATGGAGACAGGACTAGAACAGAAACCAAAACAAACACAAGCACATGGAATTCATTGCCTTGGGAACTACAATGTGAAGGGGGAAACTGTGGCACCAAGTTCAATCCCAAAAGCAAGTATGTTTTATTTTGGACCAAATGATAAATTACAGAAGCAGAAAACTAATCAGCAATCCTCTTAAGTTTAAAACCTGATAATGCCAGAGAAATAGGAAATGTGGGCTTTTTCACATGTGGGCATCTGTTAGCTCACGTATACAGAATAAGCGAATTTGTTGCATGTTGCATCAGTTTTTTGAGTCAGTTCCTGTCAGTCTTAGCTCACTGTTCCACTGACTGGGTGAGAAATTCAGCCTACTTCACTTGTTGTTCCATACAATCCCAGAAGTGAGGTCCAGTGATTTCTGCAAGTCAGAGCTTCATTTAACTTTCCTGCAAGAGCAGCAATTATGGCTTCATATATTTCTGAGGATGCATGTTTCAAGCCTTGTCCACACTAGTAGGGACATAGCTATGTTCAACTGTAAAAGACTGATGAAAACAGGAAAAGTCTTCAATGACAGTTGAATTAATTATTACATTTTCCTTCATTTTGGATGGTGTTGGATTTGGTGTAACATGGCATATATGAACCTATCTGGTTTCCCCAATTCACCATTCATTCATCTTCAGTAACCGCTATAGCCTGGTCAGGATCGTTGTGGATCTGGGAATACACCCCGGATGGGACGCCAGTCCGCCACAGGGCACCATATATATACTCATTCACACACTAATTCACACCTAGGAGCAATTAAGAGTAACCAATCCACCTACAGTACATGCTTGTTATTGGGAGGTAGGAGGAAACCAGAGAACTCAGAGAAACCCTACATGGACCCAGGGAAAACATGTGAAACTCCCCACAGACAGCAACCTGAGATCAGGATTGAACCGGAGACCCTGGAGCTGTGAGGTGGCAAGCTACCTGCTGAGCCACCATACCACCCACAATTCACTACAAACAGCAAAAAGGCGCTGTCACAGTTATCCGTTCATGTTGGGGCATTTTCAAAAATGTGTGTTTTTCAGTGGTTGAGAAAACTGTTTAATTGTGGACTGGCTAATTATGATAACTAGAAATTGGCTATGAGTAAATTGCTTGAAAACTGGGTAAAAAAAATATAAAACTACAATGAAATGCTAAGGCAAAATGCAAAGATAAATGTCAGTTACTGCACCACGGTTGATTTCATACTGATGAACTGTGTCCTGGTGACTGAAGATGACTTTTGTGAGGTTCACAAACAGCCACACTTAAAGAGGGAGATAGTAGATGAAAATACAAAGTGAAGTATGTGGGAGTTCTGATACCTTTTTCCCTAATGTTAGAATTACCAAACTCCAGGCATCAAGCCTTAGAGGTGTTTTGATCTGTGCCATCTACACTGACATGATTATATCTCTTTCTTTGTTCTCCTGTCATTTTATCCACTGCTTTCTGCACACAGGCTCTGTATTTCATGATCTGATAAACAGGACTGCTGAAACACTGAGGAAGGGCTGTGAGCTCTGGGGAAATTCCACTGTAACAAAGAGCTCATACTGTGGAGAAAGTGTGTGTATGTGTGTGTTTGTGTGTGTGTGTGAGAGAGAGAGAGAGAGAGAGAGAGAGAGAGAGACCAAAAAGTACTTAGGATTGAAAATAATCAACACTCTTGATTGGATCACTCGTAAACCCATTTAAAAATTAATTGTCTGCACTAAATGAAGTGTATCATAGTGAATACAGATTGCCAGGCCGCCTTTGTGCGTCTTTGTTCTAGGGAACTTGAACTAAAGTTTGCATTGTTGGCTAATGGTAAAATTCTCAGATGGCTTGCGAGACAGACCTTTGACATCTGACCCTCGCTGACCTTTGGAAGGAATTATTTAGAATGCAACTGGCAGACACTTTTTAGAGATTTTTTTACCTCAACTTAAGCTCAATTTGCACTCACTGGGGAAAAAAACTGAATGCTACAAGAAGTATGAGATGGCCAACAAGTCCCATTGAATGCAAGATCTTAGACAAAAGTGAAGGATTAGTAACACTAACTCTGTGGTCAGTAAGTGGCACTTGAGAAGGAAGAACTGATTTGTGGTGAAATGTGTGGTTTTATATATATGGATTATATATAGATATATGGTTTATGCAGGCATATTGCACTAGACAGGCACTGTCAGGGTTACCATGGCAAAAGTCATGAAACTTAACAAAAGAACACTAGTGACCAGTATAGAGACTTGAATAAAATCACTGCCTATGTTATAGATAATATTGACTTATACACAATACTGATCCAACACTGATATTCTCACAATAATTGAGACTATTTTTGCAAGATTCTGTTGCTGAGTTATACAAAATATCACAGATGTGATGGCAACGTACTTCAAGAATGTGACTAAGACCTAAAACATTTCCTTTCTTTGACCATCTAACAGTCTGCTTGCTTTTTAAGATTTCAGTACAGAATTTTTGCAGAACCATTCAGTATATATAATCTCGATATATTTTAGCTAATAATCATTTGATTTGCTCTCTGTCACTCAGGCGGAGTTCTCAAGAGCAGCGCTTCTCCATCAGGCTCGGCGTGACCAGGTGGCCCAGACATGTCGTGCCCACAGTGCCTCGAGCCGCAAGCGACACGTACTGACACCCAGCGACCTAAAACACTTAGTAGTGGATGAAGAACATGAACTGATCTACTGCTACGTGCCCAAAGTGGCATGCACCAACTGGAAGCGGGTGATGATGGTCCTGAGTGGGCATGGCAAGTACAGCGATCCTATGGAGATCCTCCCCAGTGAGGCACACGTGCCCTCCAACCTGAAGACACTCAACCAGTACAGCATCGCTGACATCAACCACCGCTTGAAGAACTACCTCAAGTTCTTGTTTGTGCGCGAGCCCTTCGAGCGCCTAGTGTCAGCATACCGTAACAAGTTCACACTGCGCTACAACACGTCCTTCCACAAGCGCTACGGCACGCGTATTGTCAGGCGGTACCGCAAAAATGCTACGGCCGAAGCGCTCCAGAGTGGCAGTGATGTCAAGTTCACAGAGTTCGCAGAGTACCTCATCGATCCAGCCACGCAACGTGAGGCGCCGCTGAACGAGCACTGGCAGACTGTGCACGCGCTGTGTCACCCCTGCCACATCCACTACGACCTGGTGGGCAAGTACGAGACTCTGGAGGAGGATGCTGACTACGTGCTGAAGCTGGCCGGTGTGCCCGACTCGCTACACTTTCCATCCTATGCCAAGTCTACTCGCACCACCGACCAGATGGCAGCCATGTTTTTCAACAACATCAGCGCGCAACAACAGAGCCAGCTTTATCAGCTTTACAAGATGGACTTCCTGATGTTTAACTACTCCTCTCCAACTTACCTGAAGGAGCAGTAGGAAGGGTTGGCGCACAATGCACGCACATTTTTAAACGCACACCTGCGCAAACACATACTCAAAGCTGAGCTTAACTTAATCAGAACATTGATGTGAGGAGAAATGGCCAGTGAGGTGCTTGATGAATTGGCACCAGTGGAAGCAGAGCAAAAAACTCTGAACTTTTGGAGACTTTTGGAACTGTATAATCCACAGGTGGTCAGTCTGCTGTATTGTGAAGAGGTAGGATTAAACAGAGGAAGATTTGTACTGTATTTGATCATGGTTTCATGTTTGATGAGTATTCAGGTAAACCTGGCATCTCTGTGTTAATACACCCGTCCATCAGATTGTAAGATAAAGCTCATGTTACTGTTTATATTCCCTGCCATCATTAAGCAATATGACTCTGGGCCACAGGTCATTTACTGTAACAAGTAAAGATCTCACCCGCCTACCTTCAGTTTCAAACACTTGATGAGCAAAAGACTCTTGTGGACTTCTATTACACCCCAATACAGTACTAAAGTTGTGGGCTGTACTTAAGCACGCTCATTTTAGTGTTATTTATGGTTGTTCCCCTAACTACAGCCGTCTTCTGTGTGAAGACTGTGTGCGTGTACAGTAATTATATGATGCATATGTAAAGGAGGACCTTTGCATTCACACAGGAGAATGTGAAAATGGCATTGAGAGGTGCCTTTGTGATGTGGGTGTATCCTGCTGCCCTTATGAGTCAGTGGCTATCCTGCATTCAGAAGTCAGAGGTCGGCAAGAGGTCATTATTCATTAAAGGGACTCCCAAGAACCATTAGCCATCTTAAAAAAAATTAAGGGAATATTTCTTGTTTTTGCATTGTTTTTATTGACTTATGAAAGGTAGCTGCGAGCAGCTGAACAAAACATTATTTAAAATACTTTGTAAAAAGAAACAAAAGAAAGCACGATTTAATTTTTTTTCTCTGAGTGATGGATTTATAAATGGCAGTATTGATTTTTAATGTTTTTTTTTTCATGTGCATTATATGGTACAGTGTTGCTGAGCTCTTGAGTGGATCATGTTTTTAAAAGGAAAGCAAAGTCTCTGCTTTCTGAGCTGTTCTCATAGGAACGATTTATTTAGACAGACTGAGAGTCAGAGAGAGAGCAAAGGAGATGAGATGGGAGAAAGTGCTAGACAGTATCTGTTTCCTGCATTAAGCCCATGTTTGTTCCATTGTAGCGTCTCTATCCCAATTTAAGCTCTTCAAAGGAACACATGCTTTCATTTGTAGATGTGTCTTTTTATGGCCCTTTTTTGTTATGACTGTGAATTAGAAGAGTCTGAAAATGATGAAATTGCCTATTTATGTGTCTGACAGCCACAGACGGGTGTGTCTGTCTCCACCGTCTGTGTCTACACGACTGTACAAAAATCCTACACTGGTAAAGGTGACTCAGTCTAACACCAGCTTTCTTTTTCATCCGGATGGCCGGACAGATTAGTGTGCCTGGATAAATAAATGCCTGTTAGCATTCTTTTTTTTTTTTAAGAGATTGAGCCCCTGTGGAGCAGGGTCTTTATAGGACACATACACACACTCACACACATACACGCACAAAACAAATTGATAGCCCTCTAGTGATGTAGTGAGTAAAATGTGGCAAAGAGGGAAAAAAACATAATGCAAGCTGTGTGTTCTGCCTTGCTCTCCACTTCTCTCTCTCGCTCTTAAACCAATTCTTAAATTTCACTGGTATCAGTTTACGGAAGGGTTACCTTAACCAAAATTATTAACAGTATTAACATTAAGAAACCATGAACTATCTTTTTAAATCCAGGACCTATTCAACACCTACAGTCCTCACTATTTAGTAATTACTACTACAAAAAGTGTTCTTTTTGTAGTAGGAAACCAATCAACAATGGGGCTAACAGCACACCCGAAGTTATTTCTCTTCTACCACAGCAATTTGGCAATGATTACAGTTTTTATCCATTTCTAGTTACATTAAATGTCAGTGAGAAAAGTTAGTTTCTGTTCTCACATATGTTACAGCAGTTATAAACGGTCATTTTTTTCTCTGTCCTGATGTTAATAAGACAAAGAATACAGCTTCTAATGTTCCTGAGGGACTATAAACTCCATCCTGAAAACTTTCCTGTGTCTGAAAACATAAAGTTACAGTTTTACCGAAGCTCTAAGCAAAAATGTTAAATAAACATGTCCTCAGAAAACTTTGCCTTGCAATCTGGAAATACTGTCAGAGCTACTGTTATAGAAAATTATTCAACACCTTCTGACCAATCAGAATCGGGAACTGGGAAGTGCTGTGGTATAAATTCTATCATTTCTTTGTTTCTAAATTAATGTCCCGTAAGTAAAGTTAAGTAATTAAGCAACTGATGACCAAATAAGTCAAATAACGAATAACATGGCTAACCAATATTCCACAAGTACTACAAATAAAAATAATCCACAAACACCAGTGTGAGCTAATGCCTTAATTAATGTTTGTGGTGGTTAATGGGCAACATTCGTAATTGAGGCTGAGTGCTGGGTGTCATGGTGTCCTGAGTTCAGCTAATTATGAACATAACTAGATTATTGTCACTAATGGCAAAATTAATGGTCAAATATTCTCCACAGAACAAATAGAGGACAAACAAATACAATTTCTGCTTCATCAGAAATACTGAAACAATGATTAATGAGTGAAAATAAGTCCACAACAACCAACAGGAACTAAAGCTTTAATTAATGTTTGCAGTGTTTGGCAAAATTCATAACTGAATGGTAGGTGCCAATATTTACACCCAGAGACCTAAGCTGATTTGATTCTCAACATTTAGTCACATGCTCCGGTTTAATTTATCCTCATTTATGTGGACTTATTTTTAGTCATGGATAGAATCATTGGAAACATTAGGGGACTACGTTTATTTCACCAAACATGAATTAATACGTGTTAACTTACTTTGCTATTTGTTAACATTGCTTTTGTCTTATTAAGGCTGAAGTTTAAAGTTTTTTAATGTTAACTAAAGCAGTGAATAATGTTAGTTAAGGGAACCTTCATGTAAAGTGTTACTGTTCACTGTTGAGCAATAAATAAAACCAATCACTGAGACAGAAATCTGATCTGAGAAAGGAACAAAGTCTGTGCCGTTCTTTAGGTGCGTTTGTGTTTGAATGCTTTTATTTTCTTTGTTCACTCAGTAGGTTCATTTCTGCATGCACACACACACACACACACACACACACACAATTGCAGTACTATCAGTGCAAGGACCTTCTACTGACATAATTATTAATGTAGCTAATTAATGCTATACCTACCCATAATCTTAATCTCAATAACCAAAAGGAAACTTTCGACTCTTTTAGTTTTTTTTTTCTTAACAAAAGCAGTTTTAAATGTCACACAAGGCCAAAGCTGTCAGATATCCTTGTGTCCTTGTGGGGACATTTGATTCTCACCAAGATATAAAAACATGTACACACAAAACACAGACAACACATGAGGTGCACTGCCTTTCAGCCACTCTGTAACATTGTCCTGTAACTCACACACACACACACACACACACACACAAGGGCAGCTCACCCTGCGTGCCTTCATCCAAGTAAATTCATACACGCTTTTCTGGGAATTGAGCTAAGCAGAAAGTGCTGATCTACGATCAGTTCTTATATGTAGTAACTATAATTATATGGACCATTGATTGAAAAGCTTAAAGCTTAGACGCTACATCTGATTTTCTTTTTCTGGCTCTACACTATGATTGGATGCAGTGCTCTCGTGCTGTTGGATGCCTTTCAGTATTATATTCACGGAGCTTTCTGTATGTGTGTGTGTGTGTGTATACACATTTTCAGACTGGCTACTTTGCCTCAGTTGAGCTCGATTATCCATTTATTATTAACATTCTCACACCAGCTACTATCTTATTTAGTTATTTCTTCCTCATGTCCATGTTAACTCTAAAGAGTCTTGTTTTTTTGCACCCCTTCTCATTCAGGATGGAGCCTCGCAGTGCACTGGGACTGAGTGTACTCACCAAAAAGGAACATATTTAAAAATGTACAGGGCTCTTGGAGCGGTTTATCTGCTGCACAACATGCATCATGAATCACACACACTCTCACTCTCTCTCTCTCTCTCTGTCTCTGCTGTTTTCACAATAACAATAAAAATCCATAGAAGTGTTTGTATGACTGTTCTAGTGATGTGTTATGATAACGAGTCAGCTCTTTGAGTCAACTCGCATGTGTGAGCCATTTTTTTTTGTAGCTGTAGGAAATACTATTACTGATTCATTTATTTATGTGAAAGTGTGCTTTAATTTCTATGTGTATGAGGTGAGTGTATTACAGAAAGGAGCTGCAGGAATGTTTACGGTGTTTGTAAGGGCACATTTGTAGTGCCTTGCTTATTTAGGCTTACAATTATTGAGATTCATTTGACAAAGTGCAATGTAAATAATGTTATTTTGTTCACTAGAAGATAGAATTTCATGAAACAATTTCAGCCATAATTATGCAAAGAAGAACAATAACCGGTCAAAATATTGCAAACTTTGTCCAAAAGAATTAACCGTTCAGAGCTGAAAAGTCAACTTTCACTGGTGAGCTGAATCAAATGATCCGACTCAATAAACTCCAAAATTGTTTTTAATCCCAATCCTACCCTATACGACAGTTATTATTTTTGTTTGTACTTGCCCATGATATTTTCTAATAAAGGTACTTTGTCCTATTTTTCAAAATATAAACAAATTAGCAATTTAAACAGGATAAAGCAGTTACTGAGCAATGCACCGAATCCAATACGCTCCCATTTTAACATAGGCTTCACATCTGACCCTGTGTGAAAGTCAAAGTCATCTACAAAGTGATTATTAGTTTCCTAAAATCCCAAAATCTTTTTCCTCTGTTGTTCTGTTTTGTTTTAGTCACAGTTTTTTATTTGTGCTCTTGGGAGATCTCTTTAAGATCCACATATAAAAAATGTTATTTTCTCCTCATTATGCATTGCACAATGAATTACTGACGATACTTGCAAAATGAATGAATGAATCAACTCAAACTGACACTCATTATTATAAACCTCTTTAAAAATACATAGATGCAACAGAAAGTCTCTCTCAATTAGCATGTTCAGTCCTGAAACGGTTTCTTGCTGAGCAGATGTTATTGAAGCTCTTCCAACATGGCTGACCTTGGCGTGCTGACGTTAGCTCCTGCACTCTGTGGGAAGGCCTGCGCTCTCTGATTATATGTCCTGAGCTGCGTCCTGCCACGGTTTGAAGTGGTGTCTTTGAAGAAGTTGTTGGAGAGGAGAAAAAAAGAAAAAAATAAAGCCACAAGTGTGCTGGGCGTCTGTGCCACACTGTGCTTCAGATCTTCCTGGTTGTCATCAGCAAACGCAGCATGACAGCATTGAGAGGAAATGTCCTGGTTGTTCCGTGATAAGGAAGAAACAGTGATGTTAACTGCATGACCTTCAAAAGCCTGAGATTTTAGGAAAAGAGAGTTACATACGGTAGGATCCAAAATAAAAAAAAAAAACTCATCCTGGACTGAATGCAGAAATAAGCTTGATCCTGGATTACGTCAAAGTTCATCTATTAATCCAGTTGCACCAAACATTGTTCAAAAAAACATCTGGATTGTGTTGAGACATTACGTTGTCCTTCTAATTTAGTTTTGCAATAAATTTGGATTAATTGTAATCCTGTTGCTCCATCACTTAAATCCCACATTTACATAAAGTGTGGGTGAAGTGGTTTAAATTTTCAAATATTAGATAAATTCCAGAAAGAGTTTTCTCAGAGGGAATTTTTGATCCTAATGATGACGCAAAAGGTAAAACAAACAAATAAACAAACAAAAAAATGTACTGATGACTTTACTGTTAAATCCTTGTTAAATGAAGGACGATCAGAATTAATCCCAGCTCAAAGGATTTAATCAGAGGTAAAACAATTCGAATTAAAATAAAACCTGGATAAAAAAAAAAAAAATGAATACTTCTAATCTTTTTAGCATTTATCCAATTTTTAAATAAAAAAAACAGCAATTACACCTGAGGCACTTAGTTTAAGCTATTTGATAAATACCAAAAATGTAAACGTAAATAATATGTATATGTTGTTTGCACACCATTTGCTTCATTTTTAAAAAAATCTGCAGTAATACATTTAATTAAAAATAATAATGTATGCAATATTAATTGTTGGGTTTTTTTTTTTAGAAACAGTATAATTCTGTAAGTTTGCACAATCATTGTTAGTGCTTTCCATTGTGAAATGCATTTTATCCTTTTAGAGTTGAGTGCAAAAGTTTGCACCCCCCATCATTTCTGGATTAAAAAAAGGAGGAAAATCTACTTTTATTTTAATAATTCAGCAGAAGAAAAAGAGTCGTATTTTATTATTATTAGTAAAAGAACAGAACAAAAAGTACAAAGCAATTTGTTCTGTTGAAAAGAACAAAGCAATAATTTCTTTACTACTCATAATCTTGACACACACTGTTTGACTATTTTTCTTACTTCTGTGAAAACTAACACACTAAAACTCATGTTGGGTCAAATAACTTTGCCTATTTTTTATTTTGTCCTAAGAATATGTAAATACATTTACGTTTGCATTTAAATGTGTTAGTACAGAATGATGAAAAATGAAGAATTTGCTGATCTGAGAATATATTTAGGCAAAATTGTACATATTTGTCCATAACTAATGTAATGCTCCAAAATATCTTTTTACATGTTACTATCTAGTAATCATAGTGACTCACATTTCCCATGCCGTTGGTTTGTGTGTGAATGTGAATTTAGTGTGTGGTTGGGAAGTGCACCTGCAAACCCCATCCTCCATGAACCCCGTCCCTCCCTTTAACCATAACCCTCACCACAGCCTCACAGTGGGCTACTGCTCTTCTGAAAATACCCCAGAGTTTAGTTCAGCTCCTTAATCCCACACTCCTCCTTCCTTCTTGCTTTCATCAGGCACAGAACCACATCAGGCTTTTCATTCTAACCAGGATTTGGGCTTTTCCAGCCCAAAGGGAGTGGGTTGAGAGTGGCTCCCTATCATTTTCAAGGTGTGGGAAAGGGGATGATGGCGCAGGGAGGACACATGCTTTTATAATTTAGTGGTGAAATGTAGCATGCTCGCAGTTTAGGCCACTGGGTCTCCTAAGTGTTCACCCTGTCATTGGGTTGTTGGAAGACCATGCACTCGAATCCCTGCGATGCCACAGTCATCTGAGGTTGGAGATCCAAGAGAACTGACCCTACTCTTTAGGTAGGAATTATAGGATGGTAGGTAGGATGACATTCATCTCTTTCCTCCCAGTCAGAACAACGCTAGCAAAATAGCGCTCTCCTTGAAACACTAAGTGAGGTTCCATCAGTGGCGATTCAGAAAGATGAGCTTGCGTTATGTGTATTAGAAGAAGCACGTGTTAGCCTTCGCCCTCACAGGTTGGCGGCTGTTGTGCGATAAGGGATAGCTAGCTAGCTAAAAATTAGGAGGAAATTAGGAGGAAAAAGAAAACATGATGACTGGCTTCACATGTGTTGGAGGAAGCATGCGTTAGTACTGACTTGGTAGCTGTTGTGGGGAAAACTATTATAGCTTGTAGGTGGGAATTGGAATAAATTGGAAGAAAACAGGGTAAAATTGGGGTTTAAAAAAAAAAAAAAAAAAACTTGGCTAGCTTCACATTCCTGAGAGGAAGCACATGCTGGAAGCTGTTGCATGATAGTGGAGAACTAGCTAATGGGTAGGAATTAATTAGGGCTAGATATAATAACAATATTGTGATAAATTATGTCACAGTATGCTTTTCTGAGACATCATGGATATTGTGATAATTTTGTATTAAATTAAAGTTTTTTTTTATTACAAACTGACTGGAAGGAGCAGATTCTTTTTGTTAATTTTGTTAATTTTGTACTAAATCTTACAGATTTTACTACTTTTCAGTGTTAATTTTTTTATATAAAAATTTTTAAAATATAATTATACATTTTTTAAAAATTATTTTTTCTAGAAAATGTAATACTACTGTTTTACTGGAAATGTCTTCCTTAAAAACACAATATACTGTGATTACATATTGTGTCTTATAGAAATACCTTCAAGTATCACAGTATGATATGATCATTTTGTGATATCACACACCCCTATTGTCAATTACTAAAAAATATTTACAGTACACCAGATCTGTAGTTGGAATAGAAAGGATGGTTGGTCATTGGCTTTTTTTGCTTCAGTGCTATGAGCTAGCAGTAACAACCACTTCACCCATGATCCCACTTCTCCTGCTTAACCTTACTTCAGCAAGAAAAGAATCTCTCAGCTGAATGTTAGCAACCCTTCACTATTTTCCCAACAAGCAACCATGAGTAAGAGAAAGAATGACTCAGCTCCATATCTCTGCCATCCCACACTCTTCTCAAGCAAGGCTGAAGCTCCTACTCTGTGACTGCATGACTGGACACAATTTAGAGAGGCTAAAATGGAGGTAAGATGCAGCGAGAGAGGAAGCGGCTTAAGACAAGCGTGAGTGGCATCGAAGCCAAACATGAAACATCCCGCAGGCAGCTGAGGCACTTATCTATCAATCCATAAAAAAGATGTCTGCTCTGTTACCACTGACTGAAAGAGAAGGTCAAGTAGCTGACAGAAATCAAGAGGAAAAAGACACGAGCAATGCCAAGCAAAGACACGAGAATAAAAGTAAAGTGGTATTATTGAATAACGTCTTTATAATCATTAACTAAGAAAAATGTTTAATCATTGATATGATCAGGTTTTCTGTGAGGAGACGATTATATAACATTAACAGAAGGAGTCTCCAGTGTCAGCTCACTGTAACAGCACGGTAAATTCTTCAAGATGGAGGAGTTTGTACTTTCTAGTTTCTCTGTAACATGACAGGCAGTGTTTTTTTTTTTTTTGTCTTTTTAACTCAGGAGAGGCTGGTGAGGGAACGACTGCTGTAACGTTAAGTGATAACAGGAACCAACTTGCTTTAAGAACGTCCCACAACTATAACTAACTATAAACGGATAAAAGGTACAATTTGACATTCTTTAATAACTAAAAAAAATAATTTTTGGCAAATTGCTGTGGAATAAGAGGAACTTCCAGACATGCTGTTATTGGAGAATAATCAAATTTGGTGGGGAAACAGTAACTCATGTGGAGCCACATCACAGCACCCCGTCGTTGATTATTTTCCTATAACAGCACACCCCAAGTGTTTTATTCCTTACATGACAGAAATCACTATTACTGCTTCCTACAACAGAAATGAACCACAGAGACTTTTTGTCTCCTTCTCATTGACATTTTTTTTCTGTCAGTTCCAGACCCAGACTGAAGAGGTGAAGTCATGACTGGTCTGGGTCACCATTACAACGGTGTAGTAATGAACTCAAGCACAATGCTCACAGGGACAAATTGGAATGTGAATCTCGGATTTCAGGGTCCTGTATCACGGCCTTTTTCTGTTTGTGTCTGGACGGTCCTCATTAACAAGGATTACAAACACACACTGCATGGTCTGAACTGTACGGGCTCTACACTGTACACACACTAAATCCCACAGAGCAGAATAAATCTCATTGCTTAAGGGGTTGATTCAATAAATTTTTTTTCCTGTGTGAAAAACAGCAGAAGGTTTATTCATAGTGTGGTGCTATAAATACCACTGGGGTCCACAGTACTTTTTACAGTACTTTCAGGTGTTGAGTCACTATGCTATATGAGTTATATTATGTCTGGGCTGATGAAAATGTAAATAAATAAAAGATTATTATACAGCAGGAAAGTAAACCATAATGGTATTACACCATACGTGTCGGAAAAAAGGAGGCACCTTCGGATGAGATTGACTATATAGAAATACTTAACATTTATTGTGAGTATAAAAAAACAGATCCGATTGTATTTTATCCCATAAAGCAAAACCAACAAAGACAGCAAAGCACACACGTGAGACGTATGGACAAGAGGAGGAAATAAGCCATTAAAGACAAACACTGAGCCATCACCCACATGCAGACGATTCTCAGGCACACATGCCTTATGTCATGTAGAGTTGCATTCGTGTAAACAGAACGTGTAAACACTGAAAAGTAAGCATCAGATTGACCTGATGGACCAAAACACACAAGTACCATTTATCTTACAAAGTGCAGACCCCTCTACAAGAGGGCAGGAAGAGCAAGAGGGGAGTATGGGTGAAAAAAAAAAAAGAAAAAAAAAAAAAAAAGAGGAATCTTTTTTTTAATCTCAGTCATGGATATGATGTGAACAGAAAGACAGGCTGATAATTAGTTAATTCATAATGTTAATTCATGCCTGAAAGATCAGCAACACCTCCCAGGATTCTTACCTTCCAAAATCTCAAATCTGACTGGAATGATGCTGCATACAATAATCTCTCAAAAGCTGAATATTAAATAACTCTGTCCTTTAAAAAGCACTATAAAATGTTCCAATTGGTCATTGGTCCTCTTTGTAAATCTCATCACACATGATATTGGCTGAAAGTATCACCGGCAGCGTCCATTAATCAGTGGCTGGACATGTCCCATAGCAACACTGATGTAACACATGACCGGTGAAAGCGTTTGATTCTAGTCGCCTACGTCGCTGTCCTGGTCCCCGATCACCCACAGGAAGTGGAAGCTCAAGGCCAGGAGAGCAGTGCCCAGCAGGTCTCCCAGCGCCGTCAGGTACGGGATGGAGAAACTGTCCGGGTCCTTCCCAGACTTCCACATGGCGTGGACCATCCAGTCTGCTATACACAGCAAGAGGAACACCTGCGAGACAGACAGGCGCAGATTAAACACGTTTTAGAGTCACAGCTGCTAACAAATTCCCCAAGCGTTCCCGAGACAAGACAACTGAGGAGTGTAAAATTAGGATGAGTCTATGTTAAGTGATTCCATTTGACTTGACTGCTCCCTGTACACACACACTTTAGGGAAGAGGCTCTGAGCCGGAGAGAGCAAGTGACACAAGTGCTAACACACAATTAACACAAACTGGATCAGTGTCTTTGTGTGTGAACTTTAGAAGCCCTTACTGTGCTTCACTAATTAAGCCTATTTTCCACATTGAAAAAGTGTGCGTGTGTGTATGTATGTGTGTGTGTGTGTGTGTGTGTGTGTGTGTCCAACGTGTGTAATCCTGATGAAAGGAGAACTCTGAAGTAAAGGAAACTCACTGAAGGTATTGTCACACAAAGCTTTCTTTTTCTGCATTGTACTGGTTCCAAAAATTATTCACACTCCTACAATTAATACTTGGTGAAGCCTGCCTTAACTAATAGTTAACTAATACATTCACTAGTTGCCACTAGTGGAAAAAGCTCATGGACATGATGGACATGAGCTTTCATGCCAAGTACTCTCAGAATCAGTTTCAGAATCAGTGATTTCAGCTGAAAATAATTTTGCCAGACGTGTTAAGAGAATATACTACAGAGTTTAACATTATAGGGAATTTTGTGAGACAAGGGAAAAAAGTTAACGTCAAAAGATTCAAATAAAAAATGAAATTTAATAAGGTCCAGGATGTAGCCTATCCATTGACTGGATGTACCGTTATATTGTCATAAAGGGAATACAGTGTGGTCACTTTTAAGCCACAGGGACACAGAGAGTAGCAATTAAATGGCAGTATTATGATTTACCCTTGTCAATTCTTGCTTATCCTTACATGCTGCAGATTAAAACACTTCCTACAACCTTGCTAATTAAACACCAGCCTTCACAAAATCACCCAGAGCCAACTCTAAAAGTAATTTCCCCTTCACTAACTAATGTGGCCACCTTTTAAAGAATGGAAACAACAGTTTTCTCCTGAATTTTAACATTTATCACCTTGCCAATCCTCTGTAATCAAATTTGCACCTAGTTTCAAGGCTGCGATGCACAGCAGCGATTTCAGCTAAACTGCTTAACTTTCCTGAGTGTGTGTATGTGAATTCAATTTCATTTAGCAGAAAAATAAAAATAAAGGCAGCACATTAATCAGTGACAGACTGTGTCTGAAACTCTCTGGGAAGCGGTGCACTGAGGTAGACTTGGTGCTCAGAGTAACTGAAGACGGCGCAGTCATTTAGTCTGCATTACTCTCGGACAGAGTGAGTTAAAAAGCTTTCTTTTTTAGCTGCTTTCCAAGTCTGCTTGGATGGAGGTGAGGTAAATAAGTAGATACTTCATTGGTTATTAACTGGCCAGTGGGAGGCAATATGAGGGTTATTTGAGGAGTATTAGGATATAAAGTTGTTAATCAGTGAGCATGCAATACATATGGCTGCGTTACAAATCCTATAATAATGCACTGGGTCCTTTCACTCTCTGAATGCTTTCTCTTCATAAAATCTTTTTTTTTTTTTCAGTCTGTAGTGTATTTTTGTCAGCAAACTCAAAAAAAATGCACTAATTACATACAAACAGTGGAAGACTCTTCTCATGAAGATATGGAAGAAAATGTGATGAAGTTGCTACAGAAACTAAGGGCTATTTAAGATGGATGGTTTGCTAATTTACACAAATTTTAGAAGAACTAACAGGATCAGGGATGAAGTTTCCACCCTCCGCAAACATGCACACACATTTACCTCCAGATGACAGCGAGGCCAGTCAGACAGGACTGTACACAGCACACACACACATAATTATAGACTGATGACTAAAATGTCCTCTCCCTTTCAAAGATGTTTACTGTCCCATCCTGTAAATGTTCTGGTGCTCCCTCTCACACACACTGGCAGACAAGCATTTATTTATTTATTTATTTTTTTACTTCATAGATTATTTATACTTTTATGAATTTGGGGGGCAGCAATAGCACTTTCATTTTCCCAATTAATTTATTACAAAGAATTTCAAGGTGTTAAAATGAAATTTGCATTCTACAACCAGATAAGAAGCCAAGACTTTGTTGGCAAAATCAAAAAATATTTAGAAAACCCTCCAGAGCTGATCTGAAAAAGGCGGCGTATAATAACTGAAAGAATTATTATTAACAAATACTAACAGTTTTGCCATGAATATTACTATGGAGCCTGATGATTATGACCGAGAGGATCCAAATGCTGTTCAGAAGATACACAACAGGATGGAGGCAGTTATAAAGGCAAATGGTGAGAATATTTAAATGACATTCAGATATAATAGAGTTTTTAGTGTATTTAGTTTTAAACACACACTTCTTCATTTTATGCTAAGGGAACACAAACATTTCCACTGTAAATGGTTACTAGCTGTGAGATGTTACAGTCCAACACAAATATCTGCATGACTGTTTGAAAACGTGCACATATCGCAGCCGGCATCAATATGCCGCATGTGTCACACTAGCTGCAGGTCTTTGTGTGGTCTCAGCCACTCGAGCACTTTCCCACGCCATTGACGAGAGTGTTTCTTTTCTCTTTGCCCTCTCGAATGCACACCGCAGCCACCGTGGCTCACTAATGGCCCCTCTGCACAGGCTCAGTCTATATGTAACAACCGTGTGCCAAGACTCCATTAATGCAACAAGTAGCCACTCGTTTCCTTTGGAATTCTGCGTGCAGGCCTAGCTCCTTTAGTGGTGTAAAGGTCAAATGTTATGGGTCAGAGATCAGCAGATGCTCGTCAGGAACTTGAGATGAGCTCAAGAAGGCAAACAATCAGCAAGTATTTGTCACAGTCACAAACTGGTGCCCGATCGCCTTTTGTTCCTGAAGAATCGAGATAGTCTCTCACCCTGCATTTACAGAGGTTATAAGACATCAGTAACTGATTCCTCTCTTCCGGTATGTACTCTAACCATGCTGTCATGGCTTACGATTAGCATTATGGGATATGTTCAATAGTGAAGAATACTTAGATGGTGCTTTCAAAAATCAACCATTATGTGAAAATGTTCCAAAACTTCCAAATGCAGCCTTAGAAGGTAGCATTTACTATTTTTCAGACACACCCAAATGTGCATCACTAGTGCATGTTCCTGTCTTGAATTACTGCTGCCATGGTTTCACCTGGCTAGTGTGATATGGCCTCACAAACTACATAGCTAGCTATAAAGCATATGAAAACCATCCATTTTCAGCACAAAAAAATTGAAAGGAAATTTCTTGGATATACAGTCCCCTCCGAAAGTACTGGAACAGCAAGGTCAATTCTTTTGTTTTTGCTATAGACTGAAGACATTTGGGTTTGGAATCAAAAGAAGAATATGAGACAATAGATCAGAATTTCAGCTTTCATTTGCTGATATGTACATCTAGATGTGTTAAACAACTTAGAATATGGCACCTTTTGTTTGAACCCACCCATTCCATGTCTTCAGTGTATAGCAAAAACAACAAAAATTGGCCTTACCGTTCCAATACTTTTGGAGGGGATAAATAGCGTCCATGCAATTCATCATCATCTGGTAACAGAATGACAAAAAGTTTTCTTTTAGAGTCTGCTGACATCCATTTACAGTGAAAACATATTGCTACAGTTCTATTTGGATCATCAAACATCAAAGCTGTAGCAGCATGCTGCATCTCACCAACTGCTTCAGGAGCTGCAACTAGGAATAAAAATCTGGTGTATATCAGGAAGTATATTTTAGGAAAGAGCTCTATATCTTAGCGCAGAAGTTTAAAAAAAAAAAAAGGAGGCTTTATATTCTAGCATCTGACTTACACTCTTGTCCACATTATTTTCCTACTATTAAAATGAAGATAAAATTCTAATATAAACAGCTGCCCAATATGACAAGAATATCATGGTAAATTGCGGCACAATACATTTTTCTGACACTGTTGTGAAGAAAGGCACAGAAACTCAGAAAATATGAACTAATTTTTCCATCAAATATCTCAACATCTGTATTTAAGAACTTACTAATTGGATGGATATTCTGAGATGACTTTAAATCTGTTATCATTAGACATTTTATCTTTTTTTTTTATGCACACATTGTGCCTTGAGTCTTATCAGAAGATCTATCATTTCCCCCAAGTTGTTTTCTAAAATTTAAACCTTAAAATAAAACCTTATAATTCCATACCATTCCAGAATTTCAAGATCCATAAAAAAGCTTGATTTGATCAAGTCCAGTTACTTAAAAGTGGTTCAAAAACTACATATACGCCAGACAGATTATAAATGAAGCAACTTTATATTCCTTGATGTTATGTGTTATACTAAACTGACCTTCTCATCTGAGGCCTGCTTTGTTCATATAGATGCATTTTCCTCACATTTCTAATAGTATGAGGATAGCATCTAGTTTAAATCACTGAAGTATTATTGCTGAGGTCTGTATTAACCTGCACACAGCTCACTAAAGTCTCTTCAAGCTTGCTGAGCAAAGGAGATTCAGCAAGCCAGCCTGTGTCTATTTATAGCACGGCTTCATCGTATATTGGAACTTCCGCTTTCCATGCACAGAGAAATTTTACCTAGAATAAACAGAGACCACACACAACACACACCCTGAAAATGCCACACATTCCACTCACTCGTAGCATGCTTCTCATGAATGCACTCACTCATACATGTGCAACCACAGGTATTGCTAAATTGATCGTAATTATTGTCTAAACAGTTCAGCTTTCGGTTTTGATCAGAGTTTGGAAAAACATGCGTTACTTATTTCGATGAAGGGTTTTTAGTGTGAAATGTCTACAGCAGTCCAGTAGTCGAGATGAGTGGACTTATAGTATAACGCTCAATAAATACAATGGGGCTGTAGAATTCTCAAATCTGATTGGTTAGAAGGTGTTGATTAATGTTCTGTAACAGCAGATCTGACAGTACTACCGACTGCAAGGCAAATCACAGGTTTTTAATCATACGCTTGTTCTGATATATTATTGTTTCTATAGTAACAGCTAATTCACAGGGTCTGTGACCGTGTATGGCGAACATTCCACATAAACTAAGATCAATAGTAAACATTAAAAAAATGTGTTGTTACTTAACAAATAAAACATTAAAATTGTTGATACTGTGTAGCTTTCTGTAAGGAAACTTTTCTTTTTTTTACATTTATGGAAGGAGTCTCCTGTGTCAGCACTTTTAAGTAAGATTTCCGACAAGGGAAAGTCTATGTAACATGAAAAAAAATGTGGCTTTTAGTCTTCAATTCAAGAGAGAAAGAAAGACAGGCTGGTGAAGGAACGAGTGTTTAGAGTTACTATAACGTAAATGATAACAGTAACTAACTTGTATTATGGATGTTCCACAGCATTAAATGTAACTATAAATGGATAAAAAGTATAAAATAAGTCAAGAAATTAAGTTTTGGCAAATTGCTGTGGTATAATACACTTCAGGAGGTGCTGCTATAGGAAATCATGATCAACTCTGGGGTGGTAACAGAAACTCCATCACACCATCCTGTTTTTAATTAATTTCCTAGAAAAGCATGCCCCCAAATGTTTCTTACTAATACACTTATTCTACAAAAATCATGAAGTCCCCTGACAGCTTCAAGATCACGTCATATGCCTAATCTCTTTCACTTCACTTTACTATACGAGTCATAGTTCACTTCAGGAGAATTTTGTGAAATTACTGGTGTTTCGTATGACCAGCAATGACCAGAATATCACAAGGTAAAGTACATTTCTGGCTGTTACACTACTTTAGCCTGTCTCTGTGAATCCTGTGAATGTTACTTCAGTTTGTGAAAATCTGAAACTAGTGCATCCTCTCAGACCATCAATCACAGTTCCTTCATAATGCAAGTTTGGAACATTTCGAAAAGTGGAGGAAATACAAGTATTACAAAACAAGGGAACAAAATATTCCCTTGTGATATTCCCTACTACAACTAGTAGATAACAGCAGAAACACAGATAATACTTCCTGTGTCATTTAAATGTGCAGCACATTAAAGCCATGATGTGTTGCCTTGATTACGTGCTGTGAACATGGAGGACAAGCCTTCTTACATCAGTTCTAATAAAAATATCCTATCTTGGATGTATCCTTGACATTAAGACACACAGAGTGATTGAAATCCTAATTCTGGGGACATTTTGCTTTTTCCCCCCTAAATTCAAAACACACGATTTAACTAATTAGCTCTTTCTGAGCTACACAATGTTCTTTTCGTTCTCCTCTCTCTCCCTTCCTTCTGTTCCCGCAGTCAAGAAAAAAGGTAAGAAACCATTTTTAGCCCAAATGTATTAAAAAAAAGCTTTTTTTGGGCAAAGTGTTGTCTCACTAACACATCTGTCTATATGTACTCTCTGACTGCAGATGTACTGACTGACCTGTAGCAGCGCTGCAGCCAAGTAAACAGCCATGAAAATGGGCGTCAAAGTTGTGTGGCCACTTTTCATTAGGTGAATAGTATACAGAAAGATCAAGTGGCCCGGGATTACCAATAGAAGCAGCACTTGTGCCGACCTGTGATTGGCTCCTGCAAAAGAGAAGGAAATGTACAAATGATCACACAATTAACCATACCATACATGCAATCCATAGGTACAAGTTAATAGACTATATATGAATAATTGATGTACGGATCACTACAGGACCACCACTGAGCTATATGAGCCTGTATATCTGCTTTTATTTACATGCAGAAAATTCTCTTTTTCAGTTTTTGCACTGAGTTTCAGGCAAGTGCTCAGCCACCTCAGAGATATGTGAGGATTTACGCCTCTTCCTCCAGATGGTAATGGCAGCCTGGCAGTAGGCGCTGCACCCTGTGTGTCTGTGTGCTTGGACATCTGTACCCAGCATTTCTCTTCCCCCAGTCCTCCGAACAAACTCGAGAAATGTGTGCTAAAAGCATAAGAGCTGCCAGCTCTAGGCCTCTGTGCTGGCTTTCACTTCCACTGTTTATATTACACAGAGCTGCACAAAATCCCAGTCTCTGTTAAATACACACTGTTCTGTAAGCCGTGCATGTACTTAAGTTCTGTGTTTTATCTCTCTCTCACTCTCTCCTTCATCGAACCTAGTCCTTCACTGTCTGCTGTGTAGAAAGCAGGAGGCTGAGCGGCAGTCTGCGCTTGGCTTTGTTTTCTCGAGCGCCTGCATGACTCATCGGTGCATTTACAAATAAAGGCAGCCAGAGAACATACACTACTAGAAAGCCAAGTAGGGATAAATCGTCCTCGTACTTGTAGGCATTTATTTTGACCATCAGGTAGATATTTAAACACAAACTGCATGATCTACATGGAATGAGGTGCAAATCTAAACCCAACATTTCAGATCATTACCATACCACAGGAAGCCAAAAGTCATCCATATTGCATCTTGTGTGTGTACTGTATCCTGCTAAGATCTGAACCACTCTCAAATGTGTCTCTGGTTAGCCAGATTACAATCTGATTGTGGTATCACACACAGGATGTATATTAGTTCAGTGTATCTGACCACCAACTTCCTGTGTTGTTCCTCATTTCCAGTTTTAATTAGAATCTGCCACAAATATGTGATAAATTGGTGCGGGTTTGTGTGAGGTCTGTGTGAGGTTACCTGAGCCACAGAAGGTTCGGCAGGGATAGTAGCAGCCCTTGGCCTCATCCGGTACCTCTCCTGGGGTGCTGTGGAAGTGCAAGTGTGTCGAGATGCGGCTAGACTGGATGGCCACAAGGTTTCCACCAATACCTGCACAGCAGAGATATTAAATTTTTATCAGACTGAAAGAGTTATCAGTCCTGAGACTGGCTAAAAGAAATACGATCCATTTATCACTTCCAGCTAGGAGTTACGTTTTTCATCTTAATATACACTCTCGTTTCATGCTCTCTCTATCGCTCACTCACTCTATTCATTTCTAACTTTTGACACGGGTAAGTAGAACTGAGTGCTGTCCATATATGCAATAATACATTTTTACAACCAGCAGCCTTAATAAATAGGCATACAGACAGGATAAAGGAAAGCAGAAATGCACAACCTATAGAGGTGAAATTTGCCATCTTTTCCCAGTATACGACATAAAAATTAGCAGTGGATTTCAAACAAGCATTAGATATGCCACAAAGAATACAGTATATAGAATAATATAAATTAGTCATAAAATGTACCCAATTACACCACAGAAGCTATAGATATAGTGGATATAGTTTGAATTCGAGAGTATAAATAACTATTAGCACCAAGTTATGCTAAAATATGTCACCAGGAATTAAGTCTTTGATTATGTTACTGACAAAAGAAAGGGCTTTGATGAACTAATTTCTTTTGACTTTACAAAGGTACAACAGAAAGCACACTATGGTCAAAATGATTTGGATCACAGCAATGTCCCTAGAAAGGTAGTAAAAATTACAACTTGAGGAAGGACATTTTGTTTCAGACTAGGTGTCCCTGAAATGAACCATTCAAATTATAAATCACAATAATACTCCAATAATAATT
>CM040471.1:7790229-7809943 GCA_022758105.1 Pangasianodon gigas | reverse complement strand
CTTGTGTCAGTGTCTGACTGAGCTTGTGTCTGTGCTTGTGTCAGTGTCTGAATGAGCTTGTGTCTGTGCTTGTGTCAGTGTCTGAATGAGCTAATGTCTGTGCTTGAATGTCTTTGCTGGTGTCTAATTTTTTTTGACTTTACAAAAGTACAATAGAAAGCACACTGTGGCTAAAATCCTTTGAATCACATTAATCTCCATAGAAAGGAAGTTGAAAATGTTAACTTGAGGAAGGACATTGTTAATTCATAGAAGGTATCCCTGAAATGAACCACTCAAATTAAAAAAATCACACTCCATTAATAATTTTCGTCCTTGCTGATAGCAGACTGATGTTGACTCAGCAAATCCTAGTGCTTAGAATAAAACAAAGTTAAAATGCCAAAGTCACATGGCTTTCTGTAAACAAACTGATGAGGATGAGAAGAAATCTTTCATGCAAGACTCCCACAGTAAAGTCTACATAGGCTGATAATGGTTTATGCAAAGCTATAAGGCAGTAAATTACGCACAGCGCAGTTCCACAGATAATGACATACTGTCTTTGAAAGTGCATTATAGGAATGGATGATAGTTGGAGATATTATGGAACACAATGTGCATTTAGGTTTGATGAGGTTTTGCCAAGACACAATACAGTCATATTAATACAACTGAAAGTTCAGGGATTTTTTTTTTAAATCCTTTTACAAAATATAAAGTATTCTACGAGAAAAAGGAGAGAAATGAAACAACTGGTATAAACCTAGATTTAACCGCCAGTCAATTGTTATTCAGTTACAATGGAGTTAGAAAAGCACAAGCACAATCTAACACTTCATACTGTTAGTTCATATATTTCTGTGGTTGATTCGGTAATTGTAGCTCTGTAACTAATTATATTAATGCACTTAAATAGTAATGTAGCCAAGTTAAATTACTTTAGCACCCAATTTTTTTTAATCAAATTAAAAGTTCATCAGGTTTCCAGAAAACCAATACATGGACCTGGGCAAGCACATTTGAGCTGTCACTTGTCTGGTGGGTAAGATAATAGATTAATGATTTGTGCACCCACACAAAGGCCAGATAAACTAATACCAACAGCTTTTAACCCCCTTACAGCCCATACAGAAATCAAGAATATCACAAATACACATATACAGGGATACCATTAATGTCAGCATCAAACAGTTCACCCACAAACCAGTGAGCATCTGATTTGTTTACTTTTCTGGCAACAAGCTTCAGAATCTTAAAGGTTGCAATCTGACTGGCTCTCTGCACTTCTGTGCACTAGTTTCCAGTGGGAAAACCTTTAAACTTCGTGACACAGGGAGCTTTCAGAACAGGATTTAGTCATTGGATTGAAAATCATTAATAGATTCCTGTCTTTAAAAGTTATTAAGGAATTTTGTTTGAAGCAGTTAGTGTTGAGTGATAGAGATAATCTTGTGTTTGGTGATGGGCTGCAGGTTTGTAAAGGTCTCAGATCTCAACTTCTTTCTGTAGAAGTAGGTGGATCTTGGCCTAATGACAAAATGTCCCAGACTCTGTAATGAATGCTAGATGTCTTGCTTTGTGTGACTATATACACCCACACACACAGCTGTGTGACAGTTAATCATGGCAGCACCACACCAGAGGCATATACTGTGGATCAGTGTGTTGATAAGACTGGTGAGCCATATCACAGTGTGTCTAGATTTTGAGACACCTGAACTTCCCTGTATGCACACAAACACACACATATTCAGCCCTCCAGTATTAGAGTGTGCAAGGATCAAGCTGGTTTAACACCTCACATTAGTGTGTTTTAATTAATATCGTATCGCTCCCTACTGAGATGCCACATTAATGAGAGACAGAAGTCGTCATGGTTGTGCTTAACATCTGCACTACACATCCAAAACAAACTTACCATAAAGCTTTTGCTCAACCATTTCTGGCCCTCTGCCATTTTCTCTAAACAGCAGCATTCAGTCATCTAAATCATAAAAGTGGCTAGCTCTGCTAAAAATAAGGCTTCTTGAAATCTACAGATATCACCAGTACTTAATATTCTACACGAAGATCCTAATTACCATTTATAATGCAATTTATGGAGTGCAGACTGAACAAAGCCCTTTACAGAACATTTTTCACTTTCATAACCTAAACTGACAGATTATAAATTGAAAAAGAAGCCCCCTAGCATCAGTGTTGAAATCCTGCCTCTAGGCAAAGATGTTCAAAATGAGTTGAAAATCAAAAGTTAAAATCAAACATATTTGGGAATTTTACTTCAAGGCTTGAGCTGGGTTCCAAAGTGAGCTGGTCTTACCGTTTATGACAGGGGTGTAGACCACAATGCCAGCCAAGTTGGGGTCTGACACAGTTTTATCCAGGATCAGACCTCCAATACTGAGAAAAAAAACCCCAAACATTAGGAATTTTGATCTGCCGGTCGATGCATAAATATGGGCGAAATGTCAAGTTAGGAGATTATGCATGTAAGCGTGTGTGTAAGAGACCTGCTGATGACCATGGCGGTGATGACAGGCTCCCAGCCGGAGTAGAGGAGCTGTCGGCTCGCCGGGTGTTTGGATGAGACGATCATCCACACCGGAGTCAGAGACATGAAGAAGGCACACACAAGAGATGATACGTACGGGTGAGAGTCTGAAAGAGATATAAAGAGAGAGTTAACACTAATACCAACACAAACAGTGAGTTTTTAAATGGCGAAAAAAAAAATAGCTTACTGATGCGTTGAAAACACACTGACTCTTATACATACATCAAATCTCATCGTAAAATGAATGTTTGCAAATTCCACCAACAGTTCCTTATTCATCAATGTCTATATTTATAAAAACAAAATCTAAAATCCGTTCATTCTGAAGGCTTGAGCTCCATAAATTCATACAAAGTTGCTTAAACCTAATCTAAAATAAATACCAAAAAATTCTTTTCAGCATTCTCGAAGACAAGCACCTCAAACTAAGCTTCACAGATTTTCTTCCCTTCTTGATTTACTCTTTTTCTCAGATCTTGGATAACTGCTGTCCGATTAATGCTTTTTGTATTGACTCACTGTCACAACACCTGCGTAAATTAGGGTTTTATGTAAATTAGATGTATATGAAGGTAAATTAGGATGCGCATATGCACATGACGTGTATGCACCACGAGTGGGTGGGAGCTTGCACATTTCCATGCAAATCATTTCTGGTTTCTTGAATCAGATGCACATTTGTTCGTATGTCATTCTTGGAGCTCAAATCTGCACTCTTATTTATGCAACTTTAATGAATAAAGGGCCGCTGATCCAAAAATTACAGAGATGATTTTAATGCGCACTAACCGCCTCAAACTTAGCTTTCCATCTTAATCACTGCTCAACAAATCTGCATAGATGCACACAAGCCTACTCCTTAATAGGGAGTGTTTGAGTTTGTGTGACTATATTTAGTGTGAGCAGGCTCGACTGGGCCTCGGCCCGGGCTCATGATGGCATGAGCGGCTGTTTGCTGGCTGGCACGGCAGCTGGGTTTTGGCACAGAGTGGCATGGGCTGTTCACCTCGCTTTACCTCTCAGACAGTGGCTGAGAAAGAGGCAAGGGAAAGAACAAAAAAAAAAAAAAAAAAGAAAGAAAAAGGGAAGACGCTGTGTTACTGAGTCACTAATTTAACAAAAGAAACCAAAACCTTTAAGACAGTCTGTGTGAGATGGGGTATGTGGGAGGTGCAAGGACATCTGCCTTTGGTTTGGGTGTGTCAGCAGGTGGAAAGTGTGTGTGTATGTGTGTGTGTGTGTGTGTTACTTGAGGCATATCTCTGAATTGAAACAGAAACATTATTTGTATTATTTCTTTATACATTAAAAGAGCATTACAGGGTTCCCCATCTAAGAGTTAATATTTTGTGTTCTTTGTTTAAGTGCAATCTGTGTTGTGTCATCACACACATTTATGGAAAAACTGTCAGTCAATTGTCAGTTGGGTTGATTCAATGGAATTAGGAGCTAGGAAGCAAATCAAATAAGAAAAAACTATAAGACAATGATTAAAAACTAACTGAGAAGAAAAACAAAAACTGTTCATGTTCAAAAAGAGAGGAAAGTTAATTGAAATGTTTGTTTTACTCTTGTTTTACCATTGAGTGTTCTTTAGCAACAACTGAAAACGGAGTGTTTCAGGGTGGGAGGGACTACATTACTCTCTCCTGTCAATTCTAGTGACACCAGCCAATTGTGAGTGTCTGTGAGCTCATGTATGAGGAAGAGGGTAGATATTGCTTCCCTCTGAGTACCCTGCCCCATGCGGCAACATGAGCAGTTTGAAAAGATACGGTAGACTGGCTGTCTCGTGTGACGGGGGAATAATGACGAAGCTGGAAGGAATTAAGAAAGAGTAAGGAAATAAGCAAGGAAGGAAGGAAGGAAAGAAGGAAGGAAAGAAGCAAGCAAACAGGTAAGTAACACAGGAAGGAAGAAAGGAAGGAAGAAGGTAAGGACATAGATAAGTAATAAATTATTCATTATTAAGAAGAAAGTATAGTAAGTAAGTAGGTAATGAAATAGGTGAGGAAGTAAGGAAGTAAGTAAGGAAGAACAGAAGTAAGGAAGGAAGGAAGGATGTAGGCAAGGAAGTAAGGAAGTAGGTAAGTAAGAACGGAAGTAAGTAGAAGAGTAAGGAAGTAAGAATGTAGGTAAGTAATAAAGAAACTAAGGAAGGAAGGAAGGAATTAAAGTAAATAACGATGGAAGGATGGAAGGAAGGAAGGAAGAATATATTGTCCAGTAAAAATGCAATGAATAAGGAATTTAGAGATTTAAATAAAGAATTCAGAATGAGAAGAATAACAGTGATCATGAATTTATTAATTTATAAATATTAGAAGGATAGTCTGTATTAGAGAAATTGGCAATCCAGACAAATTATCTGAGGTATAGATTTTCTCTACATAAAGCAACAGGCTGAGTAAGTATCAGAGATGATATTAAAGAAATGTTAAAAATTAAAACACTAATTAAAACACTAACATCCTGTCCCATCACTAGCAGAAGCATTTTCCTCAACATCTTCCCACAGCACACATGCAACACCAAGTCACATGATCAGCGCCATTAAATAAAGAACCCAGACCGTGAAGAATTTCTATACGCAACTCAGCTCGAGTCACTGAGTATGTGTTTGTGAGAATGAGAATGAATCAGTCATTCAGGTCTGACAGGAAGAGATGGGAAAGGTATGAACTCTGCTACAGAAGTGCTATTGTGCAGCATTCTCTCCACTCAGCCCAGGTCGCCTCATTAGCAGCACGTTCCTAACATAAAACATGTCAGCTCCTCAACTTTACACACTATATATCTCCTCACACCTGTGCTCTGGCAGTCATACACAAAATGTTCTCCTAAAGCACAGATAATCTAACACACATGTTACATATGAATGCTGCATTAAATTTCAGTATAAATACTTAAACCTGTAAACCAGAGACAGTGCACACTGTTAGAGCAGATCACAACACTGAGCATTCAGCATTCCTATTACTCTACTGCCCTCTTGTGGTGCTCACTAAAAATAGATTTCCTCTTTCATCTAACCTTCTGTTCCTTCTCTCTGTCCCTCACTCTCTCTATCTTTGTCTCTCTCTTTCTGTCTGTCTCTCTGTTACTCTGTCTTGGTCTGTCTAACTGTCTCTCTGTTTGTCTCTCTTTGTCTGTCTCTCTCTGACTGGCTGTTTCTCTCACTGTCTCCCTTCCTCTGTCTCTCTCTTTTTGTCTGACTGTGTCTTTCTCTCTCTTTCTCTCTTTCTATCTCCTTGTCTCTGTCTCTCTGCCTGTCTGTTGGTCTCTTTCTCTTGTTTGTCTCTCTTCATCTCTCTCTCTGTCTGTCGGTCTCTTTAATTTTGTTTGTCTCTCTTCATCTCTCTCTCTCTCTCTCTCTCTCTCTCTCTCTCTCTCTCTCTCTGCTGGTCTTTTTCCATTTGTTTGTCTCTCTTTGTCTCTTTCTCTGTTGTCTTTCTGTCTAGTTGTTCTAGCTGCCTCTCTCTCACACTCTCTCACACTCTCTCACACTCTCTCACACTCTCTCACACTCTCTCACCCAGGCAGTTATAGAGCCCCTGACTGATCCAGGCCAGGATGGCTAGAGTAATGAGGTCACCGAAGCTGGCCGCGATTGGCGTGGCAACATTGTCTGGATTGATGCCCGTCTTCTTAGAGCCCACGATCACGCCCACCATGATGATACCTGTCACAGAAAAACAGAGAAAAAGCTCTCACTACATGTGACTCAGTCTGTTTCTTACAGTAAATAAACATTTTTCTTTCATCCGACCTCAGGGCTTGCTGTACTGACACGGCACACTGCCTTGTTTTATTTGGCCAATGTGGACTTTCAAAAATAAAACAGAACCTACAAATACAATACTGAGATTGTTCAAGAGCTCAGATTGTTCATGTAACCTATGACTGTACTCAAGAAAATATGTGCACTTCTAGTACTAAATTGCATTAAATTGCAATATTAAATCATATGTGTTTTAAGTATAGCATTTTGTAGCAATCAAAACAGTGCATGCTAAGCATTCTTCAGTTTAAGAACCAAAAGTGTCAGAACCCTAAGGTACACTGACGTACTTAGTTATAAGTTTGCTGGTTTGGTCCAACATGAAAGCACAGTCACACAAAAGTGCACCAACAGCAAAGAGATAATGAGTGTTTAGTGGTTTGCGGATGGCGAGGCCGGTGTGGTGATATATCATCAACACACTCTTACTCGAGATCAGTGGTTTGAAAACCATTCACTAGACAATGTTCCTTTTCAGATGCTGTTATATCTCAATCGGAAATAAAAAAGTAGCATTATATTTGTGAATGTATCAAGGTCTTTTATCTCAGTGCTGATATTAGTGCCAGGCACTATTTTTCCCCCAGTGTCATGATAAATGTTTTATGTAAGGGGCATGCTGTTATAGGAAAATATTCAACTTACAGGACGATGTGGTGCAGCCTGACACAAAGATTAGTAGATTTTCCTTGCAGTCAAAACTACTGGCACAGCTGCTGTTATAGAAAATTAATCAACAGCTGAAAGTGAAAGCTTTCCTTCACAGATTATTATCTGTGCAACTTTAAAGGTACAGTCAGCAATTTTGATGCAAGTTACCTAAAGCTCCTGTTTTGAAACCCAAATTCCAAACTAATACAGTCACTCGCCCACGCACCCCGAAGTCATGCACACGCACTGACTATGCTAGAATACACAGACGATATGCTTAAAAAGCAATCACATCACTCCTGAGTGGTGCAACAGCAAAACATTTGCCCTAATGTCAGGAGATCAAGAGTTTAAATCTCAGTGATGCCACAGCTATCCATGGCTGGGAGCCAAAGAAGTAGAATTAGCTGTGCTCTCTGGGTGGGAGAAATGGCATACTCTCTCTCCTGTCAGTCACAATGACACTAGCCAATTGTTGGCATCTGTGAGCTCATGTATGCAAAAGAGGGCAGATAGCGCTTTCATCTGCGTTTGTTACGCTGCCCTGTGATGCAGCATGAGCAGCAGTTTAAAAAGATGCGATTGGCCGGCTTCACGTGTCTTGGAGGAAGCACGTGTTAGCCTTCACCCTACCCAGGTGGTAGCTGTTGTATGATAGGGGAGAGTTGGCTGGTGGGTGGGAATTGGCAGGTGACCAAATTGCGGCAAAAAAAAACCCCCAAAAAAAACCAAAAGCAATCACAGTTGTCATGATAACTTGATGCTGGTCAAAATCATTTGTTCCTTCTCTTGCTCACAGAGCCTGGAGTTTTTCCTCTGACTTTCTTCTCTGACTCTTTACTGAAGCTGCTCTTTACTTAACTTTATTGAAGCTGCAATTTCATTGATGTGAGGAGAAGTTACAAAAAGAGTTCTGATTTAAACTGCTGTACCTTTAAATGAAAGCACTCCAAGGAAACAGAACTGCAGCCATTTGGAAATTGTTAATTCAGTCCATTTAAATGATCCTGGCAGTACTCCACTGAGACATACCTTGCAGCAGGGAGGCGATGAAGGCCGTGGCCACACTGCTGGAGCAGAGCAGCACAGCGTGACTCATCTGGAACTTTCCTTCAGGGATCCAGCCAAGAATAATAGCTGCCACTGCTGCCAGAAACCCCACCACTGTAGCTTGGACCTGAACACACAGGAACGATCATGAAGACAATCAGACATCCTCAAGGTGCATTTAATCATTAAGAGATGAGTGCCAAAATTTTCACACCTTTCCAAAAAAGGAAAACAAACATGTAATTTATAGTAACAGGACTTTTTGTAAATTAGGTTTCACAGATATCTCTTCATTATCACAAGTAGCAAAAATGTTCAGCATATGAATGTTAAGCTATTAATAGTGCAAGTATCAAAATGATTTCAGTTTCAAAGTTTGTATCTCATTTATGAATGTGATCTAAATGTTCTCTTACAACTTGTTTGTCTGCCCTTTGCCTTTATAACTGACCAACTCTTTTGTATCTTCTAAGCAGCTTTTGGATAATCTCAACTCTAATACTTGAACACCTTTCAGTTTTAGTATTTTGGAACATTAAGAAGTTATTTTTTAAATAACTTATTAGATAGATTGAAGTGTCATGCAATGTAACTATGGAAAATCTTTCACCTAAGCTTGCACTAATCAGCGATGGCCAAATTGCAGATCCAAACCTGAGTCACCGGTTCTAGTGTTTTCAGTAAGTTATAAAACAATATGCAAATCAGTAGTTTAGTCTTACTTGTTTTAGTGCCAAGTTGCCGATGATGAGGTTCCACTTCTCTATGGGTGAGTCCATTTTTCCAACGTTCACCTGAGGAGGCAGCAGAGAAAACATGGGCAAATGAACATACGCCACCTTCTCAAATACACTCTTACTTCATTTAATACCTGACTGTAAGTGCAAAAATAATTCTCAGTACACAGCATCAGTGGCAAAACAGGTAGATCTAAGAATTTTTCTTCCTAATAGCAATGCACCTCAATCACTTTCTCTTTTTTAATTTATCCTGATACAGTACATATTTCATCCAAATGTTACATTTTTGCTGACATTTATGTTTTAATTTCAGTTAACTGAATCAGATTTTTCATTAAATAGAAATTAGAAAAGAAACTGCAGTGGAATGCATTTTAATATAACCTGTTTAGTGCTGCTCTCACAAACTTGAGCACAAAGTGCAAATGTGCTCAAGCCAACAGGCCAAAATCAACACAGTCAAAAATGGGGAAAGGGTCAAAAAGATCAATAGTACAGACATTTAAATGAATGCCTAACAACGTAGATCAGTGACGAATATAGACAGAATGACAGAATAAAGCTTATTGCACACTACTGGATTTATACATCTGAGAAAGAGGGGAGTTTGACTGTTTGGACCAGTGGTTAGACCCAGCAGTGCAGACACATATACATTACATGTTCTTTTACATAAAAAAACATTATGTGTTTTATGCCAACATTATGTGTTTTGAAAACGCTCGCTGTAGAAAAGAACAAACATTTGTTATTAACTAGTGACAACCCCATACCCCCTCTTAAGTATCCCCCCAACTCTTTAAACCGCTTCAACAGGCAAATAAAAAGATGATACATGTGTAGTGGTCTGGGAAAACCCATCGGATGTCACTGTGGCTGAATTCTAGAAATCGGTCAAAAATGATGAAAAATCGGATTTGTCTTTTTCTGCCAAAATTATACTTTGACATGGAAATATTTTTATTTGGGTTACTTTCTAACCTTGTGATTTTCTCACAGTAAGACTTTGATCAAGCTGTTGGATATTTATATGTGATACGGATATAGCTCTAATCACTTCAGTTTGTACTCAAGATACCGACTGTCAAAATGTTTGAAATGCCTCTGCACTGTCACAATGTCACCTCAGAGAAGTGCGCTTGTGCACTATGTATAGCAGACTAAGCTTTACAATGTTTAAATGACCTAATAAAAATGCTTTAATAAAAAGAAATTTAATCGACAGGACAGAAGTGAGTGAATTAATCAGTGATGATTTCCCCACCGATGTTAGCATGAATAGACGACAATGAGGCTTGTGTTTAAACACCGTGAGAGACTTTTACCTCAGGTGATAAGACAGAGGCTGATGTGGATGATGCTGATAATCCAGGTGAGATCTCATTTCCCATTCCCATAAATTTATAATTTTTCAGTAATGTTTTTCCATAAATAGATTCGGTTAGAAACGTAGAGGTAGGGAGGGCATCTTTCAGTGGAAATGAAACAAAATCATTCTTTTATCGGAAAAAAACAAACAAACTAATGTTTAAAATGCTACAACTTTACCTGTAACTGAAATATATTTAAAAAAAAAAAAAAAAGACTACTTTGACTAATTCAGAATTAATTTGCCCACGTAAAGGGATTTCCCAGAATATCATGTGAGAAAAAACAAAAATAAAGTGCTAAAAAGCAAGAAGAGAAGGAACAGAGGGTAACATTTAGACTACATCAGGGCTACATGCAGACTGTAGCAGTGTTGTGTAAATACACAAAAGAGTGTGAGAAAACCGGTTTTGGAACTAGGAATAGATGTTTGCCCAAAACCCTGAGCATGTACCATGAGTGCTGAGCAGGGAAAAAAGTAGATCATTCGTCTGCCTATTACATAATGATCAGACCACAAACTCTGTCAGTGTGCTCATAAAAAAAAAAAAAAAGAAAAGAAAAAAATAAATAAAGCCAAAGGCTAACTCTGTAAGAGAAAGAGTAGTAGGGCTGTGACTATGGCAGTGGCAGCTGTGTGAGGAGAAAACAGAAGGCCAGAGCTCCACTGCAATGACTGTTTGCTGTCTCACCTCGAGTGTGAATGACAGATTCAGCAGGGGAACACTAGCTATTTCACACACTGATGGTGACCCCCCTGACACTCCGAGCTGCTGCTGCTGCTGCAGATGGAGACGGAGATACGAAAAAAAGCCTGCAGAAGTGCTGTGTCAGCAAATTCCAGATACAAGATTTGAGATACAAGTCTATAGAAATAGCCAGAATTTAGGTAATCAGACTATGTGGATGGAAAGATGCCAAATTATGCCTCCTTTTTCAGAGTGGACCTGCAAATACGCATGAGCCCTATTCAAACAATTAGTTTCACATGAGAAACTAGAAAATACAGATACATTTACAGTACACAGAGAAGCAAAATGTTCAGTGGCTGTAGATGAGCTGCATAGGTAAGCCACACATATACATATCAATCTCAATAATTAGCAGGCAAAAGCAATTCATTTAAAGAATTTATTATTTAGAAATTTAAGTCCCTTCCTCCTAATTAATGAATGCTTTTAATGAATATTCCATATAGATTTGAACAGAAGTTACACAGGCTTTAAATCTCATGAGAGATCTCTATTAGATCAGTCATCTTGGGAACATACATATGTTTGGCAAACTTCTCATGCCCAAATAGGGGTCTGTAAAGAAAGGACACACCCAATTTAAAACCTGTTTAAGGCGTGTGTGCGCGTCTAAGGATGCATTACTGGCTTTGGCTGCACCGGGTGCCAAATGAACACCTGCGACAACAGGGATGTAATAAAAGACTAGGACTAAAACTAGCAACAGCCTCCACACAGCCATTTGTCCTTAAATATGCACTCAGAGAAGAACCAACATGGCCAGCGTACTCAGCAGCACCACTGACTCTCTATGACGATGATAGCACTAGTGCTGCACAAATTGGACACAAAATACAATATTGTAATATGTACTATACATATACATATATACACACACATCACTAGATTTGATGACTTCTCAAATCTCGAATCTTGTCAGAAAGTGTGGATTAATTTTCTATAACAGCGGCTCTGAACATAGTGCCGGCTGCAAATCACCCCCTTGGTTATCAGTGAATATATATAAATGTGCTCATTCTTATACATTATCATTTCTAAAGTAAAAGCTTAGACAGAGACTTCTATCCACATACAGAATAATGTGTAAATGTTGATATGGTGAATTTTGGAAGAGTACAAAGTGTCATTCATTAATAAATAACTAAAAATGTACTTGGTAAATTGCTGTGATATACGAGGAATAAACGACTTCAGGATGTGCAGTTATAGGAAAATAATCAACTTTGAGGTGGTAACAGTATCTCCACTTCGCATCAGCCACATCACACCACCACACCCAAGTGTTCTATTCCTCTCATATTGCTACACACAGTGATTGTGACATGCCTTGCAATGAGTTATGCAAGTGAACGCATGATGTGTCACAGTTAAACACTGACAATAATCAACTGGTGTATATCAGATCATGCCAATGCCATGATTTAACTTTACTACCCATAAAAAAAATCTCATGGCTCTTGTTGTGTAAGGATTAGAAAGAAACCACTGTCACCATTCTGTGAAGGACTAAGAACAGATACCAGTGCATAAAGTAACTGAACTGCCTGATGAAGAAAAAAACAAAAAAAAACATATATATATATATATATATATATATATATATATATATATATATATATATATATATATATATATATATAAAAAACAAGAGCTACACACTGACCGCTGTGGAGAGTCTGGAGGCTAGCGTCATTTCCAGGTTTCCTTTCAGACCCAGGAGAGCAGGGACCAGGATGAAGATCTCTGTGACGTATTTGAACGCATCCCAATGCTGCACAAAAGACAGAGAGCGAGAGCGAGAGAGAAACAGACAGAGACAGAAAGAGAGAGAGAGAGAGAGAGAGAGAGACAGACAGACAGAGAGAGAGAGAGAGAAACAGACAGACAGAGAGGGAGGGAGATGCATTAAATGGAAACAAATGAGCAAATTAATATTTATGTAACAGTTTTCCATCAGTGGAAAGTCTTCAAGATGAAGTACTTGTTTGTGCAGTTTGTGGTTTCTAGGGGTTATATTTGGTCTTATTAACCACAAAACAGGAAGAAAAGGCTAGTGAGGTACTTTTTTTTTAACAGCATGTATGAACAAAGTGAAAACAGGAACTAATTTCTTTTTACTGAAAGTTGAAAAAAAAAGAAAAAAAGGACATCATTCTTTAATAAATAAAAATATAAAATCTTCAGCTGAGTTATAGGTTAAGAGCAATTTCAAGACGTGCTGTTGGTGGAAAATAACCAACCTGTGGGTGGTTGCAGTAACTCAGTTTTGTACTGGGCCACATCACACCACACCGTCAGTGATTATTTTCCTATAAAAGCACACCCCTTGGTGTGTTTCATTCCTTATAAATAATAGACCGGACACATTAATATCCACTATATTACATTCAAATGATCAGATGTATTTATATAAACCATTTAGCTTTGTATGGGATAAAATTGCACATAAAAGGCACACACAACGGCTATAATCGAGTAATGTTCTTTTACTCGTGCTCTTATCTTGTTTTGACTTCATGTACGAGGGTGTTGTGTTTCTGGTTTCAGACTTCAGGCACCACTTTGTAAGCAAATTTGTTACAGTTTGTTCAGAATTATGATATGGGAAGTGAGGTCAGTTTGCACCCAGCAGACACGTAAGCACTTGCCTTGGGATTGAGCTTGTGATGAGATTGCTGTCTGTGTAGTTACATATTTCATATCACATATCATATTTCATATCATATTTCATATCACATACTTTGATATTCTGGATAATTTCACTTTGTATGTTTCAAAAGTCTGATTTTATGTTCAAAAAGGTTCTCAGAATAATGCAGTGACTTGGCTTTAAAAGTAATAATATAATTTACAACTTCTGTTGGGTGTCTTTTCAGTATTAGTTACAGTGATAGTGGAAAAAAAAACATCGATGAAACTGAAACTAAATGTCTTGTGGCATGAAATACATTTCTTTTTTTCCCATATAGTCCTAAGGTTATGCAAACTTTTGCATTCAACAATAACAAAAAAAAATGTTTTTTTCCCAGTAAAAAAATTAAACAAAACAGAATATCTGTCTGTTTGCATTACTGCCACTAGTGATGTCGTTATCTTTACAGCTGAAGAGTCCTAGTGCACCACACTTAGTGCAGGTGCACACTGTAGAGCCCCCTCCTCTCACTTATTCACTTCTCTTTCTTCCTCTATTTCTTTTTGTCTCACATTTTTTCTCCATTGTTCTCTTTTTTTCTCTCTTTCTGCTTTTTACACGTGCTCATTCTCTTTCTTTTTTCTACTGTTTATTTATCCTTTGCCACAGCTCTCTTTCTTTTCTTATGTCTCCTATTTCTCTTCCTTCCATTGCTTTCAGCTCTTTGTAAGCACTGTGGATTTGCAACAAGAAATGCAAATCTAGCTGCTGTAACAAACAGCTGAAACGGGAAATCAAAATAATCTATAAATAAACAATGCTGAATATAAACGTAGATAGCAGATAATTAATTTCTCAATTCCTTGTTAAAGTTGATGTTATTCAACTAAAGGCACTTTTTACATACTGATGTGATGATGAAGGACGAGACTCACCTGCACTATGTCTAACACCATGCCAGCTGACACAGTGCCAAAGCCGGCCAGCAGGAACGGCACCAGAATCTGCAGAGCCATGGCCAGCGGTGACTCCTTGGGCAGGTTTTGTGTGGTCGGTTTCTGGCCTTCTTCTTCGCTTTCCTCTTGCTCATCTACCTCCTCTCCTGAGAGCCTGCTCTCAGGTAGCATGGGCTCTGTCTCGCTGTATCGGCCATCTCCAGAACGCTCTGACAGGCGACGGCCTTCACGGTGAAAGCCGTTCTGCTGCGTCTCCGGCTTGGGTGAGTTCAATTCCACCATGGCCAGTCGCTCTTCTTGCAGCGCGGTGTAACCCGGAGGAACCATGGTGTGAAGCAGAGAAGACACAGGTTTCAGAGAGAGAGAGCCCCAGCGGCTTCCTCCGCCACCACCACTACCACCACTGCTGCTCACAAGCAGGTTAGGACGCAGGGAGGTGAACAAAGCACCCCCTACGGTGCGGAGGCTCATACTGCAGCCAGGGGCTGGGCTGGTTCATGGCCCTCTGGATTGGAATGGAGGAAACGGTGGGATCAGGAACACTGCTGCACGATGCCCATAGTCTTCACATGAACACTGAATCTGACCTGGAACGAGAGAAAGAAAACCTCACAGCATAATCTTAGAAATCTGACACAATATATACAGAGTGTATAATAATAATGTGGAAGGACACAAACCCAGTTATTGAGCAAGACTATACATCACATGGATGAGGGATGACTGCTAAAGACCAGTAGCACAGATAAACACTAATCAAAGTACCTGCCACTTAGTCCTGCGTCTATCCAGCAGATTTAGGACTGCTTTTATTATTCCCTATTCTGAAAAACAGAAATGTTTCTAATAAAAGAAACAAAGATGATGTGCACCTTAATCTGTATTCTCTGTATTCTCATACCTAAAAAGATTATGCTGTCTTTCACCTATACATATTTGATATGTTAGCAAAGTTTGTATCAAATCCTTTGGAAAAAGGTTCTCATGCTTTTTCTCAGTTATGAAAACACTCTGGGAAGAGCGCTTGCTCTTTTGTATCATCTCCTGACCAACCCCAAGCTGAAACAAAGTACTGGTGGAGTTCAAAAACCAAACAATAATAATACAGGGGATTTTTTTAAGGAGCTTGTCACAGGACCAACGTCTCTGATCGCTTTAGGGAAGTTATTGTGTCACAGCATAGAGATAGCCTGTCCTATAAAATATGTCATCGGCATGCTGCCTACTCACTACCACCCTACGACAAGAAAACAATAAAGTTGTTTGGTGTTATAGTAATGTGTTCATATGGTCTGAGATTCATTTTCAGTAAGTGCTTTATTCTTATCAGGGCCGTGGTGGATCCGGAGCTTATTCCAGGAACAGCGGGTGTGAGACGGGAATACCCTCTGGATGGGACTCCATTGCAGGGCACCAAGCACACATACACAATAGGGCCAAAGGTTTGTGAAGACCTGACCATCACACTCATATGTGCTTTTTAAACATCCCTTTATAGATTTAGTCCATCTTTGCTGTTATAATAACCTCCACTCTTCTGGGAAGGCTTTCCACTAGATTTTAGAGTGTGGCTGAAAGGATTTGTCCATTCAGCCACAAGAGCATTAGTGAGGTCAGGAACTGATGTCACGTGAGGAGGCCTGGGGTTCAGTCATCTCAAAGGGGTTCAGTTCTTTCACTCCAGTCTTGGCAAACCATGTCTTCATGGAGCTTGCTTTGTACACAGTGGCACTCTCATGCTGGAACAGGTTTCCACTAGTCCCTTTATTCCCAGTGAAGGGAAACTGTAATGCTACAGCACACAGTGACATTCTATACAATTGTGTGCTTTGTGGAAGAACCACAAATGGGTGTGATGGTCAGGCGTCCAACATACTTTTGAACATACAGTGTACATTAGAGACTAGAGACTATTTAGATTCACTAATACACTTACTGGTATGTTAGGAGGTTCGAGGAAACCAGAGATCCCAGAGGAAAACATGCGAACAAACCTGGGACGCTAAACCACGGCACTAACTTTAATCCTACACTAAAAGACACTCTGATATGCAATGACAGATTAGTGCAAAAACACAAGGGATAAACCAAGAGTGCAAGGAATAATTTTGGTCCCTCTGACAAGTTAACGCACTGGGACCTGGTCCAAATCTGGACAATTCTCACTCCTGATAGTCCCTTTGTGCTCCTTTGGGACTCCTGGTCTGCTCAGGGCACCTGAACTTAATCTCACCTTTAATTCAAAGATATTTATCCCAAACATGCGAGGAAACCTGGCGAAGACGCTACATCCTAAACGGCATACTACAGATCTATATAGTGCGCTAATATAAGGCGTCAGTACGGCACTTTTCTGCACTATTTAGTGCTCTAGTTTGAGGATTGGGACGTCGAACCTGCTGAACTGCACTAGTGAGATGCTGGAGATGCCATGTGAAGGCGACGATGCTGTATTCGCGCTTGACAAGACAACTACACACACACACACACACACACACACACACACCAAACCGGAAGTGTTTATCTTTAGCTGTAAATCAGCAAATATTTATTTTTAACCGTCAAATTCCGACGTGAGACAAAACTAAAAAGTAAACAGTGTTAGTCAGTTAAGCTAGCATGCAGACTAGCCAAAAATAAAGCAGTAAATAAACACCTCAGCTCGCTTTTATTCACCTTTAGCACCCGATATGACAGGTTAAACTGGCCATAAATAAATAAATAATAATATATAAAATGTTCATTATGATTACAAACCTGTGTAAGGTGAAATATTCCTCGGTGAAGATGAAGCTTTTCTGATGTTGGACTTTCCTGTGCTGGCTGTGATGTGGCGTCATCGCAGCGGGGAGGCGAGACCTGCCATACTCAAATAAAATATAATAAAAGTCACTCGAGGTTATTTAAAAAAAAAAAAAAATCTTTTTTTAAAATATTAATGAGATTTTGAAATGGTACAAAACATGGTGGTTCCTTTGATAATGTGCTCAGTTTTTCTAATATTGCAGTGTTGTCTCACTCATGCTAAGAGTCATCCAGTATTATTTCCAATGTAAATCAGCTTTTTTAAATTCTTTTTTTTTTAATAAACAGAAGTGGATTTCACACGATATCCTGTTTTGTATATTAATAATCGAGTCTCAAATCAACAGTTAATTTTTTTTATGTATTTTCTTATTTTTTAACAATAGGCAAAAGACCATTTCTGTATTTCTGCTGTCTGAGAAATCAGCAGCAAATCCAAATTTAAAATAAAACTCTTGCTCTCTTCTTAATTTCTGATCATCTAAAATTATATCAGCAAATGTAAATTTTTAGTTACCTAAAATCTGTGTTGGTGCTAGAATTTACCTTTGAGTCTGGCCCTAGTTTTAGTTTTAGCAAGATAGCAAAGCTTTCCTTCTGTATATAATAAGGATTTGGTCATTTTGAGATATTTACGTAAGGAATAAAATACTTGGGGGTGTGCTGTAATGGGAAAGTAATCAACATCAGGGTGGTGTGATGTGATCTGACACAAAGCAGAGTTACTCTTACCATCCCAAAGTTGATTATTTTCCAATAACCGCAAATTCTTTAGTGTTTTATTCCTCTTATACCACAGCAATTTGTTAACAATTAATTTATTTTTTTTATTAAACAAGAACACATTGTACTTAATAATTTATAGTTACATTTAATGTTGTGGAACATTCACGAAATAAGTTAGTTCCTGTTATCACTCACATTATAGCAGCAGTTCTCTCACCCGCCTCTCCTTTTTTCTCTTTCTTGAATTAGACAAAAAAAATAAATTCAACTTGTCATGTTACAGAGAAGCCGGGAAGAGTAAACTCCTCTGTCCTGAATACTTTCCTGTGGTGAAAAACCTAAAGTTTCAGCTTTACCTCTGACTTTTACAAAGTGCTGACACTGGAGACTCCTTCCAAAATATTAAATAAATATTTCCTTATAGAAAACTTCACCATACCACAGATTAAAATTCTTTCCTAAAGAACAAAATTTTTAAAAAATCTGTTTATCATTAAGATTAGATAATGTGGAGAGTATTAGAACAAGTGCATTAAATAAACCTGTGATTTGAATTATAGACAGCACTACTGTCAGAGCTGATATTATAGAAAACTAATCAACACCTTCTGATCAGTCAGAATTGAGAATTCAACAGCATTGTGTTATATTTCCTTTTAAGGCATTTTTATTTCTTTTAACCACTTTAATTCCTTGCATACAAATTCAAATACAGTTCAAGACTCCAATATGTAACATAATATTATAAATGCCTACTATGTTTTAAATAAGGGCCAATGCACCAAAAACCTCTGAAAGTGAGTGCATATGAAAAAGGATCTTAACAGTACAAATGTAGGTGACCTGATTTACTTATTAAGTTACCAGATTTACTGGAATTTCAGGACACAGAACATTTCTGGAAAACTTCTACTACTGACGTATATGTAAACAAACCTCATCAATAACATGGCAGTAAGCCAGGTGTTATCTGACCGGTCACCTGCACAGATGTTATTACATGAATGGAAAAAGATATTGCATACACGGGTGCTGAGAATTTTAAATCTGATGGCAGGTGTTCTGGACCCCATAGAAATCATTTGGGTCACTGTTTACTCAGAGCTCTTGGAATTATCGCCATCTTTTACTGCTCCCCTGACAAAATGTACCCAGGTTCACTTAATCTAACATATTAAGTTATAAGCATAGTACTGTGTAAAGTCTTAGGCACCTTAATTTATTTATTCAAATTATGAACATCATTGAGGCTGTCTGGTTTTATCTTCAGAAAATTTCATACAGCTCACTGCTAGAGAGCACACAATGTAACTGTGGTTTTTTTTTTTGTAACTTTTCACCCAGAAGTCCTCAAATTAATACATCTCACGTGTTGCAAACAAGGATAGTAACTGGAAAAGACTGATCAAAGAAGGATGAGACCTGATACAGTTTTAAAGACAAAAGATGGAGAAATGTTCTGTACCAAATAATATTCTATAATATTATAATACACTGCTCAAAAAAATTAAACACTTTTTAATCAGAGTATAGCATCAAGTCAATTAAACTCCTGGGATATTGATCTGGTCAGTTAAGTAGCAGAGGCGGTTGTTAATCAGTTTCAGCTGCTTTGGTGTTAATGAAATTAACAACAGGTGCACTAGATGGGCAACAGTGAGACGACCCCCAAAACAGAAATGGTTTTACAGGTGGAGGCCACGGACATTTTTTTCCT
>CM040471.1:7778013-7790129 GCA_022758105.1 Pangasianodon gigas | reverse complement strand
CTGTGTCTCCCAGCACAGTCTCAAGAGCATGGAGGAGATTCCAGGAGACAGGCAGTTACTCTAGGAGAGCTGGACAGGGCCGTAGAAGGTCCTTAACCCATCAGCAGGACCAGTATCTGCTCCTTTGTGCAAGGAGGAACAGGATGAGCACTGCCAGAGCCCTACAAAATGACCTCCAGCAGGCCACTGGTGTGAATGTCTCTGACCAAACAATCAGAAACAGACTTCATGAGGGTGGCCTGAGGGCCCGATATCCTCTAGTGGGCCCTGTGCTCACTGCCCGGCACCGTGGAGCTCGATTGGCATTTACCATTGAACACCAGAATTGGCAGGTCCGCCACTGGCGCCCTGTGCTTTTCACAGATGAGAGCAGGTTCACCCTGAGCACATGTGACAGACGTGAAAGGGTCTGGAGAAGCCGTGGAGAACGTTATGCTGCCTGTAACATCGTTCAGCATAACCGGTTTGGTGGTGAGTCAGTGATGGTCTGGGGAGGCATATCCATGGAGGGACGCACACAACTCTACAGGCTAGACAATGGCACCCTGACTGCCATTAGGTATCGGGATGAAATCCTTGGACCCATTGTCAGACCCTACGCTGGTGCAGTGGGTCCTGGGTTCCTCCTGGTGCACGACAATGCCCGGCCTCATGTGGCGAAAGTATGCAGGCAGTTCCTGGAGGATGAAGGAATTGATACCATTGAATGGCCCCCACACTTGCCTGACCTAAATCCAATAGAACACCTCTGGGACATTATATTTCGGTCCATCTGACGCCGCCAGGTTGCACCTCAGACAGTCCAGGAGCTCACTGATGCCTGGGTCCAGATCTGGGAGGAACTACCCCAGGACACCATCCCTCGTCTCATTAAGAGCATGCCCCGACTTTGTCATGCATGCAAACAAGCACGTGGGGGCCATACAAACTACTGAGTACCATTCTGAGTTGCTGCATCATTTTTTTACTTTGATTTTCGGGGTGTCTTTGAATTCAGCCCTCTGTAGGTTGATAATTTTCATTTCCATCAAATGATGTGGCATCCTTTCGTTCCTAACACATTACCCAGTCCATATCAGTATAGATAGCTAGCATGATATTTTTCCCCATTGAGATCTGATGTGTTTTCAAAGTGTTCCTTTAAATTTTTTGAGCAGTGTATAATAAAATAATATCATACTATATTATGCTATATTATTCATTCATTCATCTTCAGTAACTGCTTTAACCTGAGCAGGGTTGATGTGGATCTGGAGCCTTTCCCTGCAACACTAGACCCACAGCCTGGGTGGGGCGCCAGTCCATTGCAGAACACCACACACACCTATGTTGTGTAATAGGGTCCCATTTCAATCTCTAGCGTAGTTAGTATAGAAGAAACCTGCAAACCCGAAGGAAACCTATGAGAAAACGAGAACATGAGAAACACTGCACAAACAGTAACTTGAGCTGAGAATCAAACCCAGGACACTGGAGCTGTGAGGCGGCAACACTACCTACTGTGACATCCTTATATTATATTATATTATATTATATTATATTATATGCTGTCATTTATATGTTGAAACATATTTAGTCATTTATATGCTGAAACAATTCATTCTTTATTTTTCAATTTATTAATGCATTTAACCGCTAGAGGGCGCACGATGTTATTTATACAGCTCACCGCTAGAGGACGCACGATGTTAGTCATACAGCTCACCGCTAGAGGGCGCACGATGTTATTCATACAGCTCACCGCTAGAGGGCGCACAGTGTTAGTCATACAGCTCACCGCTAGAGGGCGCACAGTGTTAGTCATACAGCTCACCGCTAGAGGGCGCACAGTGTTAGTCATACAGCTCACCGCTAGAGGGCGCACAGTGTTATTCATACAGCTCACCGCTAGAGGGCGCACGATGTTATTTATACAGCTCACCGCTAGAGGGCGCACAGTGTTATTCATACAGCTCACCGCTAGAGGGCGCACAGTGTTATTCATACAGCTCACCGCTAGGGGGCGCACGATGTTATTCATACAGCTCACCGCTAGAGGGCGCACAGTGTTATTCATACAGCTCACCGCTAGAGGGCGCACAGTGTTATTCATACAGCTCACCGCTAGAGGGCGCACGACGTAATTCATACAGCTCACCGCTAGAGGGCGCATAGTGTTATTCATACAGCTCACCGCTAGCGGTGTTATTCGTGTCTTTCGGCGTTCGTTTTTTTTTTTTAAACCTTTCACCCGGAAGTCGTTCTAGTAAAAACATCGCACATGTTGCAAACAAGAACAGTAAATGGAAAAGATGGATCAGAAGAAAAGTAACAGTCCCAAAAATACTTCTCGGGATTTGCTGGTCTGCGGGAACGGACAAGGTAGCAATTTATTCACAAAACAGAGAGAATTGTGAATCTTTTGGCTTAAAGGTGCATGTTGTCCATCGTGTTACATTAGCGGCTGGTGTGCAAACTAAAGCAGAAATCATTTATTAAAGAAAAACCTTCACTAAAATAAGATCGCAGAAGACATCTAAAAACAAATCTCACTCAGGCAGAATATATATAGAGAGAGATTTAAAATATATATATATATATATATATATATATATATATATATATATTTTTTTTTTTTTTTATTAAGGAAGACTTATGTTAGGAGAAGTGAGACAGGAAATCGGGGCCAGGGTTTGGTTTAAATCATCCAGCTAATTTAGAAATACCTCTGATAGTGGAAATACACTCTGTGGACACATCATAAGCTACAGCTTCAATGTATTTACATTCATAATCCATGTTTGGAAGGTAAACCTACTACACAGATCACTGTGTTGGTCTCTAATCACTGACTATAGCCCCTTTAGTCACTCCATCAGTGAGTAAAGTGCTTGCATGCAGCAGAGTGTATAAAAAAACACAGAACGCAAAAAAAGCTTAAACAAATGATCACCCCATGATCACTGTAGCCTCAGATTCCTGTTCTTTGGCTGTCAGGAGTGGAAGCCGATGTGGTCTGCTGCTGTTGTTGTTGCCCATCCACCTGAAGGTTCTGTGTGTTGTGTTCTGAGATGCTTCTCTGCTCACCTTGGTTGTAAAGAGTGGTTATTTGTCTTCCTGAACCAGTCTCAGCATTCTCCTCTGACCTCTCTCATCAACAACTTGTTTCTGCTCACAGAACTGCCACTCACTATTCTGTGTCAACCATGCTACGGTTCCTACTGAGATCACATTTTTCTCCTCATTCTGATGTTTGACATGAACATTATCTAAAGCTCTTGAGCTGTAGCTGCATGAACTTATGCACTGCACCCTGCTGCCTGATTGGTTGATTGGATAATTGCATGAATATGCAGGGGTACAGATGTTCCTAATAAAGTGGCCAGTGAGTGTATATTGAAGATTTACAGGTTTGCAGACAAAATAGCACAGGCACAGCGTGCTACAGTAACAGTACAGCCATTTAAGAAAGAAGCTTTTGGAGTTATAATTTCACTTTTTTTTTATTCATTTACAAATTAAATATAGTATCAAGGTAAAAATGATGTAGTGGACAGTTGGCTGTTTGTAACTATGAAAAATATGACAGCGTGCTGTGTTTAGTTGTTGTTACCTGATCTTGTATTTCATTTTTTTTATTTAATATGCAGTCAGATACAGTTATAGAGCTGAAATGATTACAGAGCTGAAATGGCTGACTTTATAAAACTAAAAACACAGGCTTGGATTAATCTTCTCTTTCCCTAACAAGGGTCTAGAGAACCACTCTTATAATCCTCCATGTTTCATTTACTTGCAGGAATTCATGATAAGCTGTTACTGAAATCCAAGCGCGCATCGTCACTGCACACAGAAAAGGTCCCGAGAAGCAGTGGTGAGGACTTTTACACTTTCTGCAGTCTAACACTGAATTATTCTACATCTCTGTCCCAGCCTGATTTCCTAATAACAGCACATCCTGAAGTGTTTTATATCAATGATACATTTTTCTTTGTTTAATAACAATGTTTTTTAATTTGTTGTGTGTGTTAGTTCTAGACAGGCTCCAGTGTTTCCTGCCTCAGATGGCCCTGGCTAATGAGACATTAAGGCAGCAGATGGAGAACCTTCCTGCAGGTCACTTTGACATCGAGAGTGTTGAGGAAGCAGAGAAAGTCATTGAGATGGTAAGACCTGGTCACATGGTTTCTGGAGTGAAACCTTTCTCCTGATCTAGTTTCTTAATGACACAGTGACTCTCATCATCATCACAGACGTAGGCATGTGCCAGAATTCTTTTTTCATAATAATTGTGTTGACAGTGGTGGTTAAGGCTCTGTGCTAACGAATCATAAATGTTTCCCGGAAATTTCCAGGAAATAACATAACCAAGAAAACAACTTCTGACGTTCTACTACTAAAAAATATGAGGCACCTGCTGCTTGAGAGGAGTAGTCCATGATAAGTGTGTGTGTGTGTGTGTGTGTGTGTGTGTGTTGCGTATCATGATCATATAAATGATTTGGTAATGTCTAGTCAGGCTGCTGACTAAAAAAAATCTGTAATTGTACCATCAAAGCTACCATCAAGTCCTAGCTACAGGCTAATGAGCTAGTTTTAATATTTGTGAAGAATAATAAAGTTTAGATTTGCTTTTTAACATTTAGTCTGAGATTGTGAGCTTGGGATGAGACAGAAAATGAAAAGGAGTGCTTGTGAAACTTGACAGCATTTAGACCACTGTAGGCCATGCAGCTGTTAAAATGAGACCTGCTTGTGACATCAGACATCAATAAATGTCCAAAAAAAAAAAAAAAAAGGGTGTGTCTAAGCCAGTGCAACCTTAAAATATTGATATTGCGATATCCTTTATTGAACATATTGTTAAACTTTTTATATTCATTCACAACACAAACTGTTTGTTTTTCTCGCTTGCTCCACAGGCTGTGGTCTGATTGGCCGGGACTGCTTAAGGTCGCGCTGAGCTTTTCAAAAAAGAAAAAATAAGTTAATTTTTGTAAGCAAAAAAAAAAAAAAACATGTTGGGACCAAAAAAAGAAAACTATAGCAGCTTTCTTCAAAAATCCCATACGCTGGCAGTAACATGCATTTTTGTGCATGTAGCTGTATTATGACTATATCAGTGTTTGCTCATAGTAAGGATTTTTTTTTTTTTCAGTTCGTACAGCAGCGATAATGTTGTGACATTTCTGTCTTTAAAATGCATTGCTTTTATAAGACATACAACTGATTTGTGTTTTCCAGAGGTAGCCCTGTACATATCCTGGTAACCATGCTCTTTCTTTGTGTGTGTGTGTGTGTGTGTGTGTATGTGTGTGTCCTAAATAGGATGTTGCTCTGGTGGAGCTGGAGGGCTCAGACAGCAGCGAGGAAGAGGAGTCATCCGAGGAGGAGAGCTCAGATGAAGAGACTGTCAGTGCAGAAACACTTAAACTACCTGGCAACCGGAAGAGAAAAGCCAACATTGAAGTGCTAGAAAAAGAAGGAGAATGAAAGGACATGTCTCCTGATGGCAAACGCAGCACCACTTTACGTTACCCCTCACACACACAAAGGGTCTGGGAATTATCACTCTGCTAAGCAGAGGACTCTTGAGCTACGGTAATATGGACCTGAAACAGAAGAGCATAATTCTCAGTTTATACGTTGAGTGACGGACATGTTTGATGAGGTTGAAGTGCTGAGGATTTTTACTTAGCATGGACAGTACAGCCTTTGTTCTATTTGCATGAATATATTTGGATGTCTGTATGAGAGAAAGACTGAATCTCAGGTTACCTAGACAAAAGGTGAGTTACAGCAACAAGGATTAGGTTAAAGGGAGTTTAGAGCTAATCAGGGATTTGTCTGCTGATCTAAGTTTTGCATTCTAAACATAGCAAATCACTGATTAAAACCTTAACCTCTGATTAAAACCTTCATCTGCGATTCTTTGTCCATCCTGCTAAATTTATCAGTCTGAAAAAATCTGGTACTCTTGTGATTTTTGATTTAGCCACAAATAAACACTTTTCCATAGTGTTCAGTGATGCCCTTTTGGAAATGAATTGACTAGATTTAAAGTACTGGAACAACAGGATTGATGTTGTTGCAATCTTACATTAATGTCTTAAATTATGTGTCAAATGCAAGATAGTATACTAAATACAGTCAGTGTACATTTAACCCTTTCTTGCAGTACACTGGCGTTCCATTCAACCGGGGGGACATTTTCAGTATAAACAGATACTTTATCGCCACAAGTCTGTTGTAAGATTAGTCAGGACACTGTTGGGTTTCTGTGTGTAGAGTATCATGACTCTGTGTTTAGCTGCTGGTGAGTAGGGTGATGGGAAAGGGGAGGGGTGTGATTCCCCTGTTGGGCAAACAGTTCCCACCTCTCCACAATAACACTGGTACAGAGATAAAACGAACAGCACAACTAAAGATTTTTTGATAGTAAAACACTATATACAACTGCCACAGTAAAATTCTAACTTTTAAACCTAGTAGCCTATGTAAAAAAGAAATACTTATGTAAAATTGCAAATTCTTATAGCCCTGAGTGACTACTTTCATATAAGCCTTTAACCACTACTATGGAGTGTGACATTCCAAATAAAGTCAAGCTGAACATGGGCATCCCCAAAACAGGCTCAAATTCCATTCTGTGGCGTTTGCTGAAAAGAGTTATATTGAGATGTGTTTGGAATGGATGCCACACATCAGTAGGAAGCGGATAAAGAAAGACAAATATGTTATTTATTTATTCGGTGAACGATCTATTGTCAACCAATCTTGCCGTATTAATAACACTGCCATAAAATATATTATGACAGTTCAACTGAAAATGAATAAAACATGTTAGTAATAGGAGATAATGATGTCTCATGTTATAAAACCAGATCTACGATTCCTTTTTACCCTCCTGCATAAACCTAATAGATCTCTATGCTCAGATTATAGCTAGCTGGCTAGCAGCTTTCACTCAGAACTCTGAAAAATGCAAAATTCTGGTTAATTCTGTCTCTCATCAGCAGCAATATGATGAAACCAACTAAAGGGATGTGTTCATTTGAGGTTTGGTCAGTAACCTGTAGTTATTGTGTAAAATGATGTTATACGCTGAATAGTTCAACAGTCTTGGTTAACCCTTTTTCCTATAAACGTCTTATTCTACTTTCAGAGCCTTAGTTTATAGCCTTTCAAGGGCTCATAAAAATGCTCATGTGGCCCAGGCAGAATTTTTGAGTTTGACACTGGTGTTTTAAATGGTGATTATTTTTTATTAAGTAATTAAAAAACTGGGGCGACACAGTGGGTATTTTTTGACACCTCACAGCTCCAGGGAGGTTAAAGCCTAAATTTTGCTGATGCAGCCATGTTTTAGGTTTTTATACAATTTCTTGCATAAGTATTCACCCCCTGAAGTTTTCCGTATTTTGTAGCGTTACATCGTGGGAGTGAAATTGAGTTAATTGGGATCCGTGAATCTACACAAAATAGCCCATAATGTCTATGCAAAGAAATAAGGTAAAATATGTAATAAAAGTTTAAAAGTATGAATGCAAAAGTATTTACTCCTGTTGGTATGAAATTCTTAAATGCATTCAGGTATAACCAGTTACCATCAGAAATCCCATAATTAGTTGAATGCAGTTTACCTGGGTACAGTTAAAGGGTCACATGACCTTAATATAAATTACACCTGTTCCAGGAACACCCCAGAATTTGTTAGAGAACGTACCTAATCAAGCGGCGTTGTGAAGACAAAAGAGCTTTGGAAACAAGTTCTGGAAAATGATCACAAACTTTGAACATCACACAGTATTAAAAATGGAAAGGACACACAATTGTGATTCTGTGGGGGGCAACCGCCAAAGTCAGTGACCAGAGAAGCAACCAAAAAGCCAACAGTCAAATTTAGCCATTGTGTTCAGAAAGTTTGTTTATAACTACATAACTTCATTACCATGACACATCTATGGGCCTCGCTTCATCCTAAAATTTATTTTTTTTAATTCTAATATTATTAAACAGGCGGAAAATGGAAATTTAAAGGCCAAGAATCAGACCTGTTGCATTTAACTAACCAGCCAATGCTACGTGGTTATTACTAAGACAGTGTTCTGTTTTTATATAAATATCATGATACATCATCATATGTCTGGAGACCACTGATGGGATTGGCTTACTACTTTTTGATTACAATTTTCTTAAGTGTTGTATTTGTTGAATACTAGCCCACATTACTTATACAATTTATACAATATATATATTTTCAGTATCTTTACACAGAGATCTTTGATGATCTCTGTAGTCTTTGTCAACTGTCCATGTCTAACATTAGCTTAATGTTGACGAGTATTGTCTATTAAACACAGTACAGTTTTAATTCTATTATATATGACCAGTTATGCTGTCCAGTTTGATGTTACACAATGGATCTCAAAGTTCCAGCGAATCATTAAATTCAGTCTTGCTGTGTTGTCATCCCTGACCACACCTCAGAGGCGTTAAAACAAGCCTGACAGGTAAACTGGAATCAGGTTGTACCTGTGTACACTTTTGTGTTTTACTTGTGCATTACATGTCATCTGAGGAGAATAAAAAATTATTAGTTTTTATAATTATTTAAATATTATTATATTTATTTCATCAATTCTTTTATCTGATGGTTTGTAGACGTTCTTTTCCTCTAACAGGACACCTAGACATCATTATGACAATGGATTATTTGTTTAAAAACACGGACAAAGAGAAAATCAACTCCGATTCATTCCAGGAACAACTGTACAAGGTTCAAAAAAGGAATTCAAGGTAAAGTGATGAGTTTGATCAGACATTATTTGAAAAATACCCCTGTACATATCCAATCATCACATTTTTAGTGTTAGTCACAACTTTAATATAAGATTTGGGCAACTTGAAGATGTTTTTGATGTTTATAACTGTAGTCAAAATGATGAGGTGCATATCAACTAAACTTCTATAAGTCATTCATATTTAGTTTATTACATGTTTCTAGTGAAAAATACCAGAATCTGTCATATGAATGTACGATATCTTGGTGCGTCACGTGCTTCTTTCAGTGTCGTCATACTGGCACCACAAACTCAGACTTCAGTTAGCAACACTTTTACGAGTGAAAATTAGAGTTTGACAAATCTATGATATGGTATGTATATTTATACAATACTCGTTTATGTAAATTATACTAAATTCATGTGCTTTTTGAGTTCTGGGTAATAGATTTAACTTGATATTATAAAGATTAATATATACAGTACATAAACACATATTTTTAGCTTAGAATCTAAGCCCATGTGCTAGTTAGGTTAGTATTCTATATACAGTATAAATGACAAATAGTTGGATTGAGAATATTTACAGTCTATATTTCAGTTATTATTTTTCTATATTTGATTAAAACTTTGCTTAAAGGCCACGTTTGACACAATATTTGACAATCTGGTGTTAATAATCTTTCCTGGCTAAATGGCTAAACAGACTCGGATCTGCTGGGTTGTGAGTCTGTATTATAATACACGAGGTTTGTAACAGCCTAACTAGGATTAACCAGTTAATCAGTTTAGCTCTAGAAGCAGAGGTTTTTCCTCAAATCTATGCAAAGTATTATTTTACCTGTGTAAAGAGACAACTTTTAATATTTGCTTTAATATTTCCCAGGCCCAAGACGTAAAAAACAATGTGAGTCATCGAGAATCTGGGAGTGTGAGTGACAGGATCTCTACCGGGAATCCTAGAGTATGTTGGTAACTGATTTAGATTCAGTGTAGTTATAAACTGAAAATGAGATTTTGAGAATTCTCTGAGGCTGGCAGGAAAATAGAAATGTCTTGACCATGAACTGTTGTCACCGTAAGCAAGTAGTGAGGCCGCCATGTAGATTGAGAATATTAAGATCTTTAGGTGATAGTACTGCCATCTAATGTTTCTACTTGGAAATGAATAAGAAGGATATACTTCAACTTTAAAGCATTTAATGGGAAAGTTATTATTTAACGTGAATGTTAAATTGTAAGATTGTTTAAAAGGAATATAAATTTATTTTGGTTTATAATTTTTTCCCCCACATTTTATCATGCCCTAAAACTGCAGCCATTCTACATTCACCCTACAGCCAAACTCCTCCAGTTGAGTTACCTATTGCCCTATTCCTGTCTTTATGACACAACATTGCAAAAGGTTGTCTCCAAATCTAGTTTGAGGACTAGAATCTTCTCTACGTATTTACTGTACAATAAATACAGTATCTTCTGTCATTGTAAGTGTGTTTATTGGAGTGTATTTGTAATACTGATCTGACTGAACACACATGAATCCAGATTTTTTTAAAATTTTGTTTATTTCAGGCTCCTGTTCAGTGTGTGGAAAATCCAGAGGGCCAAATTGGACGTGTCATATTTGAGAACAGATCATACAGGCTACCTCTGTTGGATGCCTATGTCGAGGACCATGGCAATCAAAACTCGGCGCGTCATGAAATACTGAGAGTAACGCAGGAAAGCATCTTTAAGATAAACTTAGCATTTAAGGTGAAAGTTAAATTGTAAGATTGTTTAAATGGAATATAAGTTTATTTTGGTTTATAATTATTTCCCACATTTAATCCTCTCCTAAAGCTGGAACCATCCTCAACTACTTTCACCCACTTTCAACCTTGTCTAGTCTATTAGGATATCTTTATTTACTGCTCTATTCCTGTATTTTAACAAACACAAAATGACAAAAGTTAGTCTCCTTTGAGGTCTGAAATCTCCACTTTGTATTCACTGTACAATAATTATGTATTAATTATAAGTGTGTTTGTATTTAATGGAGTGCATTTGTAATACTGATCTGACTGAACACACATGAATCCTGATTTGTTCTCACTTTGATGATGTTCCTTCAGGCTCCTGTTCAATGTGTGGAAAATCCAGAGGGCCAAAATGGATATGTCATATTTGAGAACAGATCACACAGGCTACCACATGGCCGTCAAAACTCAGAGCATCATGAAATACATCAGAATGATGCATCACTGAGGGTAATGCAGGAAGCTGTTTTGTGAAAGCTGAAAATACATAATTTGTAACATTAAAACTTCAACCTCATAAGAATGAGACAATATCTGACAATATCTGGTGTTTGGTGCTCTCATTGAGTTACAAGCAAGACCTTTTTGTTTTGTTTGTTTACTGTGTGTTCATCATTCTGAGAACTATGTGGCATTTATCAGTGTTTATTGTATGTCATGTCCCTCATGTGCTGTAGGTTTCAGATGAGTGTCAGGAGGATCAGCGTGTGCAGCGTGGATTAATCGAGTTTGAAAACTTTTTTTTACACCATCGTTATGCAGCCTCGTGTGGAAACCCGTGAATATGAGCAGATCCATGAAGATTTTTTTAATAATATGCAGAACATTAAAGACTAAATGATTTATATTGATTCATTTTGTATTAAAGTATTTATCATTTACATGTTATTCTCGTGTTTATTTGTTTTTTCATTATCATGTACCTTTTTGAAATATGGACTTTGACTGGATGATTCTATGTAGCTTTGGCAGTATGCTTAGGGCATTTGTCCTGTTAGAAGAATAATTTTTGCCCTAGTGTCCTAGTCCCTGTTATATGGTAGTATCCCATGATACTACCACCACCATGCTGGACTTTGGACTGTCCAGGCTATGGTTGTCCTGTGAACAGCTTCTCACAGACGTTCTATAACATTAACATTAACATAAACGGATAAAAATCATGATGTGTCATTCATTAAAAAATGAAATATTGCAATCATTGGCAAATCACTGTGGTATGAGAGGAATAAAAGTCTTCGGGACATGTTTTATAGGAAAATAATTAGTCTTCTTTAAATTTGAATTTGAAGTTTTTCCAGTTTATTGTGATATCCTGAAACACAATTGTTTTACCAATCATGTTTACCAATCATATGCAGATATACAGTCAGGTCCATAAATATTGGGACAGTGACACAGTTTTGGTAATTTTGCCTCTGTACACCACCACAGTGGATTTGAAATGAAGCAGTCAAGATGTGACTGAAGCGTAGACTTTCAGCTTTAATTCAAGGGGTTTAACAAAAATATTGCATTAACCGTTTAGGAATTACAGCCATTTTTTACAGAGTTC
>CM040471.1:7723090-7777913 GCA_022758105.1 Pangasianodon gigas | reverse complement strand
AGGAACTCTGTAAAAAATGGCTGTAATTCCTAAACGGTTAATGCAATATTTTTGTTAAACCCCTTGAATTAAAGCTGAAAGTCTACGCTTCAGTCACATCTTGACTGCTTCATTTCAAATCCACTGTGGTGGTGTAGAGAGGCAAAATTACCAAAACTGTGTCACTGTCCCAATATTTATGGACCTGACTGTACATGTGGGGTCCAAAAGTCTGAGACCACACTGAAAATCTGGATTTTTTTTTTTTTCATTTAAAATCGGAAATAAACAGGTTTTAGAATTTTTTAAATATTTATAACAAAGAAAGTAAATGTTCAATATCTTGAATATTTAATATTTAAATATAAGCAAAAGTGTGATATTGACCATCTTAACTGCTGTGTACAAAAGGTCAGATTTTTCCTCATGTCTAATCTCTTCTACTGAAGCATGTGTTCAGACCACACTCTGATGGATTTGATCTAAAATGGATCATAAGCTTTTACACAAACCTGTGGAGTCCATGCCAGCTCGAGTGCACACTGTCATTAAAGCAAAAAAGGAGACGTACCAAATACTAAGAAACTCTGAAATTCATGTAAATTTCAAAGATTCTAATTTTCACTCAAGTTGTTGGCAGTAATATAATTTGTAATGAAATTTTTTGTATTAAATTAGGAGAGAATGCAAAATAGAAGCATTTTCACTAGTGCCCTCAGACTTTTGGACCCCACTCTATAGATCACAGCCAATAAAGAGTTAAATATTCTTCTGCTACACAGATAATGCAAATTTAATTGAATATGCAAGCAGTTTTACCTTTTCTGGATAAATAAAGACATTTCACAGTTAAAGCCAACCACCTGGGTGGACACAGCAGTCCTATTACTATCACTTGAATTTTACTACTGTATTACAGTAGTTGGTTCATATTTGTTGGATTACTTAACCAATAATAATGATTTATTTACCACAACAAGATTTGCCATCACATGATGTCTTCTTGTATGCACTGTTTTTATTAACACAAGAATCAAACCCATCTTCTTTTGAGATAATATGATGAAATGGAATGACCCACTTTGTGAAAGAGACTGAAGAAAACACAGAAATGGTGATCCGTATTCAGTTTATTGTTGACAGAAATGGATTTAACACTGTTGCTGTACAGTAGCTGCTAGGCAGTATGAATACTGTCTTTCCGCACATAATGCACAGCTCATACTGAAGATAGTGTTGATTTTAAATGTTGCCTATTAGATTTTTAGGTATTTCACACACTGCAACGCATCAATATAAATAAATGCTAGCAAACATTCTGTTGGTGTGATGTATAAGCAGTTGATGTAATATGAAGAAAATTTCTTAATGGTTCCATAAAGGAAAACACCAGCCTGAAACACATTAAGTATGCTAATATATTGGGTGATGCTGCATTTCTTCTACATTTCTATGAGAAGTTAGGTTGTGTGCTGATGTTACAGAGGGCACTGCTTTCACAGTTACAATGGCACTTCATTGGAACATCTCAAACATAATGTTGTAGTGTTGACTGCGGTATTAGCACGGAAGTTGAACCTTTGGAAGCTGATCTGTTTTAGTAGAATGTACAGATGAAGAGGTGAGAGAGCCAGACAGACTAAAGTATAAAGTGCCGCTGCATCACTCTCTTTAGGTAGAGATGAAGTGAGGGCTAAATCCCACTTGCACCACTATCAGTGGGTAGTTAACTGGCATTGTGGGTAATGTACGAAAATGAAAATAGACCAGCATGAAAAAAAAAAGTCAACTCAGAATTTCATTACAAAATAAATCCATTGAAGATGATGATAATTATAAAGGTTATTATGTGAGTCGTTCAGGGTGGATTTTTCCTTTAAGACTGTAATAGTCTTTCCTGATTAAAATGCTGAGTGTGCATTTAATAACTAAAATGGTATCTGGAGGATTTCCAGCCTTGATCTGGATTACATCACTCCGTCAAACTGGAACACTTCCTAGAAAATATCTTGCAGTAAAGAACTGGGTTTAATCTCTTTCCATTAACTCCAGCCCAAAGAGAGGGATGCCCAATAAGACATCACAAAGTTCCACAGTTTTCCTTCATATACACCTCTCAGAATCCTTACATTTTTCAGACCATCATATTTACAGATTCAAAACATGATGTACTTCCTGTCTGGAATGCAAAGTTAAAAATATAAAGAAGGATCATTTGTTTCATTCTCTATAAAATATTTACATGTATATTAATTTAAAACAGGATTTCTGGAGGTGGCATGATTATTGAAAGCCTAGCTCGGTGAGGTAGAAATATTCCATTTTAAAATGTGATAGTGACGTAAAATAGCTTCGGAATATCTTAAGACAAAATACTTTAAATAAACCAGATACTGTGTATGGATTTGTGTAAGAAACAGAAATCTTCCAAAATAAAAAAAATAAAATAAAAGCTAAAGTGTATTCTCCTTCTGATGTTGAATCAGCTGGATACTGGCAGTGTCGTGTTGATCAACTGCATCTTCAGAAGCCATACTGATCCATGTTTTTCCCAAGCTACTATTTCTACTATGTCCTTGGATCCATTTGTTGCATACTGAGCTGTCTTGGCATTTTCCTGAAGCAAACTGACAAAAATTGTAGGCACAAATTTAGAGTTGTGGCAGAGAGTGCTTTTTTAAACGCCCTTATCAATCCAAAACCCAAGCAAGATGGTAGATGAAGCATGAGACCTGCGTTCCTATCCACTGCCTGGTGATCCAGCACAAAGTCCAGCAGGTAATGTTTTCTCTCAGTACTCCACTGTCACTGCTTTAGTTCGGAGATATTCATGAAGGGCTTCCTCACCTATAAAACAGCCAAAACACCCACAAGCTGAGCAGAATGTTAGAAAAATGAGCTAATTATGTTGAATGTTGAATTCTTGAATGTGATTGGTCAGAAGGTATTGATTAATTTTCTATATCAGCATCTCTGACAGTAGTTCAGTAGACAGTAGTTCAGCTGCAAATCACAGGCGTATATTAATATTAACAATAACTCCACATCACCAACCCGTCACTGATTATTCCTCACATATCAGGATTCACTGTGCTTACCAAGATCCTTCCCGAAGCCGGACTGCTTGAATCCGCCAAAAGGCGCGGCCACATCCGTCTTGTTGTAGGTGTTGACGAAAACAGTTCCAGCTTCCAGCCTCTCACTCACGTACATGGCTTTGTTTATGTCGCGTGTGAAGACTCCAGACGCCAGGCCAAACTCTGTGTCGTTCGCTCTGCTTAATACTCCATCTACATCACTGGGGGAGAAGTGGTCTTTAGGAACAGATGTTTCTACAAGTTTCTACAAGCTTTAACCAGATTTCCTGCAGAGCCATTTTGTTACATTTCCTTCTCAATCTAACAAAGCCCATCTTACCCATCTTTAAATTTAGACACCACCATGACTGGGCCAAATGATTCCTCTTTAGCGAGGAACATGTGATCCTCTACGTCCGTGAAGACTGTAGGCTCCATGAAAAATCCTGCACAGATATACACAAATCGTACCTTTTATTTACTCTGTTGTGCTTCCGACATGTTAACTGAATGGAAATTAAAGGAAGGACAGCAAATTCCTAAACATTTTATGTGCTTTTTTTACACAGAAGAAAATAAGGATGCTTTCACACTAACTAGTCCATTTACTTGATTCTATGTTCATTTGCTATTTGGTTTGGTTTGGTTTTATATTGCACATAATTAAACAAAATAAAATGAAAAAAAAAAAACAAACCAAAAAACCAAAAAACAAACCAAAACAATAATGAAACAAATAAATAAAAAAAACAACACAAAAAACTGTCTAGGGCTCAAAACATCCTGGTAGAACTTTGATTCACTGACTCATTTTGCTTTTTTGATTCAGAAATACGGTGATGGAAAAAGATAAACCTCTGCTGAGTGTGTGTGGAAATCACAAAAATCACCCGAGCACGGAGAACAAGGAGCTGCCGTTAAATAAATCATTAGATAATTATAGAAATAACTCCTTTAAAAAATTTTGCATCCAGAGTTTCTTTTCTCTTTTTGTTCATCAGTCCAAACCTCCAGAAAACATTGCATTTCTGCAGCTCTACAGCTCTGTCCTTTGGCTCAATTTGTGCATTGCAGCTCAGTTTCTACGCTCGCATCAAGTAAAAACAAAACGCTGCAAAATACAGCATGTTTGATTCACTTCCTACAGTGAGTCGAAGCAGACAGAGAACATCTCACTCAGAAGCTCTCAGGCTGGTTGTCCTGTTACTGCTGTACTCGGACCTGACTAAAGAACCACACCAAGGGGGAAAATTTACCAGGGTTCTATTCAAATTGACTAAACACTGCATATGTGAAAGCACCCTAAATGAAGTGAACACTTTCTTGGACGTGTGAAGTCTTACCAGGTCTGTCCACTTGTTTTCCCCCGTAAATGAGCGTGGCGCCCTCCTTCACACCGATCTCACAGTACTCCAGCAACTTGTCAAGGTGGGCCTTGTGGTTCTGGGGGCCGTGATCTGTAGAGCGATCCAGAGGATCTCCAATCTTCATTTTTTTAATCTCCTCAACCTGTACATGTAAGCGGATTCAGTAAGTCACCCTTTCTTATTTTGTTAAATAATCTTTTTCATTAATGTCAGCTGAAAACAACATTAAATGAAATGTATTTCTGGAAAACTAATTTTCTGTTAAGATACTTTAAGTCATCAACAAGAGTTTAAACCCACCACTCGTTGGATGAACTCATCATGAATAGACTCTTCAACAAACAGTCTGCCTGCAGCAATGCAGTTCTCTCCCTTGTTGAAGAAAACAGAGCTCATACCCTATAGACACACACACACACACACACACACACATTAAGATAAGCCTGAGAATTCCAGTTCACAGTAATCTCAAGCTCGGTGTGTTTCCTGGCTCTCACCATCCTCACGGCCTTGTCAATGTCACAGTCACTAAAGATAATGAGAGGGGATTTGCCACCCAGCTCCAGGGAGACCTTCTTCAAGTTGCTGACTGCACAGCTGCAGGAGGAAATGACATCATGTTAACAGGGGGAACTTCAAATGGTCTTCATATAGACTGTGGTGGTTGTTGGTGCCAGTTGGGCTGATTTGAGAAATTAGACAGGTCAGGCGAAATTTTTTAACTTTCCAGTTTCGGTCATGTTTTTTTGTTTTTTGCACCACTGTGTGTAAACGCTAGAGATTGTTGTGTGTCAAAATTTCATGCCACAGTCAAAATCACATTTTCCCCCATTGTGATGTTTGATGTGAACCTAAACTTAAGTTCTTGTCCTGTATCTGCATGATTTTATGCACTGCACTGCTGCCACATGATTGGCTGAGTGGATGAATGCATAAATAAACAATGGTACAGGTATCCCTATTAAAGTGGCCAAAATTGAACAGACTTTACCTTTTCATGATTTGTTTGCCAATGGGGGTGGATCCAGTGAAGCCCAGCTTACGGATATCAGGGTGATCAGATAACCTCTGTCCAACCATACCACCTAAAAGACAGATACTTCGTGATCATCATCATCATCATCATCATTCCCATCGTAATAAGTTAAATGTTATTTTTATTTTATAGAAAAACAAACAACACAAATATTGCACATCCCATGTATAAATACAGGGCTTCTGGCCTTGCCTTTCCAGCCTTTTTATTGTCCAGTTTTCTTGCTATTTTTAAAGGTCATAAACTGTATCATGAGAAAGTGCAGAGTAAAGGGAAACAATGGATTTAAGACCTTAGACCTTGATTTGCTAAAGGTCTGTGTGTGTAAAAACATGTACAAACCTATTAACACCCGCAATTTGATAAGATTCTACAAAGGACTGTTTTTCAAATGAGCAACTTAGCATGGTTTATGAATATGTCATTTGGGGTGTTTTTACCAGCAAGTACAAAATGCCGAGTGGAATCTATAAAAATTGATTAATTTATCACAGACAGCATGATTTAATTCTGCCTGAAAATCACTTTTATGAGTTATGATAAGTTATGAGTGCAACTTAATATGAAGGGTAGGCACTAAATTTGCCTTACTGTCTTCAGTCTATATTACTTTGGTAACACATTGTACATACTTTTAGCAAAACATTTTCACAATCTTCATACTTTTCTAGGTTTTGAAATGAGTGCTTTTAAAATTCCATTCCTGTACAAAACTGTGTACACATACGCAGATGCATGTATAAAACAATAAGTAATCAGTTAAGGAGCGGTGGTGTGATTACCTGATCCTGGTATGATATTGATGACGCCTTTAGGAATGCCTGCTTTAACGGCCAGCTCAGCAAACTTCAGCGCTGTCAGAGGAGTCACCTGGATGGATTTGCATAAAGATGGATTTGCAAAAGTTTTATATGCATTTACTTTGTCTATGGGCTGGTTTGTGAGAGAGATTACATCAAATCCAAATCCCCAATTTGGTCACCTGCCAATTCCCACTCACCAGCCAGACATGCAATAACTCATGCAATAAAGCAATAACTCATGGCAGCGTAACCCAGTCGGAGCACAGCACTATCTACCCTCTTCCTCATACACGAGCTCACAGATGCCCGTGATTGGCCCGCCTCACTGTGACTGACAGGGGAGAAAGCGTATGCCATCCCTCCCACCCCTCCCACCCAGAGAGAACAGACAATTTTGCTCCCATAGCTCCAGCCACAGATGGCTCTCGTATCGTTGGGATTTAAAAGTGCACTCTCCAGATGATATGGCAAACGCTATTCTGTTGCGCCACTCTGGAGCCCACAGTCTTAAGAGCTTTTTAATGTCTGCCTATGTGTGTTTTACCTGTGCAGGTTTTAGGACGAGTGTGTTTCCAGCTGCCAAACAAGCTGCGCTCTTCCAGGCCAGCATCATAAGAGGGTAATTCCATGGAATCACAATGGCACACACCCTGGTCCAGAATGGTGGAGAGAGTAGCCTCACAGTTACTACAGAATGCTACAATTAATCCTTTAGGTAGTTTTATTTTAAACACAAATATCTACACTTACCCTAGAGGTTCTTTCTTAGTGAAAGTCAGGTTGCGGTTGGGTCGGGCCTGGTTGATGGGTATTGTTGTGCCCTGTGGAAGACAGTATAGAATACATGTATAAGACACATATCATCATGAGTAAGACCAAAGTACAGACTCTAATACGTACATGGATCTTGTCACACCAGCCAGCGAAGTATCTGAAGGTTTGAATGGACATGCCTACATGAGTCTTTAGTGCAAGTGTGTACACAGCCCCTGAGTCAATGGCCTCAATAGTGGCCAGCTCTTCCTGATGCTCCTCCATAAGATCAGCCAGCCTGCACATACACAGCATGTACACTTAGTGTGCAAGGATCTGAGGTGACTCCAAAAATGTGTTTTATTTTGTTTTAGTTAACCGGTAAAATAAAAAGTTTTTTTAGTAATGCACTCAGAATTTTTTATCCTTAAATACAATAAAAAGGTTTGCTACTTTTAATATCCTTGTTTCTTACTGTACTTGCTAAAAACTGATTAAAAAATTCCATTATTTAAGAATACTTAGGTAGCTAACAATACATAGATGGTTGACAAATTAAAGGAAAAAACAATATAAAGTGTGTTAGCAATGTATTGGGCTGGCACGATCCACCAGAAGAACTTCAGTGTGTCTTAGCATAGATTCAACAAATCTCTGGAATTGAACTGGAGTGATGAAACTGCTCTTCCTAAAGATTTTCTGTCAGTTGGTGTTTTGATGATGGTGGTGGAGAGTGCTATCTAACACATGGCTCCAAAATCTCTCATACGTGTTCAACTGGGTTGAGACCTGATGAGTGTGAAAGCCACAGCATGAGTTACATCATTTTTATTTTCATCAAACCATTCAGTGAGCCTTCGTGCCTTGTGGATGTGGGCAGAGTCATCCTGGAAGCTACCATGCCCGTCAGTATAGAAATGTTTCATTATTGGATAAAAGTGATCAGTCAGAAGAAGGTTGTATTGATTTGCATTGACGCTTCATTCTAAGGGAACAAGCGGAGGCAAACCATGCCAGCAAAATAAATAAACACCCCCCATAGCATAACAGAGCCATTGGGTTTTCCATTAATTTGTCAGCCGTCTGTAGGTAAACTAATGACGATCACTGTTTCAGATTTCAGAAACATCCTTTACTTGTAGAGCAGCCTGCCGCGGTCGCGAGGGTTCATCTTGCCCCATGGACCTGCCTCAAACGCCTCTTTAGCTGCAGCCACTGCTCTGTCTACATCAGCAACAGAGGCAAATGCCACCTTACAGATCACCTACAGGACAAGATAAAAAAAACAGAAGGTCAAAAGTCAGACTCAGGGTGAGAATATGAGGACATGTGTGTACATGTGTGTGCGACCTACAGAGCCATCGGTGGGGCTGACAGTGTTGTAAGTCTTTCCATTCTCTGCATCCTCAAACTGCCCATTGATGAAGCACTGGTAGGGCATCTTCAGCGTCATGCCATTGATGTCTTTTGTTGCCTGGAAATGGCAAATAATACAACATTTAACTTTCTTTCCACAGAAAGATGGCACTAAAAATATTAATATCAGTACGCCATGTCTTGTTTGAGTGTCAGGATAAAGTTCCTGATGGACTGTTTGTGTGTTTGACGCTTACGTAATTGATGACTAGCTCTTCCTCCTGGTCCTCCCCTCTCAGACGCCGTACAAACATCTGGATAAACTCCTGGAAGGAAGTAGCCATGTAGACATCCTCATTCTGCAGCTGTACGCCTCCACACTTCTGCTTGATCTCCTCCACCAGTCTGCCCCACACGCACACACACACACACAAACACACACACACAAACATCAGTTGTTCTTGCTTATTTGCAACCTTAATAATTATTTATCATTATCATGTTTATTATTTGCAACCAATACTAATAATAATAATAAATAAAAACATAAATTATTAAGAAATCATACAAGAAAAACAAAAATAAGAGTAAATAAATCCATATAAGAAATCATATAAAATTGAGTTTGTAAAATAAAAAAAACAATAATAAGATTAAATAAAAACAGAAGAAAATATACAAATAAAGTCTGTAAAAGAAAAACAAGAAATTTAAGGAAACAAGAAAAGAAAGGAAAATTTTTTCCTTACAAATTTGAAAGGAAAAAACCTAAAACCTAAAACCAATCATAAAATATAATGACTTAGTGTCTTTAGCTGCTTTTTAAAAATGATATTCATATACTCAGTTCATATACAGTAACAATCAGAGGTTGATTTTACAGTGATGTGCTAACTGAAAATATAAAACAAAACCAAAAGTTAAACTGTGAATATGATGTACTAAAGGTAAACAATGTCCAGATCACATCACAGATTAAAGGTTGGATGTTTGTTGAGAAAGAATGTGAAAACAGCACCCACCTGACCACATCCATAGACGCAGCCCCAGACTTAAAGAAGTCGGTGGTGTCTTCAATTACTGCCACATTGCTCAAAATGCCCTTCCAGATCACCTACAACAGATTACAATGTGATCAAGTGATCATATGATGAAGTGTGTTTGATAGGTTTTTTTTTCTCTTGAGCACATACATGAATCTACCCCCCCCGACACACACACACACACACACTCATACACACACATACCCTTATGTCCTCTGCCATCTTCTTCTCCTCCTCAGTGAGCTCTACTCTGCTGGTATCTCCTGATGAGAAGTACTTGGCAGCTGGAATCATCTTTCCATCTTCAAACTGCAGACTTTTCACCTGGAGCTGCACAATCAGCACAAAACTAATAGTTGCTAATGTGGTCTCGGTTATAAGCTCCTAAACGATATAACTATAACGCAAAAAAAAGTTTGAAACGAGAAAAAAATAAACTTAGGTGGAAAGTGCAATTACTCATTAAAATAAATACTCGTTATTCATAAACGTTGAAGTACAGCTTCAAATTCTTCACTCAAGTTAAAGTAGTAAAGTATAAACTCTTAAATGTACTTAAAGTATGAAAGTTAAAGTGCAAGAAAGATTCACAAAAGAAAAAAACCTCAACCTCAAATCACACGCTGATTCTGATGGTAAATTAGTGTCTCTTTAACCAAGGAAAACATTAGCTAAGGCTAACTAACAATAGCTTTATTCCTCATTTCTCAAATAGCAGTTAGCTGGCATAATAATAATAACTCTGATAATGCAAACTAGCTGAACGCTAATAGCTAGCTGTCACAATACAAACTGTTGTGAATACAAAGTGTACATAGCAGCAGATAGATTACAGTGATGGGTATTACGTCTCATTCTCACTGTCACAGCTGAAGCTGTCACCTCCTTGAAGCTGTCTGACGCTAAAAAGTCACATTATGACTATCTCCTAACAGATCTCTGGAATTATATCCTATTTGTGAGAAACACTAAAGACCTAGAAACCTGTTCAAACATTACAAACTGCATTTTTAATGTATCAAGGTGGAACCATAAATGTTCTAGTGAAACTGTGACGAGTATAAGGACGTTTTAGGGCAGGGTTTTGACGAGTTTAGAAGGTGAAGGAATAATTTCGGCTATTGTTTATGTGTGTGTATATGAGAGTGTTACCGCTTTCCCATCAGAGCCGAAGAGCACAAGGCCTGAGCTGGTGATGAGTCCGGGCTGAGACGCATCCTCTACATCCAGGGGCTGACCTGAAGGAACTGGACCACTCAGCATCGATGATCCGTACAGCGTCACTGGCTACACAATACACACACACACACTATATAAATACCTAAAATATATCTCATTAAATGTGTATAGAGATATTACAAAGAAAAATAAAGCTTTGAAGGAAGTAGCAGCGATCGCCTGTGCCTCTGGCGAGTGTATGTAGCTAGTACGTAGCTAATCTTCCTAAAAAAGCTAGTACGAACCCTAGCACGTAACATAAATATGGTCGATAAAACAAAGTGGTTTCTCATCTGAAGAAAAAAAACAAGTCCACAGAAGACAAACTACACACAATACAAGTGACTTGTCAGCTCTGCTAGTACGACCACAGGGTTTGCCTAATAAATTACATACTGTACGTGGTAGCAGGAAAGGTTACTTAACTGCACTGCTAGAAATGCTTGCATTATCTTGAGAAGTTTAGCTGTTTTTACTAGTGATGCTTCTACTAGCTGGTGAATGGAGCTTGCTATGCTACAGGATAGACTGCAGACAGATGTAAGTGATATAGATAAGTTATAATCCGATGGGTTTTCCCAGACTGCTACGCTGGATGAGAAAGTGTGTCTATAGCTTTATTTGCATTAACACCTGCATGTACAGTATACTGAGTCTACACACCTGTCCATCAATGACAGCCCAGGCTCCAGGAACTTTATCATGGCCACGTATCCAGTTATGAATAACATAAGCAGGCTGAGCCATGTTCACCTATAGAGAGGGAGCAACATAGAGAGAGAGAGAGAGAGAGAGAGAGAGAGAGAGAAATGGGGGTGGGGAGACATTAAATGAGTTGAAAATGACTCCATCTGCACCTGTTACTTATTTTAGCCCCTAGAAACAGAATTAGTACAGCGGCAGTTGGGGGCAGAGCAACATTCCAGGCGTTGACCTCTGAACTACAGAAACCCTTAGTGATATTTCCAACCCTCTGCTTTACTCATTCACTGTCTCTCTTTTTTTCCACACACATTCCTTGTAATGCCAGACAACTTTCAACTTTTTTTGTATCTGAATTAGCATGTGGAAAAATACACACATTTATGACAAGGCCATCAGTCACCACTTACTCAACATCTTTGGCAGTGCCAGCGCCCAAATTTCCTGGCAGCAATGACAATCATGTCGACAACCAAGAGAAAACATCATACTAATATATACACAGGTCCAAATTCTCCCCAAATACTGTACTGTGCTAGCCAAAGTGTAGGTGAAGCTCTAACACAAAGAAGAGGAGTAATATAAGGAGGGGTTTAGTTCTTTTTTTAATGATCTGTTTGTTAAAATATAACATCATGGGTGAAAAAGGGGAGAAAATCCTCTAAAACATGATATTCCTGAGCTGCTGTGCATCGTCCTGACAATCCTGTTATAGTAAATCACAGAGTGCTGTGTATCTGGTCTAAATTGGCAGGAAATTTGTAAGCATACATTATACATCATAAGCCAGCTCACGTATGTCAAATATCATCAACTGGAAAAAGTCTGACTACTTGGTGACTGGCAGGAGCTGCATTGAATGAGAAGACAGAGAGAGAGAGAGAGAGAGAGAGAGAGAGAGAGAGAGAGAGAGAGAGTGACAGTGCATGACAGTGTAAAAAACTAAACAGAAGAGAGAGAGTGAAAGAGTACGATATTATTCTATAAGAGGAAAATGGGATCAGGATTGTTGGATTGTTGGCTTTTTCACGCTGAACAGGTTTTGTAATTTGTTGGAAAGCTAGTGAATGATAGTCAACCCATTTACTCCATTGGAGCATTTTTATCATTAGCCAGTTGTTAAATTTGAATAAGACCAAGTCAATCGATACTCCTGTTCACTCTTGGTGTTTGTAATTTTAACAGCTCTGTGTCTATTTATCCTGTAAAAAATGGTTTTGCCTGAGTGCCAGTATAGGCCAGCTAGTTTCTGGTCAAACGTTTTGAAACTCAATTATACCAGATAAAAGTGTATGCAGAAAATGCCCATTTACCATTACAACTGTTTTGTTGTATAAAAAAATGTGTGTTCACCAAAGAAGTTGATATTTTTGCTCTAAGGAACTAGAAATACATCATATTTGAGAAAACAGAAATTTGGAACCATGACAATGAACAGCTCCGATCATCAGAAGGAACAACATGGAGGCTATGAAATTGTGAAATGAGACTTTCAGATGATACTGTCCTAGACAGATTCTGCTCTGTGCCACTTACCTTGGCATTGGATTTCTTCTGGATGCCTTCGTAGCTTGCTCCCTCCTCGGGCTGTGGAATCCTGGGAGCTTTGCCGTCTGCAATAAGCTGCACTGCCTCCACCTGTTTAAATCCATATGTTCAGTATGTTCTGTCTATGTGACAATGTGACTATGTGATAATACTATTCGTCTAAGTACACTGTTGTACATTAAGTAAGAGAGCTTTTGACTTACCATAGCTTTGATTCCCTCTGGGAAGAGGAAGCGGTTGTACAGTGTATCCACAGTGTCATTGGGTTCCACGGGACATTCCTTCTGCAGCAGGATGGGACCAGTGTCCAAACCATCATCAGCCCAGAATATAGAGAAGCCAGCTTTTGTATCCCCCTCAATCAGAGTCCTGCACATACACATGTGGCTCCTTTATGTAAAACTAATGTACCTGCACTCATATAACCTAAACTCCTTCTTTAACATGGATGGATAAGCTTATATGCAGTTACACACAGTGATAAACAGTAACTACCATAAAGTGCTTTACCTTTTATGTGCTACCAAAAAGTTAATATCACACACATATGAGCAGATGTCCCATACCAGTTGATGGCAGAAGCTCCTCTGTGTCTGGGCAGGAGAGATGGGTGGTAGATGATGGAGCCGTGTTTGGGATAGTCAATCACATTCATGGGGATGAACTGAGAGCAGAAGGGCATGACGTTGAGTTCAGCGCCCACGGCCTTGTAGGCGTCCACCACCTCCGAGATTGGTTTCCCCTTCACACGCCAGCGCGGGAACTTAAACACTGGCGTGCCATCTTTTTCCGCTGCCACAGCTGATGAACAGGTTCAACAAACAGTATTAGGTTAGATAAGGACACACACTGTTGCTCTCTGATAACAGACAGGGAACAGTCGGGTATCCACCCTATAACTGGGCTTCACTGGACATAAAGTTTGTTTGATCGTAAGAAATGTAATAGACTTTTTTTGACATATGTTATAGGAGAGAAAAACATAAATTGTCAAGACAGTGAATTTTACTCATTTTTATTCAGGGAAAATAGTTCCTACTTCTTTGTCATCTGGCAAATAGAAAGCACATGGCACACATAAAACTCAACAATAAACTCCATCCAACATGTTCAAAAATGACAGGAAATTATTTATTCTTTTTGAACAATAATGGCTTGACAGAGTGATAAAATGCTAACAGTGTTATGTTAGGAAAAACATCTGCCGACGTGTTTTAGTCCTCCTACTGAAGAATGACAAGTTGTATTTTTTTATTCCTATATTTTAATTTTTTTATTTATTTAGTTTTTATATATATAGTTACATATAATGTTGTGGAACGTCCTTGAAACAAGTTAGTTCCTGTTATCACTTACTTTATAAGAGCTATAAACAGTCGCTGTCTCTCTTTTTCCCTCTTAAGTTAATAAGGCAAAAAAAATGCAGCAATATGGAGAAACTGCAAAAGGACACGTCTTCTGCTGAGAAGACTTTCCTGTTGTTAAAAATATAAAGTTGCAGCTTTACCACTGACTGTGTGGAGGCTCCTTTCATACATGCTAAATAAACATTTCCTTACAAAAAACTTTACAACATTTTTTTTTGGTAAATATATTTATCATCAGACTTAAATTATGTGTGTCCTCTATACAAGTCTTTTTGAATTGGTTGTTACTATAGAAACAGTCATGTATTAGAGCGAGTGCATTCATATAAACCCGTGAGCTGCCCTGACCATCAGACCTGTGCTGCAAACAGCGCTACGGTAGAGTTTTTGTTTAATCCTCTAAGCTCTAGACTTCACTTATTCACCTTAAAGCATGTTATTTAGTATTTACTATGAATTATTCTGTAATTACAGTAAAACTAATTGTTAAAGATGTATAGTTCCAACAGTGAGGAATGTTAATCTGGACTTTGCAGTCACACAGATGGGTCACTGATAACATCATCTGAAACGTTTTGACTTTTGTGTACGTCGAAGTGCACCCAAGCACTGCAGAGAATTTTATTACGTCCTGTAAAATTGTTGTCAACATTCTCTGCATTTTAACGCCAGCTGGCATTCACACAATAACCAGAAAACTGCCAGGACATTTAATGGTGTTTGAAAGAGGGTTAGAAGACAAAAAAGAAAACAGATAGAGAAGTTTCGATGCTTAAGATCAAAATTAAGATCAAAACTCATCATATTCTTCAGTTATTACCATGGATTATTCAGTAATTACACTGAGAATAATGAAGTATATAGTTATGAGAGTGAGGAGTGTAAGTCTGGACTTGCTTTTACATGTAGGACAGTGAGTATATGTGTTTCTGTCATCATACATGCTATTTAGAGCTTGTTCCTGCTCTTCTGCAGAACAACGAGGTCCTTATAGATAGGACCAGCTGGTTAAACGCCTCTCTGACACCACCGACGCCCATCCCCCTTTTACACACACACACTACACACTCCCATTTCCATTCTCACATGCAGGCACATACTCGTCTCCTAGACACACTCCTGAGGAAGAGTCTAATACTTTCTACAAACCTTTAAAGCCTTTCTGCACGCTTTATTTCTTTTCTTTGTCACTTTCTGTGCCTCTCTCCAATCCCTCACTCTGTGCCTCTCCACTATCAGACTTAATTATATTAAAATTACATTTTATACAGATCTAATCAATATCTACTTTTTTATTTCCAACAAATGTTCCATTTTCCTGTGAAGATGCTTTAGTTTCTGTTAAGTTTATCTGAGCATTTATTTTGGAAAAACAATTTAGGTATTTTTGAAATACACTCACCATCCACTTTATTAGGAACACCTGCACAGTAATGCAGTTGTCTTATCAGACAATCATGTGGCAGCAGAACAATGCATAAAATCATACAGATACCGGTCTAGAGCTTCAGTTAATGTTCATGTCAAACATCAGAATGAAGAAAAAATGTGATCTCTGTGACTTTGATCGTGGCATGGTTATTGGTGCCAGATGGGCTGGTTTGAGTATTTCAGAAACTGCTGATCTCCTTGGAATTTCACACACAACAGTCTCTAGAGTTTACACAGAATGGTGCAAAAAACAAAAAACACTGAGTAAGCGACAGTTCTGTGGGTGGAAATGCCGTGTTGATAGGAGAGGTCAGAGGAAAATGGCCAGATTGGTTCGAGCTGCCAGGGAGGATACAGTAACTCAAACAATCACTCTTTACAACCGTGGTGAGCAGAAAAGCATCTCAAAACGCACAACACATCAAACGATGAGGTAGATGGGCTACAAGAGCAGAAGACCACATCAGGTTCCACTCCTGTCAACCAAGAACAAGAAGCTGAGGTTATCATGGGCAGAGACTCACAGAAACTGGAACTCACTGAAACTCACTGAAAAAAAAAAAAATCACCTGGTCTTTTTCCAGTCTTCATCTGTCCAGTTTCGGAGAATCTGTGCACATGATAGCCTCAGATTCTTGTTCTTGTCTGACAGAAGGGGAACCTGATGTGGTCTTGATGTGGTGCTACTGTAGTGCATCCACCTCAAGGTTTGATGTGTTGTGTATTCTGAGATACTTTTCTACTCACCACGGTTGTAAAGATTGCTTATTTGAGTTACTATAGACTTCCTGTCAGCTCAAACCAGTCTGGTCATTCTCCCCTGATCTCTCTCATCAACAAGGTGTTTCAGTCTGCAGATCCTCCACACACAGGATGTGTTTTTGTTTTTTGCACCACTCTGTGTAAACTCTAGAGACTGTTGTGTGTGAAAATCCCAGGAAATCAGTAGTAACTGCATAAATGAGCAGGTGTACAGGTGTTCCTAATAAAGTGGACAGTGAGTGTATAACTGTATTTTGTTTTTATATATTGTAATGTCACTTTTATATACAGTCCCCTTTGAAAGTATTGGAACGGCAGTGTTTTTTCTACATACTGAAGACATTTGGGTTTGAGATCAAAAGATGAATATGAAACGATAGATCAGAACTTCAGCTGTCCTTTCCTGATATTTACAGCTAGATGTACTAAATAATTCAGAACATGGCACCTTTGGTGGCAGACCACACAATGTTTAGCTGAGCAAAAGTATAGGAACAGATAGTCTTAGAGTAAATAATACTTAATATTTGGTTGCTACCATCATGAGTTCCATCATCAATAAAGATTAACAGCCATGCAAGTCCAGGCCATGACACTACCTCCACCGTGCTTCACCGATGAGCTCGTACAGTGCCTTGCGAAAGTATTAGTAGTAGATGTAAATATCAGGAAATGAAAGCTGAAATTCTGATCTACTGTCCCATATTCATCTTTTGATCTCAAACCCAAATGTTTTCAGTGTATAGCAAAAACAAAAGAATTGTTCCAATACTTTCGGAGGGGACTGTATTACGGTACCCAGACTTTTAACCAGTTTCATACAATTATACTCCCTTTATTGGCATTTTAATGGTCTAAACATTCCTTTTTTCATTACAATGAAGTGCATAAGCATGAGTGTTACTGCATTTTTTATTTTTTTACAAATTAACAACTTATTTAAACTATTTTAGTTACTTTTAATTTATTAGAGATTATTCTTATTTCATTTCAAAATTTAATGCAATATATTTGTACTGTTTTCCTTCATTATTCTTTTCTTCTCCTTCTTTTCCTCTGTATTATTATTATTATTATTGCACAACTCCCAGACAAGATACTATAAACACAAAACATTATACATATATTTGTAAAAAAAAAAAAAAAATCACTTCTGCTTTGATGTAAATCCATATTATACCTATCTATTATAATCAGTTATAATCTGATCATAATTAAAACTCATCATATTCAGTTCTATTTTATTTTTGTGTAACATGTTTTGATATGCAAATGATCATGACGAATTAATGAATATGCAAATTAGTCTGTGACACCATTTGAAAACTTCTAGAGCTTGCCTTAGCTACTTTCCCCCTGAACAGATTTGGTAACACTGCTACATAAAAGTGTGCAATTACCAGCATCTATGACTAACAACAATTGTAGCGTTATTTTAATTATGTATAAAGTTTAAAATTATTATTAAAACTGAAATTAATAGAACTGATATGAATGCTCATTTCCCTTGCCCAAGAGAAGCCTCAGTGCTTTAATGGATTGCTGGTATATAGGCTGTATGCCCCGCCCCCTCATGCTGTCACTCACCCAGCGGGTCTGCCTTGCCATCTTTATCCGGGACAGTAAACACGCCCACCACCTTATGACCCTGCTTCCGGAGGCTGGTGTACACTTCCTGTCCAAACAAGCTCTGACCAATCAGCGCCAGCCTCAGCTTATTTTGGTAGCGAGCCTGTGTGGAGAAGTAGATTACTTTCAGTGACAAGACGATATTGACTAGAGAAACTGATTAACCAAATAATAATAATAATACTAAAATAATAATAATAATAATAAATTAAAAAAAAAACATTCAGGGAGTTTTAACTTATATTTAGCTAACTAATGCATAATAGAGCTGACTTTGTTTTGCTGTCTTTTCACCAGAATATGTAAAGATTATAAATAAACTTCATACAAAATTGCACTGTACAGTAAATGGGTTAAAGTTATTCTATGCTCTTTAGTGCACTTATATATGGAGCTATTTGTGGCTGTAGGAGAGTGTTTTTATGGCTGTCAGGAAACTGGAGGTTTGTTAAGATGATCACCTTGAAATTACGCCCAAGATAAGAGCCGAAAACTAGAAACAGACTTTTAACAATTTGTTGAGTTAGTTAGTGTCAATGTTGCACTCATCAGATAAAAAAAAAGCTATTTATAAATGACGCTTTTGCGTGTCTTTAGTAATGTGATATGCAGTGCCAGTTCCCCAACACTTGCTGATGCAACTCAGTGCATGCCTTTCTGCTGGGAAGTAACACACACACATACACACAGAGAGAGAGAGAGAGAGAGAGAGAGCAACGTGGCCACTGGGAACACTGTGCAGCTCCACAGCAGACACTATGCCAGCTAGAAGCCTCTAGAGCCATGAATTGTGCACTATTATGTGCAGAGGATGGTAATAAATCAGCTCGTGCACCCACATCTCCACCAGCACCCTGTCTGACATAAAGCACTCAGAATGAGAGATTAAGATTACAGCACTGACTGTCCTTTTATTATCCAGGACGATCCAGGATTGCACTATTTATCTGTTGTTGTTCACCCTGTTTTCTCACAGTCTCGCGGCGAGCCTTCCCTACTGCAATTTTTCATTCATTGCTAACAGCAGCAACAAAGCCAAGGTTAAACAGGCGCAGTGGTTACTCACGGAGGATGTGGAAAATTTCCTAACGACCGTGCTAACCGTCCACAACATGGCGACAATGCAAAGATAAAAAAAAAAAAACAAAGAAAGAAAGTACACTGGGGACGCACACCTGCCCACGAGCGCGTGTATTTCTGCGCGAGCAGCTCAGACTCGCCGCAGCCGATTTATATGACAGACGGCTGCTGTGCTGTGACGGCCCTGTACGTGCGCGTCACTGTTGCGTACGTGCGCGCCCCCGCTTATATACTGTTCATCCCCAGCTGACGCATCCGTCCAACTGTGGACTACCAGCAAAGTAGCCGCAAACAAAGCTAGAGTGTATTATTTGTTTAATCTCCAAATTGTTTTCAGTAGACTAATATTAATATAAATTTTAATTCATGATCTATTAAAAGTTCTGTGAGGGCTTATATTCCATCTCAAATGATTCCCACCATTAATCTGAATCAGGATGGATGCAGGGACCCTAACAACACAACTGAATAAACTGGGCTAAATTAGAACTAAAGTTAAAATTAAACCCCAAAGGGGAAAGGTTTGTGTGTCCACACTTTATGAATAAATTCATGCATTTTCATTCTAGCTATTCTATATATCTGATAATAACATTGGCTAAGAAAACATGCTGCTACCTGTTGTTTGATGCTGGAAGCATTTTCAGACAAGACAGTTTACACGAACAAAATATGCTCCCTACAGATTTATAGATTTCCTGATAAGGTCACAGCAGTAAAGTAGACCAAATGTTCTGGTATTGGTTCACAAAAACCTATTAATTGTGCTAAGGTAGGACAGTTTGGCAAGGTAGGACATAAATTGTCAGAAAAAGGATACCCATAATTTTGTATTATTCTGCAGTATACAACACCCCCCCCCCCCCCCCCCCCCCCCCAAAAAAATGTTGTGCATCATGATATAGTTTCAAACTAATAAAGAAACAAGAAGTAAAACAAGTTTCACGGTGGCGCAGTGGGTAGCATTGCTGCCACACAGCTCTGTGTTCTGCGTTTGATCCTGAGCTCGAGTCTTTCTGTGCAGAGGTTTGTATGTTCTTCCTGTGTTCTCTGATTTCCTCCCACTGTCCAAAAACACTACTTGCATTGGCTATGCCCCAAGGTGTGTGTATAAATGGTTCCCTGTGATGGACTGGCATCCCATCAGGGGTCTCTTCTCCTGCCTTGTGCCCAGTGTTTCCAGGATAGGCTCTGGATCCACTGTGACCCTTTCTTTTGCGAATGATGGTATCTGCCCCATCCATTAATTATCATAATAATATCATCACACCCCACACTGTAGTCTGTGCATGAGTTGCAGGTAGGGTGAGTTTTCTCCAGAACCTCTTTATTACAATATTGTATGTAATGGCTGAGTTGTTATTACTGCTGCTATAACTACTGAAGCCATTCCTGCTTAATTACTGCTTCATTACTGCTTATAATTAGATATAATATAATCTCATAATTAAGCCATCTTTGGGTTTCTTATGCATCCAAAAGTATAGAAAATGGCTATTAATCCCCTCAAACTTTGCTTTTGTGACCAGGACATTGGTATTTTGAAATGTACGTATTTTCATTGAGAAAACGGGTGAATTTGAGTCTTTTCGTTCACATAAAGTCAGAAAAAAACAACATATGAATCAAATGAACATGTATTTATACTAAATAATGATCATAAAGGATTTAGCAGTGAGTAGTTTGTCTATAATATAATATAATTTATGATTATATTGTAATTGTTTTCACGAAGCAGCCCCAAAATGTAGTCTCCCATCATGATCTCGTTATATTGTCCTTGGTAGCAGTGTTCAAAGTCCAGTATATCCTGGTGGAAGTACTCGCCTTGACCCTCTGAGTACATTCCCATGTTCTCCTTGAACTAATCAAGATGAGCATCAAAGATATGGAGGATAAGAGGTAAGAGACATCGTGCAGCCCACTGTGCCGTAGTTCTTCACCAGAGTCTCAACCAGCTCCACATAGGTTTCGGCTCTTGGGGAATTCCTTGCACTCCAGAATCTTCTTTATCTGTGGTCCAGTGAAGACACTGGCTTTGAATTTTGCCTCAGACACCTTAGAAAAGAAGTCTTGAAGGTACTTGAAGGCTGCCAACTCCTTATCTAGAGCTGTGACAAATTGTTTCATAAGGCCCAATTTGATGTGCAGTGACAGCATCAGCACCTTCCAGGGGTCCACCAATGGCTCCCACATGACGTTCCTCCCCATAACGAACTCGATCCACTGTGGCCAGACTCGCCTTTGGTAGTGTGCCTTGGTGTCCCTGCTGTCCCAAAGACAAAGATAGCAGGGAAACTTGGTAAAGCATCCTTGCAGACCCATCAGGAATGCCACCATTTTGAAGTCTCTGATGACCTCTGAGCCTTACTCATCATACTTCAAGGCGTACAGAAATGTCTTGACGCTCTTGTAATCTTCTTTGAGGTCAGAAAGAAACAACATATTTTGAAATTTACTAGTTTTTTTTCTGACTTTATTTGAAAGAAAAGACACACATTTGCCCATTTTCTTAATGCAAAAAGCAAAAGCAAAGTTTGAGGGGATTAATAGCCATTTTCTATACTTTTGCGATATAAGCAATTAGGAAATAACACTTACTACCCAGGAACAAATAAATAAATAAATAAATAAATAAAAATTTGTTACATAGTGTAATCAGAACATGCATAAATAAAAATACATTACAAATACAAACTTTTTTTGGCTAAAAATGAAATAAGTACCAGTCAGCAGTGAAAAAATTACTCATCTTGATCATCTTGATTCTGCACGTTGCTCTGGAAAACCAAAATATTAATTCAAATCAGAGTTCTCAGGATCTATTTGATGTGTTTATCTTATATCATTATGGACTGACCTCAGGTACTGCTGAAATACTACTCAAACGTTTATACAGTAGACTTTCCACATGCAACTATATGATTAATGTGTAAGTTACTTGCAATAATATTTCTACCAGAGAGGTCTTCAAATCCTTATATTCCATATGCTACATACTTCAGCTTTATAATGCAACACTACTGGATTCTTGATTCTGATTGGTCAGAAGGTATTGATTAATTTTCTATAACAGCAGTTCTGACAGTAGTTCAGTCTGCAAGGTTATATATTAAGGTGCTTGTTTTAATAAATTGTAATTTCTATAGTAAAACTTATCGGGATTTGTATGGAGGACACTCCACATAAACAGTTTAAAAAGTGCTGATACAGTGAACTGTTCTGTGAGGAGTTGTTTATTTAGCATTTTGGAAGGAGTCTCCAGTGTGAGTGCTTTGAAACAGTCAGAGGTAAAGATGTAACTTCAAGTTTTCTGACAGCTATTGCACAGAGGACTTTGTGATTTGTAGTTTCTTGGTAACATGACAATGTGTGTTTTTGTTCTGTTAAAAAAGAAAAAGAAAAAAGAGGCTGGTGAGTGAATGACTTTTTATAGCTGCTGTAAGTGATAACAGGAACTAACTTGTTTTGCGGGCTTTCCACAACATTAAATGTAACTGTACATGGATAAAAAGTATTGTGATTCTTTAAGTAATAATAAAATGTAATGACTGGCAAACTACTATGGCATGAGAGCAATACAACACTTTGGGACATGCTGATATTCGAAAATAATCAACTTCAGGGTGGAAACAGTAACTCCAATTCGTGCCGGGCCTCATCGCACCATGCAGCGTTGATGATTTTCCTACAATAGTACACACCCGGTCATTTTTTTAAATCCTTACATACAATAATCTAGCTACATAGTGAAGCATGTAGATGCAGATCACCTGATTAAGTTTCAATATTTCAGTTAAGTTCTCAATGTCAACTATTTGTACATGTTTTGCTATTAAAAACAAGCATTTGGAATATAAAGTAGTTTGATGTAAATTGAGCATAATCTACTCTACATAATCTACATAATCTAGTGAAGGTAGTTTAATTGCGGATATATCGAATCAAATCCTAAGCTTTTTAAAAATAAATAAATAAATAAAGGCTTACACAGTTTAAAAGGGCAAGACAGGGGCAAATATTATTTATTCTTACTTGGTGTACAACATCTTAACAGACATTAAAAAGAGGACTTACAATAAGAGCACTGCTGGTGGATCTTTAATGGGGCTTCAAACCCACAAAGGCTACAGAATGAAAAGGAATCAATAAAAAACCAATTCACCGAAGCCATGGAATCGATTCATTCATGTGGTCTGGCATAGGGGGGAGTCAACAACCAGAATCAGACACTGGACCACTTCACTGAAAGAACGAAAAAGTGCTTGAACTAACTAGTACATACAAGTGACTGCATTATAATTACATTAGATTTATTTTAAAAGCCTGTTTCCTCTGATCAGTCAGCTCCTGATATGATGCATGGATTTCAACACAAGTTATGGCATTTACAGTTATCTCCCAATACTGGTGGATAACAAAAGAATAACACACTGAAATTTGTTTCCACCTCATGCTTCACTTCATTGGGTGCTTTTACACAAACATAAATAGTTGAAGCACTCAACAGCGCCCTCACACAGTCTGGATATAGCACCTGTTATTACACATGAATAAGAGGTCCTAGTTCGCAACAAATCCAACAAGTGTCAAGACGTTAAACAAGCTCAGTCATGTTTTGTCCTTGGAGGATGTAGCCCCTCACATTCTGCATGCAGGAGGGATCTCATTCTGACATTACTACACACATCTCAGCTACTAATCCCACAATTCTTGGCTTCAGGACAAGTCCAGCAGCCGATGACATCACAGGAAACGGATTCCAGCTCCAAACTGTACACCGTCGCATATCCTTTACAGGGAAACAGAATGAAATTAAAACTCACAGACGAAAAAAAAGCACACAAACCAAAAACATGAAGGAAAATACATTAAAGGGAAAAATAATTTATAAAGTGCAAAGTGATAAAAGTGCCAAAATAATGGAGGCACTCAAGTAACCTGAAATGATATTAAGGAAATTGCTTCAAAGTGGATAGGCTGTTTTCTCTTCTGCTTATTATTATGACTTACCCTGTGTTACAGCATTTCCATAATGTCTCATGAATCAGACACAGATTTGTATTCCATTTCTATGCGACTTTAATGAATGTCCCACATGGACACCCTAAAGATTTACACTTCCCAAAAGAGTTTCTGCCCACGTCTCTCCCTTAATCTGCATAATCTCACTGTGATACTGCTGATTTGTACCTAAGAACTGCTGCTATAATCATAAAGACTGTCTTGTACTCATCCCAAGGCTCTTAGCCTATATTCACACTAAGTGCTTGTAGCGCTTGTAGTTTGTTTCTTGGGAGTGTGTAGCGACCGCTTAAATGGTAACTAATTGCAGGTAGGAACTAAAATGAGTAGGAACTAATATGAGTGGGGAACTGAAGACATGTCACATCACATGCACCATATGACTGGCCCAAGGAACCATCTGCATTTACTGTTTATCTTTTACTCTTCTACACCTGTAATGATTTATAATTCTACTATCTCGTGTCGCCCAGAAGAGGATGGGTTCTCTTTTGAGTCAAGGTGTTCCTCACATTGTGTCGGGAAGTTTTTCCTCACCACTGTTGACTCTTGCTTGTTTCTTAGAGCTCTGTAAAACTGCTTTATGAAAATGTCTATTGTTAAATTGTTTGCTGTACAAATAAAATTGAACCGAATTAAACTGAATAAGGGCCAATGAACTGTGCATATGCTTATGGACTGGAAAGTACTGTATGTGCATACTAGTACCTGTCTCCGCTCTGAACACCCATGGGAATGCAGTAATTGAGTTCTAGTCTTGCGATGTTTCCCAACCGGAGGATGATGCCTGCACCGTAGGACCAGCGAATACATTCCGCTAACTTCTGTAAGTGTGCGTGTGGACCCTCCCCTGAACAATGGAAAACCAGGAAACACATACCAAAATTTATTTTATCAGTGCACAGAAATATTTAGCCAAAATTACCTGGCCATTGTTTAAGCCCTGCTTTACAAGATCACATTTATTGCATTTGGCAGACGCCTTTATCCAGAGCAACAGAAGTGTGTTGAAGTCCCTGTCAATAAATACATCCTGATACTACTTCACTAAGTCACGGACTAAGAATACCATCAGTCTAAAAACTCTGTTGGGGAGGTAATATAGTAAGAAAAGCACACAGGCAACACATTATTTTTTATTTAAAGACTGCCAGTGACTTGGCTGTTCGGACATCTAGGGGAAGTTCATTCCACCACCTAGGTGCCAGAACAGACAAGAATCTTCACGCATGCCTTCACAAATAAACAGTGGCAACTGCTGTCTGATAACTTGTGCACACGGTTAGAGGGTATATTGGAAGTGATTTATAAAATGAATTGTGTAAATGACATCACATGCAAAGGAAGTGAAGAGAACAATATGTAAATATGTTCTTTGCTTGTACTATGTGTTCTTGAAAGCTGTGGAGAGTTTAAATCTCAAAGAAAAAAACAAAGTAAATGTAAAGAAAACCTTTTAAAGGCTTTTGTTAAATTCTGCCAGCATAAGAAGAGTGAATGAATGGCAGTATTAAATATAAAACCAACTTTACTGCAGGGTATGAAATTAATAATTTTGAGAAACTCTGACTATGTTGAAATTCTGAGTTTTAATTCTTACAAATTTAATAACTGCCCGTCATTTGTCTTAATACACAGATATTCTATGCATGAGTTCAAATAAAATATCAAATAAAACTTAAGACAGCAATAATTGTGAGGAATGTTAATATAGCTTCAAGCACATCTTGTGGATGAATATAAATCATTTCACGTGACTCTTGCGATTGTCAGGCAACTCTGACATACTGACCATAGTTGAGGTTGCACAGATTTCCCGCATTAAGGAAGAAGTGTGTTCTGAAGAGATCAGCGAAGCCACCCCGGGTAGTGCGGAACGGAAGTGGTGTGTACAGGTGGAGCCCACCAGCCCAATATGCATCTCCACCCAGGTAGTCACCTGAACAGGAGAAGCAGACACATAATTTTTAAGAAACCGTCCAATTCTTAATTTGAAAAGAGATCTTTTTTTTTAGGATTTTAAAATATTTTTTAAATGTAAAGTGTCTGTGAAGAGGAACTGACCTTCACTCTGTGGGCCAATGCAGTACATGCCAAATCCTCTCACGCTGGTCGGACCACCCAGGTAGAACCTGACATCAGAAACAAAGCACACAGCAACACACGTCCATGAATCATGTATTCCAAAACTAATTCCAGTGTTTTATTTCTGTAGTTAAATGCTGGGAGTCTGCAGGAATACCTAAGTTACATTTAATACCATCCACCTAAAATTGAACTGAAGACCTAATTTGCAGTGATGTACTTTTTTCTGGTTACAAACCCAAACATCATTAAGCCAGATAGACAACGTCCGACAGTCCCTGACTGTGTGAAATCAGGTGTGTTTGGATTTGATACACAAATATGGAGTGGACAGTGGATTCAAAATGTTTATTACATTTTAATTACAATACAGGATTGCTTACACTACTTTATTACACTACAGGATTACTCTAACATAAAATGTATGGAGGTGAAAATATATACAACTTTAGCCTCTATTTGCATGTATGACATAATATTCAGTGTAATTTCATCTGATTTGCCAATACACTATTGCAGTTTAATGTGGCAGTTAAAGGGTATTGTTTAGCTGAACTGACGTAGTTTTAAGTTACTGACTGATGGAGTTTTTTTTATAAACTGCCTAGTAAGTCAGTTACATCGGTAACATATTTAGTTGTACAATACTAGTAATTTTTCCGACAAACTGTGGTGCATGAAATGGAAAATTACACATACCTGTCTGCAATGGAGACGGGTTGACCCCCAATAGGAAAGATCATTCCTCCCCATAGAGATGCCGAGAGCACCTGAACAACACACAAACATTTTTAGTCTATGTACAACTAAAATAGATGTTCTGTCCAATGGTATTTCTCACAAGATGGACTTACAGAACCCCAGAGGAATGGTTTGTTTAACTGCAGCTCAAAGTCTTCCTTCAGGAAGCTTGTATCTCCTCCAGTGTAGCCTGCTAGCTCCTGTAACAACATAGCCAATGTACTGAGTTCATTAACACAGCTGAAATTCTCATCAGCAACCAAATGGGGTGCAAAGCAGACAGAAATGCAAAAATCACAATGATAAATGTGAAAATATTTTACTGCCTGAACACACCTGGTTGATCCGCAGTAAAGCACCTTTTCTTGGAAGGATGGCAGAGTTCCTGGTGTCTATCGTCATCGTGTGCTAGAGTGACATCAGCGGACAAAAGACATTTCTATAAATTTCAAACTTACGAGGAAGTTATTACTGTTTCATGCATGTTCAAAGAATATTACTACAATATACTCCTGTACAGACATTTTCATACCTTCAGGTTAAAATGACAAAGTTTAAAACTGTTGGTGAATTGATGTCGTGCTGTTAGATATACCCATATTTCATTTTTAACATTACAGATTTCTTTTTTGTGTAAGTATAGAGGTGCAGTTTCCTTTCTACCATCCAGAACCCACATACACAAATCTCTGCACTTGACTACTATGGCGCTAAGATGTAAACATTTTCTTGTTAAGATAACACATAGTAGTCAGAAGTCTTTTCAGTTGTTAAGAGAAATAAGCATTTTACATGATTTTCCTGGTTTAAGCTTGAGATGACCCACCGAGAGAGCAGATTTGAGAGTGTGGCCGCTTTCTTCTCGCACGGCAAATGACGCGCTGCGTGCGAGACAGCTCAGCTCCCGCCACACACCCTCCCACTTCAGTGTGTGATCCGTCATCCACAGAGGGAACTGCGGGAGAGAAGGGTAAAGATTGAGTCAAAGTTTCAGATTGCGAATCAATGTGCTAGTTGTTACTGATTTGTATAACAATCCAGCAGTGAGGACGTTATGTTTCTTTCATTAGTACAACTACAGTAAAAGTACAGAACAAGCTTTTTAGACAAACACCACATCTCAGTATCTCCAAATACATGCCCGGTCACTCTGCAACTTTCACACAAACACATGGACACACACATATTTTGCTACATGTCAATGGGTCCTTCATCAGTATTACCATCTGCACAAAATCAACAATCAACTACAGTTAAAATGTTAGTGACATGACTATTAATTCAACGGACATCTTCTTTAACTCTTTCTCACACTTATGGGTCCATAGGTTTGTGAAACAGGAAACAATTCGATCTCTAATGAGTGGCTATATTTAGAGATTTCACAATGGCCGGGGTCCCTTTATACCCCAGTACCTCAACCTGTACTCAATCCCTCCAGCAGCATCTAGCAGTTTTTGGGAGATGGAAGGAAACTAGAGCTCAGGTTCAAACCTTGGACCCTGGAGCTGTGAGACATCAATGCTACCTGCTGCAGCACTGTGCCACTGAAATAAAATCATTACAATACCTCTACTGTTAAACAAAAATTCCAGATACAAATAAAATTGAACTGATAGAAGCTTACATTAAGTTCAGTGGAAACTCCCCTGTCAGTCTCCTTCAGTGAACTCCATGGAAACTGACCAGTTACTTTGTAAAGGTTTAGTGCGAGGCTGAAGGAATGAACATAAAGGGAATTTGGTTAAAGGAACATTTTCACCAGGTGAAATCAGTTTCACAAAACTTCTAGGGTCGTACTTGCGTTCATAATAGCCAGGCTGAGGTTTAAAGAAAGACAAGCCGTATGATGTCTCCTTAGTCCCGTAAGAAAACTGGAAGGTGAGCTTCTCCCCACGACCAAACATGTTGGGTAGTTTAACGCCAAGCACCTGTAAAGAGGAACATATACAGACCATGTTCTTATATTAAATACACAAGAATTATTTTCAGTATTATATTCAGTGTTATCTGAGAAGCTACTGCAGCAATAAAATGTTATACAGTATCAGGTCTAATATTACAAGATAAGCTAAGATACTTTATTGCTATTGTAGCTTATACAGTGAAATTCCATTGGCAACAGTCCTTAAAAGCAGCTTAGTAAAGTTACAAGTGACAAAGATATATACATACAATACACAATCCAATGACATCAACAAACTCAATAAACAAATAGTGTGTTGAATAATTTTGAACAGTATTAATATGTTTTAAATAGCATGTGTTCTTGTAAATTTAATAGACTTTGGGTGTTGTGTTGCCCTCACCATGCTACCCTCATTGTTTCCAACCATGGTGTTATAACTGCCCGTCACCCTCTTCATCTCCGCCACCTCAAATGTCACATCCAGACCATTAGGCAAGGCATCATCTCCTGAGAACCAGAGTGTCAGTGTTAGGAACATCATTCAGGCAGGACGTACATTAAAAATACATTTATACCACAGCACGGTTGAATGCTCAGTAAGATTGGTCAGAAGGTGTATGTTATTTTATTATAACAGCAGGGCTTGGAAAGTAGTTCTGACTGTAACATGAACAATAGGTTAACATTAATGTGCTCGTTCCAATACTTTATTGTTTCTATAGTAATAGCTCATACACAGGAACTTGTACCATGGATGCGCCATATAATTTAAGACTAATAATAAACAGATTTAAAAATTATCTTGTTTTTAACAAAGTAAAACCTATAATTGTTGACATGGTAACATTTTTGGTTAGGAGACATTTATTTAACATTTATGGAAAGAGTCTCGGTTGTAAGCCCCTTGTAACAGTCATGGTGCTTTGCTTTGCATTTTTTGAGAAAGACACACAGACAGACAGAGAGAGAGAGAGAGAGATCTGATTGAGCAAGAGAGGAAAAACAGAGAGGCTGGTGAGGAATTGACTGTTTATCACAGCTATAACATCAGTGAGAACAAGAACTAACTTTCTTGGTAGTTCCATAACATCAAATCTTGGTCAAATCATGGACTATAAACTGTTAAAATAAGCAATATTTCATACATCAATAATTAAACATTGTTATCATTGGCAAATTGCTGTGGTATAAGCAGAATAACACACTCCAGTTCATGACATTATAACCCATTCCTTTATTTTCATACAACAGGATGATGGTTTGCTATGTTATTCCTTACTTGGGACATTTTGTTGAATTATAGACTCCTTGCTAAATAGTCACCAGTATTAACACAAGCACTCATGCAATGTTCAAAAATATAATAAACACACACAGACACAAAATAGTGTGCATATTGTACCTTCTGAGATGTCAATAAGAACTTGCACCTCTTTGAATATGCCCAAACGGAGCAACTTCATCCGAGCTTCATGTGATTTCTTCATCACCTGCAAAGCAAACACATAAAACAACATTCACCTCACAAAGTCCCATCAACCAAGCGAACCATCTCGTCTAACCACTACACTTACATCGATGAGATTTTTGGCATTGAAGACATCAGCGATCTCATAGCCCAGGTAGTCCTCTTTAGTTCTTCCCAAGCCTTCGATGCTGACATGTTGCACAACAATCTAAAGTGATCAGAATCATAAGACATATAGGTGAAAAAGAAGATCAGAACATATTACCAGTTATGCTTTGATTACAGCGTTTTTCTTATTCTGTTTACAGCTCTTAATGAATTAACTCTGGTATGTTGCTAATCCCCTGATTCAGCATAACCCAAATGGAGCACCTCTCAGTGGAAGCAGGTCTGCTGTTCATTCCAAGAATCACTCACAGTCATTTTTTTTTGTAACAACACAAAATCTAGGTGCTGTCTCACTCTGTGTAACACCACTGTCACTGATACACTGCATAAATCTACAGGGCATCCCAAAATTCTCCATACATAGGGGAAATTAACTGCAAAATGTCTTGCAAAATTTTTCATACTTAGTTTATATATATTTTTTCAGATAGCCTTTAAGAATGCCTTTGACAAAAGAAGAATGTATTGAAATCATTCTCATGGCTGGATCTGGAAGCTGTCGCAAGGTTGCGATGGACATGCAATTACATGCATAACACCAGATGTGTAACATCATCATGAGCTGGAGAGATGACTCTGTGTGTTTTTACAAAAAAAATGCCAATCATGTAGAGGTTGTTTTGTAAATAATGTTACATTTTGCTAAAAAGTGTTAATTTTCCCTATGTATGGAGACTTTTGGGATGTCCTGTACAGTCTGGGATAGAAAGAAATCAGCCCCAGCCTCAATTCTTCATACCATTCTGTATATTTTTCTTAGGACTGATGGTGGTGCTGTTGCACTGGATTCTACAAAAGTCCAAAATAATCCAAGTAATAATAATGATAATAATCCAACATTGGTTTCCAGCAAATAATCTACACTGGAGGCCTATAATTCAACATATTGATGTAGTTTTATCTTTGAAAGACATAAGAAGAGGGCTTAACCCTGTTAGCTCATTTATAGCAGCCAGACCTGGAATGAATACATTTTATTCAAGCAATGAAGTGAACTCACATCTTTATTTTCTAGGACTTCTTTCTTGGTTTCTTGCTGTGCCTCCACCACTTCCAGGTCATCCGGGTGAACGCCCAGGTCACGCCCGTGCATGGGGACAGGGTCCATGCTCTACAGTTTAACAGTACAAACACGTACAAACCTAAATAATCACAGCAAACACATCGCTAATTCATACAGTATGCACAATGCATTAACGGAATGACAATCCAGCTGTGCAGAGATCCAGTGGAGGGCAGTGAAGCACGTTTAACACAACAGAGGTACATTACATTAGGCATGGATAAGAGAGGTCACACACAAATGAAGCGTATTTTCCATTAAGCCTTCTCAAAATACAATTACCCTTGCGTGCACCATGCCCATGTTCACGTCCTTACAGTGATATATATATTTAAATTTGCTAGGTAAACGCTGTTATCCTGAGATGGAGATTTTCTTATTTAACAGCGGACCCGACCCCTTTCCAGGGAGACGCCATGACACACGCGCAGCCTCGCTGCAGGTCTGCACTGTGATTGGTCAGAGCACATGACGTCATGACAGAATGGGCGGAGCTACGTATGATGCACCCGGAAGCGCCATGTCAATCTCGATGATCCCAATGGGAACCGGTGAAAGTAGAAAAATGTAAAGAAAAATGAAAGTGAATATTTAGATAAATATCATTTGCATAAATGTATAATTACATTCTAACATCATTACATTAGACTCTCAACTCTCTTCTTATAAGACAAATTAGACTTACCATAATACCACACAGCTCTATAGCGCCATTTAGTGAGTTACGTGGGGAACAAAACATGTAGGGGTGTGCTGTGAGAGGAAAATAATCAACGACTGGGTGGTGCATTGAAAAGGAGTTACTGGTAACACACCAAAGTTCATTATTTTCTAATAACAGCTCGTCCCAGAGTGTTTAATTACTACTTATATGGAGGCTACTACAGCGATTTGCCAATTTGTCAACAATTACTTTCTTTTTTATTAATTAAAGATCACACATTTGATTTGTTTATAGTTACATTTAATGTTATTGAATGCAAAACAAATGTTATCACTTAAGTTATAACAGATACAAACAGTTTTACTTGGAACAATCTCTCTTTTCTTCTCTCCTTCTTGTAATAACACAAAAAAGCAGCTTGGCATATTACAGAGAAAGCACAAGCTCCTCTGTCCTGAAGGCTTTCCTGTGGTGGAAAACTTACTGACTGTTACAAAGCCCTGACACTGGAGACTCCTTCCATAAATGTTAATAAATGTCTCCTGACAGGAAACTTCACCATATCGACATGTTTTTCCCTGTTAAGTAACGACACTTAAAAAAAAAAAAAAAGCCATTTATTATTATGTGGATCATCTGCTGTACAAGTCTCTGTGAATGAGATGTTAGTATAGAAACAATAACGTATTAGAACATTTGCGTTAATATATACCTGATCTGAATTACAGCCAGAACTGCTGTCAGGGCTGCTGTTACAGAAAATGAATCAACACCCTCTGACCAATCAGATTTGAGAAAACAGCAGTGCTGTAGAAACTATTCTATACTATCAGTAGACAGTTTATTAGGTACACTTAGATTATTCCCTGGTACTTTTTTAAATTACAGGAACAAACACAATTTGTCAGCCCCCTTAATGTAACAAGATCAGCATAGGACCACCGCTGATCAAATATTACTTGGGGGAGAGTTGTGGCTTGGATCATTCTTCTGGTAATGGCATAGTGTGGTGCTGATACAAGTGTCACAGTAGCATTTCTGGGATTTTTAACTTAGCCAGTAATAGACAGCCAGTATCTGGTTACCTTTCTTACAACGCCCTTTGTATAAAATCAAATTCAGCCACATCACCCTTGTTTGTTCGAATTTCATACAAACTTCACATTGAGTTCTTGGGGCCTTTTATTAAATATACTTTTGATGATATGTTGTCATTCAAATATATAGAGTTAATTTATTCATGATTCTATTGTTTCATCATAAATACTTTGTTTAAACTTCTAATATTTAAGTAAAAATTGTAATAAATATTATGTATGGACTAATTACTTTTGAACTTTTTTTTCCATTAACATCAACTGCTGCCATGTCCGGACTAAACAGGTTTCCATGTCCATAACCCCATATTTGTCATTATAGAACATTAATGTCATGAAAGAAAGAAAGAAAGAAATCAGCCAACATTTAGCCTACATTTAGTTTCTGAGTGATAGAGATTAAACCTGGTGATTCAACATTACCTATTATTATATCATTTCTAATGAATCTTTGGAATATATTCACCAGCACTCCAGTTTAGATGTAGGTAGAGCTGGGATTTATTATTCAAGTAAAACTTAATTTGTCAATCAATTAATTACTGAGTATTACATAAGCTATAAACTGCATTCCTATGATTCAGCATATTCAACAGGTCTTACAAATATACCATTAGACAGAACTAGTTATAATAGTTATCAAAAGATTGAATGCAATTTTTTAAATTGTGACACTACACTTTTGTTGAAGCAAGTTACAAGTTATTAGCAAACAAAAAACCCAACATACTATGATACGTTCAGTATATTACTACTTTAAAAAAGAGGTATGTGTGTTTGTTTGATGCTTGAGTGATTTTACCAACACCATTAGTGTGAATGGTTGAGATTTGTTGTCTGCTTGGTCATGAGTTTGGCCAGCAGAGGGAAATATCATCTCTCTAATCACATCTACAGGTCAGCACATGTGCTCCTTCACAGCCTTCAGGAAGACAGAATAACGGCCCAGAAACCTGACTGTACCTTCTACTATATATTTGCCTTTAGTCTTTAATAAAAATGATATTTTTGCTATTCAGTAAGTCACTATAAAGTACCTGGACATGACAAGGTGTGAAGACGACTTAATAGTAGATTTCTTATAGATGAATTACTTTAAATGAATAATGAACTGTCGTGAATTAGTCTATTATTAAGTTATTAAGTGTTTATTAACTCTTCAGTGCTTTTATATAGGCTTAACAGATTGTGGGTGTGATTGAGAGCATTTCTGTCTCTCTGGAACGTTCCAAACCGTGCTATCTGTACTACAACCGCAGATATACTATAGTTAAAAGTGACACGCTGTTTTCACACACTATTTAGTGGAGCAGTGTGCGGTTTCGGACGATGCCTTTCTCTCTCTCTCTCTCTCTCTCTCTCTCTCTCTCTCCACATCCAGTCTCCTCCTCAAACGCGTGCAAGCCAATGAGAAGCTCTCTTACACTCACCTCTCTCTCTCTCTCTCTCTCTCTTTCTCTCTCTCAGTCTTGATCGTTCCTCTTATCACAGAAACACGCATCTCTGGCAAACTGCGCTCAGTCCCAGCTCTCGCCATGGCAAGTGCGCGCTTTCCTCGGCTCCTCTGTTTGCTTTTTGTCCTCATCAGCACTTGCACTGTAATGGGAAATGTCGGGACGGCAGGTCAGTCCTCTTTTATCTTATCCTCATCTTCATTTTCACCATTATCTTTCATATCATTGCACTGCCAAAACTTTTAACACCATGTCCATGTCTCCAAATACTTCATTAACGCAAAAATGATCTCCAGCTAGGCTACCCATCCAGATCATTTGTAAAGGTTAGTTGATTGCTGTGTATGTTGTGAAATGCTCACTGCTGCCTAATTAGATCCCCTGATGATCCTCTTGCTTCAGTTTTATTCGGAAAACTAAGTGTAACTTATTTACGCACGCGTGTGCGCAATAACAAAGTCTATTGTGTGGTTTAGTTGAAAAAGCCTGCATGGGGTGTCTCAGGGGGTCCATCTGGTCCAGGGCTCGTGAAGGGTGTCGATCCTCCGACTTATCGACCCCTCACGGATACACTATAGACCCCTCACCGATATCCCTATCGACCCCTCACTGGCATCATCGACAGTTTGCAGAAACCCTGTGGGCTTCAGTAATAGCAAATCAGTCGATACCTGACCATGCAAAGACCCTGGTGTGTGTTTAAAGTGGATGTGATTTGGGATTGGGGCTGGGCTTCGGTGTGTTAAGGAGAGATGTAGAGGCATTAAACTCAGTGCATCACTGGCTCTGGCACTCAGATAATATGAAATAAATATTTATTATTATTTTTATAATTTTTTTTTTAGATATTTTTTAAAATAATTATTAGCATTTATTTATTTATTTATCTGTCTATTTTTATTTATTTATTTATTTACATTTTGTAAATTACCAACACTTGGGTAGCCAATAGAAATGATACCATGATGATACCAAGATACATGATTGTAATGAAGCCTTAATTTCCTGTTGCAAAAACATTTTTATTATAAAATCTATATAGGCTACACAGCAGTTAACAACTGTGTTGATCTAAGAAATTTTCCCTTAAACAAAAGCAGTTTAAAACTGCATTTTTAATTACTGCCATTATGCCATGTTATGATTGATTGTGTGTGCGCCTCTTCAATTTAACACCCACTAATAGCCTGTGTGTGTCAGCAGACTTCCTCTAATATGAAATAACAGTCCATCTCATCCACCCTCAGGCATGAGATGTAATTGTGTTTTCATTTATGTGTTTAGGTTGTTATGATATTATTATCTTTATGTTGTTATTGTATTGTTTAATTTTATTGAGATCTGAGCATTTTGATACTGCAGTGGTGCAGTGTTTTATTTGTCTAAAAAGGAAATAAGGAAAATGGATGGGAATAAATAAAAACTGGAAAGACCTATACCCTGCAATGGACTGGTGTTCTATCCAGGGTGTATTCCCACATTGTGTGTAGTGTTCCCAGGACAGGCTTTGGATTGAATGGATTGAATGGATGGAAAGACCTTCTGTTCTACTCCAAGATCAATGGACAATTATATTGCTAAAATTAGTGAAATGGATGAATTACTGTACATCCATCCTTCCATCCATTCATTCATTCATTCATTCATATGTCATGTATATCTTATGTTCATGCATAGCTCATGTCTTCATTAGTGCTTAATAAACTTAAATATGCTTAAAAATCTAGGAGAGTTAAAAATTCAACACTTTGGGATTGTATTACTGCTGGTACACAGAGTAGGTTTTCTTATTTTATGTCTCTCACACTCTACCTGTTGTACTGTTTTGTAATTATTTTCCCTACTGTAATATAGTAATAAATTACAAGACCAAGGAGCAGCTTCAGCCAAAGCAATGCACTGTTCAGTCAGATAGTCAGATCTGAGGGTCTTCAATACACTACACTGAAACCGTCCTGAAATCTTCCTATTATTTTTAACAATATGTATTGTAAAAACAGCTTTGGGCAGTGTCACCTCACAGCCCCAGGGTTCCTGGTTCAATCCTGAACTCAGGTTATTGTCTGTGCAGAGTTTTGCATGTTCTCCCTCCCAAAAACATGCCTGTTAGTTGAATTGGCAACTCAATTGCCTCAGTTGTGAATGTGTGTGCATGGCGTGCATGGTGCATGGTGTATTCCCACCTCGCACACAGTATTCCAGGGACAGGTTCTGGAAATCCAGATGAAGATTTAGATCCCTAATGAGCAAGCCAGAGGTGACAGTGAGGATAAACTCCCTGAGACGAGATAAGGAAGAAACCTGGAGAGGAACCAGACTCAAAAGGGAGTCGAGAGACACTGGATAGTGGGATTATAAAGCATTTTGTACTAAGTCTGTTTACAGGATATTCAGTGTGAGCAGATTGTGAATAAGACTCATATGAGCACAGAACAGTCTCTATGATTACAGCAGATGAGATTATGCACTGAAGCAATGGTGAGACTTATGCATAAACTATAACACTGGATAGTGGAGCACTACCAGTGAGTAACGTATGGTTTCTCTCTCTCAGACGTAGACGAGTGTTCCATGGGTACAGATGACTGCCACATCGATGCTCTGTGCCAAAACACCCCAAAGTCCTTCAGGTGCATCTGTAAGGCTGGTTACAGGGGAGACGGCAAGCACTGTGAAGGTGGGTTTTCATTCTTCACATGTAAATACATCCCTGTACAGAAATTTACATGGTTATACTCTCTCTTTCTTTATTTTGCTCTTGTACTTTATTTAGTGTGGGTTATACAGCTGTTCCCCAGCTCCTGCTGTGGGTCTTAATTAGTATGGAGGAAGTGGGGTGTGGATGGTGTGAGGTGCTGCCCCAGCATTCACACCTCCAGCTCCTTTTCTGCCTGAGAGCACAGCACAGCTTGAGCTAATGCACACACACACACACACACACACACACACACACACCCTTTAATTACGCTTGTGCAATTACTTACATAGGACAACATATGAGGCACACACATCATTTGTAAATTGTATTCTCACAAATTTACTCATGCGTCCATACAGACACATCTGCATACACATCTGCAGACTTGAGGTCATTCATGTCCATGCAATAAGCATCTATAGCTATAATGACACTGTGAGCATATTGGATCCCTGCAACTGATGTGCATTAAAAATCAAACCCTAGCTTGGCCCATAAGCTCATGAATGGACAATAAAATATTTCTTTAGTTGGTTTAGTATTCACCTGCCTTCATGTACGCACACACACACACACATTTTGCATATGAAAAAAATCTCTCCAGCAGAGCGCAGTGCATTATTTTGAGAGTGAAAAAGAAAGAAAGAGCTGTTAAGATCTCGTCGATAAGCATTCTAAATCTGTACATTCTGGATTATTCTTTCGCTCATTCCTCTTCCTTACCCAGATGTTTAGAGCTAATGTTTCAGGAAGTGAGGAAATGTAATTTCTATCTATTATGGAACCTGAAACCCATTTTCACCTCCATTAATGAATTAGGAGGATTTGAAATGGAATTGAATCAGGCCGTGCTCTGGACAGGATTCCCGATGCTGATGTCTGAGGGTAGAACAACCCATCTTTTATTTCTTTATTTCCTGTAAGGAAACAGACAAAATGTTCTTGAGCTTTCAGGAGCCAGTTCCTCCCACCTTAAAACCACAGTCTGCGTGCCACAGAAGTTGGAGGATTGAGAGTTTTGCTTCAGTATGAGCGCAAATCTGTGTGATGTATGTGTAGGTCAGTATTTCTGTTCTTCTGTTTGTCTTGCTCTCCTTTTCTTCCTTTCTCTGTGGCTAGATATACACAGAGGCTGGTGTGTAGTTGGTAGGAGGTCTAAAGCAAGATCTGTAATTAAAGCTTTCATGTTTGGCTTCATGTTTGGAAGTTGAGAGAACTACAGAATGCTCTGGCTAATTGTTACTCCGTCACGTTGCCTGCTTACACAGTAACGTCCTCGGCTCTGAATGTAAAGAGCTCCGAGACGCCGTGGTGTTGATTAGCGGTAGGAAGTCATGGCACGCTTTGGCTTTTGTGGTCGAGCATGTGGTGTCTCCGGGACTCTGTGATACTACACAGGCTTCCGACATGGATCCAGAACTGGGCATTGTATTTTGGCAAGCAAACAGAAACAACTTGCAGACAATTTATGGCTCATTTTGGCGCCAACTTCAGACAATGAGCCTGTACACTAGATTAGCCCTGTTACATGGGCGATTCCACTATTTAGCCACTGTAACTCTTTCTTTTCAACACTGAATCTAAGAAAACATGCATTTAACCATTTATAATGTGTTAACCCATCTAATTTTTTTTACAAGGTTTATTTGCTGACAATGGCTGTAATATAAATCTAAAGAATTACTAGAGTAATATTTCAAATTGATCTCGTCAGTCATTGTCACAATATTATTGAAAATAAAGAAAAAAGAAGGAAAGAACTTTTCTTCTTCCCGTGATCTTCAGGAAAGTCTGATGGTACAACCTCCTGTTGGAATATTCCAAATATTTCATAGGGGTGAATATGTTCGGGTAACAGGGTTGAGTAAACGTGAACTAAAATGTACATTAACTATAGTGGATGACTCATGGAAAAATGATGTTCAAGCATGAGATGTTAAATGGATTCGCAGATTAATGCAAAATATGATCTTTCAAGTATATTAATGATTATATTTTGATGTATGTTTGAAGTTTTAAGTTATTTATCAGAAACATGCACATAGGTAGTTGTTAAAGATATTTTACCTGTGTTTTAAATTCTTTTATTTTTCCCCAATCGTGAAATCCCTCACAACCTGTGACTCTATTGTCCACCATCCACAGCTTTTGTCTTTTATAGTACAAATGACTAGGTGAAAATGAGTAAATAGAGCATCCTTATTATTACCAAAGTCACTGAGTTTTATTAGTTCTTCTGGCTGTGTTTAACAATGGATGATTAAAACTATCATGACTTTAATCAGTCATGACATATTCATAATCATCCAAAGAGATACAGTTATTTGGTGGGTGAACGAGTGGCTTCTCCTCTCCTTCTGTATTGCAATCATTATTTTTGAATTATTTTCCATCGCTGTCTTTTTCTCATGCATTGGAAAAATGTGAACTTTTCTTGCTCTTGTCACCAGTTAATTGGAGGATTGAGAGGATCCAAATGTCATGCTCTTTTATCTGAGCCTGTATTATGCATTTTGTGTTGCGCTATTGATGGACGATTTCTGAGGCACAGAAATTTATGATATTCAGTCATGGAAAGTTCTACATAGTTGAATAAGTTGCACAACAGGCAAGTATGTTTACTCTTTCACATACAAGGATTTCTTTTCTAGCGAGTGCTTGTATAATATAATATATGCTTATTTATACCACAGCCCTGTGGAATTCTCGATTCTGATTGGTCAGAAGCTGATTAATTTTCTATAACAGGAGCTCTGACAATAGTACCAGCTGCAAATCCCAGTTTCATAGGGACATGTATGACAGATGCACCACATAATCTAAACTTAGGGATAAACAGATTAAAGCACATGGTGTTATTTAACAAAAAAAAATTGTTGAAATGGTTTTAAGTTTGAAGTTTTCTGTAAGGAGACCTTTTTTTGGGGAAGGTCTTGGGGGTAGAGGACTTTGCTCTTCTTCTTTGCACTTTCTCAAGCTGTGTTTTTGTATTTTTTTGTATTTTCTTTTTTTGTAGAGAGAAAAAGTAAGGGTTGGTGAGGGAACTACTGTTATTCCACTTAAAATGTAAGTGGATTCCACTTATAATGTAAGTGGAAATAATTAGCATTCCCCAACATTAAATATAACTATAAACACAAAGGTCTGATATCATTCTTCAATAAATAACAAATAGTTAATGTTGGCAAATTGCTGTGGTATAAGAGTAATAAAACACTTTATGAAATGCTGTTATTGGAAAATAATCTACTTCAGGGTGGAAAAAGTAATTCCAATTCATCACACCACTCATTTGTTGATTATTTTCCTATAACACCATGGCCTGTTATGTTTTATTATTAACATATACACTTAGGACGATTTTATCAGGTGCACCCACCATATAAATTTTTTGAAACTGTCCATCAGAGTGGTGCGCTATTATCTGCACAGCGCTGGCACTGACATGATATTTTCAAAGCAGCAAAATAAAATCAAATAAAGTAAATTAAATTAACATTTCATGTTAGGAATACAGTATGGATCAATCTTCTGAACGACACATTTGCGCTTCAGAACCTTATTTCTCTCTTGATGCAATGTATACATTATGATCAACCGAGAAGAATTTGTGGAATTGTGTCATAATATTTTTGCAGAAAAGTAACTGTATATAAATTTAACAGTCTTCACACACAAAGGATACACATCTTTGACTCATATTCGCTTTACAGCAGAGTTTTTTTTGTCTAGGTACACAAAACTATAAGTTTTGTTGACAAATTATAAATTTCACCATTGCATGTTTGAAACCCCTATTGCAACAATTAATCGGTGGGCTTTCCCTTAATTTGCACATTGAATGCTTCTTGTGATGGCCATTATAATGATCACAGGGTGTGAAGGGGTTAAATAAAGAGATAACGTATAAAAAGATGCAAATCTGTACTGGTGCAGTTGGAGCAGATGGATTGGTAACAGCTGTGCCAAGAATAAAATGTGCATAGCACTAAATAGGTGGTGTGTATGTGTGTGGTTGACTAAGACTGGGCTTAACGAGTCGATTCAGGAGTGTTAGAACAAAAACTAGCACTACACCATGCAGCTCGCTGGAAAACTGAATGTCAGACTCCAACAGTGTGTATAAATAAGAATAAACAATATTTACTCCAGCAAACTGCAATGAAAAAACAATTGATTTGTTAGGATTGAAATTGGCACATTAAATAAAATGGTGCAGTTGGGATGGATACGGTGTTGCCTTGGAGACGGTGTTGGAGAGATTGTACTGTGTTATTGATTTTGTGTATTGATTAATGCATGGGCATGACTCAGGTCTACAATGAGTCCTAAAATGTACTTGTGTTACTCTAATGTCAGTCTGGAGAGGAGGATTTCTTGCTTTTCAGTGTTAATGAGCGTTAAGCTGTGCTGCCTCAGGCCCTTTACTCTTAAGGGTAAAGGAGATCTTCAGGGGTATGTCATTTATATCTTTGGTGACAGTTAAAGGGAAAAACTGGTGACTGTTAAAAAAAAAAGGTTCTCCACTTGTCCCCTTACAGATAAGTGTCACTGCAAATCATTACATTCTTCTGAATGATCACTTTGATGCTATGATGAAACATTTTTATCCTGGTAGGTGTGGTCTCTTCCAGGGTGACCCCGCCCCCATCCACAGGGCTCATCATTGAGGAGGACAGTGATTTCAATCATATGCTATAGCCTACACACTCACCAGATTTCAAACCAATTCACCACCAGTGGGAGATTTTGGATCGATGTGACCGTCATCAAAATACCAACTGAGGGAAAAATCTTTTGAAAGAACAGTGTGAAGAACTTGTGAAAGAACTTGTAGGGTTGATGCTAAGACACACTGAAGCTGTTGTGGTGGCTTATGGCAGCCCAATACCTTAATAATATTCTTTTTACATTAATTTTTCACCTGTCTGTGCATTAAATAAGTGAAAGATACACACCAAAGGCACAAAGACATACTGTATCACCCCAGTGACAAGCACTGGTGCTATCTAGTAGATTGAAGGTCAGGGCATAATCATTTCTCATCTATCTAATCATTTTATTGACCAAGTAAGAGAACAGTGCTGATAAACTTGGCATAGTTTCATTTTCTTAATGTATTTTTTAATCCCTTCATGTTACACATTTCTTGTCATTTGGTTGGAATCAGTGTTGGTTTGATTTGAGGTTACTGATTACAGGTTAGCTCTTGATTTGCTTAACTAGAAAATAATTTGGTTTTTGTAGATGCTGTCTTTCTTTATGCTCTCTCCATTTTGATCCAAATATAGACCTGAACATTTTTTTTTTCTGCACAAATGTATAAAAAAAATCAGATTAGATTAATGGTATGCACTGGATAATCTTGAAATCTGATAATGGCTTTAGTTTGATCCTTGATAGTTTGATGACTTTTAATTGTCATAGCATACAGTGAATTACTTCTTACTGTTGATTTTGGTGAGTTTTATTTTTTTCAGATCTCACTGCTGTGTTTAATATAACCACGATATACTGTATTAAGGCACCCTCTTGAACAGCTTGTTGGTTTAAATCTTCAATTTTTGAAACCTCCAGTGCTTCAAATCTTCCATTAACTACAAGGCTCATTCTGGTTCCTGTTCTTTTTCAATATATGTGTGGTAGTCTGTGAAAACCTGTTGCATGTCGCTGTGGCTGAAAAATTGGGTTTTTGGCCAAAATTGGTGTTTCTGCCTCAACATAACAATGCAACATAAGTATATATTACCAAAACAACATGGCAATATTCTTAATTTCTTTACAGTCTTGCCTGGCTTTCTTCCTGCAGAGATCATGCTGTGTAAGAAGCCAGTTTATAAGACGCGCTGGTGGACCTTGCTAAGTGTGATTACCTCACACAGTGAATGTCATGCTTTATTCAAGCTGTTGCATAGCTACCTTAATGAAACTGACATAAGCCTCATTACTTCAGTTTGCAATCAGATATTGGTCGCCAAAATGGCCAGTGATGCTAGAAATTTACAAGTGATTTAGATACATATTAAGGAAAGTCTGTAGGTTTCAAAAGTATATATAGTATAAAATGTCAACATTTCACCATGTGAAGGGTTTACCCAGGTTGCCACACATCTACAAAAAAGGTCTCGCCCCATTCCTGTTGGGTTTTAGTAGAGGTGTCTAATTTACCTGATGAGATAGGTGTGTGTATGTGTGTGTGTGTATGGGTGTGTGTGTGTGTGTGGGGGGGGGGGGGGGGGGGGGGGGGGGGGGGGGGGGGGGGGGGGGGGGGGGGTATTACCATCCATCTTGTAACTGCTGAAATCAGATAATGACTGAATTACTAGTGCAAGTGCAAGTAAGGACAATTTGTGTCTGCAAGACTGGTAAATGTCCTAGTCTCCGCTGAAGGGTGTCTCTATGTGTGCGAGAGAAACAAATGAAGGGGAATGAAGGATAGACAGATAGAGAAAAAGAAGGGTGTAGGATTATTAGTAGGCCATTGTCTGCCTGGTGTCTGTGTGTTCGTCACAGAGCTGCTGCTGCTCTGAGTGGCTGACTGGGTGTGAGCACCCTCCTTTACAAAATCCTCCCCTCCCAGAGCAGGTCAGACTGTCTCTGCTGCTTTATATAGTCCACACACACACACACACATACACAAAACCCTGCCACAGTAATCCCACCTGTATGCATTCACTCACCCACTCATACCCACTCACACACTTATCTCACACACATTATCCAGACATTCACACAGCACGGTGGTAGAGAGCCGGACGCATCACACCCCCCTCTTGAATTTTGCCATGGAGCAGAACTGCATTTTGACATAGATGAGAGAATTATCTTCACAGAACCACTACACGCTGAGGCTGGGCCTGTGTGGTTGGGGCCAGGACAGTGGCTGAGAAAAATCTTACGAGGCACCTCACATTGAGCCTTGATGTTCTGAGGAGGAGAGACAGAGGGGATGGAAGGAAGGTGTGAAGTTCGGATATGACAAGGCGATGGCCTGAGAGAAATGTGGAGGAGAGAGTGCTTGGGGCTCCCTTTGCTGAGAAAACAGCACGTCCAGTCAAAACGAATCAAACCTGAGCACAGTCAGGAAGAGGAAGAAAGTTCACGTTAGTGTTGTGTCAGAGTCCTGCTGATTTTTAATCAGGCATCATCAGCACCCCTGCCTCTGTTTTACTTCAGTAAAGGCAATTGTTAACAGTGCTGTTAAATTCTCAGATTTGTGTGGATTGGTTACAGCAGCTCTGACAGTAGTCCCAGCTGTAATTCAAATCACATATTAATGCACTTGTTCTAATACATTATCATTTCTGTAGAAGCAGCTAATTCGCAGGGACTTGTATGGCTAATGTTCCACATAAACAGATTAGAAAAAAACATGCTGATCATTGATATGGTGAAGTTTTCTGTAAGGAGAATGTCCTTTAGATTTTTTGGAGATGTTTATTTAGATTTTTTTTCTCCAGTGTCAGATAATTGTATAAGTCAGAGATAAACCTGTAACTTTAAGTCTTCTGATGTGGGAAAGACTTCAGAACAGAGGAGTTTATACTCTGCAGATTCCCAGGAACATGATAATGCATTTTTTGAGCAGATGGTGAGGGAATGACTGTTTATAGCTGCTGTAACTGTTTATAGGTATTTTATGGATATTAAATGTCTATAAATGGATAAAAGTACAATGTGCCATTTATTAACAAGTAAAATAAATTGCATTGGAAGATTTATGTAGTATAAGATGAATAAAATACTTCAGGATGTGCTGTTATAGGAAAATAATCAGCTTTGGGGTAGTCAGAGTAACTCTGTTTGCTTTGGGCTGTCTCACAACACCCTGTCATTGATTGTTTTCCAATAACAGCATGCCACCAAGTGTTCTATTCCATAAATGCTGTATGTACCTTAAAGCAAAAAAATGTTTACGGTTGAAGCCTGGTTTTTTTCTAATCTTTAGCTGTCCAGTTTGGGTGAGTCTGTGCCCACCGTAGCCTCACATTCCTGTTCTTGGCTGTCAGGAGTAGAACCCAATGTGATCTTCTGCTGTTGTAGCCCATCTACCTCAGTTTTTAATGTGTTGTGCATTCTGAGATGCTTTTCTGCTCACCACAGTTGTAAAGTGTATTTATTTGAGTTACTGCAGCTTTTCTGTCAGCTCTAACCCTAACCCCAGCAAATTAATCTGTTGATGTTCCATTTTTTATGTGTGAAAGGGACTTATCTTTGTTTAAGCATAAAAAAGGGGCAGCCTAGAGCTGTCTGCTTGCTGCTGGCTGATGTCAACAACAGCTCATGGGCAGGAAGTCCACTCTGCTAATGACCTCCTCCTCTCCTGACGCCTACAACCATGCCCCTCCAACACTCCACACACACACACACACACACACACACACACACACACACACAAACATCTGGAGAGGTTCTCTATGTACGTATTTACACATCCTACTCCTTTCCCTCATTTGCTTCCTGCTTTTTTGTTTTTCTCTGAGCATTTGCGCATTTGTGATATGCTCTACAGCTTCCATCTAAACATGCAAAACCAAAACACCAAGCTACAAAAAAAACATGTTTACAGATTCTTTAAGGATGAGCTGGCTCTGGGTTTGACAAGTTTGTGTACTTTGACAGCACTTTTTTGCTCCCAAAGTCATAAACTAGCACGCTTTGATGCGGAAAGGAAATAAACAGCATCAATGTATACGAGTGCGATTGGAGTTTGGGTATGTGTGTAATGAATGTAATACTGAACAGTTAAAATGTAATAGATGTAATATGAATAAATGAATATAATACTAATATGTTTATTTTTTGCCTGTGTGTATTGTCTTTTAGATATGGACGAGTGTGATAATGACTACAATGGCGGGTGCGTGCACGACTGCATCAACATCCCTGGTAACTACAGATGCACGTGCTATGATGGCTTCATGCTGGCGGATGATGGACATAACTGTCTAGGTAAGAAAATTGCAGCTTGCTCTTCATTGTGTGTTCACAAATATACAATTGTACATCCAGAAGCAAACAGCTCAATTCAATTTTACTTATATAGCACTTTTAACAATGGACATTATAACAAAGCAGTTGTACAGAAATCTGTATATAGATTTAGATTTAGATCCTTAATGAATAAGCCAGAGGTAAGAGTGGCAAGCCTGATGATATGAGGAAGAAACCTTGAGAGGAACCAGACTCAAAAGGGAACCAATCCTCTTCTGGTTTACACCAGATAGAGTGATTATAATAGTACTGAGTGTGTTGAATACTGAATAATGAATGAAACTTGGACATAAACTGTCTTCAGTAAGTGCAATCCTTAAGTTAGTCAAGTAAGACCATCTAAAACAACCTTGAGGGTATCCATGTGGTACCATCCACAGCAATCTCTAAGCTATCTCACAGCAATCTTTAAGCTATCCACGTGAGGCCATCTTCAACAGCAGAGAGTGATTCTAAGGTGACAGAAGCTCCAAGCCAAAATAGAGCATCATGGGCCAAGCAGGTCTGGAGGGCAGAAGGAGTCACTCAACAGAGAGAGAGAGAGAGAGAGAGAGAGAGAAAGACAGAGAGATAGATAGATGGATGGATAGAGAGAGTGAGAGAGAGAGGTGAGGAGAGCGAGAGGTATGCTCATGTCCTATCATTATATATAAGGATGTACATTGTGTGCAAAGAGCAAGCAGGGATTCTGGCAGGACTAGATATGACAGGGGATGGCAGCATCCAAATATCCCAGTTTACCGAAACTCTCTATGCCCATGAACCAGATCTGCATCTTTACCTAGGAGAAAAGTTATTAACGATAATCTTGACGAAGCAAATAGGTTTTCACCCTAGACTTAAAGAATGATACCACTAATTGGAAAGCATATCTGGGGGGTTTGTAGGAAAAGGCTCTGCCCCCTGCTGCAGTCTTCATTATTCTAGGTACTAATAAAGAGCCCGAATTTTTTTGATCCATCCTGAAGACTTTCCTATGGTGTAAAACTTCAAGTTATGTCTCATCTGTGTACAGTCTGTGGTGCTATGTTACTGTGAAGCCCCACTGTGAAACAAAACATAACAACTTCAAATTGATGTCTTACTTATTGCTAATCATTGATGATTAAACATTTTAGCATGTTAGTTACTTATCCAGCCTTTGGTAATCAAGGAATTTTATGTAGCTGGACCTTCACAAATTGTGGCTGAATATCACTGTTCTTGACCTGTAACCTGTTAGATATATTTTTCCCCATTTCTCCCCTTTTTCTTTCAATTTTTTCCCTAATTTCCACCCATCAGCCAGCTATCTCCTATCATACTAATCTGGGAGAGTGAAGGTTAAGATCTCCTACGTATCTACACAAATGCATACACTTTGAGCTACACAAAGTAGATTTAATGCATCATTGTATTCAGAAATGTGTCATGGCAAAATTTATAAAGCAATGCAAGTGCAATCTGCATTATGAGCATTGCGGCACTATAGTCAGCTAAGGGGGCAGAGGCTAGTTTCTCCTCTTCAACTGTCATGAAAGAATTAAGTCATCAGCTGTATTTCACTCTTGCCATTTTTACTCTTATACTGAGAATTTCCCCTAGATTATATCATGGTGCTGCAGGCCTATACGATTTCAGCTTGCACCCATGCACTAGAAAACCAAACTGTGCCTCCACCATACACACAGCTAGCCTGTCTCTAGTCCACTTTCTCTTGAAGAGTTTTTCTCTCCTCTTCTCTTTGCCAAGTGACCTCTCCAAAGACCCCTCCGTAAGCGTAAACAAACACGCCTCTGTGCGCTTTGGGAAGTGCAGCCTCATCTAGCCCAGCTCCCTCATTCCACTCCCGCTGACAGGAGTCGGCTGGCAAAAAAAAAAACCCTCCCGGTTATTTTCTTCTCTTTAAAATGTCACCTCAAGTGTCACCAGTGGCGCAATCGCATCCATTTCCCAGAATCCAACTGGCACGGTGGATGTTTATGTTAGTGGTTAAAAATGGACTCGTGAAGGGAAAAGTCAGAGAAAATTAATAACTCACCATCGCATATTTATTTAAATGGTTTGAATGTGAAATTCCATGACTCTGACAGGCAGGACTAGTTTAATGTTTTAGGGGGCTTGCTGTGGGGGTTCAGGAATCTGTTGAAAAGTGAAATGTGTATGTGGGTTTTTCATGCTGTGGAACTTCACACATCCATTTTTATTCATGCTACAAGCCAATGCAGATTGATAGGTTGAAAGACATGCCTTGGCATGTTGGTAAATGTCCATTATTGGACCAGGCTTTACACATCATAACTTTTGGTCAGTTGTGATCTGAGCCTTGAATTGATTTGAACCATAAATATTTTTGGTTTATATTAAGTTTGAGAGCTTGTATATGATCGTAGTAGTTATCTTTCTACTGCTTTGAAAACTCTGGAAGAAAACTTAACGGCATCTTTTTTTTTATGCCTTTCAAGCATCAATGTGCACAGGGGTTACTAAGAGTGATAGAGAGTGTGAGGAGTTGGAGGACAGCACACGAGTAGCTTGGCGAAGGAGGACAAGCTTTGGACGACTCGGTCTCTCCTCCTCTCCTCCCTGCTTGATGAATCCAAAAAAAATAGAAGAGCTGGCAGTGTGATTGAGTTTCAGGATGCTGACCTCATCGTTTTATATTAGCACTCACTAATGATGATAAATATCCGAGCAGCACGGCACAACGCAGCCCTTCATCACTTTTCTGTTCCAGCTACCTTATGTCTCATGTCTCTGCTATGTCTCTGTCTCTAATTCTCTTTCTCCTTGTTGTCCTTTTTTCCCTGACTCATTTTTTTATGTTCTGTTTTCTTTGTATTGCAACATACTGAGTCTGGTATCTTCTCCTTTTGCCTCTCAGTCTACTCTAACTAATGTCTCTGCTCTTTATCTTTATCTCTGTAAACTTATTAAAGTTCATGCTCTTATTATCCTTTGCCACTGTCTTTCTCTCTCTCTCGCTGTCTCTATACTCTCACTACTGTTTCTGTCCCATGCTGATCTTCCTGACATCTCATTTTTCCGATCCTCCCCTCATATCTCTTTTCTCGGTCTCTCTCAGTAATTTCTTGGTTATTTTGGCCGTCTGTCTCTCTGGAACGACTCCAGCCTGTTTCCCCAGAAGCAACGGACTTGTTCTCTATTTGACATCTTTATTGTGGAGTGTTTCAAATAGAAGACTAAATGGTGGCACTGGGAACCAAGACAAGACCTTAGAGGACCGACACTTAAGAGAGCTCTGCTGTTCTACATCCCTACTTTCTCTTTTTTTCTGTATGTCTCTCTCACTTTCCTTCTTGTCTTTACCTTTGTCCTGGATTTCTCTTTTCTTGAGTCTTCTGCACACTTCACTCCAATACAAGGCCCCAGTTACAGATAGTGGTGCAAGCATGGCATACTGTATATTGATGCAGATGGTAACCTGGAGCAAAGCAATGTAGTAGTAGAAAGGGGCGGGGCTAGAATATGTACATTAATAAGAGCTGTGTTTAGATATGCTGCTGCAATATCCAATCAAATTAGTTCCTCTCATTTTCTTTAGAAAAATGTGTCAGTAAGCAAACTGACATTTTTGAAATGACATCTAAGACCTCACTTTTTAGATTGATGGCGATATTTAAGTGGTAGATATGGTCAGCTGGATGATAGAACGTACAACAAAACTTAGCAAAATTAATTAGTTTTGTTAAACATTCTGTTCATGGGCATAGCTAAGGGGTGGCCAGGTGTGGTCACTGCCACCCTAATGTGAAGCGTGAAGCATGGCCACCCCAGAAAGACCATTATTATTATTATTATTATTATTATTATTATTATTGTTATTATTATTGTTATTGTTGGTATTATTAGTCAATGCGGTTAACAATGTCACATGATACAAACTGAATGACTTGGTAAATCACGCTGTGATACACCAGCGAGCATCTTCAACGAGTGTTATGTCATACAATTCCCTGACCCCACTGACCACAACAAACAAACAGCTTACAAACATACAAACTTTTTTTTTTTATGTTAACACTGTTCATTATTTGAAGGCATAACATTGGATTTCTTAAGTATGTTCTTAGCTACTGCTAGCCTATTATTTTGAATTTGTAAACCTAGAGTAGTTTATAAGATGTAGCCTAATGTTACGTTAGCTAAGACTTTGTACTGTAGCTTGCTAGACGTTGCTTAGCTGTGTGCCTTTTACTGTATATCCAATGGGAATCCTACTGATGCCATATGTAGGTAGGGTGAACCACATTACGTTATTTTTTATGGATGTTAATTAGTAGTTTGTCCCACCCTAGATTGCCACCCTAATAAATTCATTGGGTCTAACTTGGCCACCCCATTTTAAAAGGGTAGGCTAAACCACTGATTCTGTTTATTTTATAAATTAACTCACTTTCTGTGCTTTATATTTCAGATTTCACTTCTCATTTGTTAAAATAATTACATCAAATAATTCAGTCAGGTGTATTTAGTTAGTACTTGAGTGAAGTTGGCTATATATGCTAAGGTGAGGTAATGTAAATGGTGCACATCCACAAAAAGGAGTTGTGAGAAATGGGACATGATGTTTAAGCCTGCACTTTGAAGTCCAGGACACTGTTTAACATTGCGTTTGAATTTCGAATGTCACACACCCTGTTGCACGGCTCTACCCACATCAGTGCAGTTCGGTTCATTTCTGATTGAGAGAAATTACATTTGGACGAAAATTGAGCCCTGAAGCTTTTAAATATTCTATGTCTGTAATTTCCCCTCATCTGTTCCTGTGAAATTATGTCCCAGAGGTTCACGGCTCCTTAAACCATATTACACGGCTGCTGATAAATGATGTTCTCAGAGTTTCTCTGGAGTCTTTTACTTTTAGATGAAAATGGAAACCTGATGGCTGACCACTGTGATGAGAAGACCTGGCTGCATGAACATCTTCCTGAACTTTCACTTATTTACCTGAAGTTTATTTAAAACCACAATTTCCAAAATACCAATCTGGCTAATGAAGAAGGAAGACACTGCCTTGCACGCTTTTATTAACTGTTGGCTGCATTACCTGAATTTGTGTCAAGATCTTGTCTTGATCTTAAAATTCTTCATCTTCCAAACCTTTCCAGCACATTTCAGCACATTTACTGATGTTGCACTCTGATCTGTATAATTTTACCCCAAAATACCCCAAAGCATGTAATTTATGTGATCTATCAAAAGATAACCTATTAAATAAAGTCCAGCAACAGCACCTTTAGCCTCAATAAAAATGCTAGGATCTATATACAAATATGCAACTTGGAAGCGTCTCCCACCATCCTAAATATCTTAATATCTCTACCATTAACTAACATAGCTATGCTGCTAGTTAACTCCTACTAAACTGAGTAGGAGAGATTAGTGGGATTTCAGTCACTGATTGTTATTTAACCTCATCTTATTCTTGATTATGTGTTACTTTATCAGTAGCCAAACCTTTTCAAATTCACTCCAACACAAGATTTTGTCATCACTCATATTAGCTAAGTTAGCTATCTGGCTAGTTAACCGCTAGTACACTAGCTCACATTCAGCTTAAACCCCAAGTAGGGTTTAAGTATCTTAGTCTCGATTTACATATTCTTATATTCTCAGTAATTTATCAGTAGCCAAACCTAGAAAATATAAAAATGAATGCTATTTTGTTAATTACTGCTAGGGTTAGCTAGGCTAGGTTAATTAGTTGGAAGGCAGGTTCTGTGGCTAGGGTAACTAGCTGGTATGCAGGTTCTGGTGCTAGGTTAGCTAGCTAGTATGCAGGATTTGTGGCTAGGATAGCTGGCTAATATGCAGGTTTTGTGGCTAGGATAGCTATCTAGTATGCAGGTTCTGTTGCTAAGTTAGCTAGCTAGTATGCAAGTTTTGTGGCTAGGATAGCTGGCTAGTATGCAGGTTTTGTGGCTAGGATAGCTATCTAGTAGGCAGGTTCTGTTGCTAAGTTAGCTAGCTAGTATGCAAGTTTTGTGGCTAGGATAGCTGGCTAGTATGCAGGTTTTGTGGCTAGGATAGCTATCTAGTATGCAGGTTCGGGGGTTGAGGGTGTGATTCCCACCTCCGCTCTGTGTGCGTGGAGTTTGCATGTTCTCCCTGTGCTTCAGGGGTTTCCTCTGGGTACTCCGGTTTCCTTCCCCAGGCTGATTGTCAATTCCAAATTGTCTGTAGTGTGTGAATGGGTGTGTGTGTGAGATTGTGCCCTGCGATGGGCTGGCCCCCCGTCCAGGGTGTCCCTGCCTCAGGCTCCCCCATGATAGGCTTCAGGCTCCCCCATGACCCTGTATAGGATAAGCAGTATGGAAAATGGATGGACATTTGTGCTAATTTGACCCAAATACCAATTTAGTAGGCAATATAATCAGAACATGCTGTCGAAGAGGATAATTTAAAATTATAATTTTTGAGTTTAGGGTTACTTGGAGCTGGGGTTCTCAAACTTTTTGCACTCTTTTAACTAAATATGTGCGAATATATATACATACATACATATGTATATATATGTATATATATATATATATATATATATACACACACACACACATATATATACATATATTAATTACTTTTTATTTCTGTACTTTCTACAGAGTATATTAGGTCCACATTTTTATATTCTTCTTCTTATTATTATTATTATGCTACTTGTTTTTGAGTCAATTCAAGTGTCCAGTCAAGCATGCTAATAACTATAAGAAATCAATAATAAATATAATGAAGTTATAGTTGTGCATACTTGTGTGAGTTTGGGATTTTCACCACTATAACAAAGTAGTAATCATGCTGAGAACCAGCGACTGAGAGGATTTAGATCACCAGTCACCAGTGACAAATTTTCCATGACAAGTTTATTAAAGCTTTACCTTCCTCACGCCTGTTTTTACATGCTGTTCTTCACACTCTTTCTCTGTAGTCTCCCTGCTTTGCTTCTCCATCTTTTTCTCTGTTTTTCACTCATCTAGCATATCAAGTGTTCACGTCACTCTCCTCTCATCTCAGACAGATGATGTCACCATTTCCACTGAACTCAGGGGAGACAGCAGTAACCAGCAGTTGACTGACCACCATAAATGGAGTCCAGTGGCATCAATTGTTCTCATGTTAGCATGGTGTAACACTCAGAGCATAACGTAGGCTGCGAAATTAAGAAGTAACATTAGTTTTAGAAAAGCTGCACCAACCATAGTTGAATTCACTACAGTGAATATTTTTGTGGAGTGTGTGTTCAGGTTTGCTTAGAAATGTCCTCGCTTAGTAATGTGTTTGTTTTAAATGAGAACTTCACACACACACACACACACACACACACAGAGCAAGAGGTTCAGAGCACACACGGGTGAAACAGCCTCTCTGTGTGTTGGAGCTCATGTCGGAAGTCGTTTCACAGACTCCCAGATGCCACATGTCAACAAGTTTGAGCTCTAATTGATTTAAGATTGGCTAATGGAGGAGGCTGATTAAAGGGTAATCTGGTGCAGTTCCTCCCCGTCTTTTTTCATTTCAATTCGTATTTATTTTCCCTGCCTGTGTCGGCAGCTGGACTCAATGTGTTGATCATTTGGCTGTTTTAATGAATGTCTGCGCTGCTGCTGTGGCTTATCTTTTTATCTGCCTGTCTGTTTATCTTTAACCTCTTTTTTTTGTCTTCTCAACTCACTCACTTCATTCAGAAAGGAAAAAGAATGGATACCAAAGGACCAAACTGATTTTTTTGTTTTGTTTAAAAAAGAGAGAGATTAATTTGTAAAAGGGTTTGCTTTTACATTCAAAAGCACTGACTAGAATGGTGTCCTGGACTCTGTTCCTTACAAACAGCAAAGTGCATTATGGGTATTCTGTACTCGATAAGGTACACAATTTATAAACTAAAATATTTTAGTTCATTGTGGGATTTTTTTGAGCTCACTGGATAATCCTTTTTCACATAATAGTGAACTATATAGTGGATAGAGTGCATCTCTTTATGGCTCAGCTTGTTGCTGAGGGTTCTCAGATTATTTAGTAGACACTTTATTGCTACTATATTTCTTCTATTGTACAAATAGTAAAGATAGTATAGATTTTTAGTAATTTATTATCACAAATATACAGCCAGGTCCATAAATATTGGGACAGTGACACAGTTTTGGTAATTTTGCCTCTGTACACCACCACAGTGGATTTGAAATGAAGCAGTCAAGATGTGACTGAAGCGTAGACTTTCAGCTTTAATTCAAGGGGTTTAACAAAAATATTGCATTAACCGTTTAGGAATTACAGCCATTTTTTACAGAGTTCCTCCATTTTCACAG
>CM040471.1:7709646-7722990 GCA_022758105.1 Pangasianodon gigas | reverse complement strand
AATGGAGGAACTCTGTAAAAAATGGCTGTAATTCCTAAATGGTTAATGCAATATTTTTGTTAAACCCCTTGAATTAAAGCTGAAAGTCTACGCTTCAGTCACATCTTGACTGCTTCATTTCAAATCCACTGTGGTGGTGTACAGAGGCAAAATTACCAAAACTGTGTCACTGTCCCAATATTTATGGACCTGACTGTAACTTCTTATCATGTCTACTCTTTTGATGGCATAGATGACAGCATTATATATAAAAAAAAAATCAGGTAAAAGGCTTCTGAGTGGTGCAACAGAAGAGCAATTGTGTTCTGGTCCGGAGATCACGACTTGGCCACAGCCATCCAAAATTGGCTGTGCTCTCTGGGTGGGAGGGATGGTGTTCTCTCACTGTCCTGTCAATCACAATGACACTAGACTAGACTTAATTACAGTAAGTCCCATAAAGACTTTTAAGATAAAAAGGCATCAATATAAGGATTCTGTAACGTATAGGATATGGGGTTTTAATACAGATCTTGACAGATAATGTGAGAATGTGATCCAGTATCACTCAGCCATTTGTCAGGCAAAGGCCATTAAATATTGATAGACAAGGGCAAAGGGTAATCCAAAGACAAATCCAAAACAAAACAAAGGTCTAAAACACAACAAGGAAGTCAGCAATAACAAAAGGCTCAGAAATTCCACACATGCTAGGAATGGCAAGACTTCACAATGAGCTAACAAACATAAGCTGTTTAAATAGTCTAGAACCTGGAAGCAACCAGGAAGTGGTACTAGAGTAGAGGAAATGTCCTGAGCTCTCATTATAGTTTCACAGTTACAGCACCATAAATCTAGTGTATTTTTATTTTATTTTATTTTTTGGAATGAAAGGGTTACAACTTTTCTGTTTGTATTTTGTAATATACCAAAAGTCATATTTGGTATATGAAGCTAGTACAGCATTATGGACTTGAAACTCTTTAAAACAATGATAAATCATGAATGCAGCTACTCATCTGTCTTTAAATCTGTTTGTGTAATAGTAATACCACATCATTCTTATTATGCCAGTGATGAGACCTTGTGATTATGCATTGCTGAACTCAAATAGTTTCATTGTCAAACTATTGATTAAATGTTAGATTTTTGTCCTCTTATCTAATATCATGTAGACAGTGTAGGCTACAGCTGCAGCCTGTTCACTATATAGTTAACAATCAATAGGTTAGTATCCAAATTATTTACCCTATAGGGTACACAATACCCATAACTCACTTCCTAGAGAATAGGAAGTAAGGAGGGCATGATTTCAGACATCAGTCTTTTTATATTTTTTCATTTCTTGGCTGTGTGTTCCGTCAGTCATCATGTGCATTCTCTCTGTCTCCCCTTGTTGTGTCTCATCTTTTCCAAATTAAAGTTTACACAAGTGCAATCAAACAAATCAAAATCAGTCTAGTTTAAACTTGCTGTCTCAGATGCCAGATGTTTCAATTTTTGGCAGCATGAGCCTTAATTGAAAGATGACAGCTGAAATGTTGTTTTTATCTTTTTTTGAGAACAAGCAAAAATTGCTGTCTGTCACATTAACTATCTGTTTTCATTCATGCATTAGACACATGACAACGAGAGCTGCATGAGCCAAGGCCACACAGTGCAGTTCCTCACCACCCTCATGTAGGGAAATGCTTTTTATACTTCATCTCATTTAGGTTTGTGTTCATTTAGGAAATGGCAATTTATATTTCCCTGGATTGATGCTATATGATATGCAGTGGCACCATGTTTTGAATGAGATCTTATTTCAAGTACAAGACATGAGATGTGCTTGGCTGTGAGAGAGACAGGGATACCTCTGGGGAAAGCAGCATAAAGATAGGCCTTCTCTCCTTTTTCCAACTCCATTCCACCACTTGCTCGGACAGTAAAGGCCTCGCTGTCTTGGCTGCGTTAACGAGCCGCCCTACTGAGCCTAAAATAAGAGTCATGTCTCCAGGTAAAAACCAAGGGCCACATAATAAACCCCTGTGACCAAATTAGGAGTCTGAGTGTGTGCGTGTAAACTGGTGTTTGCATATTACTCTTTTTATGAGCGTTTGTGTATCCGTGTGGGTTTGAGAGAATGCCAGTGAGACAGATGATACTGTGACCAATAGCAATGGCACTCACCCTGTCTGCTGCTGTGTGATGCCTCACAGGAATCCGGTGTTTGTCCATAATCTGTGCTCAGAACAAAACACTAGCACTGTAATGCCGGCTGTAGAAGCTCATGTTGGACAGTGAGTCTGGCTCTGATGTTGCTCTTTTAGCCTGCAGTAGCTGTTATGCTGCTGTACCGGAGGTGCTAACAGCCATAAAGCACTTTATACACACAAATAAAGAGCAGCTCCTACACTACAGAGCTCATAAAACTCATTCCCTTTCAGTGCACTCTTAACTGAAAGGGGCTCACAGCATACTTACTTAAGTAGACACAGATTCACTTGCATACAAACACCCACATGCATATGGTTGAGTGCAAAAGTTTGTGTACTTTTGCATAGGATAAAATAAATACTGTCACAATGATTATCACAAGAGTTCATTGTAAGAGTATATTAATAAATATTACTTAACACAGTAGTAACAATTACGTTTTAAGTCATTAACCATTGAATTATGATAGTAATGATAACAAATATTATTTTTTGTATTATTAAGCATTTCAAGTATTCACCTGGCATGCTGCTATAGGAAAATCATGAACGACAGGGTGATGGATGTGACCTGAAACGAGTTGGAGTTCCTTGTTTTCCTATAACAGTATGTCCTGAAGTGTTCTATTCCTCTTATACAACAGCAATCGGCCAACAACTACAAGTTTTTATTTATTAAAGAACAACCCATCATACTTTCTATCCATTCATAGTGGTACATGACTGAAACAAATTAGTTCCTGTTATCACTGATGCTATGACAGCTATAAACAATCTTTTTTTTTTCTCGTGAAGGTTATAAGACAAAAAAAAAAGACTTTCTAATGACGGAACTCACAGACTGTTACAAAGCGCTGACACTGGAGACTCCTTCCATAAATGTTAAATAAACATCACCTTACAGAAAACCAAATCTTTGTTAAATAACACATATGTAATCAGTTTATTATTAGATTTAGGTTACGTCCATGTGTAGGATGTTACTATACAAATAATAAATATAGCGCATTAATATAAACCTGTGATTTGTCTTGCAGACGGCACTACTGTCAGGGCTGCTGTTATAGAAAATTAATCAACACCTTCTCTCCAGTCAGAACCAAAAATGCAACAGCTCTGTGGTATAAAATAACATTAATCTGTGTGTCAAACTATTCATCTACACATCAACACTCTTAGTAATAACCACTCAGAACTTATCTACACTCACAAAGTCTATCAGAGAGAGTACACATCCGGGGAGCTTTAGACTAAACAGTACACGCAAACCCTACCCAAGCACCAGATAACACACAAGCGCGCACACACGCGTGCACACACACACACATATACATGCACACGCACACACACACACATATCTTTGCAACAACTCGGAATATACACTGAGTCACTGTCTGTCAGTGGCCACTCACTGCTAATGGCAGTAGATTAGGATGTTATAGGTATCCAGAAAGCTGTTCATAATCAAGAAATTAGTGTTTTGTCTTTAGTTTAGTATTTCTTCACCCAGAACCTTTTATTGCAGTAAATCAGATGGCATTATAAACCACTGTAGCCAAAAAAGAGCAAAATTTCACCATTAATAAAGTTGGTAAATAAAACAGATGACTATCTTATGACTATAATGAAACAGACGACAATATTTGCCTTCATTTTCCTTCATGTTACAAATGCTAAGGCACATACAGTATAGTGCAAAAACACATTGTTAAATGTTGTTTTCTCTGAACCAGTAAGATTTTACTGACCCCAAAGGAAATTGTGCCAATTGCTTAAGACAATACAAGACAAAGAAATTCACATTCTTGAAAAAAAAAAGTTATGCAAATTCATCACTACTGCTTTCAGTAAATAACAATGATGTAGTATTTGAGTCATGGAACTGGGCTTAACTCAGACTTGTAACAATTTTCATGTCTTGAACATGTTCATTTATGACTTAGGACTCGACTTGGATTTGAGCTTATATGACTTGGACTTTGATTGGAATCAATGAATTTTTCATGCTCTGACATCTGTAAATACACCAGGAGTGGTCAAATTTTCTGGGCACATTATTGATATCATACCTAAAGATGAATGTATCATTAATGAACTTTATACCACAGCGCTGCTGAATTCTCAAATTTGGCTGGTTGATTAAATAAGAATAAAACACTTGCAGGTGTGATGTTACAGGAAATTAATCAATGTTGGGGTGTTGACCACGCTGAAGTTAATTATTTTCCAAAACCATGTGTTTTGTTGGTCTTATAGCAGAGCAATTTGCCAACAGTTACACTTTTATATTTATTAATTAATGACATGTCACTCTTTTATCCATTTATAGTTACATTAAATGTAGTGGAACGTCCATGAGACAAGTTAGTTCTTGTTATCACTTATGTTATAGCAGCTATAAACATTTGTTCCCTCACCAGACTGTCTTATTTTTCTCTCTCTTAAAGGTATTAAGACAAAAAAAATGCAGCTCATCATGTAACTGAGAAATCAGAAAGTGCAAAGTCCTCCAACATGAAGACTTTTCCCGTGTCAGAAAACATGCTGAGATTCTTTCCAGAAATGATAAATTAAAGTTTACTGTAAAATTCGCCTTCACCATGTCAATGATTACACGTTGTCAAATTTTCAGATTTGAAAATCAACAGCAATGTAATATAATTTTCTATAACAGCAGCTCGGCCAGTAGTTCCAGCTGTGAGGCAATCACAGGTTTATATTATTGCGCTCATTCTAACATGTTATGGTTTCTATAGTAACAGCTTATTCACAGGGATTTGTATGGCAAATGCTCCACATAAACATTAATGAAGAACCATATATAACTGATTATATGGTGAAGTTTTTGGTGAGGAGACTTTATTTAACATTTATGGAAACAGTCTCCAGCTTCAATGCTTTGTAACAGTCAGATGTAAAACTGTACCTTTAAGTTTTCAGACACAGGCAAGTCTAAAGATGGTGGATGTTGCACTTTGCCAATCTGAGGTCACAGAACTGGTCAGAGTAAGTTTCAGACCTGAGTCTCCAAAGTAGCAGGTTGTTGCATCATTACTAAATAAAACTCACTCAGGTGTGTTACTGTTTTCCGGTGCTAAAATGTCACACCAACCAACACACCAATACATTTATAGATCTGTCAAAGGCATGGCATTGCCTATACAAATATGAACACACTTACATGACAGCATTAAACAGCATGACCTGCATGTAATGTTAACAATACACAGCTTGAGACATGGTTTGAAGGCTGAACTCAGTTGAAGAGGACTTCTTAAATCTTAGAGCTCATTTCCGTGAGGACTCGAGGCCTGTCTGCTCTCTAACTGACCCGTCTGTCTGTCTACTTCTCTGTTTGTGCCTCTGACCGACTACCTGTGCGTGTCCTGGCCACTGCGTTTATTTGTTTGGCTGTCGGGAGGATGCTTGTGTGGATGCCGGAACATTCCTGTTCTGCGTCTAACCGGCTGTGTTTCCCAGCTACATCAAATTGTGAGGAGGAAAAAGAGGAGGACCACAAATAAACAAAAGCATTCACTTTCACAAATACCTGTGTGGGCTTTTGATTACAGGGTTAAAAAAAAAAAACAAAAAAAAAACGGTGGCCCCATTTGTGTGTGTGTGTGTGTGTGTGGGCACATGGAAATGACTGTTTGTCTTTCTGTCTGGTGTGGTAGACGTGGACGAGTGTCAGGACAACAACGGCGGATGCCAGCAGATCTGCGTGAACACCATGGGCAGCTACGAGTGCCAGTGCAAAGAGGGCTTCTTCCTGAGCGACAACCAACACACCTGCATCCACCGCTCTGAAGGTCTGCCTACTTTGTGTGTGTGTATGTTTGTGTGTCTAGGTCTGTGGCTTTGATCCTACTTTTTCATCTCTGTGTATTAATTTTGGAATTTAATGACACTGATCTTGGTATCTCAGACAGTTCTTTGATAAGTAGAAGATAAATCATTATTTAAGAAGAGGAGCTTAAAGCCTCAAAAAGACTGTTTGGGTATTTTATATATATATATAAATATATATAAAGTTGCCAGCTCAGTGACTTTTCCACAGAATCGTCTGCTTTTCAACTCCAGCTGGGTGGCAGTTGAGTGTTTTGCATACATTAGGTTAATTATCCTTGTATATTAAAACGTATTCACATTTAAATAAAATAATTTACTTATAACCAAATGAATAGAAACTGACCCCAAAATGGTCACAAAAACACATTGGCAAGGACACATTGCCCACCACACCCCTAAACTTCCCAGCATGCACTAGAGGCCACACAAGATTGTTTCCAGTCTTGATCCTATTCTCAGCTTTAGCTTTGTACTTTACTGCAAGAGTTCTTAAATTTGCAGCCAGGAAGCCCTGGCTGTTAAAAAAATAAATAAATAAAAAATCAACAGATCCCCTCTGCACAGATTTATTTTATGAACTTGTCAGATAGTAGAACTGTATGCAAGTGATTCATTCTTCATTATTCAAATGTGTACAATAATATTCTGACTATTTTTTGGAGTCATGGAGCTTTTTGTTCCTGAACTTTCCACCAACGGAACACATTAGGTCCAAGTTGCCATTCTTTATAGGCTACATGTTTTTGAGTTATTAAGGTTTGGCTTAAATACATTCAATTCAAGTGTCCAATCAAAAAAACTGAACTCAATACTAAGTGGTGGATTGTAATTTTCATAACTATAACAAAATTTTAAATATAAATGACTATTCTTTATATACCCCTGGGGTCCCTGGACCTTGCTTTGGAAACAACTGATGTACTCTATGAATGTATTACCATGTACGTATATTGTAGAATTGGTTTACTTATTCTCATAGCTATCCTTTATTTATGACAGGATATGTAAGAATAAGCTTCACTTGAGTCAGTTCTTGTCGGTTTTAGCTCACTCTTTCACTGACTGTGCACATTTCAGAAAGATTTTATAGGACCTGTTTTCGTGTTTCACCTGCTATTTCAAATAATGCCTCAAGTTTTGTGGTGATTTTCTGAGGTCGAGTGTCCTAGTGTTGCATCAAGCAAGTCATACACAGATTTGTCTCTATGTACCCTACAGTTGTCAGTTTGAAACGTAGTAGTGTCATTGTTGTGTTCTGATTTGAAATAAAACACAACAAGTCACCACAGGGTCTTGAACTGATCCTAGACCCCCCAGTGTTCTTCCCAGTGTGGTCATTGGAAAATTCCCACTCACCAGCCTGCTCTCCTCCATCATACAACAGCCACCAACCAGGGAGGCTGAAGGCTAAGTGCTTCCTCCAAGACATGTGAAGACAGCCAACCACATCTTTTCAAACTGCTGCATCACAGGGAAGTGTAACACACTCAGACGAAAGTGCTATCTACCCTCTTCCACATACATGAGCTCACAGATGCCTACAGCTGGCTCGTGTCACTGTGATTGACAGGAGAGAGAGCACGGCTACTTTTGCTCTCTAGCCATGGATGGCTGTGGCATCGTCGGGATTCACACTCACGATTTCCCGATGATAGAGTGACTGCTTTTTTGTTGCACCACTTGGTACCGATGATTCAGTTTTATGCCAAGTTACATTCTTACAGCTGCAAAACCAATTGACATTGTACAATAGACACTGTTATTGGTGGGTGTGACTAGTTTTCTCTCAAGGGATTTTACTAGGCCATATTACATATGTGGTGAAAGAGCTGTTTAGAGAAGTTGCATGTTTTAGTACTGTTTTGTAGAAATGTATGATGTTACACTTTAATGTTACAGTACATTATGCATTTCTAGTCATTATGTTATACATATGGCATGGAAAGGGCAGAATTAGTTTTTTTTTTTTTAATGGGTTGTTTTTGGAGTGTTTTTATAACAGAGACCTGGCACTCTGCTTTTGAACTCATGAGTTTTCATGTTTCTTAATGCAAATTGTGTTGCGTTCATGTCATATGGCTGTAGCTGTAATTATCACAGTCACATCAACCCCCAGTTTCTTTGACCAAAGTGAAAGTTCGGGCGCTTCTATTACGGCTGCCAGTGTGAACACGCTCTGCGTCAAAGGTATTCAAATTGTAGACTAGAATTGTATAATGTGTGTATAATGAATTGAGACTCCTAAATTGTACCACCTGCTTCAGTTTTTCTAAAGATTAAGATAGTTATTCTAAGATTTAACCCTAATACAGCTATGTATGTATTAAATACAAAATACCAATGTATGAAGACATTCAGTTTGTAAAACTGGACATTTTCTCATCTATACAAATTCTTCCCCATGGCCTGAATGAGACATTAGTGGCATTTTACTTGCACAATCTATACTCAATCAGGACTTCTGTTCTTCTTTTGTCATGGCATCTCAGAAGAAGTAGGAATATGAGAAAATGAAAAAAGAAAAAGAAAAGGCAAAAATGTCTGAATGTGCCTCAGCTCATTGTAGTACTGAAGGTCGTGACTCAGGTCCTTGTCAAAGGGTTTAATCAGCTGAAATGCATTTCTTGTCTTGGATTTGAAGGTCACATGCCTGTGCAGTGTGTGAGTGAGAGTGTATGCAGTGGGTGAAGGCTGGTCGTAGCACATGGCTTGTGACCTGCGTGTGTGTGTGTGGTTGAGTGTTGAGCGGCATGTTCGGTCTTTTGCTGCCAGTCAGAAATGACAAATGAGACATATCTACAGTCAGACAGTCGCATTCCAGACAGCTTGAGTGAATCAAACACACACACACACACACACACACACACAAAAGCAAGAGTGGTCCTGTATAGGACCAAGAGCTGTAATAATTTCTGTGATGTCACTCGCGGTCATGTGTGGAATGTGGCAAGTAGATGACCTCTCTTTCATTTCATCTCTCTCTCTCTCTTTCTCTCTCTCTCTCTCTCACACACACACACACACACACTTCTCTGTCTCACACACTGCAATTCATATTTAATTTTTTTATTGCTTTTTCTGATAGATAGCCTGGTCCAGTGAAGACATGTGGAGGGGTTTGCAGATACAAAAAAATCAGTGTATTGTACTAAAATACATTTTTATTTGGAATGCCTTCCAGTAAACATCAGAATTATTGGCACCCTTCATGAGAATGGCCAAAAATATATATGCAAACTTACTCATGTTTGTTCAAACAAAAATAATTATAAAATAATACCATTTTCTCTCAAAAACAAAACTAAAAAAAAATGTAGATTGTATTCTTGAAAAGAAATCTATTATAAAATTGCCATTGGAACTGATGTTGTTGCTTTTGACCACTTCTTGTTCCCTGGTGTTTAAATATGAGGTTGTAGACATGTTCAATCCTTTTTTTCATCCATCATCTTGAGGAAAACCAGAAGAGCTTTCAACACAGATGGTTGTTGATCTGCACAAGTCAGACAATGGATATAAAAAGCATAAGTATTTAAAAGTTTATTATGATTAATCAAGGCCGTTATAAAAAGTTTCAAAAGTCAGGACCTGTTCAGATTGGCCAGGAAGAGGATACATTAATATTCACCAAAATTAATTGTGGCGGGTGCTGATAATTTAGAAACTAGAAAAAAAAAAACTATTAAGTTTGAGAAAATATTGTATTGAAATAAAACGGTACAGTATGTTTAAGCTCAATACATCACTCTTTGCATTTTAATTTATTTTACATGTACATTTTGCACATTTTTGCAAAGGGTGCCAATAGTTATAGAGCTGACTGCAAATATATTTTAGGAGTGGACTAAGCCCAGTTTCACTCTGGAAAAGGAATGGAGTGATGGGGTAAAGGAAAGTCAAAATGAGACTAAAAGGAAAAAATGGGAAAGTGAAGTACTGGAGTGAGAAAAAGAGAGAAATATACAGAAATAGACATATTGGGTATTTGCTTTTTGGGAAGCCCATAACTACACAACTGTGTGTGCATCTCTCTGGGCCTGCACAAGATATATTTATCTCAGAAGTAAGTCTTTGTGTTTCTGTGTGTGGGTGTGTGTGTATGTGTATGTATTTGAGTGTGTGTGTGTGTGTGTGTGTTTGTGTGTGTGTATTTGTCTGTAAATAAGCTGCAAAGAAGCTGGAAACATGCTAATATTTAGTGGCAGCACTGAATTGATCAGTATGTCACACATACACCTACACAGTGTAAACACACACACGCACACACACACACACACACACACACAAGTAGAAGCAACATCAGGCGCTTTACTGGAGAATGCATTTGTTTGTTTACTTTTTCTCTCCAATTTCCATAGTTTTGACTCTAACTTATGCACACACACACACACACACACACAGGCGCACACACGCGCGCACACACACACACACACAAGTAGAAGCAACATCAGGAGCTTTACTGGAGAATGCATTTGTTTGTTTACTTTTTCTCTCCAATTTCCATAGTTTGACTCTAACTCAACTATGCACACACACACACACACACACACACAAACCCATGCACACAGACACGCACACACACACACACACACACACACACACACATACTCAAGCCTTATTTTACACATTGAACCTCATCACCTAAAACGAACCTCTCACCTTCACTCATCACACACACTCGTTGTTGACAGCCTGTGTCTTCATGGATGTGCATTGGTGTATGCGTGTTGGATGTTTACAGTTCATCTCTCAGCACTCAGGGCCAATGGGTGAGTTGTGTGTCTGTGTGAGTGTGTGTCCTTGGCGCCGTCTGTCTGCTGTAGAAAAGTGGGGCTCTGTTAAGAGTGCATGTTCTCTAACATGTCTGACTTTGACGAGGGTTTTCACCGACTCACCTGAGGTTCTGTTCTACTCTAATGCTATTATATACACATCAGTGATGCACATTTACACCTGCTTGACAAAGGGAAACAAAGTTATAAAGTATAAAGAATGACTAGAGAAACAAGATTGAGGTGTGCCAAATCAGCCATTATCCTTCCCTCTTGTCTCAACTACTCCCTCCTCATTCAAACTCCCTCCTCATTCAAACCATGCCCAAGGCCATCATTTTCTTCTGTATTCGCTTGCAAATCACTTGATGGGGTTTCCAAAAATTTTATTATTTGACATAAAATGTCACAGATACATCTACACTATTAATTAATAAATCCAGACTCTATTAATACGCATATAGGAAATTCCCCAAACCCTCTATATATACCCTGCACCCATGTCCTGGTAAAACGGCATCATACCATAAGACAAGCGACGTTTTGCTCAGCCTGCATTTGCACATTAAACATGATAGGCTCTAAGATGTTATGATGTAGTAATAGTTGCTTGGGTGGCATGGTGGTGCAGCAGGTCCAGGGTCCCTGTTTACATGTTTTCCTTTGTCTGAGTGGGTTTCCTCCCACCTCCCCATAATATGCCAGTAGGTGGATTGGCTAAGATAAATTGCTCCTCGTTATGAATGAATGAATGTGTGTGTGCATGGTGCCCTGACTAGAGTCCCATTAAGGGTGTATTCCCGTCTCACACCCTGTGTTCCCGGGATGGGTTCTGGATTCATTGCAACCATGACAAGGATAAAGCAGTTGCTGTACATGAGTGAGTAACAGTTGCTCATCTTTCTAATGAGTTTTTATTACACCTTCTCTAACTGAAGACCTTTATTAATTTAGACTACACCTTCTAACTGGACAGTGGGGGTATGAAAATTTCCCTCCTAAGAGTTTTTATGAGCTGCAAAAAAGTGTTTTTCCCATAGTCCTGTTAGTGTAGCTTGGGATCAGTAGCCCACTCCACGTCTTGGCATCCTAACAGTGAGCTCACAGTCTTTGCCTGGAGAGACAAGTATCAATTTGCAGTCTCATTATCATGAAAATTACACAAATTTAGACGCAAGATCAAAGCTGAACATTAACACAGGCCACCATAACAAAGGGGCAAGGCAATAATTCAAAACTTTCATGCGGACAAAGGTTTGCGTGATGTATACAAACAGGATTTAAGTAGGCAAATCCAAAAAATATTAAACTAGACTACAAAACTAGAGAGGGAAACATATGGATGTAAGTCTCAGTAACATCACAGGCTATGAAGCTGCAACAAGACTTCTGCAAAGTGCAAAGTGTACTCAACGATCCATAGTTTACATAGGCATGTTACTGATGAGGAACAGGTGTGAGTGATCAGTAATCAGGTGACTGGGAACATGGATAGGTTGCTTGTGAGTATTTTTTCATGTGACAGAGCCTGGAGTTCGTCACCTGAGGATTGTAGGAAACATAGTTTATTTGTTCAAGGACTTTGCTGGAAGTAGGCACAGACACCGACATCTACAAAGATGCCATTAGTATAAACTGTTACGAATTTTCCGAGCATATCTGTGAGTTAACCAGTTTCTTGAAAGTAGCACTGACCAAGCCACATGACTAAGTATTCATAGTGTCCAGATGTTTTCATGAAGGTTTCCCTTCCATCACCCTCCCTGATACAAACTAAATTATAAGCACATCTCAGGTCAAGTTTAGTGAAAATATGGGCAGATTTCAATTGTCCATTGCCCTTTATTTAAAGTTCATAGGGGCTCATCTGCCTCTTTGCCCAAAGGAAGAGGGCGTGCTTGAACTCATTGTAAAAAAGGTTCCAAAAACTGTAAGATTATAAAGCTTTCACATCATTTGATGAGATGACAGTAACCTAAACTAAAGGCTGCCTGTGGGCACTGAAATTAGCTGAGCAATCTTAGTAATGCCTGATGTTTTGTCTTGCAAGAAAAATTACTCATAGCTATTGTTCAATTGTGCTCAGTTGCAGTCATCCAGGTGCAAAACATATTGACAGTTTGAGAAGTTCTTATATGAAAGTGAAATATAGAATCTTCTGATTCATTTTTTATTTAAAAAGCATGCAAATGTTAACATACAATCCCTGGGTTTGAAATGGTCACTAACCAACTGCAGTGCATTCTGGTATTTCATGAGTAAGCTGGATACAGGCAAAATTCCCATATATTGGATAGGGTATTGTTTTGATATTATTGCAGTTAGCATACAGTAGATGACTATGTTATACATATCCTGCCTACAGCTTTCAGTAAATAATAATACTTTTCAACCATATTAGTGATGAGCGATGGAAACAAAATTGTATCTGTTTTTAATATCCATTAAATTAAAGTATTTCTTGGACATGGATCTAGACTTTTGGACCTTACTTTTAAATGAAAATCTTTTTTTTTTTTTTTTTTTTTTGAGGAGAGTGATTA
>CM040471.1:7648881-7709546 GCA_022758105.1 Pangasianodon gigas | reverse complement strand
GAGTTTGGAAATCAGAGACTGAACCTTTAAATATGGCATTAGATATCCCCCATGTTGTGAAAATAATATCCTTGTAAATTCTCTCAGCTCAACCACAGAGATTCTGGCGATTGTTGGCTGGTTGTAAATTGGGAATTTGGGGAGGGGTGGAGGTTGTTTGCCATGAGAGCTAGTCTGCAACTTTTAAGGCTAGACGTGCCAACAGCATCCACAGTGATGAGACACTGGGAATGATGCTGGAAAACCGAGAGGGCTTTTTTTTTTCTTTACCACTGTAGAAGGCACCATTCTTCTCTTTCTTCTTTTTATTGTCCATGGGTTTAGTACCAAAGCTTGTATATTAAGCCGTGTACCAACAGGAACTAATGCTGTTTGGGGTTGGGGTTGTGTGTTTTCACTGGGTTTCTAGAAACTTCTCCGTAAATGGCCCAAAAGTTTGGAAGATTTAATTTTTTAGTGTAATAAGTTTCACACAAAGGCAACATTTCTCAGTTTTACATTTAATTTCTCATATACCATACCTTTATTTGTTTTCCTAATATGACTTAACAGAAGTTTCTGGTGTGTTGATAACCTTACTTTTGTTAACATTAGGTTGATGAAATTTTAAAAACATGCCTTTTGTGACACAACTAATATATTCTGCTTAACCTTGGTAAACTCCTGAACTCACCTGCTGGGCCACGCTATTAGATTTACTGTAGTTACTGATTCATTCCTAGTAGTTACTGAATAATATGTATTAAGATAAATAACTGAATAAAAAGCTGGGGTTAACCAGAAGTTCATTTGAACAAAGAAATAGAATATAACACAAACTATTCTTTCATGTTGAACAAACCTGAAGGAGGATTCTGTCATTTTAACTGTAGTCACCATGACCAGAGTCACTAGGCCAGATCAGAAAAAACAATAACAATTAAAATATAAGTTTGAACATAGTACCTACAGTGGGCAATTCCATGTCTAGCTTGGCTCCTTCATTATACAAATGCATGAAGACAAAATGTAAGTATGAGGGCAAAACATTTTGTGTATCTAGAATTCCTGTATAATCACCCTGAGGTGGAAAATGAACTAGGAAATCTGTTACTGTTGTTTCCATTTGTTTTTTTTTTTAACGTTCAGTAGAAAATTGACTTCAAACAGAGGAGCTCAGTTGAGTTGAGCGCGTTTTCAGCTGTCACTTCTGGACGTTTGCTCTAAATCAGCTCTTGCTACCAGGGATTTGGCTGTGTGCATTAGTGATTGTGTGTTGGTGCAGGAATGCGAGTGTGTGCGAGATCCTTCAAAGCTCTTGTAAGTCTGTGTGACTCAGATGGCTCCGGGTCTACCTATAAATGCCCTCTCTTTCCGTCTCTGTCTGTCTGTCGCTCTCTCACACCGTCTCTCTGTCCGTCTCTCTCTCTGATGGAGGAAAAAACTTTATTAATGCGAGGGCTCACAGCGGCGCCGCTGCTGCTGTACAGACGGTGCTGGAGCAATGCAGGCTGATGATTTATGAGCACGAGACCTGGCATGACTACACACACCTTTAAACCCATACACCTACTATAATGCTGACAGGCTTTCCGGTGTATATAGGACGTCCCACATGATGCTGTTACGGAGCAGTATTTTTGAGGGCTTCAGACATTCCTGTGAGCTGTTTTTTTGTTCTTTTGTGAGGACATTTGTGTTTTTGTTTTTATGTTTCTGCTTTTCTCACAATGTCCTGATTTGGTCAGTCATGATGTATGATGTATCCTCTCTCTCGCTCTTTTTCCTCCTCTCTCACTGTCTCGGTGTCTCGCTGTCTCTGACCTACACCAAAGGACGGCGCAGGAAGGACAGAGGGAAAAACAAACAGCAGGATAAACATGATTGAGTGCAGGAGCCCAGCGTGTTTATTTGGATTTTGTGGCAAGGTGCATACACACATGCACACTGCTGATTGAAATGTAACTTGAATTTAATGCAGAACTGACGATGCTGAGGAAGCAGGCTGCTGTACATGAATATATGTGTGTTTATGTGTGCGTGTCACACTTAATTAGGCAAGTGGTGGCTTAGGTATTTAAACTGAATACAGACTTACACAGACACACACACGTTTGTCAAAAAATCCTTGTGAGGATCTTCCACTGAATAATTAGTAATGGAGCTAATTAATGTTATAATACACCTAAACCTTTTGACTCTTTTAGTTTTCAAAATAAAAGCTCCAAAAAAAGCAGTTTTCTTTGTGAGGACCAGCTAAACGTCCCGACAAGGTCAAAATTTTCAGATATACCTATTCTTGTGGACACACACACACTCTCTCTCTCTCTCTCTCTCTCTCTCTCTCTTTCACACTGTGTCCCCTGCAAACATGCTGCTAGGGCTGTGGAATCCTGGCACCCAGGCCAGAGTTCATGGGTGGAAACTATTGGAGGTTGGGCTCGTGTGTGTGTGTGTGTTTGTGCATGTTACTATGAAGAAGAAAGAGGGCATGCAGCCTGAGGGAAGCTTTTCTAAGCCATTCAGCTTGCTATAGACGCCTCCTGGCTGCCGTCTGTCATCAGTCAGTTGGAGCTGTTCTGACAAACAAAGGTCCAACTACATAATTTTGGGCAAAATCAAGCTATGACTTGGAATAAAATTTTGGGCAGCTGTTTTATCTTGTGACAAAGTTGCTCTTTTTTGAAGCGATTTTTCTCAATTTCTGTGTCATGTCATTGTAGGTACTGTGGTCATTGTGTAGCAGATGTGTGTGTGTGTGTGTTAGGGTTTTGTGTTTTCCATAGTTAAAGCAAAAACTGTTTTGGGACATTACTATTTTAGGCTGCTTGATTTGTACAGAACAACAATACACAGTTTACAAATGAAATTTCCAACTGTAATGCTGTACGACGAACATGGCAAATGCGATGTCTACAGCAGCATCCAGGAGGTTTTTTCACCGCACCTCCAGCCTCATTAGCATCCAGAAACATGTCTGCATCGACCGCTTTGAGCTTGGATGCATCGCAATCTGACTGTAAACTAGCTGAGTGGGATTGTATAGTGATGTGCAACCCGCGGCTCCTAAAGCACTCTTTCACACAGAGCTAGTCACAGCAGAATTTACTATGCCGGAATGCAAGAATTTTGTTTCAACTTTATTTAGCTTTATAGGACAACAAACATAAGGTGTGAGGAATTCCTGGAGAGGGATTAAAACCAGTCTTGCACACACCGCTCCACTTCATGCAAAGTGTTAACGGTTCATTAAAGCTAAAGCACCTTTCCCAGTGTACTCTTGTGCAGCTGACTTTAGAATTGACTCATCTGGTCTGAAATATTTTCAAGATTTAGCCTGCATCTCCTTACCTCTGCTTCACTGTTTTTTCCTCCATTCTGACTAGTTGACATTCCCACAGCGACGACTAGTGAATGTATAATTCGACTAGTGTGTGTGTTAGTCATTATGAGTGTTTATTCTAATATGATGAATGATTTCTTACTAAGAGACGTTGGCTCTGTTGTGTGATGTACAGGAAAAGCTATAATCTTTTTTTGAGGTTTATGGTAAAATGGAAGAAACGTTGGCTAAACTTACAACCACACACACATGGAAATGCACAGCGGAGGTGTTGAAGGTAACTGGGCACTGGCTGCTTTACCACTGTCTTACTCTATTTATAAATATGTGTTCAAATATTAGCACTGAGGTGGGGAACTTAGAGCCACGGCTTTGGTCACCACTCCTTTGGTTTACACTTTTTTTTGGATATATTTTAAGCCCTTTTCCACCTGACACTGAGCTACAGTAACAAATCTGTGGCACCACATTCTGTTGTTGTTTTTTTTCCATTGCCAAGTGAACCATACTGTTACAATGCTGAATTCTGATACTGTCCTCATCAGGGTCATATGGGTCAAGCTAGAAATAGAGGACATTATTAATTTGTCAAATACAATCATTACAAGTCATACTTAACATCAGACACTTGACAAAAAAAAAACCACTAGCTAGCTAGTCCAAATATCAAGTATCCTTTATCTGCTTGTTTTTTGAGGCAACATAACAATTTCTTAACAAAAGTTAATGTTTCAGATTCGTTTTCATTTATTTACCTACAGTAATGTTTTTTTTTCGTCACATATATATATATATATATATATATATATATATATATATATATATATATATCTTGATTTTACATGCCTCTCTCTGCTTTTGCTAAGATTAAAGTATTGGCACCCTTGACTTTTCAGGTTCAGTGGCACACCACTGTTACAACAAACCTGCCGTACATTTTGCTCAGTAGGAACCTTAAGAGGGACACAAACCAGGAACAGCACCACACACATTTTTACATATGTGCTATATGCCTGATTTTTTATTTAGTGTCAAAGAAAATTTTACAATTTAGGTGATTATATAATGAGTACTAGGTTGGTTGATGGCCCTCCCATCACTAGTCCCCACCCCACAACCTTGTGAGAACACATTCTACTTTTACAGGGACCTTCATGTTATGACAAGGGAAAAGCGTAACTTGGTTGAGTATGGATTGGGCATAGTGGATAATGTTTTGCACTCTGTTGGAAAAGTGTGTGTAAATAGAGAAGTTTGTGTGTGTGTGTGTGTGTGTGTGTGTGTCTAACTTCGTTCTTTACTAAAGTTGAGGCAGCTGGTTTGTGTCTTAAACCCTGGATGATGAGGCATGTGTATTAGAGGATGAGTGTATCTGAGTGTGTGTGTGAGATAGACAGAGTGTCTTCTAAAGTCACATTGTCTCTGTAAACATCCAAACCACACACACACACACACACACACACACACACATACACACACCTTCATTTATCCACTTATGTTGACATCACAAAGGTTCAGTGGTCTAGTTGTGGAAAGTGCAGAGGAAGTCCATATGAATGTCCAATTTGTGGTTTGTGTGTATTTGCGTATGTGTGTGAGAGCTTAATATAGCCAGAGAGAGAGAGAGAGAGAGAGAGAGAGAGAGGGAGAGAGAAAGAGAGAGAGTTTGTGTTTAAAGAAGAGCTTGGGGAGGGTTATTGGAAAGGACGTTTCTCAGCTGAAGGACATCAATGGTGGCTGGTGAAAATAGAGTCTCATTGAAATGCATGGCTTAGTACCTATAGCATTGTGTGTGGAGAGAGAGTCTGACAGATTTCAATTAAAATGGCATTTACAAAAGGATGGATGGGAAAAGGGGGCTCTTTTGTGTGTGTGTGTGTGTGTGTGTGTGTGTGATACATTCAAGCATCATGTTCAGTTGTTACATAAAGACAGAGTAGTTTGAAGATTTTTTTTTTATGTGAGATACTACAACAGGCACTAGAACATGAAGCCCATACCTCATCAGAAATCATTCCTGTGTAAACCAAAAAGATCTTGCCACAATACCATAACTTGAACATCGGTACCAATAGTAACATAATGCCTAGTCTCTCAGGCTAAACTTCTAGCATGCTGTAGAGAGTCTGGTATGTTTGATCAATAAATGTTGTTAAGATCCGCCTACTTTCACAGAAAAAGGCCATTTGACTGACAAAGCAAAGGAACAATCATAACTCGTCAGCAAACACACAAGATTAACTCTTTAATAACTAAACAAAACTCTAAGAACTTTTAAAAAGGGATTCCATTAACTTTTGTCAATCCAGTTTCAATGTTCTGCTCTGGAAAGCTCTTTGAGTCACCGTGTTCAAATGTTTATTTTACTGATGGAAACCATTGTATACATGGAAGTGCTTTGAACCAATCAGATTCTTCAACTGGCAAGATTCTGAAGTGTGTGGCCAGAAAAGTGTACAAAAATATCAGATGCTCTGTAGCTCTTAGGTGGAGCATCTGAGGCTGAGACTACACAATGCCTCATACCAAAATGATAAAATACAAACATGCAAACAAATAAAAATACTTGTCATCTGTGTACCATTTTATATTTCTGGTTTTGTATGTAGTTTTGTATGAGCATTAGCTCACATATGTTAGTGAGTAAAACTCTTCACCTGTGTGTTTTAGATCTCCTGAAAATACAGCTTTTTGCCATTTTTTCCCCAATGAGTTGGCATTAATTCATAATGTACAAGGACCACATGGAAATTTTAACTTATCCACGTGCATAATACAATGTCAGTATAGTGTTGGTTGTTTAAATAAAGACTTGAAAGTATTCAAAGTTAAAGAATTGCCACATTGTAGTGTTGCAACACTACATTTTCTATTATTCTGTTTTTTATTTAATTAGATCTCCTTTGATGCCACACATATTTAATTCATCCATTTAATCCTTTAAACTTGCTGTGCTGAAGACTCCAGTGGCACGAGCCTCTTTGATGATGAGTACGCGGTTAAAGCTGATGTGAGTATGGCTGTAACAGTTGTATAAATTGTTATACACGAGGCTTTGAAAAGTGCTTTCCGTTTCATATTGCACTCAGGCTTTTTGAAAGGGTTCTTTTAAGTGGCGAGTTTATGGGTAACCACACACACACACACACACACACACACACACACACGTGCGCGCACACACACATGCACACACACGTTCAAACTCATCACTCTATAGCACTGGTTTATACTTCTGTATTGAAGCAATGCTTCTGTATCTGTGCCATGAAGCAGAGAAGGGGTTTATGGGTAGTTGTAGCTCTCAGAGACTTGTGTATGCACCAAAATCCTAACAGTCTTTATTGGGTGCTGTGCATCAGGTGGATCCTGATTGGTTGTGCAGGGAAGCATCGAGTCTTGAAGTCAAAGTGCTAGCAAATGTATGTTTCAAGGCTACAAGGTTTATATTAATGCAGTCGTTCTAATATGTATTGTAACAATTAATTCACAGGGACTCGAGTGGTGGTCACTTTATATAAACAAAATTAATATGTGTATAATTGTTGTTATGCTTAAGTTTGCTGTAAGAAGGAGTCTCCAGTGTCAGTACTTTGTAACAGTCAGAGGTAAAGCTGGTACTTTAATTTTTTCCAATACAGAAAGGTAGGTTTCTCAGTAACATGACAAGTTGCATTTTTTAATCAGAAAAAAGAGAAGCTGGTGAGGAAACAACTGTTACTAGCTGCTGTAAGTAAGATGTTCAACAAAATGAAATGTAACCGTAATCAGATAAAAAGTATGACGTACTTTATGTTGTAATCCTTGGCTAATTGCTGTGGTATAAGACAAATGAAACAGTTTGGGATGTTCTGTTATTGGAAAATAATCAACTTTGGTGTGGTAACAGTAACTCTGCTTTGCACTGGGCTGCATCGTACCATCTCATCGTTGATTATTTACCTATAACAGCACACTCTGTAGAGTTTTATTCCTTACTTATTGTTCTTACTATTACAAGTAAGGAGGAGATATCCAGGGAAAACAATGAAACAGTAAATTATTTGGCATTTCAGTATGTCGTGTGTTTATAGTAAACTTTGTCATAACTAGGCAAGTAGAATGAGACAATAAAATGTTAATTATTGAGGTGGCTACCAAAATAACTGTAAATGAGCTCTAGTGGGCACTGTAGATTCTGGAAGGTGGGACTTCATGTACATTAACATGGATGGGAGGAGGGATCAGGGAGAGAACAAGTCATTGCAATGATTTTGTAATTTACCTTATAATTGCTAGAGCTCAAATTTAGCACCTTTAATTTGGAAGAAAGCAAAATTAGGTCTTGTTTTTCAATGTACAACAGAATAGAGTCCTATCTCTTGTTCAGAGAAAATATGAAGAGACAGATAAAATGACTTAGATAAAGTGGCTGTCTTTCCCTCTCTTGTGCTTCTTATCGAGGCCCCCACCTTCATCCTGTCAGCACCCCTGAACTCTCCAACATCTGCAGTCAAAACACACGCCAAGCTTCACCTCACACACATATTAACTTTCTTCTCTCCCTCTGCTTCTTATTCTATTTCTCTTTCTCTCTCCTTCTCTCAAAGTTTTCTTCATTTAAACTCCATTGGGAATAGGGCTTGTGTTAATATAAGACAGAATTGTCGAACTTTCCTAGTCAATCCGTCTTTTGTCTTTCGCTCTGTGGACAGACGGAGCGCCCCCTCTGTGTTTGGTGATTCAGCAGAGCGGAGCGCCATTCCCTCTCAGTTTATTTGACTTCTCTGCAGTTTAAGCCGAGGGCCCACATGACATTTTAGCCTCACGCTCACTCCTTCAAATAAATTATCCGAGCGAAACAGCGTGCTCCGTTTGGACTCGTGCTACGCAATCAGGCGCCAACTCGGGTCACCTGGCGAAAGTTCGATTAAATCTTGATCTGTGCTGTAAATCACATAGGATCTGTGGTAGTGAGGCCATCTGGCCTGTATAAATAAAGTGATTATGAAATGATCTGGCGAGGAATGAGGAGTCTCTGCAGTGCACGTCCTGTTCTGTCACTCTTCTTGTACAGGAATGTGTACAGTAGTTTAACATTGCACTTCACATACACACACACACACACACACACACACACTAATGGGAATGAAGCAAGGCGGGTCCCTTTGTCTTGCTTTATGGCCCTCTAGAGGATGCAAGCATGATCATTAGGCACATCAAGGCACCCTCACTGCTGCCCATATGAAAAGACACAACCCCCTCCAAGCATCCCAAGAGCTTCTGAAGAGCCTGAGCTCTGAGAACAGTGACGCAGTGACGCAGGGCGCTGCACTGTTTCCACAGTGATTTGCTTTTATGTGCACTTTCTTGGCTCATTGTCTGTCCATCACAAGAACTTTAGGACACCCATTAAAGACTGACAAGTACCTCTCTCTGTCTGCCTCTACCCCTTTTACCTCCTCTGTGTAATTCTTTCATGTGGCCATTTTCCTTGTTTAAGGAAAGCAGTGAATGAATTCTGGAATGAAATGGGCTTCGACACTATGTTGTTGAGGTACACCTGCATGCCAGCTTGGGTCTTTAGCCTTAGTCTGATTGGCATGTCTTTCTCTAAAGATTTAAGAAGGTGAGATGTCATTGTTTCAGCGTTAGAATGAGCTTCCTCCCCCACTCTGAACAGTCTTGTGACTGTACACCTTATAGAGATAACTAAATACCTTCCTCTACAAACAATATCTAAGATAGCTCCTCCTTTGCACTTAGTTTGTATTGTCTTCTTAGTTCACTGAACTTGTTTTGTTTATGTGTTTACATCTGTTCATTGTACTTGAACTCATAACCTTTTGATCAGTAGCCCAAAGCCTCAAGCACTGAGCACCCACTTATTCACTTATTCACTTATTAAAACTCTCCTGATTTGTCTCTAGCCTTTCTGGCTATATATCCTCAGAGATTCTGTAGGTGCTTATTTATATTGCTGCTCCTTCAGCATGTTTATAAGTCACTCTGAATATCTGACGAACTAAAACTATTATATTAACCCAGTAAGAGAGTTTCATATTCTTAACCTAAAAATATACATTTTAATACATCAAGATGCATTTTTAACTTTTGGTTGGAGCACAACTGACTGTTTTTTTTTTTACTCTGATTTAAGAACGAAGGAAAACCTTGTAACTGTTCAATATGACAATATAATATTGCTAAATTATATCACAATGTAATTATATTACAATTATAATAAAATTATATCAAAAATTTTGATAAATTATTAATGATAAATTATATCACAACATTTTCTGAAATATTGTGATTATAAATTGCAAATAAATGTTATAACATTTGAAAGATGCTGACTGATGTCATATCACCCACCCCTAGTGTACAGTGTGCTTAGGAAGATGTTAAATTGCACTATTCAGTGTTATTCCCCCTTTTTGTCTTTAACACACACATTTAGAAAGCTCACTCCAGTGTCCTTGTGGAGTTTCTGAGCATGTTCTTCACATGTCTATGTGAGTTTACTCTGGAATTCTCTGGTTTCCTACTAAAACATGCTGATAGTTGGACTGGCTATGCTAAACTGGCCCTAGGTGTGAATGAATGTGTGAATGTGTGTGTGCATGGTGCACTGCGATGAACTGGCATCTCATTCAGGGTGTATTCCTGCCTCATATCCAGTGTTCCTGGGATAGACTGCAGATCCATCACAACCCTGACCAGGATAAAGTGCTTACTGAAGATGAATGAATGAATGAATGAAGGAAAGGTGTTAAATGAAATGAAATGTTAATCTATCTTCATGTAGCTTGTAGTGTAGTGTAGCGGAAGAGAGCTTTAATATAGCCAAGCAACATTTTCTGTAGCTTAGATCAATTTTGGAAGTATCTTGACTAACACTGACTATAATTCAAGTATAAGATTATATGTTTTTGTTCTTTTATACACATATACACACATTAAAACCAACTATTACATGAAGTCATGCAATGGACTATAAGACAATCTTTTTTTTTTTTGTCTTGTAGTTTTGAAGCTGTGACTTCAAAACTAATCATAAAATAGATGGATTTTTTTTTCTGCAGCTAGTACTGTACAATTACTGTATGTGATTTCTCTGCTTATTTCTTGTGAATAGTTAGAAGTGATTATGGCCAAAAAGCTGCTATTCTTAGAAGGTAAGTAAAGAAAGAAATACAACGTGACTTCTTGAGAAGAAGGGAAAGGAGGGAATGATGTGGTGACTGTGCTATTCAGAGAGAGGTTTTTATGCTGGAATCCATGGGTCAGTGTTAATGTCAGTGGGATTCTGGTTGTACAAAGGGGCCTGTGGCAGAAACATTAAGCTAATTTATACCTCTCACATAACACGTCCATCTCCAGGAGCCTGGCTGAGGATTGTTTGTAGTGGAGAGCGCACACGTCTTTCAGCTGTAAATTAATCCCCCTCTCACATTCTCTCTCTCCCTTTTTCCTGCAGATGGGATGAACTGCATGAACAAGGACCATGGCTGTGCTCACATCTGTAGGGAGACTCCTAAAGGTGGTGTGTCATGCGAGTGCAGGCCAGGGTTCGAACTGGCCGAGAACCAGCAGGACTGCAGATGTATGTACCGTGCCGTTTCAGCACCTCAGCAAAACACAGCTAACAACATGGCTGAAAATGTTGCTCTCAGTTATTATTCTCCAGGGCATAGGCTGCTGTTGATCAAAAAGCTGCTGTTCGTATGACAGCACAGCTGTAGGTCAGGGTGATAAGCTAGGAACAGTAACTTCCAGTCTTAAGCATGTGGTGGTGAGATTAAGCATTTTTATAGCTGTTCAGTCCTGACCTCAAATGCTGCACATAATAATAATAATAATAATAATAATAATAATAATAATAAGTAGACACTTGAATTAATACACATCTGAAGGAAGAATCTGTATATGTTATATAGTTGATTAAATCAACAGCATATAACATACATTATGAACAGTATATTATATTAATAGATAACAAAAAAGTTTAAAATTACAGTTTTTTTTTTTCAAATCTTGAAACTCCCAGCTGTCAGTTCGAGATTTGCATTCCTTACTTTGTTAACGACACCCATTTCCCATTAGTTTCACTGTAGGTACTGAATAATATGATTGAAGATGAATAAATTAATAATAAGCTGAGAGTTTAAGGAGTTAAACCTATTTTAGAAATGTTAATATTGTAGAAATGTGACAACCTCTCTTATACCCCAGCGCTTCTGAATTTTCAATTCTGATTGGTCTGAAGGTGTGGATTAATTTTCTATAAATGTTGATATGGTGAGGTTTCCTGTAAGGAGACATTTATGTGGAAGGAGTCTCCAGTGTCAGTGCTTTGTAACAGTCAAAGGTAAAGCTGTAACTTTAAGTTTTCCACTGCAGGAAAGTTAGAGAAAGTTGCGTTTGTGATTTCTTGGTTTTCTTGTCAGATTTCTTCCCAGAGAGAGAGAAAAAAGAGAGGCTGTCTATTGCTGCTATAACATGAATGTTATCAAGTAACACCTTTAAATGTAAATATAAATGGGTAAAAAAGTAGTGTTGTTCATTAATAAATTAATAAATTAAAATTTAATTAATTAAAATAATTAAAAAATTGTATTCATTGCCAAATTATTGTGCTATAAGAGGAATAAAACACATTGGGATATGCCGTTATTTTTAAATAATCAACATCAGCTTGAAGAAATCTCGGGTTATTAGGTATGTATTTACGACACATGTAAAGCTGGACCCGCTGACAGATCCTGAGATTTAAGGGCTTAATATGCAGAATGTCCTTACACAGCTCTGATATTTTTGAATTATATGTAGACCAACAGGTTGTAGGGAAAGAGAAAACTTGCAACACTAGTGTATTTTGTAAGAATGTGTGGGAGTGATTTGGGATTAAATGGAAAATGACATTGTATGTGCTACATGCTCACTTTTCAGTCTGAAAGTGCATACTGGCCAAATTGTAGAGATATTATAGCTTGTTTACTTGGGTCAAATTTTATTTCAAGCCCATTTCTACTCCATCCAGAGCATTAATAGAAAAGTCCAGGGCAAAAAAGTGCTGCAGTAATTTCTGTGTAAAATGTAAGAAGTAAAATCCAGACCTAAACTCCCTCATTTATTACGTTGCATTTTTAAAATCTCTCCTAATAAAATGCCTGGGACTGCTTGAGAGCAGGAGTAAAACATTTGTTTATTTGTTAATTACTCCAAATCTATCATAGTTTATCAATATATTTGTTCTACATTCTACAGTCCAGTACATAAAAATCACAAGAAAATGTGAAAAGGATCAGAAGAATATGCGGTCATGAAGCAGTGTGTCTCTCATGACCATGTGAACTCCCACATGGACCGATCCACTAGACAGCAGTCTGGGGGAGAGCGAGAGTGAGAGTCGGCTTTTTATTAGTTACACTTTGTCTGGCAACACATCCTGTTCCAGACAAGTTTCAAGAGTGAAATATTGTGAAATGTTTTAATATCCATGATTAAAGAGGAGCTGGGGTATATTTTGATTGTGTGTGTGTGTGAGAGTGTGTGAGTGAGAGTATTTGTCCTGAACATTTTAGGCAAGTACTTCATGTTCACACTTCAAATTCACATATGTTCATTTCTGTACAGTTCATTCGACATATAAAACAAATGAATGTTTGAATAGTGACGGCAGTTTTATGAGCATTTATGTGATTGATGGAAAAGCCTTTTAGACGAGTACATGAGAATTCCCACAAGGAGCATTAATCATACAGGATGTGCTATTCTCAGACATCTTGGACAGAAATCAACCCAGGACTCAAGCATGATGTAGCATTTTGTAATACTTTTAAAATATACGATTTCATTCATGCGGATTGCATAGAGCTTAGTGCTAAAATCTGGAGACTGAGCGGGTTGTCTTGTTGCGTGATACACCCACATTTCTTTTTTACATCTTGGAATTCTCATGGAGATAAAAATAGAGGTACATGTATCCCATACAGAAACAATAGAGGGGGTGCAAACATTTGCACTCAATTGCATATAAATAGGATTCACTCACTCTGTTTACATAAAGTAGTAATTAATCAGGACATATCTCTGAGAGAGAGACAGAGTGTATGAGAGATGTGATGGAGTGTGTGTGTGTGTATGTGCCAGTGCTTTAAGCCTCTCTCACAGTCATTGTGCATTGCCAGTGACGTGTAACTACGGAAATGGCGGCTGCCAACACACTTGTGAAGACACTGACACAGGACCGGTGTGCGGCTGCCACCAGAAATACGCCCTGCACTCTGACAGCAAGACCTGCATTGGTGAGTCACACACACGCACACACACACACTCTTCTGAGAGTAAGTCAACAGCACTAGTCAACAGCACTAGTTTTTAAATTACCTTTGAACTCAAAAACGTGGTGTTTAAATGGCTGAATCTTCCTGGATGGCTAATTCTGATTATATAGATTGGTGTTTGGGTTAAATTTGTTAAAACTGAACATCTTCTATCAGTACGTCTGTAAAAAAAAATATATATATATTTATGATATCACTTAAATAAGCTCCCTGAGGAAAGTTTTAGGTGCAAGATCTGTGTAATAAAATAAACTCTTTCTAGTTAGCTAACTAGTGATGAACCAAAAAGGTTTAAATATTTCCACAGGTTTGGATATCGTTAAATAAATCTTTTAAGTAAATCAGATATCGAACTCCTACTGAAATCTTGCAAAATGAGAGCTAGTTTAACAGTTTACTAAATCAAGACTCAGATATTAAAATTTCTCTTGTGTCTACTAACCAAGTTAGCTAACCATTAGCAAGGTGGCTCAGTGAACAGATAAAATGGTGAGAACGTGACGTAAATCGAGACTCGTATTAAAATCCCACGTATGCCTACTTGTGACAAGAGTATGCTAGATAACTGGAGGCTAACTAATTATACAGTATAAAAGCTATGTTTATGGCCAGCTAACAGCTAATGTTATTGATGAACAAATAAATTGATGAGAATATGATGATGACAGATGTATGTTCGGTAAGTAGAGGTTAGCTAGTTGGTTAGTTAATTATATACAGCATAACAAGTCAATTATGACATGACTAGCTAACTTAGCTAAGGTTAGTGATGAGCGAATACACTTCTGTAAATGGAGACTTAGATACTAAAAAAATTCTTATGACTTGTGAAAAATGTGTGCTATGTAACAAAGTTAGCTGGTTGATTAGCTAATTATATACAATAATAACAGCTCAGCTAATAGCTAAGTAACTTAGCTAATGTTAGTGATGGATAAATAATTTGATGAGAATATGATGATGTAAATCAAGCATCAGATACTCTAACACTACTTGTGTCTACCTGTGAAACATGTTTGCTAGATAACTAGCCTTTAACTAGTTGATTAGCTAATTATATGCATAATATATAAACAGCTCAGTTAATGGCTAGCTAACTTAGCTAATGTTAGCAGTTAAAAAAGAAATTTAATATGTTGTGAGAATATGCTTTTGAAATCCAGCTTGTGTCTACCTGTGACAAATGGAAGCTAGTTTACTTAGCTAATTTGCCTTTAACTAGCTAGTTATTTGGGATGGCCATGTCCAAGTTGCATAAGATTGTATGTTCATAGATCCTGCTATTTTTTAATGACAGTAAAGGTGTGACGATTTAGGCCATTTTTAGTCATTTGTTTAGCACTAAACATTAAACAATTTATTATTCTGCAAATTATTTTTAATGGTTTAAAAAACATGTTCAGGGAAATTTTAAAATGTTGTCGTGAATGAGAGGAGTGGTATACCAAGGGCAAAACAGCCTCAGAGCATTGAGACACTAGCAAACAGATGCTAATGTACTAATTTAATAGCATTTAGCTAATTTAGTTATTCATGTTCTTATTTTCTTTATGTTATGCTTTCTCTCTCACACACTAATATATGTATAGGGTATTTTTACACACACTGTCACATTCTTAAAAGAAAAGTTTAGAGTATTAATTGCTGTAGCCTTTGCTCTGGACTTAAGAGGAGAGATAGAGAGAGAGAGAGAGAGAGAGAGAGAGAGAAATGTGGAAAGAAAGATGGAGTCTGGATGAAGGACAAGAGCTGGTTTGGGGAAGATGTGCTAGGTGAAGGAAACTTCATCATCACTGAAAGTGCAAAACACATTTATCATCCTCATAATGGTGGGAAATGCAGCCAGCCGTCCAGTGGAGTTCTGCCATATCCACCGAAATGGGAAAACTTTATACACCATGTGGGTATAACCATGTTCACCCGTGATGCCTCTAAAAACAGGCGGAAAACTATTTTTTTATGCATCTGTCCTTTTTTGGAATTTTGCAAAACTAATGGACTGTTGCAGGTAAGTCGATTTTTCACCCTTATTTTTCTTAGCTTGTGTCTCAATGCCTTGTTCCATGTTTGGTTTGGAGTCTTTTTCATATTAAAGTCTCCTCTTCCAGGACATTCTGCACAGAATATATGCTTTCTTGGTGTAGCATTGGTTGCACTCGTGTCCCTCCTGTTTCGTTATTGAGCTTCCAGAGATTGCTAAATGTGAGACCAGATACAGTTTTGTGTAAGTGTAGAATGTTCCAGAGAGATGGCATGGCTGAGTGAAATAAGGGTGTAAACAGCAGTTTTGGATCTAAAATGGCTAACTGTTGTGCTATAACATGCTAGAGTAGTCTGAGCAGATTAACACAGCGCCTCAGGGTGTTTTTGGACACTTTGGCATCTCAGCCTCACAGGAAGGGCCTCATTCAGCCATGGCATGGTACATATTCCAGACAAATCCACAGTTAGACTAAATTATTATGTGCTGAGTGCCAGCGCTTTAAAGAGGTCCATCTGATGTCACATTTGCTACACTGGAAAATAAAATTGCAATTCTTTTTGTGAGGTTTTATGATTTCTTACTTCTCACTGTTGATGTTTTGTTATATGACTGAACTGTTCCCTGATTCTGCCGATTACCCAACACTGGACTGATGCCTCCGTGTGGCCGTGCAGAGCCTGGCGGAGACCATCCACCTGTCCCCTGTCCTGATGCCTGCTGTACTACTCATCGCAGTCTTCTCTTTCAGCATCTGTGAAGAGTGACGCAAACGGCCGCAGAGACCAGAAGAGGAGTGTAGAGACTGATCCCTCCCATCTCTATCTCTATCTTTCTACCTATATTCCTCTCTCACTGTTTCACCAGACCCTCGCTGTGGTCTGTGTGAGTAGCTGTGCTGTGTGGGTCGAATCCTTCCCCTGTCTGTAGCATTGCTTCTTTAGAGTCTCCCTTCCGCTAGTAGTGTTTCCTCACAGGCTCCTTTGCTCCTCCCGTTCCTCCTGCCCTCTCTGGTGAAAGTTCCTGATTGCCTGTCTTGTCTGCAATTTTAAAAAGGTATTAGAGAGAATTACTGCTGAAAGGCAAATAAAGTCTTGTGAGACATTTGAGAACAGATACCTCAATTGCAGCCTGCATCAAGGTCAGAAAAGTAGCCAATCAACAAACTAGCTCCACCCCTTGCCCGCCCTTTCTTAAAGCACCTAGCCAATGGCCTGTCCTGATCCTCGACCTTTCCATCAAGCATGCCATACTGTAGCCTCCAACGAAAGAATATTAACGTGACTAAACGACATAAAAATGCTCCACTGCACCTCAAACTCATCTTCCACTTCCTGTTTCCTTGTCATGCCAATTGCATGTCCTTTGTCCTCTGCCCTCTCTACTGCCTCATACTGTCTGCTTTCTCCGTCCCTCCCTGCTGTTCTTCCTAATAACTCATTCGCCTGCATGAATATGTGTGCAAATATCTTTTCTCTACTTTTTTCCTTTTTATTTGGTTATGTCCTCCCTTATGTATTGGTACCAAAATTATTAGTAACCCCTGATCTCACTATAGTAGAGCCGCTGTTATGTTATAGCAGTAGTTTATTAATTAATTATTTTATCCTCTGTTTTTAGTTTCTGTTATTTAGTGCTTGCTCCCAATCCCTAATTTTTGGTCGTCCCTTATTATGGGCTGATCGTAGATGAGTCCCAATCTTTAAAATCCCTTATATTCCCCTTTTCTTTCCTGTGAGTCTGTCAGCAAAGATATATAAAATACATACTGGAGGCTGAACAGAATTTCAGATCCCACAGCATTAAGGCAGACCTTTGTTTTGTTGATTGGCCCATTTTATGAGGCTAAATATGGCCCAGTCGTGTGCTGGTGCCTCTGCATGCTCATTAACCATCTATACAGTAGCCCCACCCACTTTGCTCAGAGAACCTAGTTTTCATGCGTTGACTTGATTGTCAAAGCCAGTTGTGATGTGTTCCATAGACAAACAGGCAACCAGCGCTGCCCCCAGACTTCATCCACCTCCTCTCCACCTCTCCTATCCGCATGTCCCTCCACCCTTCCTCCCACCGCAGGTTCCTCTCATGCTCTCCAACCATGAGACGGCACTTCTCTCCGTTCCTCTCCATGTCATCTCTCCCTCATCTTCTCCTTACTACACTCTTCATGTAGTGTCACGCTGTCCTATTTGTTATCCTGTCATCATGCTGATTGTATCATTCCACCTCTTTCATTTTTCTCTACTTCTCCTCTCTGTCACTGCGGGAATTGAGTGGCCGTTTGATATGGAAGACTGCAACGGCAGCATCAAATTGTCAATGTCAATGAGAACACACCTTCCTTTTTTTATTCCCCAAATTTCCCCAATTTTATTTATCTCTCATGTGTGTCCCTCCTTCTCATTTTTCATGACAACTTCCAAAGGCTGATCTCTTTTTATTTCGGGAGAGTTTGACTTGATCTTCTTTATTTATATATTCATTAATTTCATTAACACTCTAACAGGGTTTATTGGCGCTTTTATTTTATTTCCGCAGCTTTTTGCTTCTTGGCTTTGGTTTGTGCTCAAACGCCAAGAGGGTCAGGCAGTGTGAGTCTGGGTGTCCGAGCTGCGGTGACTGGGAGCAGGACTGCCTGTTAGCCCGTCTGTATGTCCCGGTTTCTACGCGTGGACAAACTGACGTGGGATCAGTCCAGCCTGCTCTTCAGGAGGCCTGCGAGCTGGATGCCCGAGGCTGGCTGGTCTATGGCAGGGCTGTCTGTGCGGGGCGATGGACATTGGGCTTCTAATTAACCTACTGCTCCCTGTTTGTCCTCTGTCACTTGTGTTTTAGAGAAAGATGAGGCTGCAATTGAGAGCTCTGAGTTCAATACCACGTCAGTAGCTGATGTGGACAAGCGGGTGAAACGGCGTCTACTTATGGGTAACTCCTTTCTTCCTCTTTCTATGTGTTGCCATGGCGCTTGTGCTTATTTCCTCTTCTACTCTTTACTTTCTTTCTGTCCTTTGATTTGTTTTGTTCGAGTTGTTCTTCAAACCCCTCCCCAACCACCACCATTCTTGAAAGTTTCTGGTTGTTTCTGTGTCCGACAAAGCCTGAGAATAGACCCTCTAAACATGACAAGGTTCCTTCTAAACTTTCCCAAGCCTGCTCCCAACCCTACTTTTTTCCCTTGCATAGGAACAGTAATGAAGTTTTTTTTTAATCCCTTTGCTTCTGACAGCTCCCATGCCATTCCTGTTGCATTTTAAGAACTTAACAAAGAACCAGAAATAACTTGTGGTTCACAGTCGTTTTCATTATTTCTTTTAACAATGTAAGAAATGCATTTCCTTTGTACACTGTCAACTATGATTGACCATATCCTAATTTATACTTTCATAGACAAAAAATATATAAAGATGCAGTTAGGAAGCATATCATAAATTGGTCTAGAGATATTTGTACACCAAGGGGCGAGTCTCAAATTCTTATAACATTTACAGAGTACAGTATTCCAACCTTTTACTCAGAGCCATTACTGATTTAATGCTCTGAAATTAGAAGCTCTTAAATCTGAAAAAAGGCCATCTGACCTGCTGTTTTTCAGCCTTATCTTTGACTAAGGCCAGACTGCCGCTACTGTAAAGCTCCACTGTCTGAGAAGAGATAACAGAGGCAGTCCAAGTTTAAACTATTAAACTATTGGAATGGGATTTCTGAAAACACTAAGGGGTTGCTTTAACCCCTTAAACTCCCAGCTTATTACTCACTTAGTCATTTAAAGCATATATATGTGGCAGCCTGGGACACCCCTTCACATGTTGAAATTTGGACATTTTGTACTTTTTGAAGTTTTGAAAATATTGGATGTTTCTCTTGGAGTGATGTGCTGTTATAGAAAAATAACTCACAACATATTCCACAGCAATTTGCCAATGAATGCATTATAAATTTATTAATGAACGTCATTTTTTTAACTACTCTAATTTGTAGAATGTCCAAAAACAAGTTAGTTCCTATTATCACTTACGTTATAGCAGCTATAAACAGTCCTCACATTTCCTCATCAGCTAATCTTTACTCCCCTCTCTTGAAGTTAATAAGACAAAGAAACACAGTTTGTTTTGCTACTGAGTAGTCCTCTGTCCTGAAGACTTTCCCATGGAAACTGACTGACTGTTACAACATGATGACACCAGAGACACTTTCCATAAAATAAATGTATTGAGAGCATCACCATATCAATGAATATAGTTTCCTTATTTTACTAACATGATCTTTACAGATGGAAAAGGCAAGTTTTAAAAGTAAATAAAATAATTTCTACATTGTTTGTGGAAATGGAATTAATTTTTTTTTTATTAAGTAGCAGTGTCAAAGTATGCTTTTAATCATTTCTACCAAAACTGTAGCTGCAGCGATATTCAGTGGGTTTTCCCAGGCCCCCACACATTTATCATTAACTACTATGAGTTATTTAGTAACTACAGTAAAACTAACAGCCAATATAATGTATGTAATTATGAGTGCTAGGTGTCCTAGTCAAATTTTATCCATGTCTATAGGGTGTTTACTTCCCTAAAATATATTTTCTTTGCATTACGTGCACATTGTGGTGTGTAGGCTTCTATGCATGGACTACTAGACACCAAATACTACAACTTCAATGTCCCTGTTCTCTCAGTCGATATTTAGAATACAATTAAGTGATTCGAAGTAGAAAATTTGTCCAGTCAATAAGGGAAAATATTTAACTACACTGCGACACACTGGACAAGTGGAACAGGAACATAGTGTTTTCCCCTATCTCTCTCCTTTTTACTTCATTTCTTTCTCTTAATATTACACATTAATCCTTGTCACATGTTTTCTTCCCCTTTAGCTGACAGATGAACCAAAAACCATCTTTCTTTCCTTTGAGGCCACAGAGATTGAAATTACTTTCATCTTTATGTATGACTTTGCCATTTATTGTCAAAACAGGTATCTTTCAAGGACAGGTGCTGGAAACTCTCTTCTCACAGTCTACGTCTCTTCTGCACTTTTCTCTTTAATTGTGGCTCTGAATGATTTCAAATGGGAGTTAAAAATGTTTTAAAAAATGTTTGAATGCAGAAGTTTGTTTAAGATGAATGATGCCGAGGTTTTAATATATTTTTTAAAAAATCCACTCGGAGGAAAGCGCTATCTACCCTCTTCTGCATACATTAGCATACTATAGCAGCTATAAGCTGCTAATAAGAAATTAAAAAGACAAAAAACTGAAGTGTGTCCCTGAGAAAATAAAAAAACTGTCACTGCATCGATTTTCCTGTGCTTTACCTCCACCATACACATCCCTGTATATTATCTGTTACTATAGAATGAGGCTGTAATTTGAACTTTTGTCAGAGCTGCTGTTATTAAAAAATTAATCAACACCTTCTGACCAATCAGATTCGAGAATTCAATAGTGCTGTGGTATAACAATGTTTATTCAATTCCTAATTTATATCATACATTCAAGCTCGTATTAAAGAGCATACTGAATGAATCCAACAAAGGCATTTCTCAGTTTTGTTGAAAGAGTCTCTTTTAAGGCACCTCTGTTGAACTTGGCTGCTGATGTGTAATACCCATGTCCAAGTTGGAAGGGTCTGATTTACCCACTTCAAATGTAAATTGCTCTCTGCGTTTGCCAAACCTCTTAGAAGACCACTTCACTTGAGCCACATTCAGAAAGTTCATCAAAAACAAGAAGCGCCAACTTACTTTATGCTTACTATACACCATCTCATATTTTTTACTAGTCATTGCTGTCTTAACAGGTACTTAGTAGTGATTTATGGTGATCTTTGGACAGAATCTAGGTTGGCACTGCTAATCAAAACCAGCTCAGACAATCAGGAGATCATCAAGTGGGTTATAGTGGTCTCATCACTTTTATACCCCTTCATTTTATTTCTTGGATATTATGAGTTTATCACACAAATATGCTGGATGGCAGGATGGTTTGTGTATGTGTGTGAGAGAGACAGTGTGTGTGTGTGTGTAGCAATGCTGTACCTCAGGTTTGTGTTAGATTTGACACTCTGCGTTCCCGCTTCAGTTTGTGCTGCTGTCACAGCCACGGCCAGCAGCACCAGGATGCGACCAATCCTGGCAGATTAAACTGGAAACTCAGCGTCAGTGGAAAAGTCTCCTTCTGTGTAGTCATATTAAAGTGCTGACAGAGAGAAAGGGGGGAGGCGGTGAGAGCGAATTTATTGTTCATTCAGGTAAATGGTGCTATTTGTTATAGTTTCTTTCTTGTTTTGGTGAAGTGGTTTGGATTCATCTGATTATTTGGATTGGATTAATGTGAATACTATTAAAACAGCATAAAGAATAATATCTAGCAGTTAAAATATGATCATGATGATCATTAGGTCATTATAAGCCTGGATATGAAGAAAGCGTAATCTACTAGTTATTAATGGAATCTGTCTGAAAGGGCTGTACATACAGGGTTCAAATTTCGATCCTTTTTTTAAAAAGAATTTTTCAACATTGAATCAATAAAAACATGCATTTAACCATTAAAAATGTGCAACAATCTCTAATTTTTACAAGATTCTTTGCTGACAATGGCTGCATTTTGCTCTTAAATTAGTAACAAGATTGAAAGTAACAGTGTTGAGTTTTTAGCATAGAATTAACAGATGCACAAAATGTGATTAACTAGGACATTAAAGACGTTCTAATGATTTACTTCAAATTATTTTTTTTATTTAATAATTTTCAGTAATAGGGTTGTACATTCAAATTGACCTCATCAGTTAATATCAAATTATAATTGAAAATAAAGACAAAAGATGGAGAGAACATACTTACATTCTTCCTCTGATCTTATACATTCACATGATGCAACTTCTCGTTGAACATGTGACTTATTGAATAGTCCCAATATTTCATAGGGGTGAATGCGTTCAGGTAACAGGGTTGAGTGAATGGGAATTAACTAGATGACTCAAGGAGGGGGGGCATGGTGGCTTAGTGGTTAGCACGTTTACCTCGCACCTCCAGGGTTGGGGGCTTCATTCCCACCTCCGTCCTGTGTGCATGCAGTTTTCATGTTCTCCCCGTATTCAGAGGTTTCCTCTCTAGTCCAAAGACATTGATTGGCATCTCTAAATTGTCCATAGTGTGTGTGCACGATTGTGCCCTGCAATGGATTGGCACCCCATTCAGGGTATCCTCCGCCTTGTGCCCCAAGTCCACGGGATAGGCTCCCCATGACCCTGTGTAGGAAAATACAGTACAGAAAATGGATGGAAGGATAGATGACTCAAGGATAAAACTTTGTTTCAAGCATGTGATGTTAAAAAAAGATTCACGCATTAACATAAAAATAATCCGATTCAAAGTATGTTAATGATTATATTTCAAGGAAAAGTGTATCTATATTGGGCTGGGCCAGGCAGAAATGCTAAGTGCTGTGAATTTTGTTTTTTATTAATGGTTTATATTATTTATTTGAAATATGCACATAAGTTGTTGTTAAGGAAACGGTATTTAAAATGTCTTTTACCTTTATGTACTTTACATACATATTTGTAAACATCATATCAGTAGGACACGGCACCTGAATCATAATATCACTCAAATCACTTTTGGTGTTAGGACTAGGTCAGTCTGTGAAATGAATAGCTGTGGTGAATTTGTGAATATTTACTGAAGCTTTGCAAAAATTGCTCATCACACAGTTATAAAAACCCACATGTCTATCACTCAAGAAGCTCTACTTCACATTATAAATACAGCTTTTGTAGGTTAAGGGTGTGGCCAATACAGTGCAGTACAAACTCTAACAATATACTGCAAATACAGCAAATATATATACAATATACATCAAATATACATTATAACACAGGATATGTTACAATACAGTATACACTGCAGACTGCAATGTTATAATACGGTTATACAGTATAACTTATGTATATGTACAATATACAGTACAACACAGCATGTGTAAGCTAGCCATGGGTGTAGCCCACCACAGGTTAGCTAGCCTCCTAGATTTAGCAAATATTTCAAGGTGTCCCATATTCGGGCTCTCATAACTGATTGACTGTGTGTGTGTGTGTATGTGTGTGTGAATTTACCCTGTGAACAGTCAGACCTCTAGGCTATGTGCGGCCAGCTGTTACAGAAAGGGTGCACTACAGTGGCCTGTAGCAAGATCCGCTAATAACAGGGCCGCTGGTGTAAATCATTCAGTTTTAGAAAGCTTTTGAGGCTCTTTCAGATAAAACTGTCCTGCTACAATCTTTACTTCCCTCCTATTTCCCAGTTTCCAAATTCAATCTCCCAGATTTTGCCTGTGGGTCTCTAAGGTCACCTCCTCATCCACACTTAGTGTGTTTAAATTTGCCAAACACCATCATGGCTCCAAGTAAATGTTTCCCCATGTCCTACACCTTGGCCCTCATGCCATTTATGCTTTGTTTACTCTATCCATGGTGTAAAGTCATTATGTAACTGCTCTGACATGGAGAGCTGGACGTGTATGATTGTATAATTATTGTAGCTCCCTCTAGCCTCCTCTCCATATTTTGCATGATATTTGCATTACAAAAAGGGCTTTTGGACGGAAGCTGCTTTGAATGACCATACATATGAAAAACCCAGCAGAAGCATCTGAATGCATAAGAGCATGTATTTTTTTAAATTAACCATTGTGAAGAAAGTGAATCAGATTTACAGAACTGAGATGAAGATCTGTTATCTGTGACATGGAATCCTTTTTTTTTTTTTTTTTTTGCTCCATTAAAGTTCATTTTAATACATACATTGAGAGATAATGGTTTAACAAATAAAATTTTAACAGCTGTATAAGAAATGATAGAGCAGCATAGTGAAATCCAAAAATACTATAGCCATGTCTCTAATTTTAACTTTTAGGACAAATATTCTCATCATTGACATCAGAGATTTGAATTGATAGTGTACTTTTTTATACCAAGATGTTTTACTAGAAATGGTTAAAAAGGAAGCTTTTTTCACTTGGTAGTAGCAGGTTGCACTATGTACTGGCAGAGGTAAAGCCACCATACACTGCTGGAGTATGAGTTTTTCTATATGGCAGATGTACCACATGCAAACAATGCCAATTTGTATATGTAAATTAGTATAAACTTTATGCTTGTATAATTGGATAATAAATTTCTTGCTACACTCTTAAAAAAGAGGGTTCCACAAAGGTTCCTTAGTGGTTCTTTGGATGGGTCTAGCTTTCTATAGGGGTCCTACAGGGAATGGATTCAGAAAGAGAAACCATCAAACCTTAAAGTTTTTCCAGAAAAAGAACTGAATAAGAACTGGTGTTCTGGAGTGGCTAAATGACTTGAGGTTTCATGGACATTTGCAAAAGCATAGTGTATGATTTGAGATTATTTTACAAACTTACCGGTACTAGATAGTGCATAGTCTGAGAATAAAACAAACAGAGGTTATATTATGCTTAGTTGTACCTATTACATACTAAATACTGAAACCTAAAAAGGAAGAACCCTTAAGGGAGCTAGATGGAACCTTTTTTCTAAGACTGTATTTTATTGATATGGCACTTTGTTTCCAATGCCAACATGTGAGAATGGGTATCTAGTCAAAGCTCATTAGGTTACAGTTTAAGACATGGTATCATGTTAAAATTGTTTACAACTAAAGTTATCCAGATTTGCTAACTATACTTTAACCAATTATGCTACAACTTTCTCCAGTTTCTTCGACCATTTGCGACTAGACTAGTTTGGAATTAACCTTCTTGCTTCCTCTTTTAACTTTTGCTGTATCTTTTTCAGCTTAAACTTCACCTTTCTTCCACAGTTACCTGAGATAAGAAAAACAGACTGAATGCCTCAACTTTTGCCTTTTGTCAACAACAGTAACTGTGTCATAAGATGTTTTTATCCCCAGTTTAATCTTCTTTTTTGCTAATGTTTTGTCTTTTTTCAGAGGTTAATCCTTATTAGGGAAGAATTTCTGTACCTTACAGTTTTATTAATTGCTTAAATACTGGTTTGGAAACATCTAATCCTTCAAAATGGATCATGCAAATTACACAACAAGTCATGTAGCTGTACAAACCCTTGTATGTACATTTAAACCGAATGTACCCTTTAAGCCAAAAGTGAAGGTCATCAAATATGTTCAAGCTCACCTGATGGGTACAGTTCCAACCACTAAACACTTAGAAAATGGTTTCTACTTGGAACTGTTTCTGAAAGAGAGGCACTCTGTTGTAGGGTTCTACACAGACACTCTAGGCGTTCCTCCAGAGGGACAAACCGAAGGACTCTTTAGGATTCTAGAGGAAATGTTTTATTTGAAGAGTTACATTTCAAATGTAACTAGGGAACTGGGGATCTATGAATTCTGCTGTAGGTGGTACAAAGCACAATGGATACCTTTCATGTACCAGAGCCCAGCCCAGCCAGTAGTATGAAAACATACCATGGTGACATACCATCTGACAGCTCTGTTCAACAGAATTTTATATTACCACAAGTTCTTTTGCAAGTACAATTATTTTTCCACAAAACCCAACGTATGACAATTACCAACTAAATCATCAAGAATGAGACTCATCTTGTAAGTGGCCATGAGGAAAGCACTGATTACTCTGTATGCACCTAAGGCTTTATCCTGGAAAGTGCTGTAATGGATCTGGAACCTGAGGGACCAAACATTTCATTGGGTTCTACTTCAGACGGGGAGATGTACATAGCCTACATCGATAAGACTCTGGCATACTGAATAGGCTTGAATAGTTCACTCACTGTGGTTCTGGCCCAATGGCAACCACCTTAGCTGAAGGCAATCTGGATGTGGGTACCAGTTCGGACAGTTGATTTATCCTTACTGGGAACAGCTGTGTCAAGGGTTCCAGTGGTAAGGCATCCAGGCACATGCAGTCATCATTCTATCAAATGTACCCTCAACTGTTTGCATAGCCCAGGCAGGTCAGCAAGTTTGAGGGAGATGAAGCATATCAGCAGATGGAAGGCAAGGTGAAAGGAGCTTACAACCTTGTGACTCTTTGGTAATTAAAAAAAAATAAAAACCCTGAAGCTATATCTGACAAGCAACTCTGACCAGACGTTTTTCAGTACTATCTGTTGTGGAATACATTGTAGGGCCAAACCTGAACAGGAACCACCTTTCTTTGGGAAGAAATTGACCCCAGGGGCACACTTGCAAAGAAAAAACATCTCTGTTTCCAGGGCATCAAGACTGCTATGCACATGATATGTTTGTGTTTCACAGGGTCCAGGTGCAAGCCATGCAGCCATATCTGGACCCGGTAAAGATGGACTCAGAAAAGCTGAAACTATCTTATACTAGAGAAAGGACCTAAGGGAGGAGTTTGCCTAATTCAGTCTCAAGTTTGACATGTACCAGAAGAGTGTCCATCATGACCTGCTTACTAATGGGAGAAGAAATGAGTCAGTCATCTACATAAGGTTTAAGTTCCAGGCATGTTGCTAATAGGGATCTCAGTGCAGCTTGGACACCTTTCGTGAAACCGCTAGACAAAGTGAAGTGCAGGAATCTGTATTATTGGAAGGCAGAGAAATTATGTATATTTAGGGCAACAGCATGAAATGTATATAACATGAAACCATGAAGATTTACTATCAGATGAATTCCACCATCTTTATTAAAGAACTATTACAGAGAAGGTTCCACTATTGATCTGGTTTCTTGAGATACTGTCACCAGAACCTCATTAGTCTGAAGTAAGGTTGGACTAAAGTTTGGCCGAAAGTGTTGTATAAAGAAGTGTGTCACCATTGACCTTATTTTCTCAATGTATAGCCATAGGAGGTGTGTGGCTCCACTCACTAACTAAAGTAGGATTGAAAGCCTAGGCTTAAAGATTCAGGATACTGGTTGCCAGGTGGCGGTATATGGACCTTGAACTACAGTTGTTATGTGAGAAAGTGTTGTAGAAGGTTTCAGATGCCGGTGCAATACCTTTTTTGTTATGGCACTTATGAGTTGAAGTGGTACTATGGGTAGGCACATCAGGATGGTGTTAAAAGTCTAAGAGAGGGGACTCTTTGTTTCTCCAGCCATTCTTTGCTGAACAAAACCAATAGTTGGCCACAGTCTGGGACAATGTAGGCCACAGCCTAAACTGAGCCTGAAGTGAGCCTTTTTAAAATGATGACGCTAGGTACTAGCTGCTGTATAATGAAGAATGAATCAGAGATATCCCCCTCAACCCCCAGTTTTGCAAGAGTGTCAATAAGGCAGATTCAAGAAAAACTATCTCACTAAGCCAATATACAGAATCTTCAGAATCATGTTTAGGTGTTGTAAGCCCAAGAGGGTTGGATCCTGTTTTGAGGACAAAGTAAATACTTTATTTCATCCATGCTTAATGTTGTTTACTTTGCATGTCATGGCAGTGAAAAAAATTATATGTCTTCTTAATGAGTCCATGCATGGTGTACGTGCTGAGCACTTCCAGGTGTGAGGGTTATCTGCAATGCAAGCAAGACACTCCTGCCTCTGGGACTTTGGCAATAAGACTGAAATATGCTTCTCTGTCTGCAAATCTGCAGACATGTTGACATGTTGACTTGTATTTTGCAGACCTCTTCTGCCAACTGATCCTGGAACGTCTCCATTTTGTTGTTGGCTAGTTCTAGTTTCCAACCCCATAGTTACCGGCTATAAACTTCCATGCTTAACCAATCGGTGATTGCTTGACATCCACACTCCAACACGATGTGAAGTTGAGATTCTGGAGGCATGCGTGTTGGCTCTTCTGTGAGCCTCTGCAAATTATGTTTACCAGTGAATCTCTTCTTTGTGTTTTGACCAAATCGTCTTTATTGAAGTATAAATCAGAGCTTGCACAACTGTCCAAGCATGGGTAAGTCCCTAGTTTATATTACATTACAGTGCATGTCATGGCACTTCTAGCACAGGTAGCCCTTATGTATGGCCTCTAAATTAGTAAGATTGATATAAAATCCAATAGAATTAGTAAGATATATAATCAAGCAGACCGGCAGTATGGGAACGGTAGGATCTCTGGCTGTAGGACAAGCCAAGCAATTAATAACTGCATGATTTTGTTGCCATGGTCTTGACCAGTCTGCAGATGCACATGAAAGATTTTAGGATATCAAACACTCTACACTAGGTTAATTCTGAAACACTGGCCTTGTTACTTTGGGGGAACTCAAAAAGGATCAATGTAGAACCCTACAAGAGAGGGTTTCTCTTTCAAAAAAGGTTCCAAGGAGAACCCTTGAATGAAGCTAAAGCTCCTAAGAATCTAAAGAACCATTGAGAAGCCTTTTTTCTAAGATTGTGTTGGGAAACTAGGGCTATTTGTAGGCTGTGATATTATGTCATGTGGCATAATGAAATATATTGTACCTATAATGATATTAAGTATTTTTAATTACTTCCTTCTAATGACAAATATGCAATTTTACAGCAACTTTATACTAGCTAAGTCAATTTCTTTGGATATTTGGGTTATTATATTGTTTTTTTATGCCATTTTGCCAAATGGGAAGTCCATGTCTGTTTTAAGAAATCCTTCTTTGATGTATTATAACATGTTAAGATAAATCATGTTACTCTGGACTTCATTTGTTATAACAGAGGTGTATGTACTATTTACATGTGAATAATTTCATGTGGTTGATTCTTAGTAGTATTTTTTTATTGCATATTCACGTTATTCTATTTGTGATTCTATTTTATATACGTGTGTGTGTGTGTGTGCATATTTACCCAGAGACCTGTGCAGTAAATAATGGTGGATGTGATCGCACATGTAAAGACACGGCCACCGGAGTCCGCTGCAGCTGTCCAGTCGGCTTCACCCTGCAGCCTGATGGCAAGACTTGCAAAGGTCAGTTTGTGTTTGTGTGTGTCTGTGTATATTATCTGTGTTTTCATGTCTGTGTATATTAAAATGTTGAGGAACATTCCACTTTTCTTCTCCTTCCAAAAGCTTCTGGATGTCAGGGAGCAATTTTACATTTCCTGTATTTAGACTGCAAGATTAAATTGCAGGTACACCAGGAGAAGGATTCTTTTGCTGGAGATGGTTAGGTAGCACCATGTGCCTATGTGAGTGATCCTTAGCCAAGACCAACTAAATCCACGTTTCTACGTCCTCCTCTCGTGTGGAATGGGTCTGTGGTTGTTGTTGTTGTTGCTCTGGCCGCGAAGCGTTCCCACTTCCGAAACCCAGCTCTGACGTCAATGGCCATGTATTCAAAGATAAGTTGCCGCTAAATGATCTTGGCACAGCGTGATGGTGGGTTCTCTCTAAACAAATGCCACAGGAGAGTGGGAGAGGGGAACGCTAGATAAGTACTCACTTAGGCGACTGGAGTGTGTGCTTTATCTAGGTACAGACAACTCCAGAGTTATTGGCATCCTTCCTGGGGAAAATGAAAAGAAAAAAAAAATATATATATATATATATATATATAAACACATGCAATAATTGATATTTTAACTTAACCTTGAGGTTTTTTCCTAATACACTATTTTTCCAAGACATTTTATAATCATATCATGTATATTTTGTCTGCAAAAACACTGGTTTAAAAGTATTGGCACCTCAACAATTAATGAATTTTGAAACATTCCCTGGAGAGAATAACAGCACTGTCTTGATGTAATGATGTGGTAGGCAGTGGTAGCTCTGTGGTTAAAACATTGGGCTACCAATCAAAAGGTTGTGAGTTCAAATCCTAGTTGGGCTCTTAAGCAAGGCCCTTAACCCTCAACTGCTCAGTTGTATGAAATGAGATAAATGTAAGTCGCTCTGTATAAGGGCATCTGCCAAATGCTGTAAATATAATGACTAATATCTTTGGAGACACTTTCCAAGACACTAACATGTTTGGGGACATATTTCAAGCTCACTTTATCCCTAGGCTTTCCTCTTCAATTCGGTCCACAAGTTTTCCAATAGGATGTGAAAATGAGACTGAGATGGCCATTGCAAATCCTGGATTATGTGTCCCACAAACATTACCTTTTTGATTTAGATGTATGTTTGAGGTTGTTGAAAGATCCATCTAAGGCCAATTCTTAACCTCTTGGCAGAGGCAACCTTTGAAATACCGAGCCATTGGATTGTTAGCCACAAAACAGCCTCAAAAATCCACCATTGGGAGCGTCTCTTGTATGTAGTCCCCTTATTTTCTCCAAACAATGCTATGGCCAAAAAGTTTGACTGACTACAACACACGTTTCCAATTACAGCTCCAGTGATGCTTGGCAAAGGTCTGTATTCTTTACGGGTGTCAAAGGTTTTGGTACATATTAAGAAATATTTTTTGCCTATTTTCTTGGAGAGTGTCAATAATTCTTTGCATCAGATGTTGCATGATTAAACATGCAAAATTCATATTAAGTTTCATTGAGGTTAGAATAATGGCCACATTTCTGGCTTTTTTATGCATTGGTTTCCATAGGGATGTGGTGTGGTCATGTGACTGTGACTGTCTCTTAAGAAGGGGAGACATGTGGCATGTATGTGTGTAAAATAGTTGAGATGGACTTGTTTGGACTGCACATAAAGACGCTGCACATCCGATACTGTTTGATCAGTGAATCTGACACACACATACACATACACACACACACACACACCTCCTGAGCTGGACACAGAGGAAAACTTCAAATGTCAGGTAGTGAGTGTGTGTATGTGTATGAATCCATACGAGTACCCTGGAAGACGGATGTTAGGCTGGTCCGGCGGTTCCCCGCCCTCATAATTAGGCCTGCCTCAGGGTCTGCTATCATAAATCCACCATGATGTCTTTGATCTACATTGTGACATGCCATTTATCTCACATAAAAACTTGATGAATGACCTTGATGGTCATTCATCATAAGTGCTGCCTGCTGGTAAAGTTTGTAAAAACTCAGTGTGACCATATGGTCAAATCAGGCTCCAAATTAGACTTGTATAGGAATTTGACACAGTATTAAATTGTTCTATCAGAAACCTCTCAGAATATCTAAATCACGTGTCAATCTCAAAGCCTGTAAGCCAAACACAGCTCGCTGCCTTGTTTCATTCGGCTCATGTGCACATGCAAAAAATAATTAAACACACTGTAGTACCTACTACTCAGTTTTTCACACTAGACCAGTAATATCTTGAATTCACACCAGACCCATAGCATGGCACCACTGTACAGCGAACAAGCGAACAAGAATTTGCATCTTAAATGATTCAGAAATGCATTGGGACCTTTGGTTTTTTGTCCTAATCCAGTCTTCGTCCCTGTCCTGTTATTGGTTTGTTGCCTGATTGTGTTCACCTGTTCAGTGTTAGTCCTTGATTAGTTTGCCTATTTGTACCCTGTTATTTCAATGTTATTATGAAGTCTTATTGTGCTTTGTATTCAAGTCCAATTCCAAACCTTGTTTTCTTGTTTCTGTGTTTGTTCTGGTTTTTACTCTTGCTTGTATTTTGACACTGATTATGGATTATCCTTGTTTGATCATTTCTTGCCTGTGTTTTGACTCCCACTATGAGTTCTAACTATGATTCTTGGATTTGCCTAAATAGATGTCTTACTGAGTTTACATCTAAAATGATTTGGAAATGCATCTGGTGTTGGCCGGTAGTGTAATTCAATACTTGACTCCAAATTCACTTACAAATTTGGAGAAAAATGAAATGTTGAGCACAAAGAAAAGAGAGATGAAACACTAAGGACATGTTCTGAGCAGAGATAAGCCTATGTGATTTCTTCCTAATTGTCTTTCTTAACACTATATATTTTCAATATTCACATATTTTTTATAGCATGAAACACTATGTCATGGTTACTTTCATTTTGTTCTAATGAGCATGACTGCTAACTGGGCATCAGCACAGGACCTGGCTTAACTTGTGTCCAATACTAATTTCTGTGGAAGGAGACTGATTACACAGAGGAAAGGGTGTGTTTCATTTACAAGCTTGTCACAAGATGAAAAAGCACCATACTGAGTTACTTTTAGAGAATTATTCTATTTACTGAAAATGATGAAGTTTATCAGAAGGCTGTACTTGACCCCTTACATAGTGCTCTAGAATAAAACCAGAGCATTCATACACAGTTATAATAGTAATAATGTCCCCCACAGAGCTGCGTAGCTGAGTCTATAATCTGTCATTCGAAATGTAATTGATGGTCTTAATGCACAGTTGTAGATTATATAATTACTGACCTGAGGGAAATTAGGTTTTAGACCACCTTCTTGCAACAGACAAAATAGGAAAACAAGTCTTACCATGATTACGATTATTATAAATGTCTGCTTCTACCTGTGTTTAGGGGTGTGTGTGTGTGTGTTTTTCTCTGTAGGTGGCATGATAATAATAAGGCCTGGTTTGTACTTCTGCATCCATGTATCTGCATCAAGTACAAATGTATACAGTGTATTATTATTATTATTATTATTATTATTATTATTATTATTATTATTATTATTATACTTTCTCTCTGCATGATCCCACAGGGAGCTGTCTGGTCTTGCTCTAGTAACATAATCATTTTAGTATAAACTATTTAGAAATCCCTTGTGTCTCAGAAAGGATGTTTCAGCAGTGAAGACAGACAGGAGAGCTAATCTGTGTGGACAGACAAGAGACAGACAAGTTGCTGACAGACACTTGCTTTATCAGGGAGAGAGAGAGAGAGAGTGGCGGGATGGAGAGAAGAAGAAAAAGAGAAGGAGAGATGGAAAGAAGAAAAGAGAGGGAGAGCCGGAGAGAGAAAAATGGAGAGAAGAAGAGAAGAGACAGACAGATAGATACTTGGAGAAAAGTAGGGATGGAGCAAGAGAGATGGAGAGACAGAGACAGAGAGAAGAACTTAAAAAGGAAGAGACAGAGAGAAACAGAGAAAAGATAGAGAAGGACATAACAGAGAATTAGAGACAGAGAGAAGAACAAAGAGATGGAGAGAAGAAGCGAGGGAGTGATGGAGTGAGAGATAGATGGAGAGAAAAAGAGGTGGAGAGAGAGACATAGAGATGAAGAGAGAGAGAGACATTGAGAGAAGAACAAAGAAAGGGAGAGACAGAAAGAAGAAGAGAGCGAGAGACAAAAAATAATCAGCATTGCAGAGCTCATGTACAGGTTAGCCTTCACTAATGTTACTTTACTGTATATACTTTTGATAATGGAGGTGGTGTTTATGTAGATTAAAAAAAATCCATAGAACATTTTTGGATTAGTTGTGTCTGTTGTAGACATGTAAAAAAGTACCTTTTTTTTTTTTTTTTTTTTTTTTTTAAACCAGATGACTTATTTACTCGTAATTTTCTTGATCATTAGTAGCAGTACTTTTACTAATATCAGTGTCTTATACTCTTCCCATCACTTTTCTCAGGGCATGTGCGTTTCTATTCTCAGATATCAAGCTCACTCATCCACATATTAATTACCATTCCTCGAATGATTTTTGCTCCCGGGGGGTTGGGGGGAGGTGGGTAGGGATGGGAGGTTTTTATAGTTGGCCAGCTTTGCGCTATGGTCTCCTGGTCTTTCTTTCCTGGTCGCAAACATGCAGAGCCGGTGTTATTACATGGCATAATCCCTTTATGAAGAAAGCAAATAAAACAGGCCGTTTAATTTGCAGAAAAATAAACTGGCACGCTCAGCCCCGCATTTCTTAGAGATTAGCTTCCCTGAGGTGTGCTGCTGAGACCAATCTGTGAAAATGTTTCTGCTGCTGAAAGCTGGATCATGACGCTCCATCATGGGTTATTTGTAAAGGTTTGTGTTTCCACTAACATATTACTTTTAATTGCTTTTTACTTTCAAATATTTGGAAAAACTACAGAGCGCCTCTGAGTGCAGCTGCTAGTCCCGGACCACGAAGGGATCTGTATTCTTCTCACAAATGTTCTGTACACCACATGATTAACAACTAGATGTCATTATTATTTTTTCTCCCTTTTTCTTTCTCATGCATGTTTGTTTTCATGCCACCTCCATTTTGTTTTTGCAGTCACTTTCTCTTACACTCCTGTTTTTTTATCAGTTCAAGCTGTGGAAATGTTTAATATATGTGTTTAAATCTATATAATCTATGTGGAAGATTACTAGCACTTTGCCTCAGTATTCAGGCAGAGTAGGCAGTGATGCTGTGTGTGTGGTAGTGTGTACACTGAATTACAGGAGTATAAATAGTATGAACTGCAGTAGTTGCGGGTTTTGGTGTACTGTTAAGCATTATGCAGCTAATTACTCTGCATTATAAGCATGACTTGTTCATATACTGTATATAAGCATCATCCTGTACTGCATAACTGCTATTGCATTTTCAGAAAACAAACCATGATACATTCATGTTGGGATTTAAATATAGTGTGGACAGATTGCTAATGTTGGCTCCATGGTTTTAAATTATTTTAACATACCTAATAACTTACCCAAATGTGTAAGTTATTACATGCTGTATTTAGGTAAGTTATAGTGTTCAGTAGTGTTGTGTTTGAGACTACCTACAGGCAAGGCAAAATCAAGACCAGGACCAATGGGGTGAGACTGAAATGAGACAGAGACCATAAAAGAGCTAGTTGGCCAATGCAGAAAGATTTAATTCAATTTAAGTTAAGTTCAGGTCCATGAATCTGAATTTAACTTCTAATTATAGAATAAACATCAGGGGCTCTCAATGGTTCAGCAGAAAAACATTCACCCTATTGTCAGGGGATCATGAGTTCAAATTTGGAAGATGCAACAGCCATCTGTAGCCAAAATTGTCCATGCTGTCTAGGTGGCATGGATGGCATAGTCTCTCTCCCCTGTCAATCACAGTGACACTAGACAACTGTGAGCTTGTGTATGTGGAAGAGGGCAGATAATGCTTTTCCCCGAGTGTGTTACACTGCCCTGTGATGCAGCATGAGCAGCAGTTTGAAAAGATGTGGTTGGCTGACTTCACATGTCTCACAGGAAGCACATGTTAGCCTTCACCCTTCCTGGTTGGTAGCTGTTATATGATAAGGGAGAGCTGGCTGAGGAGTGGGAGTTGGCAGGTGACCAAACTGGAGAGAAAATGGGGGTATATATAATTGATACATAATTCGTGGCTGTATAAAAATGATCAGAATTGTTAGCCCTGTAAAACTGATAGTGGTGTCGGTAACATCATTTTTATTTGGTTTTATTCAGGATGTATGCAGGTCCTTAAAGTCTTCTTTTAAAAAAAATGTTTTATGAATTAATGACCTTTAATGATATTGACTTATTTTGGAATTTACATGGTCTTTTTTATGGCTCTTTGCACTCTGGTGCTGTTTTACTTTCTGTGTAAAATCTGCTGTCATTATACTGTCTGTGTTCTTATGCAATTGCAATCTGTTTTAAAAGCGTTTCACATCACCTCACACACGGTGGATAATACGGGTTCACTTGTACAAGGCAGCGTGTGTGTTAAGCTGAAGCTAAGCTTAGCTTCCTGCTGGGATACAGAGGAGAGGATAGAGAATATAGAGGAAAAGTAAAAGTAAAAAATGTATATGTTTTTATATAATCACTGCAAATGAGGTCTTAAATTAGATTTGAAGTAACGTGGAGAAGTGTTTACCTGTCCTTGAGGACAGCTGAAGACCTGAGGACAGCCTGCTATGGTTGTAGTGGGAAATTGCACCTGAATAGTGAACTTGCTTTTGAAGGCAACACAGTAGACGTGTTTCATGGCCATCATGTCACATTACTTCAAGGTAATGTGAAAATCATGTGATTAGACAGCTCTGAACCTTTTTTCAGTACTGAGTCACTGAACTTTACATGTACGCACACACACGTCACCAGGTTTTAAGCCTAGGATTGTACTTGGAAAGAACCTGAGTGATAACCCTCAGGTTTATATGTGTGTATGAGTGTGTGAGCATGTGTGACTAACAACAGCGATCCACACTCAGTTGGTATGTGCAGCACTATGTGGAAACTTTCCTTACTGCCTTACTTCAGGTAATATTTGTGTGTCTATTTAAAAATCACTGCAGAGGAAAGCTCAAACACACACACACACACACACACATTCACATAAAGTGTCAATGTCCTACGCATTTAACTGGATTTACTTTTTATTGGGCTGTGGACGGCTTTCCAGTGCTGCCTCTGATATTTAGGATCCTTCCTCTGAGTACGAGTGTGAGACTGATCAAATTCTTATCAGAGTCAGTGTGTTTTTTTTTATTATTATTAGTTTTTATTATTGTTGTAATTAAGATGATATCAGTGTTAATTGTGTTGTTGTTGTTGTGTTTCTTCACACACAGACATAGACGAGTGTCTGGAGAATAAGGGAGGCTGTGATCATATTTGTAGAAACACGGTGGGCAGCTTTGAGTGCAGCTGTCGCAAAGGCCATAAACTCCTGACCAACGAACGCACGTGTCAAGGTAAGTGATGTTTATGCCACAGAGTGAACGTCGCAGCTGCTGCCTCCATGTGGTCATGGTGTGTCAGTGTCATTTGTTCTTCCACTGATGATGATGATAATAATAATGATGATGTTGCTTTATAGTTGAAAGCTCCATATTTACTCACTATGGCAACAGTGATTAACCCTTAACCCCTTAAGCCCCTGGAACCATTGGTGGACTTAAATTCTTCACTCTTACAGCTACACACTTTTGGTATTAGTTTTATTATCGTTACCGAATAGTTCATAGCATTTGCATAATACAGGAATAATATAAGGTTAAAGAGGCACAACATTTAAAAATGTAAATGTTTTTTTTTTTACAACATTGTGTTGGTTTTAGATTTTAATAATTTACCCAGAACATGTCACTGGATTAAGGTACAAGATTTCAAAAATCAGCATTTTAAAAAAATCTTTTGGTTGATGAAAATAGTAAAATTATGATTCTCTATTTTTCTGTCTAATTTTAAAGGACAGGTTTCCAGCAGGAAAAGAAACTCTCTGCTTTTCAGGGATAGTGACTGGACTGGAGAGAATTCCATCCTTTAAAAGTTATTAAAGAGTAAAAATGATGACTTTTGCATGTTTGATGACAGGATGTGGGAAAAGGAAACTGGTTGGTCATCTATCATGTCAATCAAGTTACCTCTTTCTGTGATAGTAGGCGATTTTGGTACTAGACTCTGGCTCGTAAGACTAAATCATACTCGTCTGAACATTCGCAGTATTTTTCTTTTTCAGCTTGTAATGATGCTATATAATATGTCTTTATATGCTCATGTTACTGTTACTCCTTTTATGTGTGTGTGTATGTGTGTGTGTGTGTGTGTGTGTGTGGCTGTCTGTCTGTCTGTCTATCTATCTATCGATCTATCTATCTATTACTCTCCTTATCTCACATTCTCTCCTTACGTTTCAGTCACTGTATCTCTCTCTTACACTCCATCTCTCTTTTATCCCTCTCTTTTTTCTCCCACTCTTTCTCTTCTCTCTTTGTCTTATTCTTTTTCTCTTTTTTAGTTTCTTTTTTTATTGCTCTTACTCTCAGTACTCAATTCTCACTCGATTTTATTCAACCCATACCATTTACCCTGTGTGTGTGTGTGTGTGTGTGTGTGTGTGTGATTCTTTCTGTTAGATGTTTGACTGTTAGTGAAGAAAGATGTTTCTAACTAAGAAAAAACATCTCATCTGATGCACTAATGGTTTCTGGTTTGCTTTTTTTTCTGAAATTTATTTTAGCTCAGAGTGAACTGAGGGTTCAAAAAACAAATGAACTGAAATGAGAAAATGAGACAATAAAACACAGGCACAATAACACAGTGATACACAAAGTGATTTTTTTTTTTACTTACTGCACACAATAAATAGTTCTTTTTAGATAGATAAATAGAAAATTTTCATGATTGTAGTAATTCACTTTATCATTAGTGATTGTACATGATTTATCATATTTAACTCTAATTAATTAACTAATTAATTAATTCCATTATTTTTGGTCTAAAAATGAAAAGATCTATATTATTATTAGTAGTAGTATTTATATTATTATTATTGTTGTTGCTGTTGTTATCAGGATTGTATTTATTTGTTTGTTTAATTGTTTATTTTTTATTTTATTGTCTCATTTTTATTTTATTTTTATTTAGTTATTCATTTTTTGGACAAATCATTTTCCAAACTTCAGTTATCTAGTTAGTCCACTTTAAGAGTGATATCGACTCTATGTCTGCTCAGAAGGCAGAGGCAACAGCAGGGGTCAGGCAGCCATGATTCTATGAAAGTGCTTCACCAGAAGTGTCTTGTGGAATGTTACAGGTGTTTTTTTTTTCTCCACTTCAGACATTGACGAGTGCTCATTTGAGAGGACGTGCGATCACATCTGCATCAACTATGAAGGAAGTTTTGAGTGTGTGTGCCAGAAGGGCTACACTCTCTATGGCCTCACACACTGCGGAGGTGTGTTCACACACACACACACACACGCACAAACTGTCTGTTTACTGAGGTAACTGATGAGATGCAGAGGATAACTGATGAAAGCTGCTCACACTCCAGTGCTCCAGAATAGACAAATAAACCTAATAGAAGTGTTAATTATGTTTTGCTTGTGTTGTGTTGGAATCTCTGAAATAGCTTACTTATTACTTACTTATTTCTTGTAACATTACGGGTTAACACTGACCTGCCTGTCTTGATATTGACTTTATTTATTTTTTTGGGTAGTAACTATGTTAATGGGTGCCATCTTGTGCCCTCTGACCTGCACAAATTGCACAAATTGTACCTGAGACTACTATTTTTTTTTTAATTCAAAGGATCGTCACACCTAAGACTTTTGCACAGTACTGTGTGTGTGTATATATATATATATATATATATATATATATATATATATATATATATATATATATATTAGTAACATGCTCATGTAACATGCTACATATATATCTTTTAGTAACATGCTGTGTGTGTGTGTGTGTTGCAGATATTGATGAGTGCAGCATCAATAATGGACGCTGTGAGTACGGCTGTGTGAACACACAGGGCAGTTATGAGTGTGTGTGTCCTCCTGGAAAGAAGCTGCACTGGAACAAGAAAGACTGTGTTGGTAAGTGTTGCTATCTTTTTCAAATTCCTCTCTATAGACACTTTTTTTCAACCATCATGTGCAGATTTGTACACATGCATGTGTGTGTTTGGTGTTTCCATGGTGACGTGACCCTGTGTGACCATCAGATGCAGTGAACTGTCTGCCCAATGGCAAGCCAGCACCTCGCGCTCTGCTCAGCTGCACTAAGACAGCCGGAGTGGAGACGTGTTCTCTGTCCTGTCCATCAAACGCCCTCTTCCAGGCAGGTTAGTGTCTCAGCTCAGGTCATAGAGCATCACATTGTTTTTAAGGGGTGTGTAATTACCTCATGTTCACATCTGAATTTGTAAGAAATAAATGACTCTTTACTAGCATATCTCCCAAAAAAAGTTGTGGGTTGACATTTGCAAGTATTACACCTTTATTACCATGATGTCACCATGAACTAGGGGAGTGGCTTATTTGATCAAAAAAAACTAATTTCCTTTTTTGATCACAATAGAGATTAAGGAAGGACAGCATTATGTAAGGAATAAAACGATTTGTGTTTTGTGTTAAGTTGATTTGATATTTACCAATAACAGCATATCCCAACATGTTTTATTCCTCTTATACAACAGCAATTTGCCAACAATTACATTTTTTATTCATTAAAGACCAACACATCATACATTTTATCCCTTTATAGTTATGTTTAATGTTGTTGAATGATCAGGTAACAAGTCAGTTCCTGTTATCACTTAGTTATAGTAGCTATAAACATTTGTTCCCTCACAGCCTCTATTTTTTCTCTCTTTTGAAGTTAGACAAAAAAATGCCCAAATCCCTCTGTCCTGTCTCATGTTGGAAAACGTGAAGTTACAGCTTTACCTCCATTTAAACCACTGACACTGAAGACTCCTTCAAAAAATGCTTAATAAACGTCTCCTTACAGAAAACTTCACCATATCATATATTACACATCTTTTTTAATCCATTTTGTCACATCTGCCAAACAAGTCCATGTGAATTAGTTATACTTACTACAGAAACAATAATGTATTAGAACGAGTGCATTAAGATAAACCTGTGATTTGCCTTGTAGCCAGAACTTCTGTCAGAGCTGCAGTTATACAAAATCAATCAACACCTTCATATAAAATTAATCAACATCAAGAATTCAGCAGTGCTGTTCAGGGACATTGGACACCACTGGGCTATCAAACAACTAGCTAATCTAGTTGCTTCGGTGGTGTCTTTAGATTCAGAGCATTTAAGCAAAGCATTACAATTTCCCTTCACTGGAACTAAGTGATCCAAACCTGTTCCAGCATGACAATGCCCCTATGCACAAAGTGAGGTCATAGTTTGCCAATGTTGGAGTGGAAGAACTCAAGTGGCCTGCACAGAGCCCTGTCCTCAACCCCACTGAGCACCTTTGGGACACCGACTGTGCCCCAGGCCTCCTCACCCAACATATATGCCCAGCCTATCTATCTATCTATCTATCTATCTATCTATCTATACACACACACACCCACAGCCATGGTCCAAAATCTAGTGGAAAGCGTTCTCAGAAGAGTGGAGGAACAGCAAAGGGGGGGACCAACTTAAGCATGTTAATGCCCATGGTTTTGGAATAGACATATATGGGTGTGACGGTCAGGTGTCCACATAATTATGGCAATATAGTGTATCATGGGAGAACAAGCCCCCTTTACTCCTTCTGGGTTCTATAATATTTGCATTTCAATAGATTTTTGTTATTGTACATTAAAATGTTTTAGAACAAGAACAGGTTTATTATTGAACCATGAACTATAGCACAAGACAGTGACTACATGGTACACAATCTCCATTCTCTGCTGGCATCTGGTGGCATTCACTAGTCATCACATTTTAGAAGCAACAATACTGTAACTGCCTGTAAGGTACTCTTAGTACTTTCAGTAGTAGACTCTTTTCAGTCAGAAGAAATGTTTGAGGTTTAAAGTGTTTAGTGGAAAGTTTAAACCAGATATCCTTATGTCGCAATCTCCTTCTACATGGCACGGATCAGTGATAGTCATGGTTGGTCATTTGCTTTCTTAAGCTGTGTTGACACTGTATGATTTTCATCCCGACTCACATATCGTAAAAGAAATCCTTGGTCGTGAGCATCGCTGCTACAATGCTTGTTTAAAAGCTACCAATAGGTGGCGACATAGGATTTTTATAGAGCTCTAATACAGTAGTGGCAATGGCGAAACGTAAACAAAACATGCTAATGGACAGAAAAATATCCATAAGTACTTCAAACTCACTGTGAAGAATGGTTATGTTTATACAAGCCCGTTTTCTACACAAGCCTTAGATCCCACTGATTGATGACATTAGCAGAACGTAGTAATTTTCTTTAATCGCACATCTGTCATTAAAGCATATTGAACGTATCATCTGACATGGAGAACATGTTATTGTGCAGTCTGTTATAAAATTCAGCCAAGATTTTATTGGGATCATCTCATACAGTGTGATAAGTGATAAGACACTGATAAGTGATAAGACACTGAAATCACATAGCGTAAAACAGATGTCAGGCTTCTTCCTGTGAAAGTAAGTGGTTCTTGAATATACTGAGTGACAAAAACTATCAGGCGCTCTACCAATAGCTAGAAGTCTTATTTGCGAGACTAGGAATTATAAATGAATTCATACCTGGAGTTCGGTTTTCCTTAGAGTTGTAAGACAGTAAATTTCACTTGAAAATCGTAAATAAAACTGTAGACATGAGAGTGCGTGCTATTTCTAAGGAATGTAAATGAGATTGCCAGCTTTTCACAGGCTCTTTGTTGTTGGTATCAGAGGAGCAAATGAGGCAAATTTAAAATGACTAAACCCACTTCACTGAGCTAATAATAATTCATAATTTTGAGAAATTTTCTGATTATTCTGAGATACTAAGACAATTTTAACAAATTTTCTGACTGTTTAGACATAGTAAAAGAATTTTAAATTTGTCTTCAGCTGGCAAAAATGGACTTTTGCAAATTTAGCATATGCTCATAGGTTGTATTAATTTGCACACTCTATTGTTGTCCTGAGTAACTTTCAGGCTGCAGGTGCTGAATTTATGAATCTATTTGCACAACCACCTCCCTGGGTAGAAATTGCATATTTATTAAGGCAAATATGCAAAACAGACCAGATATATTGCTCATTTGAAAGGAGCAGTCCTCTGTAGACCTTATCGTATCAGGTTTGCGCATATTTTTAGTGAATCAGGATCCATATATTTTGCAGTAATCAAAGACACTAAAGATTTTTCTCAGAGAAAATAGTCAAACTCAATCATTTCATATGAAAGCATGTCGGAATGTGTTCTTATTTCTAAGTGGGTCAGATTGACTGACTTTGTGCTGAAAGGTAGCATTGTGGGACGTCGTTTTTGTTTTCACAGAGCTGAAGTGTGATCCACAGCCCAGGAGCAATTACATTCTGAAACACGGTGCTGTTCCGGCCGTGTGTCCGCTGTGTTTTAAATAAACGCCCACTGCGTTTGGGTTGGCCGAGGCTCACGCTAGGCTGATGGACAGCTCTTGAAAACAACATGAAATATTTGTTTTTATATGTTTCTGGAGATAGAGAAGGTGAGAACAGTGAGGCTTTCAGAAGCACAGCCACCAACTCACCCATGTCTTTATGTAGTCAGTGAAATTCATTTTCATTCCTCATCTAAGCGTGTGTGTCTGTGTGTGTGTCTGTGTGTGTGTGTGTGTGTGTACGTAGCGCTTTGAGAACAGGTATAGAAAATGTTCTGCATATGCATGTGTGTGTGTTGGGACTGAAAGAGTGTGTTAATTGTCTCTTTGGCTTCATATGGTGAGCACATGAGGCGTATAAAACCTGCTTTAATCCTAGCTGTGTAGAGTTAAGCCAAAAGAAATACTCCGGCTGCCATTGGACGATTTGTGGCCAGGCTAACCGCAGGCTTCTGGCTCCTTACACAAGCTCGCAGGACTCTGACGCTCTGATAGCCAACACTTACTGATACACATGGATACAAACAGACACACACACACACACACACAACTATTTTTATTACAGTGCTTGCTGCAGTTTTTTTTTTTTTTGTTGCTAATTCTGCTTAATATTAGTATTCTATTCAAACCTACAGACCAAATTAGTTTTTTCTTAAATGTATACTATTTAAGGCCATGCAAATGTAACCTTTTGTTTGTTTTCTTTTTTCTCTTACTTCCTTTCTCTTGTTCTTTCTTTCTTTCCTTCTTTCTTCTCTCTGCTTCGTTCTCTATTTTTTCTTTCTTTATTTATCTTTATTCTCTCATCCTTTTAGTCTTTTATATATTTCTTTCTATGTCTGTCTTTCTCTTTCTCTTCCACTCTCCCTTACTTACTTCCTTTTGTCTCACTTTTTCTGTTCTTTCTTTCTTTCTTTCTTTCTTTCTTTGGCTAACATCAATCTGACTAACAGGAGAGAGAGAAAGACCATCTCCCAGGGCCAGTTATGATTTCCTTGTCGTCTGTCTTTTCAGATTGTTTCTAATGACAGGGCAAACTCTCTGACCATTGTGCCCCTCTGGGAGTCCTGTCTAATTCATTTAGCAATTTTGTAATCTAATGCGTTTGTGTATTCTTTATGTGTAGACTCTGAGAACAGTTACACCCTGAGCTGTGGAGTACCGGTTCAAACAGGCAAAGCTGTACCAAAGAACATCACCACCTCCACTCTACAGAGCTGCCCCGGTAACTGATCTTTTCTTCCTCCTTTCATTCACTATTTCTTTCTTACTTTCACCCCTCCCTTCAAGCTTTCACTTTGTACAGTAAATTTCTTAGTATACTTGATCCGTCTTTGGCAGTATTTAGAATTTATGTGAGATTGATGCCTTGGTGTACACCCCTGTCTTCCCAGGATAGGCACTGGGCATTCCTTTGGTGGAAGGAGTCACAATAAACAATGTGAATGAATATTCTAAATCTGTCCCGGAGAGACCTAGCAAATTTTCATGACAATGCATAAGGATCATGTGATCAGCTGCCCCAAATACTGTACTGAAATTGAGCAAGACTGAAATAGATATTTTATCAGACATGGACCAATGCCACCTCTGTACTAAGGTTGATACAAAAGCCTGACTGGAATTTTTCTAATGAATTGTTAGGTACCAGATATTTGTTCAATTATTTAACGTTTTTTCTGAAAATTTAAAAAAAGAAGATTTTAAAAAGGAGTCTAAAATTGCTATGCAAGGTTGAACTCTTATGATCTCTTCTATGACCTTCTGTTCCCCTGGTTACTGAATTTTAGATTTCCCATTGGGGTGTGTTTTGTACATTTTGGACAGTAACACAGTGTTCAGACAAACAGATGCACACACTCACACACACACACTCACAGCTCTTGATATTGGATGACACTACTGTGGCTGCTGTCTCTCCACTGACAGATATGAAATACACAGCCTGCTTTCGACCTCAGGTGTCCCACGCAGTTCCCTCAGAGTTCACATCACTCTCTATGTGTGTGTTTTTGTGTAAGAGAGAACGGCCTGTGCTCCTGTCCTAAGGAGACTGTCCTCAAACCACCTCAATGCCTTTCTGTCTTTCTCACTTTCCCTTCCTGTTACTGTTTATTTACCAGGATTGTCACGTTTGCAATAATGGAATGAGCTTGCAAAATCCTTGAGCCTCTGAGTAATTTCATATTTCAGTGATGTTTGTTTGAGATGGTGGGATGTGGGAATGATTGTGTAAGATGTGTGTTTGTCCTGCCCCTCAGAGGCACTGGCGCAGCCTGTAAAACAGAAGGCACGGTTCAAGATCAAGGACGCAAAGTGTCACCTGAGACCACGCAACAAAGAGAAGCATCGAGATGGGGCCAAGCAGGGCCTGCAAGGTGGGACGTCCAAATAACACAACACAACCTGTCTTTTTTATTTTTAATACAGATCCTGAGTGTATTCCCGCCTCACTGGAATACAGTTCGGGAATAGCCAAAATTTAATTTAATTTCCTTCCATTCCTTTCCTTTTCTCTCCTTACTGCATTTCTATTTCCCTTTTTTCTCTTTTCTTCTTTTCTCCATTCCTGTTTTTTCTTTCCTTCGATTCCCTTTCAATTCCTTTCCATTTCTTTCCTTTCTGTTCCTTTACTTTCTTTTCCACTTTTCTCTTCTCTTTTCCACTATATTCCTTTCCTTTCCTTTGCTTTCCTTATCTTTTTTCTTTCCTATCCTATCTGCATTTTTCTTTTTTTCTCCTTTCTTCTCCACTGTATTCTCTTGTCTTTTCTCTCCAATATTTCCCTTTCCTTTTCTGTCCTTTCTATCTTGTTCTTTCTTTTCTTTTATTTCTCTCTTTTCCTTTTTTCTCCTTTTTATTCCTCTATATTCCTTTCCTTTTCTTTCCGTTCCTTTCATTTCTGCTTGTTTTTCTTTTCTTTCATTTTCCCCCTTTCCTTTCCTTTCTGCTTTTCTCCTTTCCTCTCCACTCTGTTCCTTTCTTTTCTTCTCTGCTATTTCCCTTTCCTTTCTATCCTTTTCTGTTCTTGCCTTTCTGCTTCTCTCTTTTCCTTTTTTCTCCACTCTTCTCCTCTACATTTCTCTCCTCTCCTCTCGCATCTCCTTTCTTCTGTTTTTTCTCTCCTTTCCTCAGGAGCTCAGTTTCCCTGCACAGAAGACTGCCAGGTGACGTTTGTAAATCTGAAGTGCGAGTCTTCTAAAAAGCGCCGGCGAGGGCGAAAGTCTCCGACTAAAGAGGTCTCACACATCACTGCTGAGTTTGAGATGGAAATGAAGGAGGAGGAGGCCTCAGGTGTGTGTGTGTGTTCAACTTTACTTTTCACCAGCTATCTGATATTACTGATTAAAGCCCAAGCACATAAATAAGACATAAGATCACGGGATTATAATGGTAATTTTGTGACCATGTGATAACCTGTAATTACAAAAAGGGGCGAGATTAAAACGAATACATTATTCTCCTTTAGAAGTCCCAAGTGAGCTGTTAGTTCTTATTGGTCACATATAAAATAATTGCACCTGAATGAAAATAAAGCCCTAATGTGAAATGAAATAAGAGTATGTGTTGTTTTGTGTGGCAGAATCGTGTAATGTGGATTGTGTTCGAGAAAAGACGAAGCAGAGGCTGCAGAACACACTGCGCACCCTGAGGAAGTCCATCATTAAGCAGCAATTCTATATCCAGTTCTCGGGCTCAGCGTACGAGGTGGCGCAACGTGCCGTCCGTCCACCAGAGACAGAAGAGAGCTGTAGCACGGGTCAGGTCCTCACCAAGGGAAAGTGCGGTAGGCATTCTTGGGAACGAGCCTGGTTGTATGTCTGACAAGCGTTTTAGTAATCCGGGTTGTTTTTAAAGACTAGTAGGTTCAAAAAAGTTCCATCTAGCACCCTAAAGAGTTCTTTGGTTTGTCCCATGTGAAGTGATTGACAGATATACTGATGGTTTCTGGATCTTATGACTGTGCTGTGTGTCTCCCAGTCAGCTGTGGTGTAGGGACATTCTACAGTGGCGAGCAAGACAGGTGTGTTCAGTGTCCACCAGGAACCTATCAGGACATGGAGGGTCAGCTGTCCTGTGAGCCGTGTCCCGCTGCCGAAACCCAGAGCATTACTGGGGCCAAGAATGTCTCTGAGTGTGGAGGTGTGTGTGTCAAGTCAATGAGCGCCATTGTAATGCTAATACCAAGCATTGATTATAGGGATTGATTGAAATGGCAATCAATATCACTGATTATGCAAGGTCAATAACTTAATCTCAGGAATTAACATGTAAATGTAGAGGATTTTCAGGGAAATTGTTTGGAACAGATGGCAGTTTAAACAAAAACACACTGACTGCTTTTCCTTCTTTCCCTTATGGGGAATCTGGTGCTCATTATTCTGTGGTTATAGGTCTGTGTCCCGCTGGTCATTTCTCTGCCGACGGTTTCCAGCCGTGTCAGCCGTGTCCACTAGGCACCTTCCAGCCGGAGCGTGGGCGTGTGCTCTGCTTCCCCTGTGAAGGAGGACTCATGACCAAACACACTGCAAGCACCTCTTTCAGAGACTGTGAAGCCAAAGGTAACACACTAAACACTGCATTTTTCAATATGTTTCACTTTTTTTTTCTGCTTTATGTTAATCCATTATAACTAGGGATATGAATTGCTCTCTTTCAGACAATACGATACACGTCTCAATATACTTAAACAAGTAACAATTCGATATACTTCAGTTCACAACTGATCTGATACGATTCACTTCAGCACTGATATGACTCAATTCAGGTCCAATCCAATATGATTCAGTTCAGTTAAATTTGAAGTTTTCCACCATGGGAGAGTCTTTAGGATAGAGAACTTTGCCCTTTCTGTTTTCTTTGTCAACATGACAGCGTTTTTTTTTTGTTGTCATGTTAACAAAGAGAGAAAACAGAGTCTGGTGAGGGAACAAATGTTTATAGCTGCTATGACATGTTTGATAACAGAAATATATTGTAACAGAACATATATGTAACAATAGAACAAAATGTAACAATAACCATTTTTAGCCATTAGTCTTTTCTATTCAAACTGGATTTTGGCTTTCAATGCGGAGACAGTACCACAAACCATTTTTTTCTGATTTGAATCAATTTTTCTTTACACCCTTAATTACAACCAATTTCTCTAAATGCTGGTCTATAAACTTTTTAAAAAATCAGGGTCATTGCGTTGGCGAAAAACAAGGATCATAAAGTGTTACTGTGCATCTAACAAAATATATAGACAGAAAAATTGATGCCAGACAAAATGCCTCAGTGTGAGTAAGTAAGGAATAAAACGTGACAGGGCATGTGCCCAATGCAAAGCAGAGTTACTGTTACCACCTCAAGAGCTGATTATTTTCCTATAACAGCACATCCTACATTATTCTTCTTCTACCATAGCAATTCACCAACAATTACATTTTTTCAATAATTGAAGGAGGACATGTGATAGTTTTTATCTGTTTAGAATTACATGAACAAGTTACCTCTTGTCATCATCATACACATCATTATTTGCTGTCCATATCCTCTCTTTATAGTCTTTCGCACTTCTTTTATGCCATATATGACATAGATAGATAGAGAGAAAAAGCATGTGCACACAAGGATGTAACTAAATTCTTTTACATCACATTTAATATTGCTTTACCCTGTTCCTGTGTAATAATGCTGTTTTCTCTCTCTCTCTCTCTCTCTCTGTGTGTGTGTGCGCGGAAATAGTACACTGTGCTTCAGGACACTACTACAACTCCAGCACACACCGTTGTATCCGTTGTCCTGTCGGTACTTATCAGTCTGAGTTTGGGCAGAATTACTGCATCACCTGTCCCGGAAACACCACCACTGATTTTGATGGAGCTACAAACGTCACACAGTGCAAGAGTAAGGCAATCTGTAGAAAAAACCTAGATAAAAATGTCATAAGACCAGTCAAGGAAGTGTGGTTTGTAGCAAGTGTGCTTTGCTTTGTGGCAACTGAGAATGTGGATGGTACACTTCAGAATTTTTGGCACCCTTGATTAAAATAGGCAGAAATTAATGTATAAATGAATAACACATGCACTTATGTTGAGCTTGAACCTATAGGGATGTTGTAAATTTTAATTTATATCTGCAATTTATTTTTAATTGAATTTATTCTTTAATAAAATGCAATTCAATATTCTGTTAAACACTGGTTTTAAAATTATCAGCACTGCTACAGTTAAACTTCCTTGACATTTTTAAGGGTTCTAGGCTCATAATGCTTTTTTTTTTTGTTATGGCCTTGATTGTGTTTGATGGTTTTTTTGTTTTTTTTTTGAAAGTTCATTTTCTGTGGTGGACAAAGACCAAAGGATTTTATGTGTGCAGCCTCTGATTTACACTCTCAAAGTTTCTAGAAACTGAGAGCAATTTAAAAATAATGAGGTTTGTTTTAGGATGACAATTTGCATTTATTTTAAATATTCTTTGGGGACATCAATAATTTTGCTCTAAAAAACAAACAGAATACTATTATTATAAAAATACTACAAATAAAATTATTTTTGTTATGGAAAACATACATTATTTCGCCGATTGTTTCTCCAAAGCTTTATTTTATACAATCAAATTTGTGCATTCTATTGAAGGGTGCTAATAATTTTAAATTTGACTGTTTTTGTTTGAGACTGGAGGTTTTATCTGCTTTTCATGCTTATATATATGACCAGACTGGTTTCCTCTCTATAGATCAAATGTGTGGGGGTGAGCTGGGGGATTTTATGGGCTATATCGAGTCCCCTAACTATCCCGGAGATTATCCGTCTAACGTGGACTGTGTGTGGACCATCAACCCTCCCAACAAGAGGCGGATCCTCATTGTGGTGCCCGAGATCTTCCTGCCTATCGAGGACGAGTGTGGAGACGTACTGGTCATGAGAAAAAGCTGTACGTTTAGCACTGGACTTGTGTATCTAAGGGTTTATAAGCCCTACATTACATATACTTAATAAATGACATAAATTTCCATAAACATTTATAAAGGCTTGTTCAAAATCACATTATTTTACAAGCCCACTTGGCAAACATCTCTATGATGTGACTGTCCTACCAGAAATAAGTTGTCATAACAATTGAAAACCAGTCATAACAGTGTCATAACCTTATGTCAACCTTATGTCAGACGTTATGTCAACTTAACATCAATATTGACATAAGTAGTTTGTATAATAGCTGACAACTGTTGGAATATGCCTTTGTAAATTTTTATGTACAGTAAGTTTGTCATTTGTCATAAGGGCTTATGTATTATTTATGATACTAGTATTTAGTATTTAACTATTAGTATTTACGTATTACATATTAGGTTATCTAAACAGTCAGCTCTCTCAGTGACTGGTATTCAGTGACTCGCTCACCTCCTTGTTCTTTTTCCTTAGCCCAGCCCACATCCATAACCACCTATGAGACGTGTCAGACGTACGAGAGGCCAATCGCGTTCACCTCCCGCTCCCGCAAACTCTGGATCCAGTTCAAGTCCAACGAGGGCAACAGCGGCAAAGGCTTTCAAGTTCCCTATGTCACCTACGATGGTCAGACTTCTCCTCTCCCTATCTTTATTATCACTGTTGTTATCAGACATCCAGTATATTTTTATGTTGTAGGTTGAAACATCCCCAAACCCTGCTATTTGGACTCTAGTCATCCAGATCCTTACTTACTAACCCCCATGTTCCACAATACATCCAAAACATTTGTATAGTTATACAGTTCCAAAGCACTCTTGGAAAAACATTAAGTTCCTGGAGACTGAGAGCAATTTACAAATAATCAATTTTGTTTTACGGTGGCAATTTGCATTTATTTAAAATATTACTTGGGAGCATCAATAATTTTGCAGCAAAGAGAAAAACCCCCAACTATTATTAAAAACAATTCTTATGAGAATTATTTTATTTTATTTTTTTTTAGGGAAAATGTATGTAGGTTAAGAACATTTATCAGAAAGTCGATATAATTTTGCTTTCTTTGCTGGTTGAAATAAGTAATATGTATTAACATGTTTATGGATTGTGTGTGTGGCAGAGGATTACCAGCAGCTCATTGAGGACATTGTTCGAGATGGTCGACTCTACGCATCAGAAAATCACCAGGAGATATTAAAAGTAAGAACTTTGATTACATCAACTGTCGTCATGCAGTTCTTGACACTAACATAATAGACAGATTAACAAGGTTTTGTATTTAAACTGTAGAATTTTGTAGGAAGTCACAAAAAAAATCCTCAGTAATTACATCGGATCTGTATCGAAACACTGCAGAAACAGAGGGATTAAGTATGGAATGAAATGCCTGGGGGCATGCTGCTTTAGGAAAATCAATCAACAATAGGGTGGTGTGATGAAGCAGAGTTACTGTTAGTACTCTGAAGTCGATTATTTTCCTATACCAGCACATCCTGAAGTGTTTTATTCATCTTATACCACAGCAATTTGCCCACAATTCCTATTTTTTATTTATTAATGAATGACATGTCATACTTTTTATGCATTTATAGTTACTTCTAATGTTGTGGAATGTCCCTAAAAGAAATTAGTCAATTATGTTATAGAAGCTACAACCAGTCGTTCCCTCACCGGGCTCTCTTTTTTTTTCTTAAGGTTAATAAGACCAAAAATTTTAACTTGTTAGTCACGAAGACTTTCCTGTGTTGGAAAACTTGCGTCAGGAAGAACTTTGTTACTACAGTATAGAAACAGTAAAGAATTAAAACAAGCGTGTTAGCATAAACTTGTCATTTGAATTTGTCAGAGCTGCTTTTATAAAAAAAATAATAATAATCAACACCTTCAAACCAGTCTGATTTGAGAATAGTATGCTTGTATTAATCCAGGTGTAATGGATTTGGGTTTGAACCTTTTTTCTATTTTTTCAGGATAAGAAGCTGATTAAGGCTCTATTTGACGTCTTGGCTCACCCTCATAACTATTTCAAGTACACAGTTCAGGAGTCCAAAGAGATGTTCCCGCGCTCCTTCATCAAGCTGCTACGCTCCAAAGTCACCAGGTTTCTACGGCCTTACAAATAGAAACCTGCAGCGCTGCTCCTTCCTTCCCCAACTCCTCCTCTTCTTCTCGTCTCCTTTCACACACCTCTGTTCCCCCTTCACTCAGCTGCTTTTTTCTGTCTGCATCCCTCTGGAGAGTTTCCACTCGCTAGCTAAATCCCAGAATGCCTCACTGCGACACAAAGTGGAGGTCTGGTCTTCCTCCTACCTCTTCTCTGGAGTCTCACTTTTCTATTTCCTTTATAAGCCTTTTTTTTGTTCCATTGTTTATATTTTGCTTTGGGATTTTTTAAAATGCTTTTGAATATTTATATGTGCTACAACTTGCAGAGACCCAATTTTCCCGGATGTTTAATATCTATATATTTGTATATGTATGCACGTATGCATGTATATGTGTATGTGTGTTATGCCTGTGCCCTGCAGGCGTACATTCATATACACATAGATATATATTGTTAGTATGAAAAAATTAGTTCATGCCCCAGACATGCACAAGATTGCGTTTAGAAATGACTGGTGTGCACTTAATTATGTTTTTTTTCCAAAAACAAAATAATTTCAGTATGGAGAATGGAATTAGTTTATGAACATGAACTAAAGGTGAACAACAGTGTTTGAGCAAAGAGAAATAGATGATTAAAAACCATATATAACAAGATAAAGACTACCTGCTGGTAACATTGGGTTACTATAGAGTTACACTTGTTTTGTAACTAACATTTGGAACTTTAATTGCACTTGAATTTTATATTGTAAACTTTAGAGAAAAAAATTATGTTACTTTTTTTTCCTTATGTTTGTGTTGTATAGAAATGTTTTACATTTGGTTGTCCTGATTGCTCCTCTCTCCTGGCTGAAATGGGATTAAAAAAACAAGTCTCACCTCTTCTGAATGCCAAAAAAACAGTTAAGCCTATATTAACCCCTTAAAGTCCCAGATTATTATTTAGTTATTAATCTTATAGTACGTTATTCGGCCAGCTTTGTTGTCTTGGACTCATGGCATCGCCAAGATTCGAGTTTGCAATCTCCGGACAATAGGGCAAACGCTTTTCTGTTGCGCCACTCAGGAGCCCAGGGAAAGACTGTTTATAGCTGCTATAACGTAAGTGATAAAAGGAACTAACTTGCTTTGTGGACGTTCCACAACATTAAACATCACTATAAATAGATAAAAAGTACAATGTATAGTTTTTTAACAAAAAAATAGTTAGTGTTGGCCTATTGCTGTGGTATAAGGGGAATAAAACACTTCAGAACATGCTGTTATTGGAAAATAAAATAATAACAATAAACTTTCAGGTTGTAACAGTAACTCTGCTTTATGCCAGTTAATATCACACCACCTCGTTGTTGATTATTTTTAACAGCAGTTTGCCAAGTTTTTTATTTCTTACCTCAGTAACTAAGCGACTAAGGCCAATAGGAAAGGTGTATAGTTATTATAGTGAGGAATGCAATTCTGGGACTTTAAGGGGTTTAATATATGAACAGAATTAGACTTTTGTTTGAAACATGTTAATTATATATAGTAAATGCATATTAATAACATTTGCGTGCTGTGCACATGGTAGAAAGCACAAAACAGCTCTCATTTTAGACATAACATTTGCAGCGCTTGAAATCATAACACATCAATTTCAGTGGCATATGAAGTGTTAAATTTATGGAATGTTAGCTTTAACTTTATGAATGTATCATGTGGGAGGTGATGTGGGTTTTTGGTTGAATAAGAGAAGATTATTTTCTGCTAACTGGTGAATATTTTGTATAAAATGGCTCTGTATGTGTGTCTAGATGTATCAGTAAGGTCAGTGGGATTCTTACACATCATGTTCATCATTGAAATTGGGCAGACTATAAATGTGTTTAAAGAAGTAGACTCTGAGTTGTAACACTGTTCTCTACATGCAATACATGGATTTTTACCCTAGTTTCTCTCAGTTTATTCCCAATTTCTACTAGCTTGAAAGCTAATAACCTGGAAGAATGAAACCTCTGAAACAAGTCACCACATCGTTTTGAACCGCTACTTATGTAACATGATAGGATTAATCAGTGTTTCTCAAAGCTGGTCCTGGAGTAGTCCCACCCTGAACATTTTGGTGTTTTCCCTCCTCTAACTCACCTGTTACAGGCTTATTAATTAGCTAATATTGAATCAGGTGAGATTGGAGTGGGAAAAACATCAAAATGTGCAGTGCAGTAGTATCTCAGGACCAGGATTGAGAAACACTGGGAGAGCTGATCATGCTTGGAGGAGAGCAATGATGCTGTGTTCATAACAACCAAAACCTTGGTTCTTTTGAATTCCCTGAGCAAACTCTGAGCATTCACACAATTTCAGCTGTATAAAGTTGGAAAAAAATCATAGGCCACAGAAAGCTAGTGCTTGTTTAGCTTGGTGCAGTTTTAAAAATTCTCTCAAAAAGCGAGAAGGTTTTTGGTTAGTGCTTCATTAAATTTACAACTGAATGTCAGATGTAAGCTATGGTGATTTGGCTATTTATTGTTCATCAACAACAAGCTTGGTGGAGAGCACTAATGTGAGCTAACAGATGACTGTGGCTAGTGTTATTCTGATTTACATTCCTCCCACACAGAAATCAAAGCCAGTGATGCTCCATTGGTCAGGCTACAAGATTTTGGGTCCTGTCCAAATACAAAAGTCTCAGTCAAAGCTTTTTTTAGTCAAAAGCCTTCTACAATACCCCAATGTGAGCTCAAGGTCTACAGCCTTGTCCACAAAGAGCCAGTGTATAATAGGAGGCATACTCGAAAGATGAAGAAGAACTAATTTAAACAAGTGGAATCAGGTATGACTCCAGTATAGTATAGAATGAAAGCCTTGAAGCCACACTGACTCTTTTCAGATAAGAAATATGCCGTCATAGGATGAGGCTTAAGATTGCTCCGCCCCCAACCCTAACATTAATCTTATCCTTCGTAACATGTTGTCAACTCAACATGAGTTCTGTGCATTTTTACAAATTTACACGCAAGACCACGTTTGTGATACTTGTCACTATACATGACTTAGAAGAATTTTTCTGAGCATTCGAATAAAATTCATAACTCGAATTTCTGACCTCCCACTAGTGGAAAAACTAACAAAAACGCCCCCTCACCTCGGAATCCCTATAGAGAAAGTCTGGGAGTTCAGCACGTGAGGTCAAATCAACATGGCTGCCCATAGCACCAAAAACACAGTAACACTTCTTTATTTTTAAATCAGTTACACTGTGTATTTAGCATCTAGTACTCACTGCGGAGTGCTTTTAAAAGGTTTACCAAAAAGCACATAGTTACAACAAGTGCTTTTCTTTCACCTGTCCAATCAAGCCACAGCTCGAAGGACAAACAAGAAAAAACAACATGGAGGACAAGGTGCCAGTAAAAACTTGTCTTATTAGTGAGTGAATATAGGGAGATTTATAACAACATGCCAAATCTTACACATATCATCATGGAATACAAAGCTTCCTCCTCGCAATAGTTGGGTAAAATATTGATAAATAAATTGTTTCTGAACATTTGGGGGCTCTAAGCGACAACTTACTCAGAGGCCCCCAACCCGCACCAATCGTGTTATTTTATATGCAGCTGTCAGTATGAGCTAATGAGCTAGCAACCTAACATGTGTTAGCCTAACACTTACTATAGAACCTAGTTAGCTAGCTAGTTGGCTGCTAAATTTTTCAAGCAAAAGCAAGAAGTGGACAAATGGACTAAATCCAATTAATTAGCATTGATTTTTTACCAGTGGTTTGGTTAAAAAAAATTCTCCTCTTCTACTTTTTTTCTTTTTGCACTTTTTTCTTTTTGTGCTGAGTTAGATAAGTTGCAGTTTGTGTTCTTTTCACACCATAAGGGGGCCCCCTTTCACCAAGTGATAGTAAAAGTGTTTTTTTTTTTTTTTACATATCATTTTTTTTTTTTTACAGATTTTAAAAATGATGGAGCCCCCTGGTGGTCCAGGGGCCATAAGCAACTGCTTATACCACTTATAGCACGTGTCTTTAACACAAGGCCTGGCACCAAATCCAGCCCGCAGCCTCATTTCATTTCGCCTGATTGAACTTGCAAAAAATAGTAGTGAAACAGCCTGCAGCAGGCCTACTCTACTAATCAACATTTTCACACTATCCAGAATTCACAGCAGATCCGTAGTGCAGCGACCACAATTGTACAGCACATGAGAACACACCTCACATTGCTATACTAAAACTGACTAGTGGTAGCCTTTTTTCGCTTTTTAAAATATCCGAAGGTAGTTACTGTAAACCACTGTGTGTACTTGCACTCTGGGTTTTACTGAAATGTGAGTTAAAATCACCTACTGTGTGCTGCACTTGATGTAAATCACACTCGCATCTTAAAATGATTCAGAAGCAGGTCATGTGTTGTGCTGGTAGTGGCGTAAGCAGATTTCCTCATCCCAATGAATGTAAGCTGAGTAAGTTGTGCATTTCAGGGGGATGTCAGACAGCAGTAGGAGCAGCGATGACATGAATTTGTTATTGAATTATTTAAGGCACATTCTACTGCCAAACAATCTTTCCGTATTAATAATGTTATAACACCTTTATGACAGTTCCACTGAAAATGATTAAAATAACATGTTAATAATAGGGGAAAATTACATCTTATATTATAAATCCTGATCTACTTTTCTTCTGCAGTAAACTCCAGCAGACTACTTCACCAGCTCTCATCTCCATATCGCTGTTCTTGTAGTGTAGCTATTTTACATTTACATTTTGGCAGACGCCCTTATCCAGCACAACTTACAATTATCTCAATTATACAAGTGAGCAGTTGAGGGTTAAGGGCCTTGCTCAAGGGCCCTGCTCAAGGGCAGCTTGGTGGTGCTGGGATTTGAACTCTCAATCTTCTGAGCAGAAGTCCAATGTTTTAACCACTGAGCTGCCACTTTCCCGCACCTAATGTTCCATTTACATTTACGGCATTTGGCGGACACCCTTATCCAGAGCAACTTACATTTTTTATACAACTGAGGGTTAAGGGCCTTGCTCAGGGGCCCAGCAGTGGCAGCTTGGTGGTGCTGGGATTTGAACTCACGACCTTCTGATCAGAAGTCCAACTGGCCCACTGCCCCATACACTGCCCTATCTGGCTATAGTAACTTTCACACAGAAAAAGTACCATCCAGTTGGCTAATCCTGTTTCTCACCACAGCGGCTGGAATCTAATAAAATGTGATTAAACAAAGGAATGCATTCATAAAAGCTTTTACTGTAATCAGTGTAATAAATCAGTATAATAAATATTACTACCCAATAGTGCATTTACTTTAATAGTTTCTGTTGGTTCTTCATTTTATATATATAGCCTTCGATTACAGCCCTTCAGGGTCTCACAAAAATGCCGATATTCCAGGCAGAATTTGAGTTTGACACCCCTGGCAACAAACCGCCATGTTTTTAATAAATTTAGGAAGACAAGCATGCCAATCAGTGTACTCAGTGTAATCAGTGTGAGCCGCTTTTTTCATATTGGTACCAAAGACAGTCCGATCAGTGTTATGTAGAAGAAGAAAAAACTGCCCAGTATGAAAGCCTGAGTGCAGTTTCCAATTTCTTCCCATTTCAGAATTGACTTACAATTTACTGATATCCATATACACACACACCTACACACACACGAACACAGTGAGATGCTACATTCAAAATCCAGAGCACACACAAATTATGATTCTATCTGAATATATAATATGAATATACATTGGGGTCTAACAGTCTGAGGCCACACTGAAAATTTGGGATTTGTTTTTCATTTAGAAAACAGAAAGTTTTTTTTTTTGGAATTTTGAAAATAAATAAAACAAAGAAAGGAAATGTTCACATGCACATTTCTAGATCACTATTTTAATATAAGCAAATGTGTGATATTGACAATGTGAACTCCTTTGTACAAAAGATCAGATTTCCCTCAAGTCTTATCGTTTCCATTGAAGCATGTGATCAGACACTCCGATGGATCTGATCTAACGTGGATCGTCAGGTTTTTAACATGTGGAGTCCGTGCCAGCTCGAGTGCACGCTGTCATTAAAGCAAATGGAGGACGAACCAGATACTTTATATGTAAAATATAAATGAAATTCTGATGTTCATGTAAATATTTCCAAGAGTTTTCTTTTTACTTGCTGATAATACAATTTGTAATGAAAATAAATTGTATTCAATTAGAAAAGTTGCCTTTTCACTAGTGGTCTCAGACTTCGGGACCTCAGTGTACATCTACATTTGTGTGTGCGTACATGTGTGTGTGTGTGTCTGATTTTTTATTAGCACTTATACATGGTACTTATTCAGTTTCAGTTAATATTCACATGACTTACATGAATATAAATAGAATGGACACACATATAAAACAAAAGTCTTGCATAAGTGTTAGGCGCTCTATATTTTTTATATAAAGTTTGTCTTGCATGCAAATTTTATGTCTACTGCGATAATGTATCAGTAGAAAAGAAAAAAAATTCAAAATTTTTTTTCTTAGAAAACACAATGACAGTCTATCTAAAAGAATTAATACAGTTGTTAACATAAACCAATTTATGTGCAGTTTAACAAATTGGTCATGCTTTGTGAACTACCCCCTGACTGTTGTTGTTGTTTTTTTTATTTACAGTTTTGTTGGATAGTTTATTTGCTGATAACATCCTGTCAACTGTTGAATTTTCAGTTCGTTTCTATAGTAACAGAACATTCACAGGCACTTGTATGGCAGATTATGTTTATAATCTAAGACTAATAATAAGCAGCTTTAAGAGTGTGTTGTTATTTAACAAAGAAAGACGTTTTATTGTTATGGTGAAGTTTTCTGTAAGGAGATGTTTATTTCACGTTTATTTATGGAAGGAATCTCCAGTGTAACTGTCAGTAACTTTTACTCCATGGGAAAGTCTTCAGGACAGAGGACTTTACGCTTTGCAGTTTCTCAGTAACGTGAAAGAGGCTGGTGAGGGAGTGACTGCTATAACGTAACTGATAACAGGAGCTGACTTGTCTGACGACATTAACAGTAACTATAAACGGATAAAAAAGCATGTTGTGTTATTTCGTAATAAAGAAAAAATGTTAGCATTGGTATAAGTAAATTACATTGGTACATGAGGAATAAACCATTTTTCCGGACATGCTGTTATAGAAATTCAACAACTTCAGGGTGGTGACAGTAACGCTGCGTCATTTAAATGCGTTATCACTGTGGTTTAAATTACTTATTTGTTTATATTTTGGGAAGCACAACCAAGTATGTTTATTAGCAAATATTTGGAGCAGGCGAGATTTGTTTAGAATTCCTTTGGAAGCTGACCGGCATGGAACTAAAAAAAAAAAAAAAAAAAAAACAGTCCCATACACATCTGTAACTCCAGAAACCCGGAAATGAGAATCATTGTTCTAGACACAACATATCCACATATACAAATGAATCTAATGTTCTCTCTGAATCTAACACACACACACACGCACAAACACACACACACAAACAAGCACGGACATACACACAGTGTTCCCACAAATACACACATCCGCTCGCTGACTGGCTTTCAGACTGGAGAGCAAGGTTCAGGTTACTGCTGGTGAGGCTTTGTAAGCTTTATGATTGCCGATATGTAAATGATGTACAAATGTTTTGCTTTTTTTGTTCGAAGTTAATATTTACCTTGTCGGAAGAAATGGAACTACAGTGGAGAGAGGCAGTGTCTGTTCATTGTGTTGCAAAGAAAAAAGATAAAAAAGCATACGAGACTGTTAAAGAGGTCTGGATGTGTTTATGCTCTCAGTGGTGTGCTGCTGTGGTGATGAGAATAATTCAACAGAGTCAATGCAACCCCACGACTCAGATGAAAAGTGTGTCGAAGGGAAGAAAAAACTTGTTAAAAGCTCATTTTAATAATAAATACATACATACAAACCACAAGCTGTGTGTGTGTGTCTTACACTGTACTTCTTCATCATGTAGGATGAATAATAATAATAATAATAATAATAATAATAATAATAATAATAATAATAATAATAACCTGTATTTACACTGCACTTCCAATGCACTTTACAGAAATTTATACCACAGCCCTGATGAATTCTCAATTCTGATTGGTCAGAAGCTATTGATTAATTTTCTGTAACAGCAGCTCTGAGAGTAGCTTCATCTGCAATAAGTTATTGTTCCTATAGTAACAAATAACACGAGGATTTATATGAGGGACGCACCACATAAACAAAAACGTGTAATTGTTTACATGGTGAAGTTTACTCAGAGGAGATGTTTATTTAGCATTTTTGGAAGGAGTCTCCTGTGTCAGCACTTTGCACAAGTCAGAGGCAAAGCTGTAGTATAAAGTTTTCCATCACAGGAAAGTCTTCAGGACAGAGGGCTTTATGCTTTCCGGTTTCTTGGTAACATGACAAGCTGCATATATATATA
>CM040471.1:7620006-7645408 GCA_022758105.1 Pangasianodon gigas | reverse complement strand
GTGAGAGAGCCGGACAGACGGTGTACTAAAGCGCTGCTGCATCGCTCTCTCAAGGTAGAAATGATGCGAAGGCTAAATCCCACTGGTGCACTATCAGCAGGTAGTCGAATGGCATTGTGGGTAATGCAGAAAGCTTGGAGTGAAAAACAGACTAACTTGTCCATGAAAGATTTGATTGTAAATTTTGTTGCAAGTCATTCAGCTTGGAGTATTCCTTTAACTCTCCATGTTTATGACCTTCATGTAGAAAAAGTTGAGGACAGTCAGTAGCTGTAGGTCTGTTTAATATTAGCATACATTTATTCTGCTCAGGTAAACAGAGAGAGTCATTAAAGTAACGTTACATTCAGTCTTTCCTAATGCAACTTCAATAAATGGCAGTCATTCATTAGAGACCGCGCGCGTGCACATCATCTCTTTGACCCTAAGTACCCGAGCATGACGTAAGTCCATCCCCTCTGTTCCTGTGATGTGATGAGATGTGATGTGGATCAGAGAGGGGACGTGGATGGAAAGATCCAGAGAGAGAGAGAGAGAGAGAGAGAGAGAGAGAGAGAGAGAAATATTATTGGATGAAGGGGGCGTGTCTCCGTGCGTCCGCGCGAGACCACAGGCTCATAGCTGCAGCTCCACGCGCGCGCCGTCGCTTCACTTTCAACTTCAAACGCCCGAGCGCGCGCTCTCACGCCTCCAGGACTCTGCACGAGCATTTCTGACATTTTAGTTTTTAGTCATTTTTGGAAAGTCTTTTTTTTTTTTTTTTTTTTTGGAAAGTCAGCTGTTCCAGCCGTCTTCAGCCCTTCAGGATCCAGGTATGTCCCCGCACACCGGCTCGGTTCAGAAGCAGTATTGTGTGCAGGATGTTTCCACAGAAACCGTCAGCGCACTGAACAGGAGGAAGTGTAAACATGCGCGCTTGTTTATCACTGAAAATAAAAATGCATGAATTGTCATTTGTTCCGAGTTTCAGTCGGAAGCATTTCGCAGGAGCGCATCGTCCCGTTGTATCACCGTGTGTGTGTGTGTGTGTGTGTGTGTTTAAACACGCCTGTGCATGGACTTCAAACCGATATAAGCGGTTTCACAATCTTATGCATGCACGATATTATCCATGCATGCACATTTATTCCATAAAACACTTTCTAATAGCTATTTATTTATTCAAATAGAAATGCAAACTGAAATCGTCTCATACAGTGTGCAAGCTACTGTGTAACTGTACATTACTAAAAATACTGAATGAAAACTTGAAGAAGAATACCTCTATGATCATTCAATTCGATTCAGTTTGATTTGTACATTTGTTTTAACATCAGACATTAACATCAGACATTGTCCCGAAAGAGCTGTACTGAAATCCGCATCATTTCCATGAAATCATTTTATTATAGGTTTTTAATCATTTCTTCTGAACTCGACACTGGAAGTCAAAATCCAACCAAGAAAAGATTTTGGAATTTTACTGCTATTGGTGTTAAGTTAAAAAAAAAAGTTTGAATTTTATGCTCGATATGCAATTAAGCTGTGAAATACTAATATCTGATCATGATTTGAATATGATCTTTTTCATGCATTACACTCTGAGAAGAAGGGTACTAAACTGTACCGTTTTCTTGTCACTGGAGTATCGTTTATACCTTTATTGTGTAATATGTATTGTTCACCTGGAACCGTGCATAAAGTGTAGCTTTAATAAAGATTTAAGGTATAAATTGGACTGTAATTACGGTTTAGAGCGGCACTTTAAAGGTACACTATACGCACCTTTCAGGTTAAAAGCTACAAAATTGGAGTGTGCTGCCCAGCGATGATGGAAGGAATGGTACAATTTAGTACCCTTTTTTATTTCTGAGAGTGTACAGATATTGTTATTGCATTTTGCCTGCGGGCTTTTCATTGCATACAATTTTGCAAATTAGAAGAAGAGATAAAAGAAAGAAGATGCAAATTCAAACACTCCACTGTCAGATCTCATCATTTTTTCAGCGACCAAAGATAGTTGATTCTCCCTTAATAGCTTATATTTTTCTCTTAAACTAGGACACAGGACTGGCCAATATGGTACAAATATTATGACACATTAACATTCTGATATACTTTTCTATGAATCGTGATTCTCAGCAGACATCAATGCTTCTATACCACCATTTTTACTTAAAGTTACTAATAGCTGATTTGATTGGATTGGTTGTGAATCTATTTTTGTACCACTTGTTTTATTTTCCTTACACACTATTTGCTGGTAAATGTTTTAGATTTTGTAAATGCTATGTCACAAACTCTGAACATATAGTTTTTTTTTAATAATATAGCGTTGCTGATTTATATATATAATGTATTGTGTAGGGAGCATGGTGGCTTAGTAGTTAGCCTCACACCTCCAGGGCTGGGGGTTCGATTCCTGCCTCCGCCCTGTGTGTGTGGTGTTTGCATGTTCTCCCCGTGCTTCAGGGGTTTCTTCTGGGTACCCTGGTTTTCCCAAGTCCAAAGACATGTTTTGTAGGCTGAGTGTGTGTGCAGTTGTGACCTGCGATGGGTTGGCGCCCCATCCAGGGTGTCACCCTCCTTGTGCCCCGAGTTCTCTGGGATAGGCTCCAGGTGACCCCCGTGACCCTGTGTAGGATAAGCGGTACAGAAAATGGATGGATTTATTGTGTATTGTGTATCGCAATGTGACAAGACATAATTTAGACCATTTTCTGTGTTTCAGCAAGCTTGGAGTGTAGTTCGAATGGAAAGTGTGTGTATTAGAAAGTGTGTGTATTCAGTGTCCTCTATGCCTCTGTCTCATTTTCTGTCTCTTTTTTTCGCCTCTGTCCTCTCATCACAGTTAAGCATACTGCCACTGTCTGTTCTGCATTCCAGGTGTGTGTACCTCTCAGTCGAATTGGATCTCTTGGCATCATGATGGTTCACAGTGCCAGCACGGGGGCCACTGAACACTGAGCCTCATCTGCTTCTCATCTCAGTTCACCAGTGCAAGTGATCTCAGCTCCACTCACACTCAGCCAGCCAGCACGGAGTCGCTCTGAGTGTGTGTGCGTGTGTGTGTTTGTGTGTGTGTGTGTGCGTGTGTGTGTGTTTGCTGGCATGGCATTTACATTGTCGGAGATCATGGCTGCACGAAGGCAGCAGCAGTCTCAAAGAGGAGCGAGAGGAGCAGTGGAAGTAGACGAGTACAGTGCAAACCCCACTCAGGCCTTCACCTTCTACAACATTAACCAGGGACGCTTCCAGCCACCCCACGTCCATATGTAAGTCTCTCCTTCTCTTCCTCTCTCTCTCACACTCTTATGCTTGCTGTTCCATCTGCATTTCACTGCATAGCACTGTATATAATTAATGACAAATTGTTCTGTAGGACTATGGGAGGCCAGTATGAAAGGAATAAAGCACTAAGAGGTATGTTGTTATAGATAAATAATCAGTGATGGAGTAGTGTGGTGCTGGTTCCACCCTGACATTGATTATTTTCCTCTAACAGCACATTCTGTTGTGTTTTATTTTTCTCATACCACAGCAATTTGTCAACAATTACAATGTTTTATTTATTAAAGAATGACATAATCATACAGTTTATCCATTTATAGTTACATTTAATCTTGTGGAACTGACTGTTACAAAGCGCTGACACTAGAGACTCCTTCCATAAATTCTAAATAAACATCTCCATGCAGAAAACTTCACTATATCAACAATTACATACTTTTAATTCAGTTTATGTGAATCCACCATACAAGTCCCTGTGTAAGCTGTTATTATAGAAGTTATAACGTATTAGAATAAGTGCATTAATATAAACCTGTGATTTATCTTGTAGCTGGAGCTACTGCCAGCTATGATATTGTGACAAATTACATCAAGGGTATGTCTCAAGTCATGGGTGCCTCTCAAGGCAAGGGTATGTCTCAAGTCAAGGGTACCTCTCAAGTCAAGGGTATGTCTCAAGTCAGGGGTACATCTCAAGTCAAGAGTATATCTCAAGTCAGGGGTATCTCTCAAGTCAAGGGTATATCTCAAGTCGGGGTACATCTCAAGTCAAGGGTATGTCTCAAGTCAAGAGTACCTCTCAAGTCAAGGGTATGTCTCAAGTCAGGGGTACATCTCAAGTCAAGAGTATATCTCAAGTCAGGGGTACCTCTCAAGTCAAGGGTATATCTCAAGTCAGGGGTACCTCTCAAGTCAAGGGTATATCTCAAGTCAAGGGTATGTCTCAAGTCAAGAGTACCTCTCAAGTCAAGGGTATGTCTCAAGTCAGGGGTACCTCTCAAGTCAAGAGTATATCTCAAGTCAGGGGTACCTCTCAAGTCAAGGGTATATCTCAAGTCAGGGATACATCTTAAGTCAAGGGTATATCTCAAGTCAGGGGTACCTCTCAAGGGTACATTTCAAGTCAAGGATACATCTTAAGTCAAGGGTATGTCTCAAAGTAAGGGTATGTCTCAAGGATACATCTCAAGTTAAGGGTACGTTTCAAGTCAAGGGTACATCTGAAGGGTATGTCTCAAGTCAAGGGTTATGTCTCAAGTCAAGGGAACATCTCAAGGGTATATTTCAAGGGTACATCTTAAGGGTACATCTCAAGTAATGGTTATGTCTCAAGGATACGTCTCATGTCAAGGGTACATATCAAGGGTATGCCTCAAGTCAAGGGTAAGTCTCAAACCAAGGGTGCGTTTCAAGTCAGGGTATGTCTTTTCTACATTTAGAAAGTAGGGGAGCATCGTTTTGAGATTACAGTCTGTACCTTGAGGAACGATGCTCCCCTACTTTCTAAATGTAATTTCTAAACTGTACCTTTTTTGGTAATTACCTATAAATGCAGTGCTTATGCGTCTGATAATCCAATCATGTGTAGTTACAGCAGGGAAAAAAGCAAATCAGGTCTCTAACGCACCTCTGCCATGGAGAGAGGGTGAATATGAATAATCACAATGTATAGTATATACAGTCTCATTATCTTACTGTGTGTGTGTGCATGTGTGTGCATGTGTTTGTGTGTGTGTGTGTGTATGGTGTAGGTAGGCAGGCTGACCCAGCAGTAGTTACTTTAAAGTGGGCCACTCTTATTCAAAAGTATTTCCCTCTCCTCTAGAGACCTGCTGCTGCTTCTGCAACCACAAACCTCCAGAGAACTTCATATAACTCCTGTTTCTTCCTAAAAACACTCCATCTTCTCTTCTTCTCTTCCTCTCTCTCTCAACTTTTCTTTCTCTCAGGGTTGATCCATTACCCCATGACACCCCTAAGCCACCAGGCTACACTCGCTTTGTGTGTATCTCGGACACACACTCGCGCACGGACACTATTCAGATGCCGTACGGCGATGTATTACTGCACGCAGGAGACTTCACTGAGCTTGGCTTGCCCAGCGAGGTCAAGAAATTCAACGACTGGCTCGGTGAGAACGTATTCGTATCGGCTTTTACACTCACTCACACAACAAGCACAGTAAATCTTTTAACCCCTTAAACTCTCTGCTTATAATTACAGTGCTTGCAGGGTGAGCACCATATTCTTATTCCTCCTACTTCTGCTTCTTCTTCTTGTATTAAATTATTAATACAAGATAAAGAAGAAGAAGTAGAAGAAGCATAACGATAATTAATAGTTAATTTAGCCTAAACTGCTTAACATAGAGTCTGGCATAGAGACTCGGTTCTGTTACTGTACTTTCTGTGTCTGTTTCTTTCGTTCTTTTTTCTTTTTTTCATTCTGTTAATGTACTTTCTATGACACTTTCTTTTCTTTCTGTTACTGTACTTTGTTTCTTTGTTTCTTTGTTTTTTTCTGTTTCATGATCTTTCTTTCTTTCTTTCTTTCTAAGATTTTTTATGGAAAAAATAATGAAACATTTGTCATTTCCACTTGCAGCACTAGTGTACAAATTTTTAGGCAAATGAGTAATTTAAGACAAGTGATAGTATCTATCTCCGCTCAGTAGGCTATCTCCGCTCACAGAGCAGATTAAAGAGGGGAAAAGGCTGCATGTGCAATGCATCAGAGATGAGAAGAAAGAGAGGAACAGCATTTTTTTGGAGGAGAGGAATGAAGACAAGAGGCAGAAGGATGTATGGATAGGAGCGCAGCCCTCCTAAGGTTATGCAGTAGGGTGCAGGAAGCATGGGCAGGCAGATAAGACAAGGCCAAAAAAGCCTGCAGTTTTCTCAGATAACTGATAACACTCAAGTCCCTCTCTCTCTCTCTCTCTCTCTCTCTCTCTCACTCACTTGCTCTCATCTTTCATTGCTGTGCTCCCTGTGATGCGTCCTCCCCTGTCCCTGCCTTCTGCCTCTCTTTTTCTCTTGTGACGGGTCTTCCTAGGGTTTTGTTCTCCCGCTTGTTTTTAGATGAATATTTATGCCTTCGACTCCTCATACTTTCCTCATCTGTTTCTGTGTGTGTGAGAGAGAGCGTGCAGCACCCATGCTGCTTTCTTTACCTAGCTTCAGTTCCCTGAAATGTGATTTACTTTTTTCCCTGATGATACTAAAAAACACACATTCTCACATCACACCTCACACATATGGTAATGCAAAAAATATGTGTACACATTCCTTATTTATCTTTACACTTGTATTTTTGAGTTCAGAAACTGTTTGAATGTTTGTCTGGTGTGTACAGAAACCAATAATAACTCTTTACCACCAGATATACATATAAAAGGACGCAAACACCAAAAAAGTATTGCAGCTTTTTAAAATAAGGTGCTAATGTAATATCTAAAGTTTAAAGTCGGATTATGTGGGATCATTTGGAGAAACATAAGCTTGAAATTAATAAGCTTGAAGTTGTTTTGATATCTGTTGATCATAAAAAAAACCTCTTTATAAAAACCTTAGAAAGTAGTAAATATTTCTGCTTTTTTGTGTTTAAATGTATGAAATCCCATTCTGAGTATTGGTACTAGGAGATACTTGGAAGATTTTCCTAAGATACATGGAACCTATTTCACAATTTATTGTGAGAAGTTATCAGCTGGGTGACAGGAGACAACCTGTAGGAGTGAGTAAAGGCAGGATGTGTGGATGTTAGTTCAAAATATATTTATGGCAATCCATGAATTGTAGTTAAAGTGCACAGCGTATCTCAAAGTGCATGCAGGCAGCAGCAAACTAGGATCATTTGTAATCATAACCAATTAATAAAACAGTCGAAACCAGGAAACATGAAACAAAGAATGAGACTCTGTTTAAAAACAAAGGGACCTGGGGCTCGGACTTATGGTAAGACTTCGCAAGGAAACACAGAAACAGCAGGGTACAAATAGTTTAAGATTAATTAATGGCTGACAGCAAACAGGTGAACACAATGAGTAACAGACGAATGACAGGACAGGGGGCAGAGACAGGACCAAAACCAAAGATACGTCAAAACAAACAAAAGCTGCACTGAGAGGGGGAATTCGTGACACAAAGTGTGCAGCGCTGCTGCCTCACCGCTCCAGGAATCCTGATTCAATCCTTACGCTACTGTCTATCTCCAGGTTCTCCAGTTTCCTGGCTGGCTATGCAAATTCGCCCCTAGGTGTGAATGTATCTGTGCATGGTTATAATTTAGTTATTATACCTTTATTGGTATGTTAGCTATTAGTTATTATACAACATTAATTATTCAGTAACTACTGCAGAACTAATAAGAAAAGTGTGTAGTTATGAGAGTAAGGAATTTAAGTCTGAACTCCCGATAGTTTAAAGGTTAAAGAATAATGTCCCAAATGCTAATCAGTTGTAATGAAGGGTCTCAAACAAAAGTTGGTAATACATTAGCATTCAGAACCCTCAGTACTTACTGAACCATTTTATTTTTAAACTTTTACTAATGTCAGCTGAAATGGGGAGCTGTACATCATTTAACACTGGGGCTTTTCACACTTTTTGCAGCCAGGGAGTATTTTCAGTCCAAAAAATTTTAGAGAACCCCTTATGATCACAGCACAGATCTTAGGTTTAACTCTACTTAGTAAAAGTAGAGTTAGATTCAGGTTGATTTATCATACATGTTTAAAGCCATTCAATTCAATTCCATTTTCAGTCCATTTCCAGTTCCAGTCAGGTACAACTAGTATCCTAAAAGGTCCTTTGCTTTGTCTCTTATGTTCTATGTAGAACCCTTTTGCCTATTGCTAACCATCCAAATATGCCTTGAGATTTTTTTTAATATTCTAAAAGTGTTGGCTTTTGACTATAAGTAAGGAATAAAACACTTGGGGTGTGCTGTTGTAGGAACACTCTGAAGTGTTTTATTCCTCTTATACCACAGCAATTTGCCAACAATTACAATGTTTTATTTATTAGATATCGACATGTACTTTTGATCCATTTATTTAGTCAGTTCCTGTTATAGCTTGCAATATAGCAGCTACAAATAGTCATTCCCTCACCAGCATCTTATTTTTCTCACTAAAGAAAACTTTACTATATCAACAAATAGCTGTTACTATAGAAACGATAACGTATTTGAATGAGAGCATTAATATAAATCTGTAATTTGCCTTACAGCTGGAACTGCTGTAAGGGAGGGCTGTTATAAAAAATAAATCAACACTTTCTGACCAATCAGATTTGAGAATTCAGCAGTTCTAAATAACTTTGATAGTAGTTGATCGTGATTGGTGTCATAAAAAATGCTTGACAAATGCGGTGACTGATCGCACTACCTTAGCTCAGCGTTGATTATTTAAGCCTGTCTTTCTTGCAGCTGTTGTGTGTGTGTGTGTGTGTGTGTGTGTGTGTGAGAGAGAGAGAGATGAGTGTGCTCTTGTCAGCTCTTGTCAGTTTTTCTCGGTCAGGCATATTGAGTAGCGAAGTGTAAGGAACATTCTAGATGTACTGTGCCCAAGTGTTCTAGTTAAATATGGATCTCATTGTAGAAAGATGGAGAGGACGTCAAGGGAGAAATGGTGAAGTTAATACTGAAGATGGACGGCTCTCACTTTTTTTTTTAGGGGTCAGGAAGTTTAGTAGTCTGTCTGTATGCTTCTCTTCTGTCCAGATTATTAATAATAGATTGCCTCCGTTTATGATGCAACAGCCATGTGGTCAGTGTAAGATGTGTGTGTGTGTGTGTGTGTGTGTGTATGTGTAGAGGAAAAAAAAAGCTAGGGTAAAAAGTTTCTTTCTCACTTTCTCCCCCAATCCTGATGTTTTTTTTTCTCCCTTCAGTTCTGCAGAGACCCTTTGCTCTTTCTCTGGTCTCTGTACGGAGAAAAGCAACATGAAACTTTAATGCGTTCTCTCTCACTTCTCTCTGCTTCAGACTCTGCAGCTCGGTTTTATTCCTGCGCCTCCGTGTGGGGTTTTTACTCTGCTGAAGGATATGCTGTGGGTTATTAACGAGGAAGCTTGACACCCTTTTACAGCTTTTAACATTGCAAATAAAACAGAATCTTGTGCGGGAGTAGCTTTAAGAGCCAAATCGTTTACCATCTGTCTGTTCACGTGTGCTAGTACTTTATGTTTGGTATCTTGTGCTGCGTACGTGTACATATGAAAAACCTGCTTTTCACAGTTTCCTCTTCACAGATGGGCCATGTTCAGTATTTGTTCTTCTTCTTTGTGTTTAACGTCTCGGGGAAGTCAGCTTGCCAATGTGATTTTGCATGTGTGTGTGTGTGTGTGTGTGTGTGCACATTTATGTTGATGAGGTTTGTTTTGCCTCAGACAGCACCTCCAATCAAATATATTGCATTGAAGGCCGCCTCCAGATGATCAGTGTTTTGTGTTTCGCTCACCGCACTGTACAAATGATAAGCATTCTTACTGCGAGATTACTTCATCATCAAGACACGTTTGAAAACATAGATCATTTCTAGAGCTTCTGCATGTTTCTGAATCTCAAACCAAAAAAGTTCTGAAGTTGGAAGAATACACCCGTCTTTGCAATGTCACATATGAGGTCTCATCTCATTGCTTGTTACTTGTTACTGTCTTATAAAAGTATCTAAGAAAAGTTGATTGTAAAATTCATGCAGATGTTTTGTGACTTTGCTACACCAGAGAGCAACACACACTCCTGCTTCACTGAGATGTGTGCGTTTATAACATACACTAGAGCTATGATTTTGGTTTTACGGTTTTAGTTTTGTTTACGTTCCCAAGGTACGTCACGTCACTAACAAAACCAAAAGCATGCCTCTGCTGCATCAAGCTCTGTCTCGTTCTCCATCTGCCTCGCTCAGACTTTCCTCCCTCCTTCGTCTCATCGGCGTCCCTTTTTTCTTCCAGCACCACGTTTGTTTTCGGTCTGTGAATAATGCTGTTCATCTGATGGGCTCAGGACAAGGTCTTCCATTATGATAGGGTGTGTGTGTGTGTGTGTGTGTGTGAGTGTGCGCGTGAGATTAAGATTCCATCCATTATGATGGGGTAGGTGTTTACATGACACTCTGACAAAGAAAGACATGAAAGTGCAGGCATAAGCTGTGTGTGTTTGTGTGTGTTTGTGTGTGTTTGTGTATGTGTGCCAGGAGATCAAGTGCAGGATGTCTTTCGGTGATGCTTCTTGAAGTGTATGCTCAGGCAGACTTGCCAATAAATCGCATCCTCCAAAATGCTAATATCAACCTTCTGTCCTGTATCCAACGGCTTAGAGAGAAGACTGCCAGTTCTGTCTGACCTAAAAAAGTGAAATTAATCAATCAGCACTTCTATTTCTGGCTGTATTGGAAAGGCTTTGTTCTGTTAAAACTCCTTCGATGAGACACATTTTAGTGCATTATTTACAAAACTGACATATAATCCCAGAGTCATACAGGACAGGTAAAGCAGGTGAGCATTAAAGAAGCCTCTGATGACTGATCACTTAAGTCAAAATGTGGAAATCCCCTCAAACCACCAACGGGTGATACACAGGGACATCTTCCACCTTGACTCCTCCTCCTAAAGGTCACACTCATGTTAAATGAATGTGTATGAGTGATGCTCAAATGAAGAGGAAGTACTTATAAGGAAGTCAACGTAGAAAGGGGAAAGGATACGAAGCAGAAGTGAAGAAACAGAGGGAGTTGGTGGAGAATGGATTAAAGGATGAAAGCTCAGAAAAACTGCACGTCGTAAAATAGTTCTCTGGTGATCTTAGAACTCATAATGTGTCATGCTCTTCGACGGCTGATTTAATGTAATTGTGACCAAAGACGAAAGTTCTGGAAGTGTCAGAGCTTTTTTTATTAAAATCTCAGAGTGATTGTGACCACTACTGTGAAACTCGTAGAAAACTTAGGCTTAGGATTACACAAAAACTCACAAGACAGCTACAAATACACTAGTGGCAATGGCAAGAACATAAACGAAACATGCTAATGAACATTTAGTTTTTGTGACCCTGATCACGCAGATTGATGCCGTAAGCAGATCGTAGTAATTTTTTCTTTACTCATTAGAGGATCTTCATTGTAAAATCTGATATGGAGAATACATCCTCACACAGTCTGTTATAGAATTCAGCCAGGATATTATTTTGATCATCTCGTACAGTGTGATAAGTAATAATCTTAAGACAGCTGTAATCACACAACTGTAAAAAAAAGTAATGTAATGTTTGCTTAAATTTATTCTTTTTGTTTTGCAAGCAAGCAGTTCAAAATGGGCAACTAACAAGAAAAATCTTAGCAGGCAGAATTTGACCACAAAACCGTAGCATATGTAGGTGGATGAGACTGCTGATTTAATTATCTGGTTCAGATGTGAGCCTAGCAACAATAATAAAACAGTGAGGCTGGTGTGATTGCTACTTAATAATAAGCAGCTTCTCCATATTTTTTTTTTACCAAGCCACAGAGACCACAGTCTTTCCCACTTGTTTTCTACTGGCTCACAAGTCCAAGGCTCATGAATTCACATTCTCATGAAGTTAGCGCAAAGTGAAACGAACTGCTACTAGAAGCAAATGGAGTGAATTTGGTTTTGAATATTATTCGTATTTGGTCTGACCGTTGCTTTAGCTGAAAAAGTTTCGTTTTCAGGTGTCTCCCGTATATCGCCGTAACAAGGGGTCATAAATTGTAAATGCTACAGCTAAACCATAGACATAGGCACTTACTGAAGTAATGAATGAATGAATGGATCACTCTATAGTGAAAAGCATGTTTTGTCAGCATGTTTATTTGGTAAGTATCAGTTTTTGTCATATTCTGATTCTTTGTCCCCAAACAAGAACCTCAAAATTGAGCATTTTTTTTCTTTTCAGGCTATGCTTGGCCTACTGCATTACTGCACATAATAAACACACACAGCTCACTAATCCCCTCGAACAATCCCAGAATTTGGAGTTTTGAGGATTTTCCTCATCAAAGGCTACAGACCACCCACTACAACACGCATACAGGGAGAATAACACTTAGATCCAGCAGCTTCTGCCCAGTATCTACTATTCTAAAGCACACACACACACACACACACACACACTTTGTTTTAAGGATTGAGTTTGTGTTTATTAGCCATGTATGAGAGAAAGAGATGCGTGCATGTGTCCCTGTGTGCGCATTCTATTCTGTGTGTGTGTGTGTGTGTGTGGGCATGCGTGCACCCACATATATTTAATTGCTTCCCTTTGAAGAGAAAATACATGAAAAGAACAGACGCTTTTGTCCACGAGATTCACAGTGAAATTTAAACTGTTTTGTTGCTTAAAAGCTGCTTTTGAAATACAAAAAGACAAAAAAGATGGAGGCTAATAACAACAGTCATTTGCGTGTCCGGCTTAGGCGTGTTGAGCGGGGAAAGCATCTCTTTTCCTTTTTTCTTGCTCTCTTCTTTTCCCCCATCACAAAAGCAGCAGGCTCCTCGCATCCCCCTCCTCCCTCATGCTGGCGTTTTGTATTTGCGTGATTGATTGCTTCCAAAGACTATATTTTTTGCTTTGTGTTTCTAAGAGAATGACTCCATTGTAGAGCTCAGAGTCTTGTCTGTAATTCTGCGATGGGCCTTACGAGCAGTTTGGGGAGTCTGGAGGAAAAATAGAGTAAGGTGATGAGCGCAGTGGGAAAATGTGGATTTTTTTACATGTCAAAAAAAGTAAAATCAATGGCGAAGAAGTATGAGTGCTAAATTTTGGGAAATAGTGTCACTTAGGGAATATTGATAGGAGTAATTAAGGAGGTTGTTTGTGTAGCAGGGGCGCCAACATTTATGGTTTAGGTGTAGCATTACACTGGACTTGAAAGATGGTCGGTTATTTGAAGTAAGTTTCGCTTAGTGCCAACTTCACGTCCTCTTTGGAAGTGCGTACGAGTTCGGAGGTCGATTACGATGTGGTGTGTGTCCAAGTTTTTGGTTGAAAAAAAACAGATGGAGTGAGAAAAAAATGGACAGCATGAGAGAATTTCTTTTGTTTTTATTTATTCAACAACAAGATGTTTATTTTGCCTTACTGTAAGAAAGTGAAGAGCTCAACAGTTAAGATGCAAAATTATGGCTTAAATCTTACTGCTTGCTGTAGACATCATATTTGTATCGGTGGTTTTTGTTATAGACACGCCCCCTGGTCAATAGCTCATAGAAACATAAGTAATATCTAATTACGGAAAAAATTACGTAATTACGACATTGTGCTGGTGCTCAAACAGTGCTTGCTCCGTAATTACGTTATTTCCAACAGAACTTGAAGGCAGTATTTATCAAGGTGATCTTGAACAAGTGGGCGGGGCTGTGGTGTCATTGGTTGGTAAACAAAATGGAGGAGGTGCTTATTATTAAGTAGCACTCACACCAGATTTTTGCCACGCTGGTTACTTACTGTTGGTGCACATGTGAGGAAAAAAGAAAACGTAACCATCCTGTTCACTGATTTTCATCGTGAAATTGTTCTTTTTAGTAAAATCCTGCATGATAGGAATTTCTTGTTTGCAAAGTTGGCACCTCTGGTATTGATTTTTACCCTTAAATTTCAAGTATTTGGCAACTCCAATGAATTATTCAGTAGCTACAATGTAACTAATAGGAAAGGAGTTTAGTTCCAAGAGTGAGGAATATAAATCTGGACCCGCTGATGGTTCGAGGGATTAAGTAGATATGCAAATAGAACTGAAACAACAGAAAGAAGTGAAAGGGAAAAAAGAGTCAGTTCTAACCAAAATATGCAGAAATGTGTCATTAAATGCAATGAAGCTTTTGTAACGGTGGCTCTAAATCTCTCCGGCTCATGAGCAAAGCTTAAAGAGCATCTCTCCACCAAGCAGCACAACTCGTAGTCATTTCTCTGACTTTTTTTTTAACGATTTGCTCGCAGCGACAGCACAAATGTGCTTATCCCTGCAGATTTCTAGCGGCGCTGTAAAATATAATGTACGTGTGTGTTAACATCAGGTAAATTGCTTATATCTCACACCTTATGTGTTAGATTTCATAGTGGCTCCCTGTGTGTGTGTGTGTGTGTGTATATGTGTGTGTGTCTTTCTGTGTGTGTATGTGTGCTGACATTTCAGTAGAGCTCCCCCTCCTCCAGTCTTCCCCCTCCCTCAATTTAATTGCTGCTTTTCAGGGACGCGCTTGACTGCATAATTGTCAAAACTCTGCGTGATTGAACTCTCCTTCACATACCAAACCTGACACTTTCTGATGCGTCTCGTCTCTTTATGACACTTTTCAAATAAAGGAAGCGCTCCAGATGTTTGTTGTAATTTTTTTTCCTCTCCCTTCCTCGCTGCAGATTTCGGGGCGCTGCCGTGAGTGTGTGCAGGAGGATTAGAGATTTGTGGGGACAGGCTGTCTGTGTGTTTGGCAGGCGTGGACAGGTCCGCTCCATGCCGCATATGAATATTTTAGCGAACGCTTACATATTGCACAATGAGACGGAATGAAGCGTACTAAGGTTTGTTTATTAGTGGCAACGAAAAGTTTGAAGCGTAGAATTTTTTTTAATTAATTGTGGTACTTAATGAATGTTTCAGAGATGTCTCTGTTATCTTTCCAAATTAATATCAGGCACATCATCAGCCTTTACTCATCTGCCTCCTGCCTTTACAAATCTACACTGTCAATCAACCATGTAGTAAATAGTAATCTATGCATTCCCATGCATACATCTATTTTGTAAGGATTTTCCTATAACAGCATGTCCTGAAGTGTTTTATTCCTCTTACACCACAGCAATTTGTAAACAATTACTTTTTATTAATTAAAGAATGACACTTTATATATCCTTTTATATATCCTTATATAGGAACAATAAGTTCCTGTTATCACTTACATTATAGCAGCTAGAAAGAGTCGTTCCTGCTCAAGCGTCTCCTTTTTACTTTCTTTCTTGAAGTTGAAGTTAATAAGACAAAAAAAAAAAACAGCTTGTCATGTTACAGAGAAAGCAGAAAAAGAAAAGAGCCTCTGTCATGAAGACTTTCCTGTGGTGGAAAACTTACTTCTGGATTTTTCATTATTTTGTCACTCATCTATACTTGGGATGCATAAATAATTGGACGTTATTTTGAAAACAAATTCAGAATATTGTTGACAATTTAATATAATTTAATATAATTAAATTGTGTTTATTATTGTATATGAGTGCTTTGGAGTTGATATGTTCAACCCATGATATACTTCTGAATTAGTTGCAGGTTAGGGGTCGTGCTTCAAGATAAAACACCATCCAAATACTAAGCCATCTGCTTTAATCTCAGTATCTCAAATACTTCTGTAATCTTCACTATCAGAAAGATACATATTAGATCACCAAGACACAAACAATAAAAACGCCACCTCAAAGCTACGTCTGTGGTCTTTAAGATCCAATTATGTATAGTTATGTTCTTCTAAATAATGAGAAATAAGACCCCAGTGCGCAGCATTTGTATTCCTTTTTTCTGATCATTCAGTATTTATTATGATTATCTTTTCAATAAAAACGTGAACCAGCTTCACCAGCAGCTGTACACGCCCACGCCATCATGCTTCACAGATGTGGTGATGTGCGTTTGATCACGAGCAGTTCCTTTCCTTCTCTCTTTCTTTCAATAAATCTTCAACACACCTGTCCATAAAACTACCCCCAACCCTACAGGCTTTAAAAGTATTTTTAGCAACGTGTAATCTGGCCATGCTGTTCATGAGGTTTACTGATGATTTACATCCTGTTGTAAACCATCTGAGCTCACACTCGTTTATTCCTCTTTATACCACAGCGCTGTTGAATTCTCAAATCTGATCGGTTAGAAGGTGTTGATTAATTTTCTATAACAGCAGCTCTGACAGTAGTTCAGGCTGCAGGGCAAATGACAGGTTTATATTAATGCACTTCAAATTCCCAGAGTTACTAGTGAAGCATTAACTTCACTATTTATATTTGTCTTAGAAACACATTTCAACCATAAGCCCTTATTAAAATGTGTTTAGGAGTGTGTACAAACTTTGAACTGGTAGTGTAGATCATTTGTAATGTCTTAAAATTATTTATATTATTTATAGATAGCATCTATTTTAAGAACAACCTAAAGTTACTTAAAGGTGCAAGATTAATCAAAATTAGTCAAGATTAGGTCTCTAGCGGTTAAGTAGGTGGAGTTTTAATGATTTTGAATGATTTTTTTTTTTTTACATCTTGAGCCCGCCTCCCCATTCCCACCCATGTACACAAAGCTCCTCCCCCAGGATCTACAGTGCCTCGTAGAGTTCAACCAGAGTTAGCATGTTAACTAGAGTTAGTATTAGCAATGACTATAAAGAAATCACTTTCAAAAGATGAGGTGTTTGTTATTTAGATGTAGGTGTACGACATTTGTTACACTGCAGTGGGGAAGATATTACCTCACAAGTAGATAAATACCTAGTTAGCATTGTGCCAACGTTGCTTGATAGGAGACCCCAATAAATAAAACGCTGGATAATTTTTATGTGGACTTCTTTGATAGCTAAAACAACAATTTCACAAGTTGACGCTGTATTTCACTTTGAATTACTCTTATCCAGAGTGACTTATCATCTAGTCATGCTACACAAGTAATCTTCTTGTTACAGTGGTGGGCGTCGGAGTCCCATGCTTGAGCTGGCTGATGGTGTTAGCATTTTCGCTGTGCTTTTGCCCACTTGGCCATTCACCTGCGTAAAAAAATCCAAGTTGTATGCTATAAACACATGTAATTTAGTTCATACCGATTTATGAGAATGTTCAAGAGTTACTTCACTGTCCAGTTTTTTTTTTCAAAATGAACTCTCGGAAGCTTTTCAGCTGACCGTTCCCTCTGGTGTTAGCACTGTTAGCGTTGTTAGCTGCATTAGAGCTAGCTAGCATTGCGTACGTTTCTATAAAGGTGGTTCATTCAAAAAATCGCCTAACCTATAACTCTTAGTGATAAAAACATATTTACCTAATTCATGATGTGAAGCAGCCATTCAAACAGTACATACCTGTCCAGAAGCAATGTCACTAATTCTGCATCCAGCTTCATCCCCGTCATCAGTAATAAATTACATCATAATGGAAAAGCACTGCTAATGTTTATTCTAGTTTTACTGTGTTTCTGTGTATCTGGCTGTGCTGGGCGCTTACCGGTTTCAGCCATGAGTTTTCTTTCCAAACAGACTGAGATGGGATGGAGTGAAGGGGTGTTGGGGGCGTGTCTTTAAAAACTGGTCCATGTAAACACAAACAAGCAGAACGTCAGGACCCGCAGTTTTCTACACGGGTTTTCTCAGCCACATAATACACTTGTGCTGAGGCCATGGCTTAAACCATTTTTTTTAATCGTACACTACATATTTTCCAGGTTATTTGTACGAAAGTATGAAATAAAAAATGACTAATTCATCTTTAAATCATATTAAATATTCTCACCACATTTTTTCTTCTTCCATGTCCTCTCTCTGTAGGCACCCTACCTTACGAGATAAAGATTGTGATAGCAGGAAACCATGAGCTGACGTTCGATCAGGAGTTCATGGCCGATCTGATCAAGCAGGACTTCTATTACTTTCCCTCCGCCTCCAAGCTGAAGCCTGAGAACTATGAGAATGTGCAGTCGCTGCTCACCAACTGCATCTACCTGCAGGACTCTGACGTTACCGTCAGAGGTTTCCGCATCTACGGTTCACCATGGTGAGTGACCAGTTCTCTGTCTGTCTCACTTCCTCTTCTGCTCTCTTTCTTTCTGTATCTTGAGTTTTAACTCTAGATTGCTCTGGAGGCAGATTGTGTCAGTTATCTGTGACCACTCCATACCAGCCAAACATGATCAACAGATACGTATTTTGTAATTGGAATTGCAAGTACGGAATAAAACACGATGGGGTGTGTGCGATGAAGTAAAATTACGGTAACACCCTAAAGATAATTATTTTCCTATTATTTTCTTTTTCCAAAGATAATAATTATATTTATTTATTAAAGAATGACACTCCATACTTTTTACCCATTTATAGTTACATTTAACATTGTTTAACGTCTGCAAAACAAGTTAGCTGTTTATTAGCCTGTTTATTAGGCTTAATTTATGACAAGCCTTTGAATGAGCTGTTACTATAGAAATGATAACTTGAGAATGAGCACATGGATTAATATCATATAAACCTGATTTGAATTACAGCCAGAATTACTGTAGTGCCAGGGCTGCTGTTATGGAGAAATAAAAAAAATTAAGAATTTAGTAGCACTGTGGTTTAAAACAATGTAATGTCTTATATCTTGTTGTAGTAAAGTACTGAAAGTTCAAAACTTTGTCAGTATTACAAATATGCAAATATTACAAATATATGGCGAATTTGCAAATGAACAAAACTGCTTGTGGTCCATTAACTGCCAATAAATTATGTTTTCTGGATCATTAGCAGATGTAAAACTTTCAGGTGAAGAGTTTTATAATGAATATTTACAAAAAAAAACATAAATAATAGACGGCAGAGAGAGCAATGTGATTGTTTTAAATACAGCATTATTAATGTCAGGATTTTTTATGTGTTGTTTTGCCATTGTGTCATTTTGGTATCGTGACACTATATTTGGTACGATATTCTGACAACTCAGTCTCCTAGTTGTCATTCTAGGTGACTGGACTTGTAATCTTGATGACCTGCTGATTTCAAAATGACCGTGATGACTGAACTTCCTCAGACTTAATACAGCTATGTAAAAGTGTTACTCTATTACATATAATCTTACACTGTCCAAACCCGAAACAGTGTTGAGTTGAAGGGGTGTGACTCGAGTGAGAAGTGGGACGTTCGTCTCTCTCTCTCTCTCTCTCTCTCTCTCTCCTTGTCTCCCCCTTGTCTGTTTGTCACCATATGTTGCTCTGTGTTCCCTTCCCCCTCAAGTCCGCCTCTATTTTTGCTCCATCTCTTCCCAGTTCCCCCATTGTCTGTCTCTCGTTAACACTTCTGCTGGCATCCCTCTGCGTCCAAGGCTGTATTTCCTCCTGATCAGACACACACTGTCTCATTGTGCTACTTTCCTCCCACTTAGGGAATGTAATTGCTTGTAAGAAGACTTAAGCGTGACCACGTACAATGGCGAGACAAGAAAGGAGAAAAGAAGCTAAACCTACGTGGGCATGGGTGTGTGTATGTGTGTGAGGTGGGGTGTGTTTCGGCTCCCTCAGGGCTGTGTATTGATGCTTAGCGTGGGACGTATCGGTCCCTTGTGTCAGATAATTGGTTTTTAGAGTTTGTTTGGTTGCTTGTTATGTAGAAGTGTGTATGCAGATTTGTTTTATTAAAAACCCAAAACCAGAAAGTTTGGTAAAAGCATGTGCATATTTTTGTGTATTGGTCCCCAGTAGGATAGGAATATCTGACAGGATTGAACTTGTGGGGACCCTCTGGGTCCCCATGAGGCAGTTTTTTATTTTTAAACAAAAAACACATGAAAAATAATGAAAAAAGTTTCATGTTGTTTCCTGAAGTTAAGGTTAGGGTTACATTTAGGTGTAGCATAGCATTAATTAGCTGCAAGTCGATGGCTGGTTCTCACAAGGGACTTAAGAGCATGTGTGTGTGTGTGTGTGTGTGTATGCCATTGTCTTTATGTGTCACACGAGCTTGATTCAAGCCATCTACTCAAATGTGTCAGGAAGTTGCCAGCTTTGTGTGTGTGTGTGTGTGTTCACTTTTCCTCACATCGCTTCATACCATCATCAGTTTCTTGTCACTCCAAGTCGGACGTGTCTCTCCTCAGCGGGATGGAGCAGCACCGGTCTCCATGGTGATGTTGTTCCGCCAAAAGAAAGGGCTTTCTGGACCAAGCCCATGTTGCCGCAAGTGTGACGGCTGCCTCTGATCTGAGCATCAGCTATATCAACGTCTTATCTCTTTATCCTCTCATCCATAATTCCACATCTTCTCTCTCTCGTTTCATCCCTCCATCAAAGATACACAAATCTGAATCTCATCCCTCGCTCTCTCTGTTCTCTGTCCTGTTCCTCTCTCGCTCCTCACTTTTGACAACTGCTCCATCCATCTTGTCTTTTCTCTCTTCTTCACTCCTGTCAATCTTCTGTCTTCTGTCAGACTGCCAGGTCAGTGATACCCATGTCTGTCTCTAGTTTGTCTTTGTTGTAGAAGATGTACACACACACACGCACACACACACACACACAGTTGTTTAGTGGACTAAATGAGATCCTGGCACACTGCGTTTTCCACTAAATCTCGACTATTTGTCATGCGGTGATTCTGGAATGAAAGGGACAGCATGGGGGAAACATGTGCCGTGTTTTTCTGTTCTGCTGACGCTAATGCAAGTTTACAAGTCATTTGTCATCCCACAGAAACTTGTGTGTGTGTGTGTGTGTGTGTGTGTGTGTAAGGGGGTGAGACTAAAGACAGTCTGATGTTGGTGTAAGTGGTGTATTAAAGATAGCCATTCCTTTTGGAATCTGTAGAACCAACACAACCCACACACACACACACACACATACACACGTAGTGCTGAAACAACCTAATATACTCTGTGTGTGTGTGTGTGTGCGTGTGTGTGTGTATGTGTGTGTATTTACCAAGACCGTCAGAATCAGTCTCACTGTTCACAAACTATTTTGGATTTTTATATTATATGTATTTTTTTTTAAATTGAATAGATTTGAAAGTAAGTCTACTGAAACATGACATGTTCTCTAAACTTTCTGGCTGAAAAAAGTGCATAATTTTATGTAATTCTATAGTATATATTTTCCACATTTTTAAAATGATGTATCAGTTTTCAAATTTACAACTAAGTGCTTAATTTCCATCTGACTGGAGTTAGAAACACACACAGCATTCTGATGTGTGTCTAGTGAACTGCACTGGTGTCACCGTTACAATGTCATTATGTTCCACTCTACATAGTGAGCGACTGCAGTTAATCTGAAAGCATTTGGGATTCGTCGAAACTGTGTGAGACTGTGATTTTACATGTACCTCATTCGAAATGGAAAATCTAGCTGAATACATTGCTGATAGTAAGTACAGTAAATGTAAAAACAGAACAAGATATCACATGTCCACTGAGCAATGACGAGAAGAGTCCATCAGTACTGTTAAGTCACACACTCGAATGCAGTATTAAGTGTAGGGTGTACAGACAGAGTGCTGAAGGGTTCAGTAGTATGACATGTGAGGAATAAAACACATGGGGGCATGCTGTTTTAGGAACATAATGATCGACAGGATGGTGTGATGAAGCAGAGTTACTATTACCACCCTGAAGTGTTTTCTTCCTCTTATTCCACACCATTACAATTTTTTCTTTATGAAGTTAATAAATAAAAACATTTAATGTTGTGGAACGTCTGTGAAACAAGTGTTATAACATCTATAAACGGTTGTTCCTTCACCAGCCTCTTTTTTTTCCCTCTCTCTTGAGGTTGTCATGTTACCGAGAAACCACAAAGCCCAAACACCTGAAAGCTGTCCCATGTTACAAAACACTGATACTGGAGACTCCTTCCCTAAATGTTAAAAAAAAAGATTGTTTACAGAAAACATCACCATACCATATCACAGATTATACTTTTTTTTTCTTTGTTAAATAACAACACGTTTTTACTCCATTTATTATTAGTCTTAGATTATGTGTTGTTTCCTCTGTACAAGTCCCTGCAAATGAGTTACTATAGAAACGATAATGTATTATAACCGTTATATAAACCTGTGATTTGAGTTAAATCCAGCACTACTGTCAGAGCTGCTGTTATAGCAAATTATCAACACCTTCTGACCAATTAGGATGGAGAATTCAGCAGTGCAGTGTTGTAAAGGTAATGGCTTTTATGATTGTAGTTCAGTATCAGCTGACCCTGTGTAGTGCCGTGATGTAGATTTGGACGGATTGATTTAACAGGATGATGAGCAGAGAAATTAGTAGTCAAAGTTTGTCACTGATCAGTTGCCTCATCTCATCCTCTCTCTCTCTCTCTCTCTCTCTCTCTCTCTCTCTCTTTTCCCTCTCCATTTGTCTCTGGGCATTGAGCTGCTTTGAACATGGCAGGGGGCTCAGCGATTTCTGCTGAGCACAACACGTGCCGAATTTGGACAAAGACTGATGAAGCGTGTACTGTAGCTCTCTGTGCTCCCTGAATCCACTCAGTGGCAGTTGGGCTGTTGTGTGTGTGTGACTATTATTTGAAAATGTTAGTCTAAATGTTGTTGATGATGTCTTTGAGGAGGCTGTCACGCAGTAAACCACGGATAGCGCAGAGTGTAGAGAGAAGCGCTGTTTTTCCACATGAAAATGAAAATCGAAGACATGTTAGCTACCCAGTGACTCCACCAGAAATAATTAACAGCAGAGATGCAAAAGACTCCGTAATTAGATTTTTTAATTATTGAGAATTTGCTTCTCTTCTGTAGTGTCCCAATTATAGAGGAGCCTCATCAAAAAAAAGAGAGAAAGAGAGGCAGAATGAAAGAATGAAGAAACAAAAGAGTTCCCTTTCTTCTTGAATCTTGTGTGTTTGATGAGTCTTCCTCGCGATGAAGGCCACACGCTCTCGGGCTGCTAATGAACACCCTTGATTGGAGGGATTGATGAGGAGGGAGGAGAGGAAGATGAAGATGGTCGGACGAGTTGAGCGATGTGTAATCATCAGGCGGTTTTTTTTGTTTTTAGGGGGAGAGATGTGAGGGGTGTGTGTTTCACTGGTTGACCTTGCCTGTGTGCCTTGGTGAATTAATTAAGGTGCGCTTTAATGCGGAGTGCGATTTGGGACGAGGCGAGAGATTAGCACGGCGGCGGCCGGGTCTCTCCTCGGGGAGCAAACTCGCTGCTTCGGCTATGTAGGGCCGGCCACGGGGGGCCACACTCAATTAACAGCTGTCACAGTGTGGAGGGCGCACATACGGAGCGCCCCCTAGCCATGCCAAAATACACACATCCCTCACAATACACACAGTAGAGAATTACCTAGGATAGGATTATCCACTTTTTTGTTCTAATTTGTCATTTACTTGAAAGTACTCTGTTTTGGTATTCATAGTTTCATATAACATAATTTCATTATTTTAAAATTCTTTTAATTATTTTATTCCTTTTTATTTTATTTTATTAATGGCAAAAATGACATTTTAGCAAGTGAAAATATCTTGAATATTGTCAAATTTATCTATTACCTATAAAATTACAATAAACCATTTCTAGACATTTTACTGATTTCAAGTTTGAAACAGTCTTGTTCTGTTGGCAGATAATTTTTATTCATTTTAAGCATTTTTAGTTAATTTTAAGTATTAACTTTAAGTATTTCTAGAAAGAAGAAAGATTATTAGCCAGTAAAATAAGAAAATTTAAAGCTTCAATTATGAGTAAAAGCATCTAAAATTGAATATGAGCAAATTTATCTCTAAATATGAGCAATATTTGATTCATAATAAGAAACAGAAGATAAATTTGCTCATGTTGAAGATATTTCAACTTGTTAAGATATCACGTTATGTTGTTTTATCCTGTGCATCATCCTATTATATATTTTTTTTAATTTTATTTTAGTACTTGATTGTACAGCACTTTAAGGTACCACATGTAGGAAAACTGCACTATAAACTATACACTTTATTTTTTCCATTATTTCTGAAGTAATGTCTGTTATTTTCTGCTTATTATGGGCTGCCCTCCATCCTGCTAGTGCAGTATTTCCATTGCCAAGTGAGAACTATCATAACTACCTGAGCTGAATTTAGTTCTCTACCAAGAGTGCAAAACAAGGATATGTGGGTGGAGCTAGAAATATTTCAGCCTGTAACTGGTTAAACCCAATCGTCATATAATCATCCTGATTTTTTTCTCTTTAGAAATACTTCTCTTGATTTTCTGTCTCCAAAGCTATAGCATAGGCAAGAACCCTCCTCACTGTCAGAGTTATGCCATTCTTTATTTCATCTGCATTACTGATAATAACAAGGTAAGCTAAGTTAGCTGATACTAGCTAGGACTGGTAAGAGTGTTGTTATGTTTACAGTGTGCACATCGTATGAGTTGGTTTTTTTTTTTATCAGCATATAAGGACCTTGGGCCATCTGTTCAAAAAACACACCAAGTGTGAAAGCACCCTCGTCCAAGTACCAGGAATCCTGACCAGTGAAAAGTGGGTGGAGCTAGAAATAGTGTAGACTACTGATTGGTCAAACACAATCATCATAGTATCATCCGGATAATGTTTCTAGCTAGAATCACTTTTCTACTCAACACTATGGCTAAGTGATATTCAGTAGTGTAGTAACTGTGGCAAAACTTCTTTCTTTTGCAAATATCCTTTTTATGCCAGCTTTTCAAGCAACATCAAAAGTTTATCCTAATGTTTCAGATCCTATTTATTTATATACCTACAGTTTTGTTGTTGCTATTTGGCTCGATTTTAAATGTTGTTTTTTTTTTTTTTACCTGTACACTAAGTAAAACCTGCTAATCTTTTTTTCCCCATTTTTTTTCTCCAATGGGGTGAAGGCTAACTCGTGCTTCCTCTGAGACACATGATGCCAAACAACAGCACTTTTTCAAACTGCTGCTCATGCTGCATCAGAGGAAAGCGTAACACACTCAGAGGAAAGCGCTATCTGCCCTCTTCCACATACAAGAGCTCACAAACACCCATGATTCTCTCCTGTCCACGGATGGATGTGGCATCTTCAGGATTCTAACTCATGATCTCCTGATGATAGGCTGAATGCTTTTCTGTTGCGCCACTCGGGAACACACTCCGCCAATCCTTATGTTTGGCAGAATTCCAAATAGCTTTTTATTCACTATATACAGTCAGGTCCATAAATATTGGGACAGTGACACAGTTTTGGTAATTTTGCCTCTGTACACCACAGTGGATTTGAAATGAAGCAGTCAAGATGTGACTGAAGCGTAGACTTTCAGCTTTAATTCAAGGGGTTTAACAAAAATATTGCATTAACCGTTTAGGAATTGCAGCCATTTTTTACAGAGTTCCTCCATTTTCACAGGCTCAAAAGTAATGGGACAAACTAATATAATCATAAATATTAGGATTATTTTTATT
>CM040471.1:7544172-7619906 GCA_022758105.1 Pangasianodon gigas | reverse complement strand
ATGGAGGGACTCTGTAAAAAATGGCTGTAATTCCTAAACAGTTAATGCAGTATTTTTCTTGAAGCCGTTGAATTAAAGCTGAAAGTCTACACTTCAGTCACATCTTGATTGCTTCATTTCAAATCCATTGTGGTGGTGTACAGAGGCAAAATTACCAAAACTGTGTCACTGTCCCAATATTTATGGACCTGACTGTATGCTCACTACATAGGGTGTTGTAGAATGTACTTAGTGCACTATATTCCTGATACAACACCAAAAATCCTTGTTTTCTGTTGTATTTATAGATTGCCTGAGGAACCTTGTGTTTAATGTTCTCTTTATTTTTGCTAAGATTAAAGTATTGGCATCCATGGCTTCGTTTGGGTCACTATCATGAGCTTTTATAGAAGACGCTACATTACCGTCCTCTGCATTTATCCTCTGCCACAAAACATAACTGCTCTTAATCTGTCATTATCATTTTTTTCACCTCTTTTTCTTTACTTTCTGATATCCGACGCTTTGTCTTGGCATCAGATAGCGTGAGCACTGTCCCACATCGATGTCTAATCAACATACTTTCACAACTAGGAGGAGGCAATGTGCACTTCTTCCCCTCCTCCCTTTCTTCCCTATCATTCTCCCTCCCACCCTATACGCCTTCTATCTCTCTTTCTTTCTCTCTCTCTCTCTCTCATCTCCTTTCTTTCCTCCTCACTTCCTTTCTCCCTCCTCCCAGAGAACTTTGAAATAATTTGAGTCTCCTGGGTTTTTACACATTCTAATTTCGAACTAAATGGGACATCTGTTTGAGAAAAGGAAGATTTGCCTCGGTTGCTACGGCAACTATCACTCCGTGGGAAAGAGAGATAGAAGAGAGGGGAAAACGGGTCCAGCAGTTTTACAGATTGACTTCATGGTAGACTTTACTAACACCACCACTACGTCCTTCTGTGAAAACACTCTCATTTTCATCATTCCACCCCAAACACACTTTTTTAATTTCAGTATCCCTCTTTCTTTTTTGTTGTTCCTTTGCATTTAGTATTGAATCTCACTCTCTATACAATTTCTATACAATTTCTCCATAATGGAAGAGAAGGAAATTATGGCATATGAGATAATTACCATTGTGCATTAAGAGTTCTGCCAATTAGATGAAAAAGAAATGTCATCTTTAAGCATGCACACACACACACACACACACAAATGCACAGAAACGCACAGAAACGCACCATAATATGAAAGAGCTTTCATCTGCCCTGAAAGCTGCTCATTAGTTTTGATGATTGATCATTATTTAAGAATCTGCTACTGCAGCAATCTTAACCGTTTAAATTGTGGCTTGTGGTGTTGACGTAAGTGGGTTGCAGAGACAATCGCAGCCTGTGGAGGAAAAGTGCCTTTTAAGTTAAGTACAGGCGTGGACGGAGTCATATTCGAGAAATTGTGCACTAAAAACACTTTTACAAGTGGTACAAGACATACATGGCCACTTAGCATAGCTGATGCGTCCTCGATAACCAGTGGTGGACAGAAATGGCAAAAAATTGTTCTCAAGTGAAAATATAATATTGTTTGTTTGTTTTCCCCCCATTTTCTCCCAAGTTTGGTCCTGTCCAGTTCCCACCCACCAGCCAGCTTTCCCCTATCATACAAAAGCTACTAAGCAGGGAGGGTGCAGCATAACACGCCCGTTCTCTAAAACACGGAGAGAAGCGCTATCTGCCCTCTTCCACATACATGAGTTCAGATGCCTGCGATAGTCTTGTGTTTCTGTGATTGACAGTATGCCCCTCCCACCCAGACAGCACAGCCAGTTGGGATTCAAATTCTTGATCTCCAGACGATAGGGCTTACACGTTTCTGCTGCTCCACTCGGAGATGTATTTATGATTTTTGACCCCTTGCTATGGCAATACGGGGAGATACTGGAAGAGTGCATTTTTCTGCTTTTTCCTCTGGTCAGATCAAATGTGAATGAACTTCACCTGGAGGAAAAGTTAATTCACTGAATAGGAAATGAGGCAGGATATGAAAGACGTGGATTTGGTTCCTTTTGCTTTGCACCAACTTTATCTAGATGAACTTGACTTGTGACTTCAGTTGGGCAATATGACGATGATACTGATAATGTGATGAATTATGTCACAATACGCCTTTCTGTGGTAAAGTATCGTGAATATTGTGATTTTTTTTTTCTTTCATAAATTTAGTAATAAACTGACAGGAAACAGCTGATTTGATGTTGAAAATTTTACAGAATTTTTTTCTCCTTTTCAGTACTAAATATTTGTAATAAATAAAAAAAATTCTACTACGTAAAAAATAAAATGCATTTATTTTTGCAGACATATCAATTTTTAAACAGTTTTATTTATTTATTTCATTTTATTGGTGAGCAGACCTATATACCGTGATGCATACCATGCATCAGAAAAATGCTGTTGAGAATCGTTGAGAATATGATTCACTGGACTTTTACCTCGCTGTTTTCTTACTGTTGCTTGGCTCACATCTGAGAAAAAAAAGTAGCCGCCTCGTCCATGGACATATGCTATGCTTTTTGTGGTTCTTGTGCCTAAATGTTTATAGATGTTGAAGGACTTAATTCATCTCAAAGCCAGAGATAAAACTCTTACACCTGATTACATAATGTTTCAGCATAGGTCCTTAAAAAAAAAAATGTCCCATGAACAAGAACCAGCTTCGGCAGAGGCACCTTGTCTGTGGAAAGGCTGTTTGTGTGTGTGTGTGTGTGTGAGAGAGAGAGAAAGAGAGAGAGAGAGAGAGAGAGAGAGTGTGAACCTCCACACCCAATTTTATCTTCCTTGGAGAGGCCCGGGGGCTCTCACCCTCCCTTCCATCTTACCATCCAGAAGGCAATAGTTTTGTATCGCTCCAAGCATCACCATATGACACTTATTCTTGCTAGCTAACAAACACACACACCCACACACACACATCCGGAAGCAGCCGCTCATGATGGTGTTATTCTGCACCTGCTCCTCACAGTTCAGACTTGAGGGGCCTGGCAGTAGCATAAACAACACACAGCCACACACACACAGTCACACACACACAGTCACACATACTCTTCCTGCATTAGTCCTATCCGAGGCTGTTAGTGAATTGGAGTGACATCTGGTTCTTCATTTGTGCTTTTGCTCTCTCTGTCCCTCCATCTCCATCCCTCCACATCACGTCTATTCCCATTCCTGTCGCTTTTTCCCCCCTCCCTCATTCCCATTGCTCTTCTCCCGAGTTGTTTCTGGCAGCAGATGTATCGTACCTCCTCTGCCACAACATGCACTGTACCACTGTACCTGCCTTTACGTATTGGCAACATAATTATAAAGCATGCATGTGTTTGAGGCCTTCCAGTGGGAGCTCATTAGTAGTGCGCAATGTGTCGCTTTGAGTCCCACACGTCTCCCTGTGCTCTTATAGTCCCTCTGAAAGACACAGAATGAAGATAGAGACATAGAAAGAGACAAGAAAGCCTTTGTTAGTAAAGTGTCTGGAGGATTTCTGTGTTATGCAGTTCATTGTATCTCTAATGGTAGAGTAATTTCTTCCATAAAGTAGATTTCTTCCAAAAGCTACTTGGTACTTCACTTGAATGGAAGGAACTGTACAATACAATGCAATAAAAGATACACTTGAACACACACACAGACAGTTGCCATGTGTCTTTGTTTTTATCCTGTCTCCACCACTGTCCTGTCATTGGTTGGTTGCCCTAATGTGTTCACCTGTTCTGTGTTTAGAGCAGGTGATTTAGTCCTTGATTTAGAACCTGTTGTGTAATAGTTTTTTAAGTCTTATTGTGCATTTTTGTAACTTTGTTCCCATGTTTGTTCCAGGTTTTCTGTCACTGACTTGACTGGTTTCTTGACTGTGTGTCTCGACTTTTGATTAGTTAGCATGACATTGCCTGTCTGTGTTTTGACTCCTGGCTGATTCTTGGAAGGCCCTAAAGAAAAGCACACGCTGAGTTTACGCACTTATGTCCTGCGTCAGTTGCGCACGTTACAAAAGGTCCCTGATTATGTCATTTTAAACTATCAAAAATAGAGATGATACTTATCCAACACCCAGGATTGGTATCAGACCGAAACTGGAAAAAATGATGGATCGCATATCAGAGAAAAAAGAATGAATTTGACCCGATCTTGTTTGGAAACATCAAGTTTGGAATTGGATTTGACAAAGATTTTCTTTTTGGAACTGAACATACAAAGAGACTTGATTGTATTTTTTTGTTAGGATTGATTTTTATTATTCTTATATTTTACTTTATACTTTATAATTTCAGTGTAAGTGATTTATGTGTGTTTCTGTATTTTTTTAAGTGCTTCAGTTTAAAAATCATTTTAGTTTTTTAAAAAAAGAAATATCAGCTGATACTCAAGGTTTCAGTATCAGTATCAGAAAAGAAAAAGTAACATTGTGCCATATATAATTATAAATTTTTTCTGTATAGTATATATTGTTTAAAATGTTTTTAATGCCCAAGCATGATTAATTATGGCCTAGGAACATGTGTACACCTTTGTTCTCATTAAAATACCAAGATCTATAAATATTTGAAAATATTACAATGTTATCCAAGGACAGTTCTAGAGAGTGGGCTGTGGCCCCATGTAAAATGTGATTGATCACCCTGGTGGCCTCTCCAAGTCCAAGTACCAATTCAGCAACCACAACAACAAAAAACTTTCACACATTCACTTTAATGGCAGTTAAACAGGAAGAGATAAAGTTTACACAAGCCAGGTTTGAAAAGTTTTATTGAGTCTAAATCGCATGTAGCGATTATGTCCTTACAAACAATATAATAACAGTGGAAATGAGACAACACCCCGGAATATCGAATGTTTTACTCAGATGAGTTGGTAAATCAGCAAAAAAACAAATCAATATAACTAAAATTTCACTCTATTTACAGCTAGCATTGACCGCTAAGCAAATATGCATGTGCCTTGCCATGTTGAAAAACATCACCATTGTGTCACAGCTTGTCTTAGCACAAAATCTGGCTGTGTGTATGAAATTTTGTATGAAATATAATCAATTTTCTGAGGCCTTGTTACAAAAAAAAAAAAAAAAACAATTTAGAAGTTGCTTTTTGTGAACTCTTTGACAGATATTTTTCCACCGAGTATGTAAGATGTTATTGAATGCAGTTTTTGTATGGCTGAAACTTGCTAAGTGTTTTAGTCGTGTGTGTGTGTGTTTGTGTGTTTGTGTGTGTGAGATTGTATTAAAGGCGAGCGGTCTTTTATATTTGACAAACTTCGACTCTCTGCAATCTGCATCTCAGTCTCAGATAACCCTTTCACTCAATCACTGGTGCACACACACACACACACATACACGCACACACACCCAGACGCGCACACAGAGACACATGTCGGCGTCTACCACTTTCACACTCTCCAGAATCTGAAATTACAGCTTCGGCCTCATCCAAAATTGGCGGGGGGGGGCAGCTGGAGGAGGAAGAGTGAAGGCGGCGATGAGGTTGTCTCTTTTTGACATCAAACTTTATTACAGTGCATCAGCAGACACAGAGTGGGCATGAGCGACTGAGTGAGCGAGTGAGTGGGTGAGAGAAAGAAAATACGGGAAGAGACGGAGACAGATTAACAAAAGGACTATTTTTGTGGCACGTCTCTTGCTTTTCCATCCTACTGTAGTCTCTCTCCTCTTTCTCTTTCTCCCACTCCCCACGTGTGTTGTCTAGCATTGTGGTTGTTTTTAATAAATGAACTGAATATCAGGAGGATTAGCTCTAGAGGACTCTTTAATGTTAAGCATTTATAACGCCGTCTAAGGCCTACGTTATACTTGACTCTATTTACGCATAAAAAACAGCTGTGTGTCCGCAAGCCAAACGGGGGAGGGTGAAGGCTAAACTGTGCTTCCTGTGAGACGTGTGAAGCCAGTCAATAACATCTTTTCAAACCTGCTGCTCATGTTGCATCACAGGGCAGGGTAACACACTTGGAGGAAAGCACTATCCACCCTCTTCTGAGTACATGAGCTCAGAGATGCCCATAATTCGCTAGTGTTGCTGTGATTGACAGGGGAGAGCGATATATCAGTTATACAATCCCTCCCACCCACAGAGCGTGAACAGTTTTGCTTTCTTGGCTGTGGCATTGTCGGGATTCAAACTCATGACCTCCTAACGATAGAGTGAATAAACAAATAATCAACACCTTTTAACCAGTCAGAATGGAGCATTCTACAGCGCTGTGGTATAAATATGGCTTATTTTTACACATATATCAGTCAAGATCAAAGCCCTAATGTTTTCCATTCTCTTCACTTACTTCCTTTCTTTTCTGTTTATACTCCAAGCCAAACATCTGAGCATGTCTTTACGAGTGACATGAGTGTGCGTTTATCAGCCCCCGCTAACAGCTAATCACCGTGATTAACTCAGTAAAAGACTGAAGTCAGAAGGGGTAGCGACGGGAGTTGTAAGTATGTTCGTGTATCATACACACAGATGGACGCTTTGAGAGTGCAGATGTCCATCGAGGGCCTTTTGTTGGCGTGTATGAAGGCTTGATTTTCAAAAGGAATGGAAAATATCAGCTATTATTCATGAGGCCACTGACATTTTTATTGACTGAATAACAGAATGTTCTCTTTAAATATCCGTTTAAGAAAACACAGTGGGATAGTAAAGCAAACACTGACACGAGCGGCACACCTATGTAGACTTCAGTCTCGTCTATTAGACCGTGTGTATATGTGTGTGAGAAAGAGAGAGATACAGAGAGAGAGAGAGAGAGAGCGAAAGAGCTCTTGGCTCATGATGATAATCAGTGCTGTGAATGTTCCTGTTGATGAGTGAGAGTCCACACAGCTGTTCTGGAGTCTGCTGTATGCCCAGCCGTGTGTGTGCGTGTGTGTGTGTGTGTGTGTGAGGTGTCAGGCTGTGTGGGCAGATGTCTCATTGCACACATGGGTTTGTCACTGCTGGTCTCGGCCTGTCCAGCTCTGGTGTAATGAAGCAGTATCAGAAATCACTGAGTGTAGTCCAAACTCCACACACACACCCACACACATACACACACCAAACCACCCACCCACCCACCCACACACCCACACACTCACACACTCACACACTATCCGAGTCTGAACTAACACACTACTATTACTCCAGGAACATGGAATGAATTTATCTTGAAAATGATAGATAAATTCATTCCTGGATGATTTGTGAAGCACAGAGAGCTGAACACTTAATTAACTACATTAGCTAGTTTTGGTTTTGGGGCTCCCGAGATAAATCATTCGCCCTATTGTCCGAAGATCACGAGTTCAAATCCTGTCACAGCCATCCATTTCCCAGAGTCCAAGAGAGAAAAATGTCATTGCTGTCTGGGTGGAAGGGATGATGGTACTCTCTGTCCCCTGTTAATCAGAGCGACTCTAGCCAATCATAGGTGTCTGTGAGCTGATGTATGAGGAAGAGGGCAGACAGCACTTTCCTCTGATTGTGTGACGCAGCATTAGCAGCAGTTTAAAAAGATGCAGTTAGCTGGCTTCACATGTCTCAGGTGAAGCTTGTCTTAGTCTTCACTGATAGCAGAGAATTGTGTGTGGGAATTGGCCAAGAACACATTAGGCAGAAAATAAACCTATATGTTAAATTGCTGTGTTATAAGAGGAATAAAAAACTTTAGGATATGTTGTTGTTAGTCTTCTTTACATTTCTACTTTTTACCAATTTGTGTGTATACATGACAAAAACACGAGATTTCACCATCAGTCCAGAATTCCCAGATTGGTATGATTTAAAGATTTATGCATTTGAAAGAATACAGGCTTATAATGCATAATGTGAAGAAAAGTGTGTTTTATGTGTGTGTTGGAAATGATCACAGCTCAAATATTAGATGACTAAATAATATGTGATAAATAATCAGATTTTTAATTTTGAAAGGAATAATCATGATTATCATTTCAGCCCAAGAAGTGCAAGACTTTTAGGTGCTGAAGGAAATTTTTTTATAAAGACAGAAATCCAGTCAGAGCATTAGATTTTTACTTAGAGGTTATTGGTGAGATGTAACAGTGGCTTAAATCCGAACGTGATCCGATCCTGGGGAGCAGACGTGTGTGAAAACCCGTCAGATTCATTGATGCATGCTAATCCGTTTCCACCCGAGGGTTTGAACTTAATTACTGGACTTCATTTTGATGCTTATGCAAACAAGAAAAGCATAAATATCCAACTAATATCTCCTACCAACTATTTCAATTTAATTAAACAGACCTATTTTTTATAATTATATGGATGTATGGAAATGGAATGGAAATGAATTTTGTTGTGTGTGTGTATGTGTGTGTGTGTGTGTGTGTGTGGCACTTGTATCGACTGTGTGAACACTTTGTGTTGTTTCTCTCTTTAACACGAGCTCGCAGCGCAACAAAAGAAATCCAGACAGCTCGCTGACTTAAAATGAAATTAAAACCTATTTTTGTCAGAAGCAGTGTATGGAGAATACGTAACAACATTGTGTAATTATTGTGCGCCGTTGTGAGACTGTCCGTGTTAGTTTAGTTGTGTGACAGCTTTAGCAACTTGTCAGAGAAGTGTGTTTAGTTGTGATGTTTGTAAGGAGTAATCAGATTAAAGCTGTTAGTATGTGACTTGATGCCGCTGCTTTGATTTTACATTATTTCAGTCAGAGTGGAGCTTTTCTCCCACTGCAGTCACTATAAATACAGAGAAGTAGAAGATTTACACACACACACACACACGCGCACACACACACACACACACACACACACACGCACAGACTGGATGTACACAGTAAAAAAAACAGAGTTTAATTTCCTTTTAATGACAAATCAGATGTACTGTCCAACCTACACATACAAAAACAGTATTTGTGTGTTGTTGTGTTATTTCTTTGCTGTATTGAGTTGTGTTATTTTGATATTGTGATGTTGACTTGCGTTGTGCAAAGTCCAATCACAATATGAACAATTTACTTGTGTTATTTTGTTGCTAAGTTTTGTTTTTGTGTTATTTCTTTTCTGTATTAAAATGTTAGTGTTATTTTGATGCTGTGTTGTGTTGTCTAGTTGTGTTGTTATTTCTTTTCTGTACTGAGTTATTTCTCTGCGCTATTGAGACGTGCTTTACATATTGTGTTGTGCTTTTGTGTTGCTGAGATGTGTTGTATTAGTCCTCTGCTGTATTGTGTTACTTAGTTGCATTACTGTGTAGTTGAGTTGTGTTGTGTTTTATTCTTTGCTGTATTAAGTTGTGTTATTTTGATATTGTGTTGCTGAGTTGTGTTATTATTTATGTTTTTTCTGTGCTGTATTAAGTGGAGTTATATTGATATTGTGTTGCTGAATTGTGATGTGTTATTTCTTTGCTATATTCAGTTGTGTTATTTTGATATTGTGTTGTGTTACTGTGTTACAGACTTGTGTGAGTTCTCTGTAGTGTTCAGTTTGTTATTTCGATATCGTGTTGCTGAGTTGTGTTGTGTTATTTCTTTGGTGTATTTTGAGTTTGTTATTTTGATATTGTGTTAATGAGTTGTGTTATTTTGTTGCGTTATTGTGTCGCTGAATTGTGATGTGTTATTTCTTTGCTATATTGATTTTATTTTGACATTGTGTTGCTGAGTTATGCTGAGGTATTATTCCTTTGCTGTATAAAGTTGTATTATTCTGTTGCCTTATTGTGTTACAAAGTGTGTTGTTGTTGTGTTATTTCTTTGCTGTATTAAGTTGTGTTACTGAAAGAAGTGAAATGTTTCCCTTTGGTTACTGGGGTTAAGGTCAGGGTTAGGTTTATATGTAACAGCATTAATCAGCTGCATTAATAATTATGCTAATGGAAGGTCCTCAAAATGAGAGTAAGACAACATTTTGTGTGTGTGTGTGTGTGTGTGTGTGCGCCTCATGCAGTACACCACTGCCAGTAGTCCTCTGAATCGCTTGAACCTGCTGAGTGTTGCGTAAGTCACGCTGTGGACCAAATGTCCCAAATCTGCCACGCTTTAACCCAGAGAGAGGAGCTGGGTGGAGGAGGGGGGCAAAAAAACACACAGCCACTGAGACATGGAACACTTACACTAACTTCTCATCCTCACACACACACACACACACACACACACACACGGAATCATATACGCGACTGTGTTGGCTGTAGAATGGTTTAATCCTCCTATTGTGTGAGACTGATATATTGTGCAGTCCAGGGGTTCTGTCCCTCTGTCAGAGGTTGTGTGTCTCTCAGTGTGTGTGTGTATGTGTCAGTGTGTCTCAGTGTGTGTTTAATGCACTGTGTGTGTAGCATGGCTGCGTTGGCTGAGGAGTGTAGATGAGCTGGGCTCTCCCGCTGTGCTGGGATCAGACTGAGAGCGGTGTGTGAGCGGACCGCTGCCTTCTCTCTCATTAAACATCAATGTGCACACACTCTGCATCCGGCCGTAACACAACTCAGCGTCTCGGTAACACATCACAGTAACACAATACAGCAAATAACACAATGATGCAACACAATACAGCAACGAAATAACACAACTAAGCAACATAATAACACAACACAATACAGAAAATATCACAATAACACAATTTAGCAATAAAATAACACAACACAACTAGCGACATAAAACTACAACTCACCGCAGCAAATAACACAACACAACACAGCAACACAAAAATGCAACACCATAACACAATACAGCAATTAAATAACACAACAAAACTCAGCAACACAATAACACAGCACAATACAGCAAATAATACAACACAACTCAGAAACACAATAACACCACAAAGTACAGCAAATAACAAAACACATCAATATAAGACAACTCAATACAGCAACACAACACAACTCAGCAACACAATACAACAATGGAATAACAACAAAACTCTGCAACACAGCACAGCAAATAACACAACTCAGCAATACAATTACACAACGCAATACAGCACCATAATATAATAACACAATACTATACAGTAAATAACAACTCAGCAACACAATAGCAAAACAAGACTATCAAAATAATGTAATATAGCAAAGGAATAACACAATACAACTCAGCAACAAAGCTCAGTACTGCAAATAACACAAACACAACTCAGCAACAAAATAACACAACATAATGAAAATACAGCAAAGAAATAACACAACACAGTCACGTGCTGTGACTCTAAGCAGTAGATACAGTGTTTCTCCTGCAGAATAATAGGCTGTGTTGGATCAAGTGCTATTTTAGAAGCTGCTGAACGATGAGGCTGGAAGTGATTTTGTTCATTTAAAGCAAAAGTGCAGTGATTAATGGGATTATTATCATTAGGATTATGCATGCAGTAATATATTGATGATATACTAAACTCCTATTAGCTGTTTATTTCAGTGCTTGCCATCTTCTTGTTCTTACTGTATATCATACTGTATATCACCATAATAGTCTTTTTTATTTTTCATTTTTACATTGTCTCTTGTTTTTCTGTTACATCATATTACATTTGTGGTTTGTTTTGGTTTCTCCTCTTCAGGAGGTGAAATGCATGCTCAGTGGGGTTAAGGTCTGGTGATTGACTTGGCCAGTCTAAAACTTTCCACACTTCCCCCTGATGAAGTCCTTTGTTGTGTTGGCAGTGTGTTTGGATCATTGTCTTGCTGCATGATGAAGTTCCTCCCAATTAGATTGGAGTCATTTTTCTGCAAATTGACAATCATGAGTTAAATCATCAATAAAGATTAGTGAGCCTGTTCCAGAAGCAGCCATGCAAGCCCACGCCATGACACTACCTCCACCATGCTTGACCAATAAGCTCATATGTTTTGGATCATGAGCAGATCCTATCTTTCTCTATACGTTGCCCTGCCCTGTGGAGGTCGTTGGTGATATCACTGACTGTTGTTTTGGGGTTTTCGCCACAGCTCTCACAATGTTTCTGTCATCAACTGCTGTTGTTTTCTTTGGCTGACCTGTTCCATGTCTGGTTGTTAGTATATCAGTCGTTTCTTTCTTTTTCAGTACATTTCAAATTGTTGTATTGGCTATGCTCAATACTTGTGCAATGGCTCTGATCGATCTTCCCGCTTTGAAGTGTTGTTGTGTTTGGCCGTAGCATAGCAATAAATCTGTGCGAAACTGAGATTTTACTGCAAAAATAAGACATTTAATTAATACAGCAAACAACAATTTATTGACTGACACTTCTTAAAAGTATAGAGGATAGAGTTCCAAGGCTGGTGTGCTTAACATGTGTCATCTCAAAGAAAGAATCTCTGTATTGAGCACATCTCAAGCTTCAAGTCTAGTCTTAAAATGTATTACTCTATTTGTGTGTCAGTTTTGTGAAGCATTACAGCGACACCTAGGAAATCAGGGTCCTCTTTGCATATTTTACAGTTGCAGGTGTGAAAACACAAACTAAATTGACAATGTATCTGTGGATGTGTGTGGAGGCTGTTGGTCTCTGTGCGAATCCCCAGCTGACTATGTGACCTGTGAGCTATTAATTGAAACAGACAGAGTTAATGAGCTGCTGTGTGTGTGAAACGCTTCACTAAAGTAGTTGTTTAAGGTCCTATGAAAAATGACAGCTTCGCCTTGCCGACTCTCACAACCTTCCTCACCCCACTTCAACACCGCAGAGTGTCAAAGGCTAAACATTTCTGTAATAACTCCCGCACACGTATGCATTTGCCCCGTTTCTATGCATGTGTGCACACCCACACAGACTTCCACACTGTAATTAAGGTCATGGTACCTTTAATTGATTCACCAAGAGGTGATGGTGATAAATAGAGTCTTGTGTTTAGCCTTGAAGCCTGTAGTTACATACTTTCTCCATGTCTTTTTTTCCCTCACTCTCACTCAGCCTTTGCTTTTCTCTCATCTATATTCCTCAGTCCTCATCTTATCTTGCCCAGTCTCAAATCTGTCTATCTCAGTCGATTCTCAAATCAAACTGAATGAGCTCACTCATGGTCTGCGTTTACATTTAAAATTCCTTTGAAACATTAATGGTCTCTTTTTTTTAAAAACATCAAGACTTTCTTGTAATGTGTTTTTTCCCCTCTTGCTTGAACAAGTCTAAAGTTGAAGCTTGGGCACCTATAGTGTTTTTCTTCAAGCCAAATGTCTTGATATGATTAGTGCATAAGAATACATCAACACATACACTCAGCGATTAGGAACACTATGCTAATCCTGGGTAGGGCCTTCCTTTGCTCTCAAAACAGCCTCAATTCTTCATGGCATGGATCCCACCAGATGTTGGAAACATTCCTTTAAGATTCTGGTCCATGTTGACATGATTACACCACGCAATTCCTGCAGATTTTTCAGGTGCACTTTCATGCTGTGAATCTCCCGTTCTACCACGTCTCAAAGGTGTTCTATTGGATTTAGATCCGGTAACTGGGAATGCCACTGAAGAACGCTGAACTTATTGTCATGTTCATGAAACCACTTTTGCTTTGTGACATGGTGCATTATCATGCTGGGAGTAGCCATTAGAAGGTGGATCAATTCTGGTCATGAATGGATGCACATGGTCAGCAACAACACTCAAATAGACTGTAGCATTCAAACGATGATTAATTGGTATTAATGGGCCCAAAGTGTGCCAAGAAAACATTCCACACAACATAGACTACCTCAACCAACCTGGACTGTTGATACAATGTAGAAGTATTCACCCCTCTTGCTGTGAAACCCCTAAATTACCCCCGGGGCATCCAGTTGCCATCAGAAGGTACATAATTAGTTGAAGGGATTTGACCTGTGTACAATTAAGCGTCACATGATCTCAGTAAATACAAGTACGGGAAAAATTCTTGAACAGTATCAGTCAGAATTTGGTTATAAACCATATCCCAAATTTTGAACATCCCACAGAGTACCATTCAATCCATTATGAAAAAAACAGAAAGAATATGGTACAACCGCGACTTTGTCTAGTGGAGGTTGTCCACCAAATATCAGGTCAAGGGTTGCTCTGAAAGAACTGGAGACATCTACAGCTTTGAGATGAGAGAAAACGCTATGAAACCCTACATTGCGTATCTCCCTGAGAACACCATCCCTCCAATGAAGCATGATGGTGGTAGCATCATGTTGTGGCTTAGCTTTTTATCAGCAGGGACCAGGAAACTGGTCAGGGTTAAGCACAAGTTCCAAATACAGGGCAGTTGTGGAAGAAAGAACCTGTTCCAGCCTGCAAGAGACTTCAGACTGTGGCAGAAGCTCACCTTCCAACAGGAAAAACAAGCCTAAGCATACTGCCAAAGCTACACTGGAGTGGTTCAAATCCAAGAAATTATGAGAATCCAGACCTCAGTCTGACTGAGACTCTGTGGAAAGACTTGAAAATTGTTGTTCACTAGCTTGTCTGACAGAGCTTGGGCAATTTTGCCAAGAAGAATAGGCAGAAATATCAGGATCCAGATGTGCAAAGCTGATAGAGTCATATCCCAGAAGGTGTAATTGCAGCCAAATGCGGTTCTTCCAAGTACTGGTTATGATAAAAAAAATATTTTGTACCTTCAACTGCAAAAAATGTGGAAAGGTTCAAAGAGGGTGAATACTTATGCAAAGTATAAAGATGTGATTAATTATCAATTTAAAATTTGAATCAAATTCAAATTTTATTGGTCACACACACAAAACTCCACACAGCATGACATGCAGCGAAATGCTTTTTCCGACTGTCCGTGACATAAAAATAGAATTTACATAAACCAGAATTATACATAAGCTCTCTCATTAATGAGATCGAGTAGAGATTATTAGTGGACGTTGCACCTAGTACATGTAAGATTGAAGTGATAAGACTATGTTGATACTGTTAGTTGTTGCAAAAAAATGTTTTTAGTAGTTTTTCAATTCAAATGTAGTACAGATTAGGACTGTTTTTACTTTTATTTATTTCTTTTTTTCTTTTTTTACATTTTCTCCTCACTTTCCAGCTTGTGGGATTACCAGAGGAGACAGCATGCAAAAGCAAACAGCTGTTGCGAGCTCTTTTTTTTCCCACCTCAACAAATAAAAAAAACAAATTATGAAAAACACAGGAGCTTTTTTACTGTGTGCTTGTTGACAGCTCGGTGTGCTGTTTAAGTGATTTATACGTGTTAGGATAACCCTTTGGCCTGGTAGAAATCATATTAACTCAACAAGCCCTCCCAGTCTGTTGCTTGTAAATTAGTTGGTGAAATCTTCTCCTGCATTGTGTATGCAACATATTGGAAAGGCTTCTCTTTCCCTCCCTCGCTCACTCAATCACTCACTCCATTTTTGCTGACTTCTGTTTTTCTGATCAACACTTGTTTTCTTTTCTCTGCTTACTAATATTACTCTCTCTATTCGTCTGCTGAGGAAAGTCGGATGAATTCAATATGGATTCAGCTAGTCGACTTATTTCACTTATCGCTCTACATACATACTCTTTAACCATTTCATGTTCACTCTCGCAAATACAGAGAGGAATATTTAAATATGAGGATTAGTATGCAATGCCATTATGAATGCTTTAAGATATGAGGTGTAAATTATTCTAATGACATTCATAGCACTTCAGATGTTTGGTCACGCTTTATTTGAAAGACACCTACATTGGTCCTTTATAATGCATTCATAAGCATTGCATAAATCATTCTGATTAGTCAAAAGGTGTTGATTAGTTTTCTATAACAGCAGCTCTAACAGTAATTCCAGCTGTAAAGTGCTTGTTATCGTTTCTCTAGTAACAATTTCTATGGTGGACGCTCCACATAAACAGGTTAAAAATGTGTGTAATCATTGATGTGGTGAGGTTTTCTGTAAGGAGAGGTTTATTTAGCATTTTTTGGAAGGAGTCTCCAGTGTCAGCACTTTTATCACACTCAGACTGTACTAAGGGTACTAAACTGTACCTTTCCTTGTCGCTGAGGCAGCACTCTCAAGGGTACACCTTTTGTACTTTAAGTATGTATCTTTAACCTGGAAAGGCACATGTGGTGTATCTTTAAAGCTTTACAAGTCCAATTATGTACAAAGGTGCACACTTGAGGGTACAAACCCAGCGACAAGGAGCGGTAGAGATTAGTACCCTTTTTTCTGGGAGCGCAGAGTAAATCTGTAACTTCTCAACTTTTCGACACAGGAAAATTGAAAGTATGGTGCACAGAACCACAGGATTTTAATAAATTAAAAAAAAAATTTTAATTGTTGCCAAATTGCTGAGGTATAAGAGAAATAAAACACTTTGTAACTCGTAAGTTGATTATTTTCCTTTAACAGCATGTCCCGAAGAGTTTTATTGCAACTGTTCAGCTTTATCTTGAAAGTTATTAGTTAATAACTAATATTATTAAAACCTTTTTGTTTTGTTTTTGTTACTGTGGTGTGATTGTGATTATGAGGATCCTTGTAATGTGAGAAAAATCTTTAAATATTGGTACTAGGAAATTAATGTTTTATATAAGAAATGATAAAAATGAATTTTACATTTTACAGTTAAAAAGTTTTTATAATTATTTATTATTTAAATATATATTTAAATAATATAAATATTTTTTTTTACTTTATATTTTTAATATAAGAACTCTTTTTTCTGCACAGTTTTCAACTGAAATCTGAGCACCAAAAACACAAGCACACGTTTTCCGCTGGACACTGATGCAAAAAGTAAACGTTTCAAGTGACTGCTTTCTGTAAATTACCAAATCTGAGCAACTTTTATGAGCAGACTGCTACTTTGAGACACACACATGCACACGCACACACACGCATAAAGCGAAACAGAAGAAGAAGATGGATCTCGGGACAGATTGTTAGTGACATGTTAATTTCTACTTCGTCACTCAAGCTTGGTGCATCTGCAATCAAAGTGATGGCACACAGGCAGAGCTATCAAACCTTCGTATAGCTCCAACTCCGCCTTCTCAAAGTGGCTCTTTCTCTCTCTCTCATGCAGCCTCGTAATGCTTCCCTTAACTGTCCTCACCATTTCTCTCCTGCTCTCTTTCTTCTTATTCGACCCCTTTTAGTCTTATTTTAGTGACAATTTTTTTTTAGTAACACAGTCAGAAACATGACCCGCGGTATATTTCACTTTTTATGTTTTTTTTTTTTTAAATTAAAAGCATTCCTTATTTAATACTGTAATGAACAACAAGTTTAATAAGGTGCTAGTGTTATAGAATAACTGCTGTACTGACTTATTGTTTACACACTTATCTGTGAAGTAAGTAAGGAATCAAACACACTGAGAGCGTGCAGTTATAGGAAACCAATCAATGCTTCCATCTTGTCCTTACCGTCATCAGCATTGCGGTGATCTGGACGTGGATATTATTAATAAAGAGGAGGATGATGATATCATTTGCACTTGTCTGAGATTGTTTTGCATCAACACACTGTGTGTTAAACATATTTTTCCCCCTGGTCTCTCTGTGTGTTCCCCTGAGGCAGGCAGCCGTGGTACTACGGCTGGGGTTTTAATCTTCCGCGAGGGCAAGCACTGCTGGACAAGTGGAACCAGATCCCCGACTCCACTGACATCCTGCTCACACACTGCCCTCCTCTGGGTGAGTCACTAATCACACACACACGTATGCAGGTACACACTTCTTCACGACTTTCTCCTGTGAGTTTGTTTCCACTGAAACACACACACTGACGCACACACATTTGCTTTGAGGGCTTTGGCAGATGGAGTGGCTACAGCAGACTGCTAAAGCATGCAGCATCGAGACGCTGTTCGCAGTGCGGCAAATCCCTCTGCACACAATAAAACACGCATATACACACACACACACACTCACACAGACTCACACACACATATAATGTATATGGGAGGGGGGAAAGTTTCTCTATAAAGACAGCTGCATTTTAAAACACCTAGCCCTTGGGCCTTTGGAGTGTGTGACAAAGGCTTAATTCTCATGAGATGTGTGTGTGTGTGTGTGTGCTCTGAGGCGTGTGTTTATGCATCCATTCACCAGCGACTGGAAATCAGAACGTCTGCATTTGCGTCACTTGAGATTTGTGTTAAAATATGAACTGACTTTACCTGTGCAGGTAAAAGCAGGTTTGATACGATGAGTATAAAATGTACTACATTCAAAATTTAAACTGAATTAAAAATTAAACATACTATATACATAAATATAAAACATGAAAATAATAAACTAATATATTCTGATGTACAGTAGACTGTCTACAAGTCATTTATTTGCTTTTTTTTTTTAATATAATGTATTTTTTATTCAAGTACCACCCCTTAAAGTTTTTTTTGCTTTATTTTACCTTATTTTATGTGTTTATTTTTCAGTTATTAAATATGGAAATGAGGCAGTAGATCATTGAATCCAACACAAATACATTTTGCATATGACAGAAATCTTTTTTTTTTTTTTTTTTGATAACACACCCTGGTCTCTGACTTTCCTGTAACATTTTATCAAAGTTATTCCATTTAGATTTAAATGTTATTTAAATTATTTAAAAATGCTATTAATTTGTTAATCCTTTCAAGATATTAAGAATTAATAAACTGTCAAAGTCTGACTTGAAGACCTATAAACCTTTGTGTGAGATTATGTGGATGTTATTTAAAAAAGGCTCAGAAAAATCACAAAAATTGTTTAGTTGTTTTGAGAAAAACGGCAGATGAACAATGTCATTAACAGAATTCCAGGAAGCTGTAATCTTTCAGCACGAATTATTACATAACCTACGTCTGTACTTGGAAATGTGAATAAGCTTTCCAGTTAAAAAAAACAAAACAAATCAAAAGCAGCTGTTGTCACCTGAAAAATGAAAAATACAACTAAATTTATGCTAGGTGTAGTTACAAGGATAAAAGTATAGAAATGAAGTATTTATATCCATAATGTGTGATTTATTTTTATGTCTTGAGAAAGCAAAAATGATCATTTTTGGCTCAGTAATGTTGTGATGTGTGTTAATGCAGGTTTTTTAGACTGGGTGCCGAGGAAAATGCAGCGTGTTGGCTGCATGGAGCTGCTGAACACAGTGCAGAGACGAGTCCAACCCAAATTACACGTCTTTGGACACATACATGAAGGTAAAGTTTACCTGCATCAGTTCCACATCTAAAGTAATGATTCAGTTACTTTCACAGCGACACTAGCCGATTGTGGGCGTATGTGAGCTCATGTATGCGGAAGAGGGCAGATAGCACTTTTCTCCAAGTATGTTACGCTGCCTTGTGATGCAGCATGAGCAGCAGTTTGAAAAAATGCAGTTGGCTGGCTTCACGTGTCTCAGAGGAAGCACGTGTAAACCTTCACCCTCCCCAGTTGGTAGTTGTCGTATGATGGGGGAGAGCTGGACAGTGGGTGGGAATTGCCAAGGCCAAATTGGGGAGGAAAAAAAGTTGGGTTACTGTTAAATATCAAACGTTTTTAGTGTGTAGGTAAAATAAAGGGTAAAAGCATTGCCTGTAAACCTATAGTAGGATTTTCAGCTACCATTTGGGAATATTGAACTACGTTAAATTCCGGATAAGCGACTAACATGATTGAATGGTTACCTTTTCCTCAATGGTGCCAACATCTACAGTTTAGCTGTAGCATTTACGATTTTTGACCCATTGCTATGGCGATACAGGTGACACCTGAAAACTAAACTAAATACAAATAAAATTCGCTGATTCACTGAAGGGGAAAGGACGCGGAACGTGAAAGATGCGCATTTGCATCTGATGGCACTTACTTATTTTTGTGCCAGCTTTATCTAGGTGAAATTTGACCTGTGAATTTGCAAACCTTGATCTTGTGAGCCAATAAAAAAGTGGGGACTGTGGTCTCTGTGTTTGGTAAAAAAATTGAGTAGCTGCTTATTATTAAGAAATATCATGGCAAACTTTTACTTTGCTGTTTATTACAGTTGTTTGGCACAGAAAAAATATCTGTTGCAGATGCTGGATAAGTTTATGACTATAAATAAGAGGTCATGAAGTATGTTTTGAACTCTGTCCAATCTTCTTTAAACATTATGTTTTTGTTGCCGACTTTTGTTTTTAACAAGCCATTTCATCACTTCACTAATCACACCAGAAAGGGGTAATGAAATAAAAAAATCTATGAAAGTATGTGAAAACTCACTTTCTCGATAAGCTGCCTTCAGCCAAATAATTTATATAAATGCACGTGATTGGATAAAAAGCTGCAATGTTTCATATTTAGAAAAATAGTCATTGAACTACCACCAATTTTTCTATGTTGATTGGTTCTGCTATAGTATTTTTCAAGTACTCAGCTCGATCTGCTGTGAGCTCAAAAACACTCCATTAGGCTCCAGTTTCTTTCAGCAGATTTCCATATTTACACAGAATTGAATTAGCACTGAGCTTCAAAATGTCCTTCAATAAAGCTGGCGGAAAATACGCAAGGTCATACTGTATTTGTCAGTTTGAGTTTTAGTTTAGCAAAAAGGTTTCATGTTTTTGTTATTATGTTATGAAGTTGTGATCTGAGGGTGTGTTATGGCAAATGAATTCACTTTCATTTGTAATCGTGTTACAAAGAATCGTAAAAAGACCTTAATTATGCCTAAAGGGAGGGTATAAATTATTTATGTGTATGACTGCGCTGTGAGCAAGTGTCTCTGCTGTTCTCTGTGCTGCAGTAATATTTATAGTGTTCGAGTAAAACTGAATTGTGAATGAGTTTGAGAGGGGGGAGCTCTGGCTGTCTTTTATTTCACCTTTTTACTGTCTCAATTTTTAATCTTTAATACAATATGAATTGATATCAGTAACTGAGCAACTGTCGGCAACATGACACGTGTTCACTGCAGAAACTCCATCAGTGAATCAGATGGGAAAAGTTTTCACGTCTAATCCGATACTAGTCTGGCGTTCTGGGCCAGTATATCTCTAATGCTTTTTTTATTTTTAGCATCAATTTTTAATATTCAGAATACTGGTGCTGACTAGGATTTTTCTGATTCTTAATACACTTCTGATATTAAATCTTTGAGTATTCGCTGATACACATCCAACACTCGTACATTCTCACGGTAAGCATTTTGGCAGGGTGCTTTACAATATACATTTGTATATTATTTTGTCAGCTTGTCTTAACTCATAACTTGTCAGCTAATATCTCACACATTCATGCCATGACATACTATATATCAGTGGACTGAATTGGAAAAAATGTCAAATCTGATTCAGTTCTGATCCAGTGTTGAGGCTCAGGATCAGATCCCTATGTCCTGCAGTCATCCTCCAGTGTACTCTTCAGTCAGCTGTATAAACCGGCTGTCAAAGCTATGTGTGATTTTTTTTTTCTTGTTTTATATCAGCTGTCATGTTGTCATAATTCTGGCATGCATGATATGATTCGCCCTGCATGGTATGAAATAACATTACAAATAAATAGCTAAAAATTGCACTCTTGCCATGTGGGACAATATACCATTTGTGAGTCATATGTCATGTATGCGTAAGTTTAGACAGAATTTTGTTTATTTGTCATATCAACTATAACTGTAATTATTTTGTAAGCCCTTGTATTAAAAAAAACATTGTTAGCACTGGCAAATTTGCTGTGATAAAAGAGGAATAAAACACTTCAGGACATGCTGTTATAAGAAAAATCAACTTAAGGGTAAAAATTACTCCACGCCCCGTCGTGTTTCATTCTTTACATGAATGCTGTCAGTGCTGTTGTGTTTTCGCTAAACAAACTGACAAATATCTTTAGATTTTGGACCACTCATTTTGATTCTCTCAAATTTACACAGTGTTTTAAATCAGATTTCTTTACTCTGAATGAAGAATTAAAGGTGAGGTCAGTGATTTTTCTGTAATATTTAGTGAAGTTCTCTTCACATTCTGAGCTGTTAATAAAATATCTGTTAGTGGAGCAACTCTGGTCTCTGTAGCGTGAAAAAAGCAAATGATGTGGACCAACAACAACCGACCAATGACGACAAGGAGGCGTGTGTATTTGCCTGTTAATTATGTTGTCTGTCCATTCGGAAAGCTGTGTCTCTTGTACTAGGGCTTCATTCGACTGAAACTCATAACTCAGACTAGGAAAAGTCAAAGAAAACACACTCTCAACTCGGAATTCCTACTCAACCCCAAGTTATATACATATGACATCATATGACATCAACATGGCTGCTCACAACATCAACAGTAAACAAAGTAGCACTTCTGAGTTCTACTGTATATTATATATACTATATACTAGTATTTACTTTAGATCCATCAACATACAGACATATCCACTTAAATCTAAAACTCTGACTATACAGTTTGTGTTTTTAGGAGGTGAATATACTCATCACTCATCACAGCTAGCTGCCTAGATTGTTGCTAACAAAAGACAAACATGGAGGCGTCCATGTTTTTTCCCCGCTTTGTAGCTTAAGGTCGAAAACGATGCAATTCTGAGTTAAGTCAAACGCAGCGTAGCAGTCCAGCATGTGTGTTGTGGGAAAGGAAACACTGAAGGGAGGGGCTACAGAAATTGTTGACTATGCCTTTAATGTATTTTGGTTGCTTTTGTGTGTGTGTATGTTTGTTTGTTAGGTTATGGCATGATGACGGATGGAACCACTACATTTGTTAATGCCTCCGCCTGCACAGTCAACTTCCAACCCATGAACCCGCCCATCGTCTTTGATCTGCCCAATCCCAGGAGCTCGTGATTGAACTTGGCCCTGCCTCACGCCTCCCAAAATCAGGGTTAATTTTTAAGTGTATTTGGGTGCTGTTTTGTGTACATATTACAGAGAGAGAGAGAGAGAGAGATAGAGAGACTACTCTGGAAGATTTGAATCTGTTGTTGTGCCATATTCTGTTCTCAAATCCTGACTTTGCTACTGCCTCATTTTCCGAGTGATTCTCACGCTTTCATTGCACTTGAAATGTTGTGACAATCCCTCTTGTCTGTTAATGGTGGACACACACTGGAACAACCATCATATGGACTGCGTGAGACACAAAACTCTGGAAGCCCATAAGAATGTCTGAGCTTTTAATTACTTCACACCGGAGAAGGTTTAGAAGGCCCGTGTGCTGACTGGATCTAATCTGATGTGATCTGATCTGATGGACGTGTCCATTTCCAGCCTTGTTGTTCCTGCTCTAGTTCTTCAGTGCTGTACAGAGAGGACCTCTCATCAGGGTTTGGACTCCAAATCAGACGCTGAAAATAGAATGTACAGTTGCTGTTGTACAAGAAATTCTCCATTTTTATGCTTCCGTTATTTGTTTTATTGTAAAACGTGTGATGTGAGTGAGTCTGTAACACACTGTCCTTAATTAAATCATTTTAAAGAATCTTTAACCATGACATTTCTTTCAAAGTGCTTATTAGAAGTCATTAAGATGTTTTAATTTACATTTCTTTAAGTGCTTCTCATCTGAAAATGCTCAAAGTGCACTTTTTGCCTATCAAGTATACGTTGCTCTACATGTTCGCACCTAGAATTTTTTTAACGTTCCTCCTAGCAGTTGTTCACTTTCATGTGTTTGACAGGTCTGATTATGGTTATTGTTATATTTACAATTAAATAAAGTGGTCTTTTGTTTTGTCTTTTTTTTACGTGGATGAATAAGTGTATGATTCAGATGAGCATGTGTGAGAGAGCATCAAGTCAAAAAAGCTCTTCTAATGGCCAGAAAGGAAAATGTAGGACTCTAGATTGAAGAAAGAAAATGACAGAGAACAGCATTTGGATGATTATGTAAAGGCTTGGAGTCTGAATTGGTGTGCCATATTGGTTTTTCTACCACAGTGCTGTTGAATTCTTGAATCTGATTGGTCGTTTCTATAGTAACAACTTACACAGGGACTTGTATGATGGACGTTCTACATAAACGAATGTATAATTCTTCATATGGTGAAGTTTTCTTTTTCTGAGGAGATGTTAATTTAGCATTTATGGAAGGAGTCTCCAGTGTCAATCTGTATTTATTTTGTCTTATTAATGTCAAGAGAGGGGGAAAAAGAGAAGCTGGTGAGGAAACAACTATTTATAGCTGCTATAACATAAGTGCTATGAGGAAATAACTTGTTTTGCGGACGTTCCACGACAATAGCGTTCATGTCGTTCTTTAATTAGTAAAAGATTGTAATTGTTGACAAACTGCTGTGGTGCATATAACAGAAATAAAACACTTCTGGATGCTTCGTGTCGAACCGCCTCACACCATGCCATCATTGATTATTTTCCTATAACAGCACACCATGTTGTATTGTATTCCTTACATATTTATTTGACAGCACTTTTTAAATATGCACATTTCATTTCCATGAAGTCCAGCTTTCTAATTTGTCCTGCTCATTCAGTGTTTGTTTGTTTGTTTATCTTTTTTTTTCATATTATTCTGATATTTTTAAGACAATCTGTTGTGGTGTGCATTATTTGTGCTGACGATCTTTTTTCTTTTTTTTAGCTTTTTTTTTTTTTTTTTAACACTCAAAAGTCTTGATACGGAGAAAACCTTGTAAAACCCTTCCTTTTTGTTCTCTGGAAAATCATTTACGCAAAAGTAAAATCTTATCCGTGCCAACGGCTCACATGTCTCCTTTAAGGTGTTTCTATTTTTCCAACCTGGTGTGAGATTGAAACATTTCTCTGCTTTTTGTTGCGATCAAAATGATCTGAATTTCATATCAATTATTTGAGAAAACCTAATTTACACAGGCACAAACCATATTCTCTCCTTCATTCGGTCACCTCACTCTTCCACACTTCTGCACATCCTAATGAAATCCTTCGTTCAAATAATTACATCAGTAATCCTGCGGGATGGAGTGTAATTTATTCGTAGCTGGCTTTTACTATGCTATTAAAGACATCTCTCTCCTCTCATGTCCTTTCTGCTCCTGTCCGTTCTGTCCCTTCTAGCTCTTGCTTATTGTTTTCCTTTTCCTTTTTTTTTTTTTTTTTTACCATTTTTAATGCAATCCATTTTATACACTTTCCATCTCTGTAAAAGGCACCTGTTTCTTTCTTTATAGCCATTTTTTTCTGCTGAGATGTCGTGCGCTGTCAGCCTCCACCTCACACACACACACACACACTCGCGCACAAATAAACATCATGCATCATCACGTCAAGCACTTCATAGCTTTAGATGGGAACAAAGGGCCGGTTTATACTGCGTGTGAGTGGTGTTAAATGTCCCAGAATACGCTGCCAGATTCACTTCGATGCTATAGGATGCCAGAATCGTTGAGTAATGCTGTGGAACAGCCCTATAGACAACCAGCACTATTAGAAAGAAAACAAGCAAGCGTTAAGACATACATAAAATTACTCCTGTATTTTTTTATATGTCTGAAAATGCCAAAAATGTGACTGAGACATTTGTTTTTGCAGGACACTTTGGAAAGATAAAGAAGGTTGAACATTACTTTTTGTCATTTTTCAGCAATGAAAACACATAGTGGGAAACATATAGGTTATTTTCAGCAGTAGCTTGAGAATCCAGATACACCGTGACCCTGACCAGGAATGAAAAAAATAAGTTGGTTCTAGTTTCTCAAATTGTTTGTGTGAAAGACTCGCAACATTCAACATTCTTTTTTTGCCATGTTTATTTTATACAAGCATTTTTGCCATGACGGGTGCCAATAATTCTGGAGTGCACTGTATGAGTGCTGTGTAGTGCACACTCTCTTACAGAAAAGTCACACAAACGTTACAAGTGAACATGATGGTTTTTAGAAATGTTATGTTTGACACATTTTCGTGTAGTATGTGTTTTATTTATACATGATTCATTTATATTCAAATCTGATTTTAACACGATTCATTTATTTTCAAGTGATTTTTACATGTGATTCATTTCTTTTCACGTGATTTTCATATACTTCATTTATTTTCGTGTGATTTTTTTTACATATGATTCATTTCTCTTCACTTGTGATTTTTACACCATTCAAGGTGATTCTTTACGATTCTTTTGTTTTCACATGTGATATTTTTTTAACCCATGATTCATTTATTTTCACATGTGATTTTTACACATGATTCATTTTTACGTTTTTTTTTTATAATTCATTTAATTTTCACATGTGATTTTTTACATGATTCTTTTATTTTTTATGATTTATGTGATTTTTATACGATTCATTTATTTCCAGACGTGATTTTTTTCACACAATTCACACAATATTTTCACATTTGATTTTTTTTACACGATTTATTTATTTTCACATGTAATTTTTCACGACCTATTTTTTAAATGTGATTTATAAACAATTCATGTAATTTCACATAATTTTATTTAAACATGATTCATTTATTTCCACATTTGATTTTTTTATGCGAGTCATTTTCACATCTGATTCTTCCACCTGATTGGTTTATATTCATGTGATTATTTTCATATAGTTCATTTATTTTCATGTAATTTTTGTTTTTATGCATAATTATTTTCATTTATTTTAGAGGATATGTGGTTTTCATCACGTATGTGGTATCACGTACTATCCACGTGATGTCACATGATGTCACGTTAGTTCACATTTCAGAGTGTAATGTGGAAATGCACTTTCACGTGTTTTTCATATGTAATCACATATTAATCATGTATGAATTATATGTGAGTTTTTTTTCTCTCTCTCTTTCTGTAAAGAGAGATGATGTTCTGCCTCACTGATCTACAGATGGACTGTTCCTCTTCATATGTTCATCATAACTCATCCATTCTGAAAAAGATCCCCTTCTTCCTGGAAATATTTCGTCCTGTGAAAATTGAAGCTCCCTATTTATTAGATGTCACGGCTGTCTTATTATAGCCAGATTAAATACTGGCCCTCATCGTGAATAAGAACAAATAATAAACTTATTTGCAGTGAACTTGGCCGTCCATGTCCTTTTTAATCTACAGGCATGTAGAGGCGTACCTTTTCATAATAACCTCTGGCAAGCATTATCTTTTTTTTTCTGAAAAGAATTGTTCAGCAAGGCACAATCACATCCATATAGCTTTCCCATTATCATGTAAGATACTATCACCATGACAACGCCTCGGGGCACAGGGAAAGATGACAAGAAGAAAGTTCATACTGTCTTATATCCTGAACAAAAGACAAAGACATTTTCTGGTACAAGACGACATGTTATTAGTCATGATATATTAATTGTGGTGGCATCTTTTGTTTGTCTTTTACAGTCTTTGTCTGGGATTTTGGACATTGCTGGTTAGTACAGATTGTGTCTTGGAGAGATTTTTTGGTAGGTGGCAGATTTCATGCGGGTTGCCAGGTTTAGCTTCACCCACCCACTTTTAACATGGCTCAGGGCACTACGGAGTTGCTCCATGGGGAGTCATGCTAAACCAGCCCCCGCTCTTTGTTCGCCGATGGCTCTCCTGCGATGCCAAAAAAGACGAAATCTCCCAATTCTGTCATCAGAAGAGTGTCAGAACAGAGCCTCAGGGTGGGAGGTCCCTGCTGAGTTTTTACCCGCTCTCCACTTCCTTTCCTGATTTACTTGAGCACAGTGCTTCTTTCAGTCATCTGTGATTCGGAGAAAAAAAGCCCTTTTTATATCAGTCCTCTACGGACATACTCATGCTGCTTTCACTTGCAAGGTTTCCAAAATGTGCTTTATCCAAAATTGCCCTATGCCTCTAACTGAACTGGGATTACGCTTATCTTCTTTTTTAGATCTGTTCATTTTTGTTGTATTTTAAACATTATCTTGTAGCATTTTCCCTGTTATGTTGTATGGCGGTGCTTTAGAAAACATGGCACAGATGTTTCGTTTTATGTTGCATGTTCAGCTCAGTTTTAATAAGTGTTTACTGAAAATAATGTTGACACGTAGATTCAGTTGTGGTTTGCAGGAACCAAGTCTGCAATTAATGATTATTTCTCATCATCGAATTAATCTGTCAATTATTTTTCACCAAGGTTAGTTGGATTTAAGGTAATTTGTTTAAAAAAAATCTTTCCAACATTTCAGTCAATCAACTAATATTAACTAGGCTTAATTAAATAACAGGACACTAAGTACAATACAATAGTTTGCACGATTCAATTTGTGTCTGATATTATGTTTACAAATATATATATATGTAAAACCATTAATAAAACCTCTACAAGCACTTTTGCCCCAGCCCACTATAACTACACTTCACCTTGAAATAGAATCATTAAAAACCTTCAAATCTGATTATTTTTGCATTAATGTGTGAATGAATTTAAAATCTCATGCATGAAACAACAGTTTTCCACAAGTCATCTATTACAGGTTATGTACGTTTCAGTTCCACTTCACTCAACCCTGTTAGCCGAACACATTCATCCTTATGCAATAGTTTAAATATTCGACAAATCACGTTTTAACACTGAAATTTTCTAAAGATCATGAGAAGAAGAAAATAAAATTCCTTTTTCTTTCTTTTTTAAAATAATAATGTTGTGATATCAACTGACATGGTCACTTACATGAAAGTTACAACCCTGTTACACAAATTATAGCTTATAAATTATTAATTTGTAAAATGTAATTGTTATAATGTCCTTAATATCCTCATGACATTAGCATGGATGTTATTTAACCATATTTTCTGTATTTGCTAATTCTACACTTAAACCTCAATCCTGCTACTTTCAACCCTGTTAATCATTTAAATGCAGTCTTTATCAGCACACACTATTTATGAACAGCATGTTTTCTTAGAATCAGTGTTTAAAAATGATTTAAAAAACAAAGTTTTAAGAGTTAAATGACACCTTTATTGTGGAATAACCCATTTATCAGACAATCTGTTATGCCTTGAGAATATTATCGAGTGCTTATGTTGACCACTTTTATTTTTTTATTTATCAGACACTCTAACTTAAGGATATTTTGGTCTGAATCGGTAGTAGAGAGCCTTACCTGCAATTCTGACAATTCAAAATAAAGGCCAATATCCACTAGCTGTCTGGCTAACTGATACACTCAGATGATGAATTCAGTTGAGTTTGCTGTGTGTACACAAGATGACTCATTTTGGGTGTGTGGAATCAACTCTAAGGCTTTGGATTTGACTCTTATTTTTCAATGCCAAATTGAAAAATTGAAAAGGAATCGACTCTTTTCGGGAACCGAAAACAGAATGGCAACTTGATGACTTGACAGACAATATAGTATAGTACATTAAAAATCTATAGTTGTGTATGTCAGAAAAGAATTAACCAATGTAGCATTTATCCAAAAAAAAAAAAAAAAAAAAAACTATATAACCACTTATAAACGAATTGATTCAGATAGCTTTGCTACTTATGATGTGAAATGAAGCCACAGTGTGCTTCTTAATACAGTATAGACCAACTCAAACAAATCAATAATGAAATTCATTACAGACAATTATTACTATCAGATTTTATCAATTTTGTCAGTTAGTTGTTGCAGCCCAGGCAGGGAGTGTGGTTGCTGGTTGCTTGGTTTAAGATGTGGAGCTAGCATGAGGACAAGGTGACACCTAAGACTGGCCAAGACTGCACAAAAGTTCTGTTGTCTTTATGTAAGAAAAGTAACGCTACTTGATGTAGCACCTCCAAAGCTCTCCATGTTGATCTGTTCATCTTGTTTTGGGTCCGTATTCCTTTAACCCCAACTGAACCCTTTCCAGCAGGAGCTGATGGAGCATCTGAGCCTCCTCTCGAGTGCTTCACAGTTGGGCAGTGGGGCTTATTGAGGACGCTCGTAGTGCCAAGACTCACACTGAGAGTGAAGCAACAGAACGAAACAATCCTCAGCTTCGGATTATAGCCTGAAATATAACTCTAACCAAATATAACAATTTTTACAACCATTTGAGATATCAGCCTCCTCAAACTTCACGCCAGATTAGACAGGTATCACACTCACACCCTGAGGAACTCGCTCCTTCCTCGCCAGCACATTCACTCGAGTGGTAAATGATTGCACCTGTGTCGAATTGGAGTTTGAATACGTAATCAAAACAGGCTTCCTGTGTGTTTGATAATATGTCTGGTTTCTTCTGGCTTTGTTTGTTTGGTCTAACTGGATATTACTCTTTGACCTTGTGGATTCAGATCGTGACTTTCTGATGTAGATGATGTGAATGAACCTGCATTTGGATCCAATCTCACTGACCAATCTCACTTCATCAGAGTAAGTAGAGACAAGAGACTTCCAGTCACTTTTTAACAGTATCACGGCACTGTTGAATTCTCAAATCTGATTGGTCAGAAGGTATTGATTCATTTTCTATAACAGCAGTACTCTGATAGCAAGACAAATCAGCAATTAATATTAATGCGCTCGTTCTAATACGTTATAGTTTCTATAATAACAACTTACCAATTTATAAATGCTGTTATCAGTATAACTAATATTAGGATACTGATTATCAGTCACTGCACTACACACAATGCCAGATCACCTCTCTTGAGTTATGCTACTTTTTCTGCCCACTTGCACATTTGCATAATATTCATTTCAATGGAGAGCTCTGCTGATTTCGTGGTTGTGCCGCAGCGAAATCTTGAGTATTTTGTGAAGGAACGACTTTCAGTTGGCCAAAATCAAGTCCAGCATAATGGCATAGGAATGTCTAGCCACATTACACCAAAAATATACATCTTTTTTGTTCATTTCTAGTCAATTCAGTTCATTTCTATTTTTCTGTTTTTCAGTCCCTGCACATTATTTTGAGCTTTTATATTAAGTATGTATGTCCAACAACTAGTGGAAGTGAAACGCAGTGCACATGCTGGACAAAAGGACATAATTAAAAGGAGATCCTTTAATATATTAACAAATTATAGTGAGCAATCTAATATTGTATATATATATATATATATATATATATATATATATATATATATATAATACATATATATATATGTATATATATTAGTGTGCAAAAGTCTTAGGCACCCTATTTTTTTAGTACAATCATTGTTGGATTTTTCTATCTCATGACTTTTACATTATCAAGTCAGTACAAAAACGTTTTAAATTTCCAAACATTAGTTTTCCAGCACAAAATTAAATGTTACAGAAAAATGTTTGTATGTCAGTAAAGAAAGCAACATATTACATAAGAGACACTTTTCAGACAGAAAGCATAATGAAGGCTGCTGGGTTTTGTGCAAAAATAAGAAGCAAGTGTGACAGTCAAAGTCTCCAGAAGAACTGCGTCTGGTTCTGCAAGATGCTCAGTAAAACTTACAGCTCATTTCCTTATAAAACTGCACAAAGCGTACTACTACTACTAATTATTTTTAGGGCAAAAGGTCCTCACACCAAATATTGACTTTGTTTCATTTATTACTGTTTACTGCTCTATATATTTTTTTAATGTACAAACATTTAATTTAATTATTTTTGAAGGCATCTTTGCTCTACAGCATTTCTTTAAATGTGCCTAAGACTTTTGCACAGTACTGTATTTATATACTGATCAGCTATAACATTAAAACCACTGACAGGTGAAGTGAATAACATTGATTATCTCTTCACAGTGGCACCTGTCAAGGGATGGGATATATTAGGCAGCAAGTGAACAGTCAGTTCTCGATGTTGATGTGTTTGAAGCAGGAAAAATGGAAAATGTAAGGATCTGAGTGACTTTTACATGGGCCAAATTGTGATGGCTAGATGACTGGGTCAGGGCATCTCCCAAACGGCAGGTCTTGTGGGGTGTTCCCGGGATGTAGCGGTTAGTACCTACCAAAAGTGGTCCAAGGAAGAACAACTGGTGAACCGGCGACAGGGTCATGGGCATCCAAGGCTCACTGATGTGTGTGGGGAGAGAAGGCTAGCCCGTCTGGTCCAATCCCACAGAAGAGCTATTGTAGCACAAATTGCTGAAAAGGTTAATGCTGGCTATGATAGAAAGGTGTCAGAACACACAGTGCATCACAGCTTGCTTCATATGGGGCTGTGTAGCTGCAGACCAGTTAGAGTGCCCATGCAGGTGGTTTTAATGTTATGGCTGACCTGTGTGTATATATATTTTTTTACAGTGCTGGAAATCATAACCCATTATTATCAAAGTTACAGTAGTAGCTGGTTTTGCTTATTAGTTTAATTCAACTGAGTTTAAGACAAACCTCAATGACTCAAAAACAAGTATAAATTATCATCTTGGACCTAATGAGAAATTTAAAAATGTTTGTTCTGTCAGTAGAAAATTCAGAAATTAAAACCTCTATGCCTGAAATAAATAGCCAAACTATTATTGTACATATTTAAATAATGATCTTAATATTTGTATTGTTGGATTATATAGATTATATGGATTATATGGATTATTGTTGGGTTATATTCGGAAGGGGTCCATGAAATTTATCTTACAGTCGAAAGAGTCTATGGCTGCATCTGTTGACCAGGGTACGATCACAAGTAAACATTAATGCAAATTGACCTGTTTGTTATTCCATCACACAGGAGGACTGGGTAACAATGCTCATGTGTCTTCAGTGCTAAAAACAGTTAGTCATGACAGATGTATTTCCTTGCACAGTTTGAGGTTGCTTCCAACATAAAACCTATTTGGACGGCTGAGGCATGAAAAGGCATCTCGTATTCGTACACTGGGATCATGGCATGTTCAGGTCTGAAATGTTCTGTACTTTGCATTGTATGGGAAAGCATACACATTTGGTTTGTCTCTTTCTCTGGCTCTCACATCACTGCAGTTGCGGGGGCTGTGCATTGTAAGTAATCTGGACGACTGGCTGCTTTGTGCCGAAACCAGAGATGATGCTCTCAGAGAGACATCTGTTATTTTAGAGTATCTTTACTGCTTTGGGTTTTTGTTGCACTTCCAACTGAGAAAAGTGCTCTCTGGTTCCCCAGTAGACCTTTTTTCCCCCTTTGGCCTTTATTTAGAGTCACAGGCCATGAGGGCACACCTCAAAGTCAGAGCATCTCTCAGTTTCAGAGAAGATTATGCGTTTAATTCAAATCCAAAGGGTTCTGGCCCATATGGCTGCAGCTTCTGCCTCCTCTATTACATGCATGAGGTTTTCACTTGATCAAGGGCAAAATACAAACTGTGGGTGTCATTTATCATGCTGGATACGAACAAATTTATTCTAAAATTTATTATAAATCGGTCATCATGGCATTTACACAAGAATTTTCAGAGCATTTACACTTGGTTCAGAAAAATGTTTGTATCCTATGAGAGCTCCTGAGTTTGTGTAAAGTTACATATAAAGAGGTTTTTAAATCTTATATTTGGCGATCACTTACTGCGATTTTATTTACACTCATTACGCTGTAAATCTCTTATTTATTTCAATTACACATAAGCAATAAGTGAAAAGTGTAGTGAAACCCAGTTGTTTTATATTAATGACTTGAAAGAAAGAAAAAACAATTCTGTAAATTAACACCAATAAGAATAACCATTAAGAGTTAGTGATGCTCTGCAGTGGCTGATTTAGCACATGCCACTTTTTCACTATTCAGTCATCATTTTGTCTTTTATGGAGTTTTGTGGGTGTCACTCACTGACTTGGCTGGTTGGTGTTTATCGACATGTACGCAAGTACACTGAAAATCAGCGGTACTAAAACTTTTGAAGATCTGTCAGGAATTTTTAGTTAGGTTAAGAATGTGAAAACATTTACAGCCAACTCTACTTGACAGTCACAGTCAAGGAGAAACTCTTTGGATCGTAGATCAACCAAATCCCATCTGATTTTGTACTGGACACTAGTTATTCCAGGTTGAATTTTGTCTATGTCCCTGTTCTGGTGCTAGCTCTTGGCTGACTAAAAGGGAATGATGGGTTACTAATGTAAGCTGTTCCCTGAAGGAATGTCGCTCGGCCTTATGATTAGCTTAGTAACCACATTTGCTAGTACGAAACGTGCTGCATATTGCAGCACTTATTTATGCAGATGGGAACGCCAGTTCCCATGTGACGGTTGTGCATCCTAATGGAAATGTTCCGCTGCTCAGAAACCACTCCTTTTGGTCCAAGACAGAAAGTAATGGTGTTGTAGTGACATACAAAATAAAGTCAAATAAATAAATAAATAAATAGAAATAGGAGAGATATAAGACAGTTCATAAAATGCAAATAATATGCCATGGAGGGAAAACTGGTTAAAAAAAATCCCTGAAGGATGAAAAAGTGAAGCACACTCACAAATAAATGAAAACACAAATATGAAAGCTGCAAACCAAATGCAAAGCTGATGTTACAATACAGACAGCCTGTAAATTAGCTCACGTTCGCAGCTGTCTGGTAAGGAGTGCCAACCTCGAAAAACATCTCATCCTAAAAGACTGTATACACGGTCTGAATTTAAGTTTTCTAAATGCCCCTTCTGAAATGGATACGTTAGAATTTCCATAATATTAATCAGTTCTCCCGTCTATCCATGACACCTCTAGAAATAAAGGTACCAAACTGTACTGTTCCTTGTCACTGGGTTGGTACCATCATGGGTACATCTTTTATACCTTTAGTATGTGTTTATATACTTTTCACAATGATTTAATTGGACCTTAAGGACCACTGATGTACTTTTAAAGCTTTACTCAAAAATCTAATTAAAGGTACACCACACTACTCACATTCCCAGGTCAAAAATGCACACTGCATACACACCTTTCTTTCTAAGAAAACTAACTTTCCTTCTAATTTGTCGTCTTTGTTTCATCCTGGCAGATGTTTACCATTTAGTGTAGAAACAAAATGCATGTTTGACTGCATCTTTCCCACTTCTCATTAACATGACATGCTGGATTTACTTCAAGAGAAAAAAAGAGAGAAGCTGCTGAGAGAATGATTGTTCGTAACTGCTACAATATCAGTGATAACAGGATCTAAGTTGTTTCATGGATGTTCCACAACAGTAAAAGTAACTATAAATGGATGAAAAGAAAAGTATGACGTTCATAAATAAGTGAACATTTGTAATTGTTGGAAAATTGCTGTGGTAAAAAAGAAATAAAAAGCTGTGGTAGGAAAATAATCAATAGTAACCTCATTGTAACTCCATCACTGATTAATTTCCTATAACAGCATGCCCTGTGGTGTTTTATTCCTTACTTATACAAGTACAGTGAAATTCTGTTCTTTTCAGAGCACAGAGTCAGTCATGATACACCGCCGCTGGAGCAGAGAGAGTTAACAGCCCAAACTTTTACAGGAACTCTGTGTGCTTTCTTCTCTTATCATTATCACATTTAACACACACGCACACACAAACATACACAAAGCACTCACATTCCCAGGATTTTTTGTCTTCTGCTGTTTTGATTCGGGTTTAATTGGTTAAATACTCAGGAGGACATGGTGTCATTTCCTCAGTAGCTACACGCAGCACCTGCAGCACATAATCTCCAACTCCTGAGACTCCATGTGCAGGCTGAAAGACTGACAATAACCAACAAAATGGAATTTTCCTGCATTTCATCGTCACTGATTGCTTTTATATTGCACTGATTATAATGATACAATAATGATACAATAATGATTTATGACGATGGTGATACTTGAGAACTTCAGTCAGAGTAATCAGATCTTATAAGTATTAGTTACAGTGATTTAGAACGCAGTGCTGTTGAAGTCTCAAATCTGATTGGTCAGAAGGTGATGGTTAATTTTCTATAACAGACAAGTCACAGGTTGGTATTAATGCACTCATTCTAATACAGTCTCATCTTTATAGTAACAACCTACACAGGACTCTCCACATAAATGGATTTTAAAAAGTGTAATTATTTATATGGTCAGGATTTCTGTGAGGAGATGTTTATTTATCATTTTTGGAAGGAGAAGTAAAGCTGTAACTTTCTCTGTAGCATGATTTTTTCGTCATATTAACCTCAAGAGAGAGGCTGGTTTGGGAATGACTGTTTACAGCTGCTATAACATAAACGATAACAGGAACTAACTAGTTTCCCGATCATTCCACAACGTTAAGCATAACTATAAACAGATTAAAAGTATGACACATCATTCATTAGTAAATAAAAAATTGGCAAATTGCTGTGGTATAAGAGAAATATAAGACTTCCAGATGTGCAGACATCCATCACACCACCACATAGTTGATTGTTTTCATATAACATCATGCCCCTTATTTATTTATGAATTAACATAAGCATAAGCATTAAGAATCAGCTTAGGTCATGTCACATTATCTATAAAGAAATTATGTTGCTGCAGGTTTTCAAGCAGCCAAGCAGGAGCTCCACCTGATTTCACCTGTTTAATCAGGTGACAGGGCTTCAATCGACTATCAGGCGTTTTATTGTTATAATTTAATTTCAGTTATTTTTCTTCCACTATTTGGTCTGTGTGTTTCCTCCATTTCATGTTTTTAATGGTTGTAATGGTCATAAAGCTGTTTGAACTTTTCATTCCCTAACTAAGACTTAACAAAGTGTTGTCTGTTTTAAGTCAGTGGACAGCTTAAATTGGCACATTGAAATAAATTAGAGTATGTCGACAGGGATATAAATTTTTAGGCTTGCTGAAAAACAGCTGCTGTCTCAGTGGTTGTAATATTTAGGCCATGATGCAATAATCACTAAATGAACATAGTTCTGCTCTGTAGATAAACTCTAAAATATTTTTCGCTTTTTTTCACCATAAACCAAAAGGGGAATGCAAACTTTTATATTCAAACCCCAAATTTACAACTAAATCTCAGAAGTTGTCTCCATCATAGTCCCTTTACATAACTCAGAAGGCAGTGAGAACCGTCTGTCCAAATTTCAAACCACACTCGGATGGGAAATCAGTTATTAAAACAGTCTAGCTTTGAGACAGGCACGTACCTCCAAATGTGTGCCTCTGAGGAAAGCTTTAACTGTGTGTGTGTGAGTGTGTGTAGGCCTCATCCCATCCATCTCTCAGATGTTGTCTTTATAGTCTGTGTTTGTGGCTTACAGCAGTGAGCATTTGGGATTTGTGTGTGTGTGTGTGTGTGTGTGTGTGTGAGCCCCGGACTGGTTTCTCCTCTCTCAGACCGAGAGCCTGTTCTTGTTCATACACCAGACTCTCTGGACAAACATGCACCAGTAGCACAGATGAACATGAATATGAATATAAATATGTGTATGTGGGGGAAATGTGCACCTTTTGAGTGTGCTGACACAATGTTATTCTCTCTCTCTCTCTCTCTCTCTCTCTCTATTTCTCTCTCTGTGTTAGTGTTTGTGTGTGTGTGTATGCGATGTATTCGAATATGAATATGTTATTCGAAAAGAACTGCTCATGTGCTCTAACCAGATATGAAAAGGAGGCACAGGATCAGTTTTTGGGGTTTTTATTAGAAAGCTTACCAGAAATGTTCACAGAGCATCTGGTTCAGACTAGAGGACTGGGATCCTGCGGGATGCAACAAAAAATGTTGCATGTGTGGGAGGTTTTTGACTTTCATGCACTCACGAGTGAGCGGTCAAATATGAAATTTGTGTGACAAAGAAAAAACACATTTATTAACATGAACATACTGCTGTCAGGAAGTGGAAGCAGTTGGATGTAACGCTACAATCCATTGTACTTGGGACTCGGACCTCTGAAATGGAAAAGTGCAATGGAATGGTCATTAAACTTGGGAACTCTGGGCCAACATCCACCTAGCATGAGTTCTCGGTCATAAATGCAGATGTCACAACATTATGGTGGTGCACAATCAATGGTAAACATATTTCCCTATGCATCATTTTATCCTTGATAAAACTTGATTTTACTTGATCTGTAGCTTTTGTGTTGTGAAAAGATGCTTTAACAGCTTTGTAAGTTTAGAGTTAATATAATTCCAATAAGATCATTGTGACAGATCATTTTTATGAGCAAAGATGAACAAGACATTTGCCCTATCTTATACACCATTTGCAGAAATAAGTCATGTCAATCTTCTTTATATCCATCCATCCATTCGCTGTACTGCTTATCCTACACAGGGTCATGGGGAGCCTGGAGCCTATCCCAGGGAACTTGGGGCACAAGGCAAGGGACACCCTGGACGGGGTGCCAGTCCATTGCAGGGCACAATCACACACACACTACGGACAATTTGGAAACGCCAATCAGCCTACATTGCATGTCTTTGGACTGAGGAAGGAAACCAGAGTACCTGGAGGAAACTCCTGAAGCACGGGGAGAGCATGCAAAATCCACACAGGGCAGAGGCAGGGCAGAGGCAGGGCAGAGGCAGGGCAGAGGCAGGGCAGAGGCAGGGCAGGATTCAAGCCTGCAACCCCAGAGGTGCGAGGCTAACGTGCTAACCACAAAGCCACTGTGCCCCCAATCTTCTTTACACGTTTATCAAATTCAGAGAATAGCCATACAAATATAATGTTGATCTAGGCATCCAAGATTTTCCAGGCTAAAGCACTGGAACGTGTTTAGATTTTCCGAGTTCCGAGTACAGTGGATTGCAGCATAAGCACGAGCTTTATTAACAAATCCAAATTGTAAATGTGAACAAGACAGAGGACAGTCCATCATATTTCCAGACTAATATGAGACAAACAAGCTTGTAATCCAGAAGTTGAAGCACAAGGTCATAAAAACAGGAAAAACCCTTGGAGATGTACGCATGGAAATGGCAAAAACCTCACAAAGATATCATTTTTGTTAGAAAATATTGCAGATAGCTACAAACTAAAACAAAATAGCAACTGCAAAAAGGATTAAAAACAGTCCTGTGCACATCTCCAGTTGAGACCAGTTATGCACTGGAGTGATGTAGCTGAGGTTGAGGAACTGTCATGCTAACAGTAGTAGAATTTCTACTGTTTTCTAGTGGTGAAAAAACTTAAGCGTACGTGCACTAAAGTATGTGCACAACACAGGTATTCATTTTCACATGTGCAGCTTATATAATACTTTACCATGGCTAATGTTCATGTGAATATGTTAAATTAAAATACGCACTTTTGAGGAAACTCATATTTATGTTTACAAAGAGAGAAAATAAATTATGATGCATTTCTCAAGAGGGTCTCCATTTGCATCTTGCCTTTTGAATACATAAAAACTTATAATTTAATAATACAAATCTGACCCATTTTACATTCAATTACCATACATAACTTCTTCCAGCTTTACAGCTTTGGAAAAAATATGCTGCTGTGGAAATATGGCTAACTTTTATTTATTTATTTTTTTATTTTTTTGGCTGGCTTCATTTTAATGGAGTTTTTAGACGATACAAATTAAAATGATGTCCTGCTGCTAGCAGGCTGCCTCCAAACAACATAATTAGCTGGAACATCTAGAAATCAAAATTATTCAGTGTGTTTCTGTTCTTCTGGTGGGGACTAATGAGATACAGGGAAGATGTAAACTATATTTGTGCAGCGAATAATTTCTCCGATGACTCATAAAGCATGCAAAGTGATGATTTTTTCCGAGTGCAGTTTGTGTATGTATATGTGTATAATGTGTGTGTGTGCGTGTGCGTGTGTGTGTGTGTGTGTGTTCTCTTAAGTACATGGTATATTGTAGAAGCAGGACTGAGTCCTTGCATCTGCTTTACATTCAGGATAATGTTGCTGTCTTTCAGGTGATGGAAGGATGTCGCATAACATCACAGCAATGCTGAATTCTCTAATCTGATTGATCAGAAAGTATTCATTCTTTTTTCTGTAGTAATTGTTTCTATAGTAACAGCTAATTCACAGGGACTTACAGCAGATGCACCACATAATCTAAGGCTAATAAGCGAATTCAAAACTGTGTTCTTCTTTAACAAAACATATAAAAAAAACCTTAAAACATATAATCATTGATAGGGTCTAGGAGATGTTTATTTAGCATTTATGGAAGCGCTTTGTAACGGTAAGTATGTTTTCTTTAGCGACAACTGTTTATAGCTGTTATAACGTAAGTGATAACAGGAAGTCACTTCCACAACATTAAATGTAACTCTAAATAGATAAATTAATTACTAAAAAATGTAATCACTGGAAAATTGCTGTGGTATAAGAAGAATAAAACATTTGTAGACTTGTGTGTCTTTACTCAAAGCATAACATGCAATATGTTTACCTTTTAGCAGTTGTGGAATTCTCCTCTACTGCTGAGAAAGGTCAGTCCGAGTGTCAGCGCCTCTCTGAGTTGCCTCAGGACAAAATCTCCTCTACTTTGATCCAAATGTATGCTTCCCTCCTGTCAATCAATGGTACAGCACAGCTTTTACCCACTGGTCCTTATTAAGAGCCATAGCATTGGCATCATTCTGACTTTGAGGTGATGATCTGTGCATAGAACAGACTTTCGAGGAAAAATTGCTCCCTCTAAAATTGCATCAAAAATATGTAGCAATTAAGAGTCTAACATTGTAGATATTGTCATAGTGTAATTAATCCATTTAAGCATTTCAACCACGTTGTCTAATTGACCTTGTGCATAACTTGCAGTTCAGATGTAGAAACTAAGGAACCTCAGTGAAGCCTAAGCACACTTCCAGTACAGTCCAAATGAAATGATTGTACCCTAGGATGGAAAATGCTCAGCCATTTTCAGGATCTTTTCACTCTAAAATGCTGAGAAATATCAAAAGGTCATTACTAAAGAGACTACTTGATGAATACTTTGGCTTTGAGATGCTTTGTGTTTTGCTTTGCGTTTGAAATTTAGGTTTAATATAGATCAGGTTCAAGTGTAAATCATATACACTGGGGTCATCAATTGGTGAACCCTGCGAAGCATTTCAGCTGGTTGAACTGAGCACTGGAAAAATGCTGTAGCAGAACAGTGTATAAAAAAACTGGCTGTAGTTCAGCGACTTGTCTACTTTCAAGCCAATACAGCTTCTGTAGCAGATAATTTAGTAGCTAACTTTTTGCAAACATCAAATTTATTTATATATTATATAAGGGGCAAAACAGATCTCCCCAGGTTTCCTGTAACATTAGTGATGCTAGTAGCTGACTGGTATTACTGTGATCAAGCCCATGTGTTCTTATCTTCTGATGAAACCCTCTCATAGTCTAACTTTGACAAAGCCTATACAAAGACATAAGAAGGTGAAAGTGTGTTTTTAAGTTCATATGCATGACTGAGTTTACTGGCTGGTCATAGCATTGTGGATGTATTCAAGTGGCAAAGTACAATGAGACTGCAAATACCAGTAAAGCCATTCTCAGCCATCTAATCCATCTAAAATCTCTGCTTGGCCAACAAGCGATTCTGCTAACAGGGCAAATTACACAGGATTTACTGAAGTACTGGCAAAGTATGGTGATGTTTCAGCTTCTGACTTTCAGTCCTTTGTATTTTCTGGCATACACAATAAATTACTGCTATTACAGTACTCGACAAAATTAAGCATGAAGCCCAAACTTCATTGTTTATGCATGCAGTTTGAATTTGGTAGTGTTTCAAATGGCAAAATATTTGCCTGAAATCAGTTTTTTTTTAAGTCAACAAAAACAATCAGCTTTTAGAATTCCACATACTTCTCATGGCTGCCCACAAAAGCTCTCTCCAATGGAGTGTCACAAAAGGTTAAATCTAGAACCCGTTCTTTGTTTCGTGTCTGGAGGGAACCCTTAAGATTCTTTGCTTCCCAAAGAGAGTTTCCAAAAAAAAAAAAAAAACCTAACTGTCCAAAGAAGGCTTGAAGAATCCTTTACCAGTGGAGTGAGCACTGTAGCTAGCAACAATGAGAAATGTATTGAGACTTCTAGGGGATGCAGGAGATCATGAAGGCTCCAAAAGTGCTTATTAGATCACTGAAAAAAGGGCTGTATCTAGAAACTAATTGTTCTTCAATTGGTGCTTTTAAGGAAATCCTTAAAGAACCGTAACAACAGAGGGTTTTCCCTTGAGAATGCTCAATCCATTAACTATTCATAGAACCCTTGAGGAATATATATTTTTTTGTCTATTATGTGTATAATCTGTTATAATGTGTTGATGTAAACAAATATGAATACAATATTCAGAATGGACAGATAATGTGTTCTAAACCGATACAGCTACAGACATGAATAGGAGATGCAGTATTCGTTTTTTGAGTTTATTCGTTAACGTGAGCGTGATTCGCATTCGATCCTTAGTAATCCTGGCCAGTGTTGTGGTAATTTAAATTAAGCGACTTGCTTGTTTATATTTTGGGAAATAGAACCAGCTAAAAAAATAAAATCATAACCCTTGAGCAGGATTAAAAAACAAACAAACAAACAAACAAACAAACAAAGGTCCCATTCATATCTCTAGTTGAGACCAATTATTGTATGTACTCAGGTGATGTAGCTGAGGTTGAGGAACTGTCAAAGCCAGAATACACACTATGCCTACAGTGCTGCCATTTCAAGCTCTGAGGGTTGTTTTTTCCAGTGGTTTCCAGTGTTTCAGGGGCAAAGTGGTAGGGTTCTTTTTTCCACTTGTAAATTCAAATACAGATGTGAATATTTGGAGAATGACACAGATACAGATAAGGTAGTGGCATTACACCCTTAACGTAAATGTTGTGCACATATGGACAAATCTTTTAAGAATGTGATCGTTTTTTGATGCAGTGGATGCATTTTTGGTAAAAGGATAGTTCTGATTCATTTGTCTTTGATAATGGCTCTTTCAGAAAAATCTCTGCTTCTCAGATTTGCAAAGTTGATGAAGCCCTTAACTCCTTGACCTAACCAAATTTGATGCAGTAAATCAGGTCTTTTGTATTCCCATTTCTTTCATACACTAGAAAGGCTGTACTTCGATCAAGAAGCTTCAGGAACCTTTTTTTTAATAGCTGGAAATAAACAAAGCCATAAATCAATTAGATAGAAGCTTCTCTTCCCTACCATGATTGAAATTGTACACCCATAACACAATGAGCCAAAACTGTATGAGCAGTCACTGCTCTGCTGGCCATTGAGAGGAAAAATTGCCAAATCACTTGAGAAGACTCTTTGCTGGTGTGACAGGGTAATAGACCACTTTCTTCAGAAAGAAAAGTGTGCAGGAGTTATATTCAAGTAACATGACAGCTTGCAGAGTAAGTAAGTTTTTTTGATAAATGTCTGTCTTCTGCTCTGGATTATGACTGATTCTTAAAAGATACGAATACTCCTGTTACATCTGGCTACCATGTCAGGGGTGGACAACTGATAAAGTCCCATGTTTGGGTTGCCTGGAAACCTAATTGACTAGGCTGGAAAGTGGTAGATAATGTAATGTAATGTAATGTAATAGCATAATGACAAGCTAGTAGATTAGTGCTTTAATACAGACTAAGTAAAATGAACATATATATGAGTTCCCAAGGAAGGGACAACTCTGTGTAGCCACAGTGCTTTTCCTAAAAAGATAACGTTTCTAATGTAGCACATCATGTTAGCAAACTCAACAAAATGTCAGCAAGTCTTTGATGAATGTTTTGCCTATGAGGCTACAGTGTTCTCTCCTTGCATGGCAAGTAATCCTCTTCAGGGTCACAGTGATTCCAGAGCCAATGCTGGTAACACTGGGTGCGAGGTAGGAATACACCCTGGGTAGGACACCGGTCCATTGCAGGGCACTGTGCACATACATTCACACCTAGGGGCGAATTAGCATAGCCAATCCAACTACTGGTATGTTTTTGGACAGTGGAGGAAACTGGAGAACCCAGAGGACACTCACACAGACGAGAAAACATGCAAAACTCTGCACAAACAGTAACCTGAGCTCAGGATCAAGGCAGCAATGCTGCCTGCTACACCACCATGCTGCGTGAGTTTGACACTTCCTCAGAAATTTATTTCTATGGGCGTATTACCTTGAGATATCATGAGGGGATGGTGCAAGATGACATGCTCCTGACTTTGCTTGCTGACTTTGCTTTTTTTGAAACATTTTTGTTTCGCAAGTGTAAACCCATTGGTAGCAGTAGCACTAGCATACTACCTATACTATATTTCATCCTTGAATTGCTCAATAAATGGCTATACTAAGTCATTGCTATGTTCTGTCATACTTAGCTCAATACTCTCATATACATCTGGCAAGGCAGCAACCTCATGAGCTACATGCACACATTGGCAATCGGAGCACGTCCTGGACTCTGACGGTCCTTTCCCTTGCGTTAGCACAGAGCTCTGTTGGAGCCAAGGCTAATTACATCGCACTGTTAAGTCGATCTCTTGTTTGATCTCTGGCTCATTGGATTGATTATGAAGAAGAGACAAGGGAAGATGAACTTATGGGTGTGACATTGAGGCCTCATCTCCTTCTACCTTTCTTGGAAACTCATAAAACATTAAACTTGAATAAATATTTGGGGTGCCAAAAAAAATTGAGTGGAGGGTGTGGAGGGAGGAGTGGTTCGGAGGGAAGATGTAGTTGTCGAGGACAGACCTGAGGCTGTTTACCAAGACAATCCCAGAGATGGAGACATCAAAGACCAGCAGTGTATTCTGACACACACACACACCAACCAACTTACACATGTAGCCGCTTGCCTTGGCCACCACATTTCTGCTTCTGAAAATGTCTCTTTGAAATCTCATAATCCCTCGCCTACCGATGCACTGTGTGTGTGTGTGTTTTTGTGTGTGTCTATGTGTGTGTGTCTTCTCACTTTGTTGGTTCTGCAGTGACTGTGATCACAGCTGGACTGTCGCATCAGGGTCTGAGAGTCAGTGCGCCTCAGCAAAGGCAATGACCCAATTAACAACAAAGTCAACTCATCGGGTGGCCAAACAAACCGCTTTAACAAGGAACAAAGGAGGTGGGAAGCTGGTCCACTTCCGTTTAGGTGGGGAGATTAAAAAAAAAAACACTGTTCCCGTTTCCATGGCGAAGACACCCCCGTGCACAGCGTGAGCCAGTGCTTTTGTGTGCTCTACCTTCGCAGGAATTAGTCGTAATTAACAAGGCTACTCACGAGATTATTTCCTGGGCAAACATTTTAATTAAAACTGTTCCCTCTGTCACGTGCATGCTATATTTCCACTTAGTGCCAATTTCCCCCACTCTGTCCTCGAAAAACAGACAGACAGGAGACCAGAACCCAGATGGTGCCAAGCAGAAAGAGAAGGGTGGAATAGAAAGACGATGTTTTTCTAATTGGATGTCTTCAGGCCTGCAGGAACACTCTATCTGGTTCTATCTATCTCCTTCCTTCCTGGTTCAGTAATATGTTGGTTTGCAGTAGTGAGTCCATGATTCCTGATTCGTACTACAGGTCAATCGCAACCAACGATTGTAGAAGATGTCCTAGTTTCAGGTCTTAAATGATTATCTTTCTAAATTATTCTGTGGTGTCAAGAGTGATGGCTGGTCAAGACAATGTGAGGAAGGGCTAAAATCAAATATATATATATATATATATATATATATATATATATATATGTAGAGAGAGAGAGAGAGAGAGAGAGAGAGAGAGAAAGGCTATAGAGTAAAGACGCCTTCAAAAATAATGAAATTAAATGTTTCTATTTTTTTTAAAAAAAATACTATAAAGAGCAGTAAACAGTAATAAATGAAACAAAGTCAATATTTAGTGTGATGACCCTTTGCTTTAAAACAGGGGTGTCCAATCTTATCCGGAAAGGGCCGGTGTGGGTGGAGGGTTCATTCCACCCAAGCAGGAGCCACACATGAGTGTTCTGAAAGCCAAGATCAGCTGATTAAACAGGTAGAATCAGGTGTGGATCCTGTCTGATTGGAACACAAACCTGCACCCACACTGTTCCTTTCCAGATAAGATTGAACACCCCTGCTTAAAAAAAAAATACTAGTCTCAGGTACAATGTGTGCAGTTTTATAAGGAAATGAGCTGTAAGTTTTCCTGAGCATCTTGCAGAACCATCCACAGATCTCCTGGAGACTTTGACTATTGCATTTGCTTCTTATTTTTGCAGCAAAACCCAGCAGTCTTCAGTATGATTTCTGTCTGAAAAGTGGCCTCTTATGTAATACGCTGCTATCTTTACGGACATACAAACATTTTTCTGTAACATTTAATTTTGTGGTGTAAACCTAATGTTAGAGAATCTAAAATGTTTTTGTACTGCCTCAGTAATGTAGAAGTCATAAAATAAAAATCTGTAACAAAGTTTGTACTAAAAAAATAGGGTGCCTAAGACTTTTGCACAGTACTGTATATATTAATAGCTCTGAGCAATGCATTATATCATGAGCTCTCATCAATGGCATTGTTAGAATGATCTGGGGCGAACTATTTTACTATTTGTTCTATGGACGTCTCTGATAAACTGCATGAATCTACAGTCTGGAAAGAAATCAGCTCCAGCATCACTTCTCCATACAACTCCTGGTGGTGCTGCTATGCTTTCTTCCCCAAAATTCCAAAATCTTCCCCCTTAAGGCATTTGTTAACAGGAGATCTGATGTGGATGCCAAAAATTAAACCTTATATTGCTGTATCTTTATCTTTGAAAGACAGATGCCTGCTAGACCATTTCTACCAGCTACCCTTGAGTGTCAGATATGTCTAATCAGATGTTAACCAGTCCAATCTAATGAGTGTTTTTTTCCTCTCTATTAGCACACTTAACTCTTTGTCAACCAGAGAGCAGTATCAGATTTTTAAACAACTTGTCAGTCTGCTTCAGATATATTCTTAATTTAGCTTTTTTTGACCTGGGTTTTCAAGTTATCTTCATCTGAAACTCTGTTTGCGAGCTCTGCCTCTAATGGCTGTCTGCTTTATGGCTGATCTGATGTTCTCTTTTTCCCAGCTCGCCAATTCAATACTACAAACCTAAGTAGCCCAGCTTAATTTATATAACCCCCGAAAAGGGGTAATGATAATGTAGTGTTTAAGGAATAAAACACTTGGGAGCATGTTGTTGTTCATATTTTAATTTAAAAACAAAACACCCTTTTGGTGTCACATCTACTTTGGGTTTAAATCCTAAACAGATAAAGATATTCTTATTGCGTTGCACCATTAGTAGGCATACACCAAATTCAAATCAACATTAAAACCAACATCAAAATCACCATTAAAACCACCTGCCTAATATCGTGTAGGTCCCCCTTGTGCCGCCAAAACAGCTCTGACCCGTCGAGGCATGGACTCCACAAGACCTCTGAAGGAATGCTGTGGTATCTGGCACCAAGACATTAGCAGCAGATCCTTTAAGTCCTGTAACTGGTGAGGTGGGGCCTCCATGGATCAGACTTGTTTGTCCAGCACATCCCACAGATGCTCGATCAGATTGAGATCTGGGGAATTTGGCCAAATCAACACCTTGAACTCATTGTCATATTCCTCAAACCATTCCTGAACAATTTTTGCAGTGTGGCAGGGCGCATTATCCTGCTGAAAGGGAATACCGTTGCCATGAAGGGGTGTACTTGGTCTGCAACAACATTTAGGTAGGTGGTACATCAAAGTAACATCCACATGAACGCCAGGACCCAAGGTCTATATATATACATATACTGTATATGTGTGTGTGTATGTATATAACCTTCACACTGTGTTCAAGAAAGACTTTATACAAACACAACCCTTTGCAGAACATAATGACTCTCTAAGGCAGTTTCTGATGCACAAAGCCCACTTGAATGGCGGCATGTCATCAGCTACAGAGCTGCTGAGAGTTTGGGGCCAGCTGTCGGAGTTTACAGTATTTGTGCTATAAATGTAGACTAATGAGAGACCTGGTTGAGAGCTGAAAGCAATTAGAGGCTGCGGAAATGAATCTGTCACTGCTTATACCCATGAGCCTCGTCAAAAACTCGTCGAGAAAAATTTGACTGCCAGACACAAAGTTAGTAAAAGTCCTTGATGGAAACAAGGGGTTTTTGTTACTTTTAATGCATGATAAGGGTTCAATGTGAGGAGGGATGCAAGGGAAGGCCATTTGTTTGAAAATAATGACAAATCATAGCAATGTAAAGCTGTCATCTCTTTTTTTCTGTCCTTTGGATTTATGTTGTTATTGATGTCTCATTATTGTGAATACCACACAAGATCTGTTCATTGTCCTTAAGCTGTTACATTAGTAATGTGACTGGCTATCAGGCTAACAGGGTAACGTTAGCATTGTTTTCCTGGTAAAATGGGGTTTGAGGCATTTCCAGAATAATTTAATCCATTCAAGTACCTGCATATTATTCTTTTTTTTATCTTAGCATATTATTCAGTAACTTCAGTGAAACTAATAGAAAAGTAGAGTCCTTAGGAATATAGGTCTGGAACTGCCAATAAGTCCTGGAGGTTTAAGTAAAAACTATTTTTACTTTCCTACATTACCTACAATGCCACTCAGCTACCTGCTGATAGTGGTGCAGTGGGCTTTACCCTCACTTCATTTCTACCTAAAGAGAGCAATGCAGCAGCGCTTTAGCCCTTTAGTCTTTCCAGCTCTCTCACCTTCACATCTGTACACTCTGCTCAACTTTCACACTAATACCAGCCTCAACATTTGAGTCCAACATTTGCACCAACATCTCCACTACTTCTGTGTTGTATTTCTCATTAATATGACATTGAACATGGAAAATGGTGAGTTAATAAATAAGCTCTTGCTCTCTTTCTTTGTTTTTAGGAGCTTTTAGTGAAACTTGTCCCCCCTTGTGAGATCAGTGTGGCACACAGCCACTTACTTCTCATGGGAATAAAAAAAAAATACAGCACCAACTAACAAATTAGCACCAGAATTATTAAGCACATCAGAAATATTTCACTACAAATATGTTTAATGTGTTTCATGGTGGAGTTTTTCCTCAAGTGCTTCATTAGTATTCAGATGCAGATATAGCTCCAAACCTTCCTGATTTCTAAATCCATCTTACCAATATTTATTTTTTTTACAATTTGCCCACTAAACTTTCTCCATTCTCTCTCTTTCCCACATTTTGCATCATTTGTGGTGTCCCTTACAGAGCTCATGCTGCTCGATCTGTGTGTCTCGGGTGTAGTTGAACAGATGGAAGGCTCTGGTCATTGCCTACAGGTTGACTCTGATCTGTATGAGCCCTGAGAAGATGAACATGTTCACACATGCTCTCAGCCTCAGCTTGGGTTTCATCTCTCCAATGCTCTTACACCTGGAAGTGAAGTAAAGTGCATGGATAATCATACAATCTCACAAACTAACAACTTTATCACAACAGAGATGGATGTAGACGGAGAGGGAGAAAGAGGAGTAGAGATTTTGATCAATTGAGAGTTCAGGAGATATGTTTAAAACCCAGATCCTGCAGCAGTCAGAAGCTTAATCAGTGGAGTAGATGGAAGAATCAAGTGGCTTTAGCTGTGGGTGGGAAGTTGGCAGTAATGGCCAGTGTAAATGTATCTTGTCCCTCAGGCCTAACCGCACAAGCCTCACAGAAAGAGGAACAGATACTAAATATACCCTGCTGGCTCCTGGGTAATCATGTCTCACCGTCGCCCAAAAGGACTCCAGTTTTAATTGAACCCTTATTAGGTCCGCCGCCAAATCGCCGTGAAAATGAGTGTCTCCTCCCAGATGTGTTTTCAGTTGCCACCAACCGCTCAACTCAACCCCCCACCATCAAGTTAGTGCAAAATGAGAAGCGGGCCCCTGTGACTGGGTGATCAAATGACTTGTATAATCATGCATTTTCACCTCGGCATCAGCATCGCACAAGGAAGACGATCTCCTTTTTTTTTTTTCTTGGACAGGGGAAGATGTGTGTGTGTGTGTGTGTGTGTGTGTGTGTGTTTGGGGGGGGGGGGCTAGGGTATTCTTGGTTCTTTGTAATAACACTTTCAATTGCATCCAACAAGCAGGACAATTACAGTTGCATTAAGTAGGCTTGGTGCCTCAGTATGGAAAAGGGAGAAGAAATTAGAGATCTTAGTGTTTAATTTCTATCTTTCTTTTTTTAGATTGAACAAAAAGGAATTTATTAGGATAGATATAAATACGATTTCAGGCCCAAAAGTTCCTGAATTAGGAGGTAATTAGAAGTGTGTTAAATTCACCAAGGAGAAAGAGAAGGATATTTTGAACAATTAATGAGCTGAAAGATGGAGATCTCATCTAATCTCTCATTCACTATCATGTTTCATCCCTTCATCACATGTATTCCCTTTACTCTCTATTTCTCTCACTTGCTAGATCTCATGGATGCCAGATTTTCATTAAGTGGTTGTATCCTGGCAGGGTTCAGTCTCCATCTGGCATTCTGCCAAACACAGTGTCTGTGTGTCTGTTTGCCTTTGTGTGTGCTTGTGTCTTTGTGTAACTGTGTGAATTTGATGGCCATCAGAACTCAAATGCTTCCATGGCTGAAGCTGCCAGTGCCAAAGATGTCCATAATTAAACAGAGATCAAGTCTTGAGGTCTATAAGTGTGAGAATTTGTGTATCTGTTGTCATTGTAAGTGTGTAGGTGTTTATTTGAGCGATACAATCCTTCCTGATTAAAACATCAAGGTTATTCTGCATCCGAGGAGAACAAAATAGAGGTCTGGCCCCTGTTTTTCACTTCGTAACCTCAGCTATCACTATGAATTAGTCACAACACACACACACTCAAGAGGAACAGACACAAACGAGGAGACCTGTAGTAAGATGTCATGTTCCATGGATTGTTGGCATCTTGGGGTTCAGTACTAGGGACTGACTGTGGTTTGTATAAAAGTAGTTCAAATAATAGTCCAAATAAAAATGTGTATTGCATATGTACCTGTATGAACCTCCTGCCTCATCAGACCATTGAAACAATATGCCCTTGGCAATCCCCCCTTGGAGAGCGGTGGCGACGTCAGCAAACTTCCGGCTAGTAGTAAGACACCAAATGCGGAAAGCTTTAGGATATTCCTTGGGACAGACTACTGCTGGATGGCCTCTACCTTCCTGGATTTAGTAGTCACCCTTCTGATGCTGACAAAGTGGCTCAGGAACTTGACTTTGTGCTGGAGGAGACAGCCTTTCTTAGGGTGGAATTTGAAGTTGGTGGCTTGGATTGGAGCAAACATGTCCCTGAGGTACCTGAATGCCTCATTGACACCAGGAGCACCCCCTCCGATAATCTCTTGAAGGTGGCCTTCAATAAGATGCCAAGCCCAGAAAGTTCACTGGCTGCTCTATGTCTGTGGGGCAGGCCACCTCTACCTTCTTGGGGTTAGGTGCCACCCCTCCACTGCTGATGATCTGGCCCAAAAACTTATCTTCACTCTTCAGAAGATGGCACTACTTAGGCTGGAGTTTAATGTTAGTACTTTGGATTGCAGCAAATACTTTTCTGAGGTGCTTGAATGCCTCATCGACACTGGGGGCTGAGCAGGTCATCCTGAATGAGCAGGTCATTCAAGTACTCCATGCAGCAGTCCATTGGCCATCACCCACTCACTCCATTAGTCTCTCAAGGGTGGTTGGGGCATTACAGAGCCCAAATGGCATGACCCTGAACTGCTACAGCCAGGCCCCAAGGAGAACGCTGTCTTCTCTTTCACCTCTGTAGCAAGGGCCACCTGCTAATAACCACTGTGTAGGCCCAGGGAATTGAATCACTCGCAATGTGGGGCAGCGTGTAGGAGTCCTTTTGTTTGTAGATCACAGCACGTATAAGTACAAATGAAGATTTCTTGGTTTCTTAGCTGGAGTTTCTTAGGTAGAGGACTGCAGTGATAAAATCATGATAAAATATTGATAAGTGACGCTTGTGTGAGGAGGAAGTGTGTGTGTGTGTGTGTGTGTTAGCTCATTAGTCATTACCCTAAGCAGCTGTTCACAGGGACGCATGACTGCCCATCTGTAATAAAACTGCAAACATACTCATACACGAAAAGGTCTATTAGTGATATTTGTGAAGGGAAAGGAATGGAGCCTGAAACTGCAGAGTGAGAAAATGAATAAGAGACAAACATAAAGATTTCCATGTGCCAACAGTATGAAAGAAAACCGAGGGAGGAGAACTGAATGAGGGGGGAAATCAAGAAAAAAGTAGAGTGTCTCTGAGGGACTAATTTGCAATCTGATTTAATTCAATAAATTCCTTAATTATATTATGAGGGGGAAAAAACAAAATGACCTACTTAATATCTAGAATAAATGCAAAGGAAATACATGAGTGTAAACCTCTGGTGCTTTGTAGCTCACACTGACTGACACAGATAAACAAAAGTGAAATACAACAGACGACTCAAGCCAACTTTAGGACTCTTGTGAGAAGGATTTCAGGAAATGGTTTTGCCTTCTGTGCAGCTGCAGATGCTTCACAGTGTGTGTATTGTGTGTTCTTTCTGTCGTGTGGTCAGTTAGGTTGTTGGCAAAAGTCCAACTTTAAGCATTAAGTGTGCCCAGGGGTCATACGGAAGCTAAAGAACAGTACAGATGTAGCCAGAGGAAGAAAAAAAAAAACAGAAAATTTAAGCCTTACTTAGTGTGCTATCCCAGCATGGCTACACTGACAGTACACAATGCAGTGGAGGTAATAAAATAAGGATGTGTGTATCCTCAGGTCCAATATATCCATCCTTTCATGAATTCCTGGTTGTACACAGTGATGGCTCAAGGACAGAGCTTCAGTGCCCCTGTGATCACAAGGTCAGACCCCCTGTGGATGAATCTAAATGTAGTTATGTGCATGTTTTAGACCCCCACAAACCCACAATTCTGACAGTCTGCAAAGTTTCCTGCCATGCACAGTCCACGCCAGAGTTATGTGCACCTGCTATAAGCTCAAAATATCATTAATAACACGTATTGCTCATTCTTGCTCATTTTCCTGACAGGTGCCAACAACTCTGGGGTTGTAGAGGTGTAACTGAGTTAAAATAAGTAAGTCAGAAATTCACAAGTTTAAGAACTGCTATGCTTCAGCAGGATTCTATCATTTATTAGAGCTGGACCATTAAGTTATGCTGTTTGTAAGTTGTTCTGGATAACAGCATCTGCCAAATAAATGAATGTGTTCTAAATAGAAACATAATGCTAGTCTGAATAATTCATAGTATTGTCAAGTTGAAATGAGTTAACTCTTTCTAATTGTCAACTGCAATATGTTTAAGTGACAAGTATTTCCCCATATGCCACACTGACCCCCACTAAAATGAGAAAATAGTATTCAACTAAATTGTTACAGAGATCCTGCTACCTTTAGTCTGCATAAGCGTCTAACATGACTGAATTGTGACAACACACTGCAAAAAAATGACATCTTAGCAACTGAAAATACCTTAAATATAGTCAAATTTATCTAGTATTACCTATTATAAGATTGCAATAAACCAAATATACAAATCTATTTCTACGTATTTTTACTACTTCCAAGTTTGAGTGTGTGTTGTTCTACTGGTAGAGATTTATTTATTGTTTTTAAGCATTTATTTCCACAAAGAAGAAAAATGATCTACCAATAAAAAAAAAGAAATTTAAGGCTTGAATATATCCAAAGAGAGTTTCACTTGCTAAGATTTTTTGCAATGCAGTTATCTTTTAATGCTTAAACATTAATGATTAGTTTATGGCTGTAAATAAGACATTCACTGCAAGTGGTTTTGTTTTGTAGTGTATGTTTTGTTGTATGTTTTGTTTTGTAGTGGTGCTTCACGTTACCGCTTTTGACTCACGCCACGGACTCTGGACACTTTCGTTCTGAAGACATCTTCTGATGTGACATGGTGGTTATTTTCTAATAAGGCGTGGCACGAATTAATATATTGAGGATTTAATATTTCGAGGCAGCAATTTATTACATTGAGGCATTGTGGCATTGTGCATTGTGGTTCTGGAACATCATAGTTAATACTCCAGTTATTTAATTGGTAAGAATAGACAAAAAAAGTCTATTCGCTTTGAGAATTCGCTTAAGTGCCGCTGGCTAATGGTATATCCATGTCTCTGCAACAGTGACTACAGTATGTCTTTATGTGTCATTCCAAGATTGAAGTAAAGTATAATATTATCAATCATCTCTTTTCTTAGGTTTCTGTGGCCACAGTGGTCTAATTAAATTTATTTCTCATGGCCTCAATATATTAATTTGTGGTCACCTCAACAGCTCTGTATAAATTAAATTTGTAAAAATCTATGAAAGTCTGTGGATCTGCTACAGAAGCCTTGACTGTTCATGTTAAAAAAAAAAACTCGAGTTGCTCAACAATGAGGTTTTTTTTTCAGGTGCTGATTGGTTCTGCAGTATTTTTTAAACTAAATAAAGTTTAACTGTGCTACAGAATGAAATCTTTAACATCTGGATGATAAATTGCGATAATGGTAAAACTATACATACACTTGTGTTCATATCATGTCTGTTTTGGCCTCTGTTATGCCATATATGTTAAGATAGCTTACTTTCCTGATTAGCATTAAGTTGTTTCAGGTTTAACTAATTCCACAGGAAGGTATCATGGGAATTTGTGTTTAGAGATGGGTCACTCCTGGGATATGAAAGCTCCTAACCTTAACACACAGCATGCAGTAAGTACACTAAGCCCTTTACACATGTATGTATGCACACACACACACATACCTATTTCACTCATGCATAATCAAAGCACAGTCTCGTATGGAGTGGCCTACATCCTGAAATGCACTAATCCATTGTGGCTAGTCCCCTAAGAGTCAGTCAAAGTGGGTCTTATAATAGAGCACATAGCTTTTCATTAACACGTAGCCTGTGTGTGTACGCTGCTAATGGCAGAGTCTGGGCTTTTAACACTGGTGCATTCACAGAGGACTCGGGCAGATGGCTGTTCTGGCACTGACTGACTCCTCTCTGCCATTCAGTAATGCGCCCGCACTGACAAGACAATGCATTAACTCATATTTTACTGTACTACCTGCAGGCAAAGTGCCTCTACCTCAGAGGCTCACATCCTCTCTGCTTTTCATTCTCCTCTCTATGTGACAAACCGCTGCAATTTATTTTGCATCAGTTCTTTGCATTTTAAATAATTGATCAGTAAGACCTGAAGCACAGCTTTAAATATCCTGTGAGAGTGCAAGACAGATGAGAAGGAGGGAGAAAGTTAAAGAAAATGCCAATAGCTGCTTATCTCTACGAGCATAAAGAGACTTAAATTAACGGCATCAAAATGTCAGAAAAATAGCAGCTGTTCGTGTGAGAACGCAGGCTTGCCTGTAAAGTAAACTTTCCCCAACTCCCCCACTCAGTGTCTGGGTGGAGGCAGGGATGAGATTGCAGAGGATATCGTTATGAAGAAACGGACTGAGGCGAGCAGTCAAACTGTCAGATGGAGGCAGCCAGACGGAACAAAGACAAAGACAATTACGACTGAGCGGCAGAGAAATCTTGTACATGTACGTGTACTCTCACATTTGGCATGAGGCGCCAGAGAGCTATACTGAATATGAATATACACTCACTGGCCACTTTATTAGGAACACCTGTACCCCTGCAAATATCCAATCAGCCAATCATGTGTCAGCAGGGCAATGCATAAAATCATGCAGAGCTTCAGCTGATGTTCACATCAAACATCAGGATGAGGAAGAATGAGATCTCAGTCACTTGGCATCCTTGTGGGTGCCAGACAGGCTGGTTTGAGTGTTTCAGAAACTGCTGATCTCCTGGGGCTTTCATGCACAACACACACACTCTACACAAAATGGTGCGAAAAACAAAAAACTAATTATTTATATGCATATCCAGATTCTTTGATTTTTTTTTTTTTACACTTAAAACGGCATGATATAAGAATTTTAATTCTGTCTAAATATCAAATATTAAAATGTAAATGGATTGTCCATGGGTTAAAAAAGGTTAAAATCTTATATCTGAAATAATACAAAATAAATACATTTTCCCATATCCAAAATTTGTAACATTAAGTTCTAAACTATATAATGAAGACAAAATTTTTAGATATTCTTTTCTATTAAATTTTTAAATATTACTTTTGAACATACAAAATTTACACAGGTTGGGACTGATGCAAAGAGGTATATATATAATCCCAAAAAAATAGTTTTTATAAATCTAAGGTGATCAGTGGAGTCTGGCACAATAATTTTTTACTTAATTTTTTTTTCTTTTGTAGAAAGTTTTGAGAACAACAAATAGTCTAGAAAGCTACAGAAGTTCTCAAGTGATTTGGAGGTAATTTACGTCTTATATTTTCCTAAAATATAAAAAAAAGAGCCTTAATTGACTATCCATGAGTGTGGACTCTCTGTATGAATGGGTTAAGCTACACTTTACAACCATAATGAGTAGAAAAGCATCTCAGAAGGCACAACACATCAAACCTTGAGCTGGATGAGCTACAATAGCAGAAGACCACATCAGGTTCCACTCGTGTCAGCCAAGAACACAAATCTGATGCAACAGTAGGCACAGAATTAATGAAACTGGGCAGTTGAAGATGATGTTTGGTGTGTATATAAGTGTATATGTTTAGTGAATATATAAGCATGTTCAAATATAAAATCTGACATGTAAAACAATACTCTCAGTAACCAACTGTGAAAAATGGAGCATATGTTACCCTTACAAAACACACACACACACACACACACACACACACACACTCACACACACACAAACCCGCAGGTGTAACCGATGTGCAACATGCAACACTCAATCAATTCACTTTCCAGAAAGGCAAATGGATACAGGGAGACATGCTGACAGATTGCATACACAAACACACAGTCAGGTTCCACCAGGAAAGAAATCCAGGAATGACTATTTTGCATCTCACACATCCACATCCTCAGTCTGTCTGCAGCACTCCGGAGGGAACACCGAGATACTCGCAGCGAAATTACAGAGCAGTCCTACTGCAGCATGGAAATTAAATGGAGTGAGAGGACAGGAAAGGGAAAACTGACTGAAACTCATGCTGTGTCTGCTTGGGTTTGATTGCTGTTGTGTGTTTGTGTGAGTTAGTGTGAATTTGGTGGGAAACATTTATCCTGCAATATCCATGCATTAGATGATTGATTCAGTTTGATGACTGACTTATTGACTCAGTAGGATTCTGTTAATTTGCTTATTAACTGGACATGTTAAACATTGCAAACAACAAAATATTCATGGCAGCACTACTCCAGAACTAGGTCTTGGAATCACTGAGCAGGGTCAGATAATAGATTAGGAATATATCATTATCTTTCGCCCCATACACCATGATTTATGACCTGAAATATGTCTTGAGAACTGTCAAAATCCTTCTCTTTTCACTTACCCTGCCTTCTTCTGCCCTCTAGTGACAGAGAGAGCTTTTTGACCATTTTAGATATAGTTATGATTTGTATTGCATTGCTGTGCATCATGCAGGTTGTTGCATCATGTTATCAGTGTTTCTATCAAGTGTTATTGTATTCATTAAACCACAGTGCTGCTGAATTCTCAATGAATTTTCTATAACAGCAGCTCTTCTAGTAATTCAGGCTTATATTAATGCACTCGTTCTAATATGTTTATTGTTTATACAGTAAGAATGTACACTGTGACTTGTGTGGCAGATGCTCCATGGATTAATCGGATTACGTTTTCTGTAAGGGCACATTTATTTTGTGTTTTTGGAAGGAGTCTCCAGTGTCAGTGCTTCGTAACCATCAGAGGTTTTCATTTTTAGACAGTCTTCAGGACATTCGGATTCTGGGTAACAAGCTGTGTTGGGTTATTAAATTCAAGAGAGAGAAAAAGACAGAGGCTGGTGAGAGAACGGCTGTTTATAGCTGCTATAATGTAAGTGATAATAGGAACTAACCTATTTCACAGACGTTCCAGATCTTTGAAAATAACTGTAAATGGATAAAAAAAAATTGTGTCATCCTGTAGTAAATAAAAATTAGCATTGGCAAACTGATCATTGATTCTGGGCTGTTAAACATATAAATAAGTGTCCTTCACAACAACCTATGCGCATGCTTCAGATAAATAACTTAAAGCATGAATAAAACCTTTACAGTATTTTCATCGGAATTTCCTGAATATCATCAGAAGAAAAAAGTGTGTTATTTGCAATGATATTTCAAGTAAATAATTGTTCTTAATGTCCTCATGTCTTTAGCATTATGTGTATTTTCTGCTAAAAAAAAAAATGCTTTGAAAAAACACTGAAATCTCTTACTTTCAACCCTGTTACTCAATTGAGAGACAAATTGCTATATTGTGGAATTAAACACACACGTATGCAAAAGGCTCAAAGATGTAACTTTATTAATAAACCATCAAACAGGCAGGAAAAAAACAATGCACTGAGTGACCCTCCACTCCCACACAGCGTCTAACAGCTAACCTAGTGGCTTATAGATACAGCACAGAGTGTGTTGGCCTCAGAGAACACGCTAGTACACACCAGTTTTGTGAGACGCTGGGAGCTGTAACTGATAGCAGGGTGTTACTGTGGATGCGGCAACACACCAGCTCCAAGACTGAGGCGTTAGGTCTCACTCTATACTGAAATAAAATATATAGCTTTATTTTTGTCCAAATATGAGAAGTGAATGAATAAATTATATTCTTAATCAAAACTTTAAGTATAAGTGAATATATAGTGTGGTCTAAAAGTCTGAGAGCACTAGTGAAAATGCTTCTATCTTGCATTCTTTTCTAATTTCATACAACAATTTTCATTACAAATTATATTACTGACAACAACTTGAGTGAAAAGTAGAATCTTTGAAATATTTACATGAATGTCAGAGTTTCTTAGTATTTGGTACATCCTCGTTTTGCTGTAATGACAGTGTGCACTCGAGCTGGCATGGACTCCACAAGTTTGTGCAAAACCTGATGATCCATTTTAGATCAAATCCATCAGAGTGTCGTCTGAACACATGCTTCAATAGAAGAGATCAGGCATGAGGAAAAATCTGATCTTTTGTACAAAGCAGTTCACATGGTCAATATCACACATTTGCTTACATTTAAATAGGGACCTGGAAATAGTGCACAATCTTGAATATTAAATATTCAAAATATTGAACATTTACTTTCTTTGTTTTAAATATTTCAAAATTCCAAAACCTTCTGTTTATTTCCAATTTTAAATGAGAAATTGGAAATGTGTGGTCTAAGACTTTAGGACCCCACTGTAGCTAGTTGAAATTATACTCTAGTGAAAGATAAAAAGTGTCCTCAAGCACTGAAAAATAAATGATTGTAAATTATTTTGGTTGCAGTATGATCTTACACTTGCTGCTTTATAACTATTCGCATTATTCAGCATGTAAGGTAAAGGTCAGGTTTAGGATTAGGATTTAGGGGTGGGATTAGTGTTCTTAATTTGTATGAAATTGAATGAGATCCAGTCACATGTTCACCTGAGATCTTGTTCGTCTTCTAATGATAGCATTTTTTTATTAAAATAAGGCATGGCTAAAAATTATTATATTGAGACCACAAGTTAATTTTGAGGCCTTTAAGTATCTCATGGTCATGCATTATTATGCTGTGGCTACAAGATACTGAAGTCTTGGCCATGAATTACGTAACTTGAGCCCATGAGTTCATGTGTTATAGAACATCATACTTAATACGAGGCCTCCAGTTAATTATTTGGTTGAAATGCTCGCTTAAAGTTCACTTAAGGTGATGTGGGCTAATGTCAATATGCCAGAGACTCCAGAATGTCTTTATGCTACATTTCAAGATTGAAGTGTAAGATTATCACTCATCACTGTGTTTAGGTTCCAGTATCCACACTGATCTAAATCCAGAGATTTCTTTGTTTCACTCATTTGATAATACAGTATTTGCCATGAGTTAAAGTACAGAGTGTCCAAAAATGATCTTAACAACTTCTATCGAGCATAAAAAGTTAAGCAGGAGGTGTAGAAATACTAGGATTGTCCCATTTTACAGAGAAACACATTAAGCTGTGCTCATGGTGCTCATAGTGAACCTTTGTAACTTTGTTAATTAACTTTTGTGTGTCTAAATTTCCTTGAACTGTAATTCTATGCATGTTAGTACATTTTCCATTTAGTATCAAAGTTATAAAGATAATTTTTGGACACCTTGCACTTTGTATATACTTTAATATATTAACTCACGGTCACATCTTATTAAAATATAACCACCATGTCACCTCAGCAACTCTGTAAAAATGCACAGTAAAAAAAAAAAGAGAGAAGAAAATCTATGAAATTTGTAACAAGTATGTGAAAGGTTTCAATAAAGATGTAAAGTGTTTTTAAGACAGGACAGGATAGAAACTGTGAAGATCTCATTAACGGCATGTGTAGAGGAGCCTCGAGCTCTAAAATGGCGTGATATGAGTGCTGGTAGTTTGGTAATCTTTGAGTAGGACGTTTTACATGAATAATGTGTAATATAGCTGCATGATATTAATGAGCTTGACTGAGTGTTTAGAACAGAAGCAGCGTGTCTATGAATGACACACTGTGGTGTAGTGTATTTTTGTGTAAGCTGTCACACTCTCCAGGGGTGGACAAATCAGATTACTTATCTGAGCTATTCATTTTTTATTCATCACCAGCGTTTTTTTTCTCCTCTCGTTCAGCAACCAGAGAAGGAACCCTAACTTCTCAGTACGGACTTTCACAAAAACGTTTTAATTTGTTGTGTATATTTAAAAGCAATGTGCTTCACGGTGGTGTGAGCTCCTTGATCCAGTAACTACAGCACGCACCTCATTCACATCACATTCTCAGCATTCTCAGCTTTTGCATGGATGACATGCAACCTTTTCAGAATCAGCAGCATGCAGGCATGTGGGTAAAAAATAATTAAGTGCCATGTCATTATTTTGACTTAATTTTGACCAAAGAACTGGCTATTTCAAGATATTCTGTTGTAATTTTGCTTAATATTTCATTATATCAAGTTGTCATTTTAACTTAAGATCTTATTATTTTGCTATTTCAACTTAATTCATTATAAAGACATTATATCAATAGGTATTATATCATTATATCAAGTTCTTATGTTATTTCAAGATATGTCATATTTCAAGTTATCTCTTTTCCAGATGTTATTTCGAATGATCTCATTTCAAGATATGTTGTTATTTCGGATTATCTTGTTTCAAGATATTATTTTGAGTTATTCTCTTGCTACTTCAAGATGTTAAGTCATTATTTTGAGTTATTTCATTTTAAAATATTGTGTCATTATCTCATTTCAAGCTATAATTGTTCTCTGGTGGTCTAGTGGCTAAAGATCACTGACGCTCCCTGGGTTTGATTCCCAGGCAGGGAACCAACCAACCTAGGCACTGGGGGTTGCACAAGCCAGTGCACTCTCAGTGCCAGTCTTAAGTCCAGATAAAATGGGAGGGTTGTGTCAGGAAGGGCATCCGGCATAAAACCTGTGCTATATCAAATAACCAATGATCTGCTGTGGTGACCCCTAATGGGAGCAGCCAAAAGAACATCATCTTGTTTCAAGATATAATATCATTATTTTGAGTTGTCTTTTTAATATATTATGTCATTATTTTGAGTTTCAAGATATGCAGTTACTATTTATTTAAAAGTTATTAACTTGTTACTTCAAGATATTATTTCAGGTTATCTCATTTCAAGCTATGGTGTAATTTTGAGTTATCTCGTTTCAAGATATGTTGTTATTTCAACAATATCTCATTCTTTAATTACTCATAAATTCAAGTTAACATCTCATTATTTTGAGATGTTAAAAAAACAGAGCAAAATAAAGTGTAGCGTAAAGTTGTCATATAACTCTCCTACTTACAGCCCGAGCGTTGACCATTCGGCTTTTATTCAGCTTTTATTATATTCTGTTTTATTATGTATCTCTGTTGCACTGTGGGACGAGGCACTAACGTAAAACATTTCACTACATTAATACATCACATGTATGTAATGTTTGTGACAAATAAAGAACCTTGAACCTTGACCAGTGACTTGCTGACTTTTTCTCGAGGGCACAAACATGATATGCTACTTGATTGGACCCTTTCTTAGAAAAGGATAATGACTATGGCTGAGTCATAGCCATATTCTCCATACTTTATTACATTATGTTAGCTACCACTTTTTAGCCTAGTCAGTTAAATTACTAAGGAATCAAAATTTTTGACTGAGCAGCACATTAGAGCTTTTACTTGCCCAGTGGGCTCGCTAATCAATTTGCTAATCGATTTGTCCACCCCCACTCTGTCTGTCCTAACTTTTTAGACAGATGAAGGAAGTGAAGTGGAGATACTCAGCTTGGAGCAGAAAGCATTATCCTGACTCTCTCAACACAGAGCTTGCACAATATACCAGGCTGCTGTAAATGCTAAAATATTGCTTAAAAGAATCGATGCCACTCATACGCACACACACTTACACACTCAGACAGTAAACTGGGAAGTATGCATGCACATGTGTAGAAACATAATCTGTAATACTGTTCACTTCAGCAAACAAACAATATTTATCAGATTATCAGTATTCTCAGAACATAACTAAGAAACAAAGGTGATTGACTTTACAAATAGTTATATCTGTCACACCTTTCAGTGCCAGGACACAGACCTGTGATTGGTTGAATGCATATATAATATATCATCTTGCCAATTATTTTACGAAAAGCTAAGAAATCAAGCAAACTGAAAACATTTCCGAATATCTCTCAGACTTTGTAATGAGGTTTTAGTGTATAGAATATAAATGACATTTCCCATATTTGATAAATATACATTTCATAAATGGGTACTATAAGAAGAGCTCTATACAATATGTAATGCACCAAGCATTTTACTCACACTTGTCACCAGGCTAAAGCATTAAAGCATTGCTGATGCACTGTATTACACAAACACACTGCAAACACACTTGATGATGAAGCTCCAGGCAGAAAATATCTTTACATATCGACTTTGGATCAAATTTACCTTCGCTGTGTTACACGTGCTGATTCAAGTCTTCTATCAAGGAGCAACTTTTTTTTTTTTTTTTAACACATAAGCTAAGTCAGGCCGGAGATGAAATTGGGGAGGGAGGGAAGGGAGGGTGAAGAGGTGGAAGGTGTATGAGGGGCCATTCTAGCGAATGCAGACAGTGTCAAGCAGAGCAGGTTGGTCTGATTGGTTGAGTCCTGTTCGCCATGTGGTTCATTCACAGACCAAAATCAAAGGTAAGATCAGACTTCCCCATCTTCTGTCGGTACACGGCATCAAACTTGTCATTCATGGACACAGTGAAGATGTCCTTCCACAAGCCCACGCGACCTGAAGCAACATATAGACTGTTAATTAACACGCTTTTATATCTTCTACAGTGATTATACTGAATTACACCAAGCTTCCCATAATGAGGACTTAAGGATATACGGTATTATAGCTATTTATACCACAGCACTTTTGAATACTTGATTCTATAGTTGTACAGGGACTTTTATGGCAGATGCTCCACATAAGCAGATTAAAAAAAACATACTTAATGTTATGCTTTCTCTGAGAAGATGTTTATTTGACATTTATGGAAGGAGTCTCCAGTCTTAGTGCTTTATAACAGTCAAAGGTAAAGCTGTAACTTTTAGATTTCCAGGTTTGAGGGCTTTTCTCAGGGTTTCTCAGTAACATGACAATCTGCTTTTTTTGTCTTCTTAACTTCAAGAAAAATAAAAAAAGAGGCTGTTAAGGGAAGAACTGTGTATAGCTGCTATAATGTAAGTGATAACAGGAACTATATTTAACTATATTGAACTATAACTGGATAAAAAGTATAAAATATCATCATTTAATTTAAAAAATAAGTCATCACTGGCAAATTGCTGTGGCATAAAAGAAATAAAACACCTCAGAACATGCTGTTATTGGTAAATAATCAACTTTGGGATGTTAACAAAAGCTCTGCTACACCACGCTGTTGATTACTTTCCTATAACAGCAAGTCCTTACACGGTAGATTCATTACAAATATCAAGTCAATAAAGACATTCACACCCCTTGTTTGTAAAGAAGAGCCAGGTATTAGTAGGTGTTTCTGTCTCACCCACACTCACCTTGTTTCTCACTCCACCTGTCTCTCTCTCTCTCTCTCTTTCTCCATGCTCATTGTTTATCTAAGACCCTACTGCATGCTCATCACTTCTCACCATCAAGACAAGCAAAGAATCCATGCACTAAAGGAAAAAAAAACTAAACAAAAAAACAGTAAATGATGAAACAATAAATGCAAATGAAATCAACAAAATGATCAATTTCAACAGAAGTGCTCACAAATAAAACATGTAACACATTAAATCTGATATACTCTATAACTATCCCAGTGAGCACAAAGACATTTAAATTGCCATGAAAAGGATCTCAGTGGGACGTCTTGAATTCAGCCAGAGGGAAAGTTTGTAATATATTTTATCTACACAGATTTAGAGAAGATGAATACTGTTGTTGTTATATACAAGACATTAAATCTTTATATAAACCAAAAAAGGACATATATACTGTATGTTTAGAGGACAAATCAGTGTGGACCAACCAAATACAGATCAACAACAACATTGTTTTATAGGACAATTTGACCAAAAATCCTTAAATTGATGCCCAGGAATAAATGTCCTTTGATTTCTGATTAGTCAGTGCTCACTGGGTAAGAACCATAGTCTGAATTTGCACAAACTAGTGTACTAGTGTATGGGGGGAAAGTTTTCTGTGCCAGATCAAGTAACCTGCTAGTTACATTCTGCCTTAGGCTTTAATGAATACATTTATAAATTAAAGCACTAATTAAAAGCACAAAATTAAATAAAATTCAAAATGCTGTCTGAAAATTATCTTATAATTAAATGAAATCATTTACATCCAGCAATACACTTTGTGACCACATGATGGAGCTGAAGAACAAAAACATCAGAGAATCTGGTTCTTACTGGTTTTTTTATATGCTCGCCAACTTTGCTTCACCTTGGAAGAAGCCTCATTCAACAACTTATGGATTGGTCAAATATGTTCATTTTTAAGGGACGTTTGTTCGATGTGGGGATGCCTGAGGGATCAGTTAACATTACTGTAGACTACATCCTTCTCTTTATGTGCTGCATGTGGTCTCGCATGTGACGAAGGTGTATCATACTTCTAAGTCATGAGGCAATGTAGTCAAGAGCATGTTTAAAATAAAAGTTCTAAAATGTTCTGCCTTTGGCTGGAAATGCTGAGCTGGCTTCAAATGTGAATAGTAGAGTGGATCCAGGACAGCCTGCAGCCACTGGAAATCTGGGAATCTGGGAATCTCTGTCCCTTCCTCATAATAGCTCTGACAGATTAAATATGATGTGACCAAGGAGCAGAGGCTCTGTATGTACAGCATTCACAGAAACATGTACCCAAAAAACAAACCCTGTGCCCAAATGTCCTTATAGAATCCCATCAATTGTCTCCTAGTCTCTGTCTGTGTGTCTGTCTCTCTTTCTGTGTCTGTCTGTGTGTCTTTGTCTGTCTCTCTGTCTGTGTCTGTCTGTGTGTCTGTGTCTCACCCCTGCAGATGGACAGAGCCTCTGAGTTACAGCACTGCTCAATGAGCTGATTGCAGCTCTCCACCATGCTCTCCAGCTGAGCCTTATCACACGAGATACCCAGGAACCGTGCCAAATGTTCCACCAGCGTACCCAGATCCTGAGGGACCCAGGAGAGAGAGAGAGAGAGACAGAGAGAGAGAGAAGGATGGGGGGGGGGGGGGGATTCAGACAGAGAAAAGTCCGAAAACGTACATTAACACACTTAGCCTACGTAATCATACACACAATATCATTTTAAAATATACATGTATATTATTTCAGTTTTTTCCCACGGTAAGTTCATTTTTAATTGTTTTCTCAGGATATATGTTCTATAAAATGCAAAACTTCCCAAATATTAGGATAATTAATTTGGTGTCATGACATATCAATCTGTATCACAATTTTTGAATGGAACTAATATTTTATTTGAAAAATGTCTACATAACACATTCATAACATCTCAGCTCAACATTCATTCAATATTATTATTCACATGAAATATTTGTTGCTCTAATTATAAAATAAAATAAATCTCAGTCACTGAAATCCAAGTGAATATTCGAGGTGTGGGTTCAGGGTCTAGCCAAGAACATGAGTCGATACTGGGACATGTGTAACCTGTGTGTGTGTGTGTGTGTGTGTGTGTGTGTTTGTGTGTGTGTGTTTCCCATTTTGCATTGCTCTTGGGCTGCAGCCTGTAATGTAAAGCTCCTGTAGGCTAAATAGGAGCTGAGAGAGAGAAAACTGTTCTGTTCCTGTTTTTATCAGACTGAGGAGGGGAGTGTGTGTGTGTGTGTGTGTGTGTGTGTGTTTGCGGTGAGGATGTGGACACTGTGTAGAACTGTGCTAAAGGTTAAACCCTACTTGCTCAGTCCCAGTGGGAGATTCCACTGATTAGGTATATAATATATACTGTATATGTATAGATCAGGTGCCGCATTATACCCTGTGTAAACTTGCTTAGTTGTCAATTCGACCTTCATCCCAACCAAGCTGGCTTGTTGGTGCACTTGGAAACTTTAACCCCTTTCTTATGCATGGTTTCCCTTTCCACCGATGGGTGGGTGTTGAGCAACAAAGATAGACAAATAGATAGATAGATAGATAGATAGATAGATAGATAGATAAAATTTATATGCCAGATTGGGCTAGTTTAAAAATCCTCCACAGCCACTAAGATCTTGCTTTATAGCAAATAATCAGAATTAAATCTAATACATTTTTCCACAAATGAAGGCAAACTGTAAGTGCTACAGTGTGTCTATGACGTACAGAACCATTTCTATGTTAAGATATATTGCAAGGATTGGGAGAGTGAAAGGGGGATTATGGTGTGGACAATGTCCTTCCATTAGAAATGCGTGCGCACCATGGTGACCTTATTTCACCCCAAAAGCTGAGACAAAATGAAGAAAAATGTGTCTCTGTTTTCCAGTGCCCAAATGTTTTGGGATAGGTCTTTTGTGTGTTTTTTTTTTAGATGTAGTTGGGCTGGAAATTTTGCTGCAACATAGCAACCCTGGTTCATGATATTAGCTCTTCTTCGTTTGGGAAACACACCTGCTGTATCAAACACAGTTGAACAAAGGTAAGTCTTCTATGTTTGTGTGTTGTCAACATTGGACTTTAGTACCATTACTCTTAATGTTTCTTCCCATAGATAAATCCAAACAGATAAAACAGCATATTATAACCCTCACTCATAGACATGTACCAGCTTATCATTAAATAACAGTTCTCAATACTAGATATCAGATACACTGATAGTCATATAGTCATAGAGAAATGCCTGTGAGTGTTTTTCTGCCTATAGATTTTGTACACTGACCTTTGGAAAGACAGATAGCACCCCAGTAATAAACAACCCTAGTGATAATAAGGTAAATGTAAGTCTTTCTGGATAAGGGCGTCAGCCAAATGCCATAAATGTAATGTAAATGTAAACAACCATGGTATTATGTGTGTGGGTGTGTGTGTGGTAACAGACTTGTAAGGCATGTACCTTGTACATATCCTCATATTTTAGAAAGAGGACATTGGAGTCCATGCGATGTTCCCAGAATTCCTGCACATGCTCAAACCAGGAGCCATATCCTACTGCAGAGAGAGAGAGAGAGAGAGAGAGAGAATGAGCATTGTCAGTGTTTTCCTAATTCATTTCTGTGCTTATTTTGACTCCATCAGACTTTTTTTGGAGTGTAGCTCACTCACACTTGTCATTCATAAAGCGCCGACAGAACTCCTGAAAGGTTCCACGGTAGCTCATGGTTCTTAAAGAGCGGTGAAACTGGTAGTAGGAGACCACCAGATCTTTAGGATTCCTGGCCATGTAGATAACCTAAAGTACATACACACAGATACAAGCTCACTGGCATCTGTGGAGGAAGCCAGGATCAGTGTGTACAATTAAGATGACAAACCGATATGTCGTTATACCTTGCCCTCGCCGTTATGCATGGCTGTGGGGAGGAAGCGATACGGCAGGTGACTTTTGATCAGTCGAGGTGATGTCAGCTCCTGCAAAAATATGATTCGATTTTATCTCAGGGGGTAAAGTTGAAGTCCTGCCGCACAGCTTTTACTGCTGAAGGAAAGGTTTTCTTGCTCTTTGTTACATAAGTGAACAAAATGTGTGACGTAATGGTTTAAAACAACTTTACTCTCCAATTATTGATTGCATCGCTGAGTGCAAAAGTTTGCACACCCTTAATGTGAAAAATATTAATGTAATGGTAACACTTTCTATCTATTCACCTACGAATACACTCATAACCTGTTATAATGCATTCATTTATACATCATATACTGTATACAGCATACTTATATTAATTTTTTTTAAAGCTTGTGTACTATGATTTACTGACAATCGCTTTGCTGTTATTCATTTGTTTAAAAAAAATACAAGACATGTCTTGTAATGGCTCTATAAAGGTGCTGGTTTCTTTGTTGTTGGTGTTATAATGTGATAATGTGTTATAACGTTATAATATGAATGCTAATTATATCAGGTTAACAATTCATAATGCATAATAAAGATAGCTATTAAGTGTAATGTATTTTCAGACTTAATTATAATGATGTTAATAATAATGTCTTATGAATGCATTATAACATGTTATAAATGTGTTCATAGTGCATTATAACTATGACATTCATAAAAAGTGTAACCAGTTTAACTTAACTAACAAGTTATTTGACCTATTAGGCTTCACAGATGCTCATTATTATAATTATTATTATTATTATTATTGCCTTTAACTTCTTCTGTATCTGTTCTAACTTTTTCTGGAGTTCATTATTCTATTTTGGACTTATACACCCATTGGTTAAAAAGTCCCAGCTGTGTTTTGCTTGTTTTTTGTTGTTTTTTTTTTAATCAGTTCACAAATCCTGTTTAGTTATTTGTTTGTGTGTGTGTGTGTTTGTGTGTGTGGGCGCATACCTGTATAATATCTAAACCAGGCTGAGGATACTCCAACACTGGAAGTTGCTCATCAATATTCATGAGTCCAATTTCATCTGGGTCCACGCCCTGGCTCACTAGATACACTACCTCCTGCAGCAGGCTTGTACCTTTGTGACAGGAAAAAGTTTTTTATTTTTTATTTTATTATTATTATTTTTTAAAGACTATATATATATATATATATATATATATATATATATATATATAAATGTACTCATTATATACATTAATTACAGAATTATGGAATACAGAATTAATAAGAAGGCTGGAAGTTGCACATGTCTCGGGAGCAATGTATTTAGACCACATACCAAACATGAAGCAGCTAAATATTATTATTATGTATGCACAAATGGAAGTGAAAAAACTCTGTGGCATCTGTGTAGACTTAGTCTAACCTGTGGCCTATACGTGAGTGTGATGATTTAGGACATATTCTATACACAACATAAAATACTGTGACAATCAAACTGAAACAGCTCCTGTTATCACTTACATTACAGCATATATAAACAGTTATTCCCTCATCAGCCTTTATTTTTTCTTTTTTTAATTAAAAAAAATGCAGCTTGTCATGTTACTAAAAAAATACAAACTCCTCCGTCCTGAAAAATTGTCTGAAAATATAGTAGTAAAAGTTACAGGTTTATTGCTGACTGCTACAAAGCACTGACACTGGAGACTCCTTCCGTAAATGTTGACTAAACACCTTGCAGAAACTTTCAAATCAACAATTAATTGTTTTTCTTTTTTAAATAACAACACATCACAACAACCATCTCCTTATTATTAGCCTTGTTATGGAATGGTGACACATTCAAGGTTCAGGGTTCCTGCCTTGTGCACACTGATCCCAGATAGGCTCCAGATCCACTGAATTTGATGAATGAATGAATGAATAGAAGTCTGTAAGTGGTAAAACAACAAATAATTACAAATCTCTATGTTCTCTGAATACAATATGCATTCAGTATTCAATAGTAATTGGTAAATTCAGTATAATCAAGGCATCTACATGGGTTCTAGAGGCTGATTTAACACAACCAATTCCAGCCTACTGCCAAACTGCTAAAATGCATCTGATAGTCATTTAGTGTGCATTAGCACCTTCAGTAAATGTGGTCATTTGTGTCTAATGGCTAGTGTAGAGGCTTTCTTTTTCCCACGCATGACTTCACAGCCATCAACAAGGGGACCTATTTTTAACTCAATGCCACCGTTGTTGTTTTTTTCTCTCTTCTTGGAACACACACACACACACATACACACATTCCTAAATTGCAGAAAACATTAGCTTGGGTCTGTCTGTAATGGTTTGCCATAACTGGTGCTGGTGTGAGACAATGTAAAATCAACTCCATACTCACTGGCAACTGGCATGAAAATGTGTTAAAAAATGTATAACATCATAATGTATAGGCTCGTGAACCACTCTGATGTTCATGCACAACATTTCAAGCTCCTTTACATTGTTAGATTTGTGCATGAGGACTGTCCTTTCCAATTTACAGGTTTTTAATAGAATTAAAAGCCAGAGACTGAGACGTTCATTACAAAACATTGATTTAGTGTCTGAAACCATTTCTGTGTTGATTTAGATGTTTGTTTGGGGTCATTATCTTAACTGCTCTCATGTTAACTTCCAAAGATCCCCCTCGTCACCAGCAGATGTCGATGTCCCCAGAGTACTAGCACAGTGCCTCATTCACATCCAGTTTCACTTCCAGGTTCACTCATATATAATCCCATGCAATCCTCAGTGTTTTTGCGAAGTCTTGCCAACTCTCCTGTTTGTGTCATTTTTGAGTGTTGCTCCTGACTGTCCTGTTGTTACCCTGCCTTGTTTACCAATAGCCATCCAGATTATAGATTGCCCTTTTGCCTATGCTTGCTATGACTATTTGTGTCCATTGTTTGCCTGAATAGGTTGAACTACTGGAAAATCCTATTAATAACCCTCATTCTTTAAGAGTCTCCTTTGTTAGAACCACCTATGCATATGTTACTTATTTGGCTAATTTTCAACTGCTCCAGACTTCTAAAACTTTGTGTTTATCCATATTTTAACTGCTTGTTGTTTTTATATCCATTATGTGACTGCTTTTAGCTTGTTTCAGGTCAACTGGGTAGTTGAGTATTTGACTTCTGCTGTAGTTGAAGGCACAATTTTAATTATGCGCCTCGTTTATCAATCTTTTTTTTAAAGTTGTGTGTAAATATTTTCATAGGCCAAACCCAACAAAAATGTCTGCCAGATTTGCAAATATTTCAGTAATACTGATTTTCTTCATACTCACATGCATATGTTGATAAAAGCCAACTACCAAACACATTCACGGTACAGCTGATTTACATTTAGTGACGCCCACCAAATTCCATAAAAGGCAAAGCTCAGAGAGAATGACAAAATGACGACTAAACAGTAAAAGAGTGGTGTATGCTAAATCTTCCAATAATGTACCATAGACATAGACTCTTTCACCTTTTATAGGGTGTCATTAATTTTGTCCTAATTGAATGGCTAGTCTTATTTGCAGTAATTTGTGTATTTGTTTTTAATTGCTTTCTTTCAAGAAATAAATAAGCGATTTAAACTTGACAGCATAATCCAAATATAAAATTGCAGCAACTCACTCTAATTGTATCATTTGCAGCTGTATGATCAGTCGAGTTTCACATTGGTGAGTTTCCTTATGTGTAAATTTATACAAGCTCTTTTTCAAATGAACTGGATTTTCATGAATACTACATTTCTTCTGCAAATGCTCCTGTGAACAATTTACAATTATCTTTGTTAGTATCCAGCTTGATAAATGCAAGGGTGCCAATAATTTTGAAGCTGAATGTAAGCACAATATAAGTAAGATTGGGATCAGGTGATTTCAGCCCCTCTCACAGATATTTTTGTCCTACACAGCCTTGCTCTTTATCTTTCTTATTTGGAGTCTCTGAGTCTGTCTTTGCCTCTTGCACTCTCTCGGATCAGGTTCTAGCTCGGCTGTAGCTGATCTGGCTGTGGTTATATCGAGGCTGTATCAAGGTCCCCAGAGAAACCAGGCTACTTTTCTTCCTGTCTAACTTTCACATTAAACGTGCAGGCAATGAAATAAGTGCTGAGAGTGAATCTCCTTAATGTATCTGCCACTTCCTGTTTATATCAAGTTGCATACTTCCTAATGCGCAAGGTTAATATACAATTTATAGGGCCTTATATAGATATAAGATCCCCAGTGTTTAATTAATGCCTACAACATTGAATTAGCACCTACACTGCATTAGCGCTCCTACACTGGAGCCCTTACAGAAAAATCACATACATTTCTCATGTAATCATCAGGGTTTTTTTTACATGTGATTCTGTAAGTGGAAAAACATTTCAACATGAAACTGCACATGTGAACTCAAGTAATAATAAATTAAACATGTATAAATCACAGGTGAAAATAAATATATCATGTAAAATCATACATAAAAAAATAATCACGTAAAGAATAGGTGTGAAAATTAATCACGTAACAATCACATGTGAAAACTGATGAATGATGTAAAAAATGAATCATGAGTAAAATCCTGTGTAAAAAAATACCTGTTAAAATAAATGAATCATGTGTAACATTCATATGTGAAAGTAAATTAATTGTACGTAAAAATCACATGAAAAAAACTGAATCATTTGTAAATAAATTTTCATGTGAACATAAATGAATGGTGTGTAAAAATAATGTAAACATAAATGAATCATGTAAAAAAAACATATGAACATAAATGAATCATGTGTAAAAGAAATCATGTGGAAAAAATGAATTGTGTAAAAAAAATCACATGAAAATAAAGGAATCATGTCATATGTTAAAAAAATAAATAAATCACATGTGAAAAAGAATGAATGATGTAAAAATAACATGAACAAAAATGAATCGTGTAAAAAAGCACATGTAAAAATAAATGAACCGTAAAAAAAATCACATATGAATATGAATGAATCACGTGTAAAAGAAATCACATGTTGAAAAAATTAATCGTAAAAAAATCACATGAAAATAAATAAATCATATCATGTGTAAAAAATACATAAATCACATGTAAAGATCACATGTGAAAATGAATGAATCGACTAACAATCACATGTGAAAACTAATGAATGATATAAAAATAATGTGAACAAAAATGAATCGTGTAATGTGTAAAATAAATGAATCTTGTAAAAAAAAATCACATATGAACATGAATGAATCATGTGTAAAAAAATCACATGAAAATAAATGAATCATGTAAAAACCATATATTAAAAATAAATTAATCACATGTAAAGATCACATGTGAAAATTAATGAACTGGGCAAAAATCACATGTGAAAATGAATCGAGTAACAATCACATGTGAAAACTAATGAATGATTTAAAAATAATGTGAGCAAAAATTAATTGTGTAAAAAATCACATGAAAATAAATGAATCATGTCATGTGTAAAAAAATACATAAATCACATGTAAAGATCACATGTGAAATCTAATGAATGATATAAACATAACATGAACAAAAATGAATCATCTGTAAAAGAAATCACATGTGGAAAAAACGAATCGTGTAAAAAAGTCACATGAAAATAAATGAATCGTGTAAAATCATATATTAAATATAAAATAATCACATGTAAAGATCACATGTGAAAATGAATGAACTGAGCAAAAATCACGTTAGAATTAATAAATCGAGTAACAATCATATGTGAAACTAACAAATGATGTAAAAATAATGTGAACAAAAATGAATCATGTGTAAACAAACATGTTAAATGAATCATGTGTAAACAAACATGTTAAATGAATCATGTGTAAACAAACATGTTAAATGAATCATGTGTAAAAATCACATGTGAAAATAAAACCTCATGCCTTATACACATGAAAATAAACTGTGCTCGAGATTGCATGTGAAGCTAAAAGCACATGCACTACATGTGAAAAAAGTATGAAACATAACATGTGAAGTGTGTACAGATGTACACAAGCAGACAAATGTCACATATGAATCATGGGATTATTCACGTGACTTTCAGGTGCTTTTTCTATTGGGAACTGTAAACACTTTCACTGTGCATGCAGGCTACATGTTGGGAGAGAAAGTGGCAAGAGGAAATGCTGGGCTTAGATTCCCAGGAGGCTTTGCGCTGAACGGGACCCACCCGAGTGATCACCGCGCGTCACGCACACTCTCCGCAGCAGGCCCGCATCTGAGCGCGCGTCAGGTTCATGACGCACGGCAAAAAAAAAACAGATGTAAACACTGGACTAGCTGTGGAGGGTGTGTGTCCTTTCACACACACTGCTACTCCTCTCCTCCACTCCTTTTCTTTAATCCAGCACGATTCTCTGTTTTTGTTGGGGAAATAAACTTTTTTTTTTTTAATGAAAGTCATTAGTTATTGGTTTTGACTCCAAAGTTTATTGACGCAATTAGTACCTGAGTATACAAACACACACACACACACACACACTTAAATAGACGTGTATATATCAGAAAAAAAATGAATCCTAGACCAAAAAATCTAGGATTAAATCAAAACATAAGGCTTTTCGCATTATATAGGCCTACTGCGTCAGGAAAAAAAATCCTGCTCCAGTAATAAATTCATATTCATACACACATCTGGATTAGATTATTCAGAATGAAATAAAATGCATTGCTGCACAAGTGTGGTGTTGTTGTGTTTGTTGTTGTTGTTGTTGTTGTTGTTGTGTTTTATTCCTCATAAACAACAGCCCTACAGCATCCACCCACATCAGCAGCACAAGACAGAAGGCACTGTAACTCTGAGATGAATTCATGAAGCTATTCCACGACACACCCGCATGCTTACCTGATTTTGGATAAGTAACAATCCATATGTCGCTACTTCGGAGGGAGAAGTTGGCGATCTCGTCCATCTTCCCTCGACAGAAAGGAGGAAGGCGAACTCCATGATGCTCGAAGTATTTGCTCTCGTACTCTATCGGGGTGCTCGGCGTGTCCACCTCGCTTTCTGCCATCTTCACAGCCAACGACTCGAATGTCAATCCAATTAATTCCTTGTGTTTGTCTATAGAAAAAGATGCATTTGATATCACGTAGCTTAGTCTCGGTTGTTATGGCGAAGACGTGCAGGACTGCAGGCGCCTTGATCTCCAGCCAATCACATTCTCCTGAAGTGATGTAATGCCACGAATCTCTCTCTCTCTCTCTCTCTCTCTCTCTCTGCTCAGCATCAGCACCAGTCTGAGGGGCGTGGCCTCAACCGCTCACTGGCTTCAATCCGGAAGTGGAGTTCGATTATAACAAAATTGTTCTTCTATTAGCTGTCCTCTGTTTTTATAGCTCAAAGTAGCACGCGCGTTTAAGGTAGCGTGGCCGAGCGGTCTAAGGCGCTGGATTAAGGCTCCAGTCTCTTCGGGGGCGTGGGTTCGAATCCCACCGCTGCCAACAACATTTTGGGGCAGTGGTGGCAAACGGTTAAGGTTCCGGGTTACTGATCAAGGGTCTTAACCCTCTCTGCTCCAGGAGCCCTGTATCATGGCTGACCCTGCACTCTGACCCCAGCTTCCTAACAAACTGGGATATGCAAAGAAAAGAATTTCACTGTGCTGTCGTGTATATGTGACAAATAAAGACTTCTTCTCTACCAAGCTCACAACAAAAACAGCCTAATTTTGCAAAGTTGCACAATACCTTGCCTAATGTAAATAAGACCAAGAGTACCTCTACTGTATATTGTTTAAAACCACTGTTATTCATGACTGAACAATAATTTATTTTAATGCCATATTGTTATCTTATTGTTTCAATGTTGCACAATATCTTGTCCAATGTTTAAACAGTCATTAGTTTATTTGTTATTATTTACCCTTTATTCCATGAGAATCCATGAGAATGTGCAATCTAAAAAAAAATTCCTTGTACATGGAAGCTTGTGCATATGACAATCTAAATGCCATGATTTAAGACACATGATCAAATTTTGGCTCCTTTTTTTTTTTTTTTTTTTT